>CM047006.1:12470072-13670072 GCA_025698465.1 Gossypium longicalyx | reverse complement strand
ATGGGAGCCATCAAGGGAGTGAACAAAATTTGGGGGGAATGCGGTTCTCTGCCGCTTAACCATGACCTACGATTACAGTTTTAACAGAATTAGAAGTTACACATGGCAACATAGCAAATTGGTTATGAACATAAGCAAATCTAAAATTGCACTGTCAATGGAGATCAAGAAAATGGTTTATTGCCATGGATATAAAATCCTAGAAAATTTGACAATCAGTTCCTTTGTTCAGCAACCATAAAAGGGCACAGATAATGGAAGAAAAGTACCTTGTCAGTTTCTCGTTGTAGAGTCAACACCTGAAGAGAAGTTTTTATCTGCATCAAATTAAATATATTAGAATTTTTGTTAATGCTTTCATTTTTGCATAGTAAAATATTCCCATTTCAAAGTTCCATAAATGTCTTAGACAATTACAAGATGCCGCCCTAATTGCCGGTAAGGTTGTACAACTGGAAGACCAAGAGGAGTGACCCAACGCACTGGCTGATTCTCAGAAGCTATAACCTGTTTATATTCATCTGTCAGCATGTGGAAGTATGCTAGAAAGATTATAGGAAAATACAAAATCAAGAGCACATATATCAAACAAATCAAGATGGAAAGCATGTCAAAACAACGCCATAAAAACAAGTTAGTAGGAATCACCAACTGAATTAGATATTGTGTTAGTAGTTCGATTCTCATTCTTAATTACTTAACTAATTTTCACCAGAAGCTGTCACCAATTGTATAGCCAATATAAAGATTTTCATAAATTCCCTTAGAGTACTTATTACCAGTTTCAACGAACATTAAGCACTTAGGTTTTAAGTCTAGAAATACATGTGCCAAACCAATGAACATTTCTTTCTATTCTTTTATTCTCTACTTTTCTAGCCTTCTTGCATGTATGATAAATTCATAAATCTGTTTGTAGAAGAGCCATTTGCCAACTTCAGAGTCAGAAAACATTAGCAGTATTCGCAATCACATAAATACCAAAAGAAAACATTAAAACAATAAATGACTGACCTTTGCACATTCACCAAGCCAACCCATGATACTTCTTGCAGCTTGAAACATCTCTCCTAGGGCAGTCAAGGTGGTCTGAACATAGAAGAAAACAATCAAGTTAATACATAAAACCAGACAATGATATGCATACATGCACACACAAGAAAATTCCTCACTCTTGCAGCATAGCAAGATGCAACGAAAAGCTGTGTATCATCTGCAATAGCACCTCGCTCCTTCAACCGTCTCTTGATCTGGTCACGTGCACCAACATAAGTAACACCATATACAGAAGTCATCACAGTCTGCTTCACCAGCTTCCGATCAACCTAAAGATTTGAAATAGTGAAGGATCAGTGATAAGATTAACACAAGTGTGAGCAATGAAACTCCTTACACCAGGAACTAACCGCCTGAGTACACGCATTGCAGTTTTAGTTGACCAAATGTACAAATTAGATAATAGAAGAATCCCAAATCCTATTTAGTATAACATTTTTCCCAGATCATCATTTTCCTCTTTTCAGCCAACAGAAGGTGTTAGTCCTCAATTAATTACTAGATCAGGTTATTATTTTATTAGAAGTATTAGGAGATTTTATTAACGAGTATTTGATATCTTTAGGAGATATTTTATAATTAAAAGTATTTTAGAGAGATATTAGGAGTCTTTCTTTATTTACAGTCATTGTTTTCATTTTCTTGGCTTATAAGTCTTCTATTCAAAAGAGTAAACCTATGTAACCTCTATTTAAGATGCTGAGTGATAGCAATAAAATTAAGTAAGGAATTATTCCAATATTTAGAGGTTTAAGACTCTCTCTTAACAAGTCTAAGGTATGGAATTCCCTTTGACAAGTTCCACATATTCATCATAGGATATTTGCGTGGAAGAAACAGAAACAAGGGGAAAAGCCCCGCTGAGTCAAACAGTTTGTCTACAAACCGTCCAGTGACTTGATCAGTAACTCAGGACCGTAACAGAAGGAAATGAAACAAACCTGATTGATTAAAAGCCGTGCATGTAGAGCATTAGGATTTGTTGCAGGATCTTCCTGTGCATCTCTCTTCATAATATCAAGAACCCTAAACCAGAATTGCAAAATGAGTGATAGGTCAATGAGAGAATATAGCTTTTGGTAAAAATATACCAAGATGATTTTTGTATAAATTCTGAAGCACTGCAGAAACCTGGCAAAACCATTCATCTGATCAAGTAAAATGAGCGATCCATACACTTAGTTGGACCAGATTGTTAACAAAAATACATGGATTCATTAATGTGCCTTAGTTGTCAGAAATGGAGTCTGCCTTTGCATTCAAAGGTTAATAATTTACCACAGTTTAAAGCAAAAGCGTAAAGTAACCTTATCAGAATAGGGATTGTAGTTTATATTTTGAATCCATACTACTTAGACAGATATTGCTGTAGGGCATAGTTCAGGTATAGTCTACCCGGTTGGAAATTAGAAGGGCAACGGTTGGAAAATTTTGAGGGTTTTAGAGTAAAGGACCTTGATCTTAGCATTCGGAAATCAAAGAGGTAAGAATGATCAAACCCGGGTAATGAAGCCTCTTTAGTTAGCATTTACATTAAACCAAAATTGTTGAGTCTCCTGCCCAGCATGGGTGGTGGAGACAGGAGAGAACCAGAGAGAGGAAGTTAGACTTACCGGGCAGCAATTCCTGAATACACATCAGCTGGTTTGTCCCCTGCAACAAGATTCACTGCAGCTGCTCCCAACTGAAAGCCAAAGCAGTTCAATTAACATACCAAAGAAAAAAAAAAGGTATTTATACAGATTTAAGCTAATTGAATCAATCATTCACTATATATACAAGCTGGACATTCAGTTAACATGGAGAAACACAGACTACCGTATTTAATCAAACTTTAATGACTTTTCACTTGCTACGAGTGAAGAAGCCATTCTACAAAACAAGTGAGAATGAAGAGATACCCAGATATTAAGAAAAACCACATTTAAGAATCAATAATCCATGTATGGAATGTGGTTGAACTTAAACATTTTGTAGATCCCTCAAATCTCTTCCCCTCTATAGCCAGACCCAAAACCTTGATTGAATCTTTCTTTAAATTCTAATTAACAATAAAGTTAAAAGCATAATTGGATTATTGAAAGTATCAATAGTTATGCTTTCTGCTTCTAGTATAAGGAAAACAGTTTGAAACATCCGAAATTGGCAAAGCTGGATAAAATATCTCTATGAAATATGACTAAGAGAAAAGTGCATTACCTTATCTCTTCCCAATGCAGCATAGTGTTGTAAACCATTGCACGAACCATCCTTGCAGAAGATTAAGACATAAAAACCCAATATTATGATTCAGGCAATTGAAATACAATGAAACCCTCGGAGCATGGTTCATCAAAATGACCATGAACACCAGAGAATACAGCTATAGTGGCAATAACATCACATAAAATACAGCACTTCTAGCGGTTAACACTATCTATCAATCACATGAAGCAAACAGTCTCATCTTTTAACACAGTGATAATGATCTCAATAAATCCTAGATAGAGGGTATTGCATCCTCAAAAGGAGAAAACCTCCAAAACCTATAGAGTAGGAATGTACACACAAAGGTGTTTCTACGTATAAATTCATGTGTGTTGGTTTCTAGAAGCATTTGACTAAAAACCCAAAGAACTAACAGAGAAATAAGAAATTCAGCATCTACTTTTCATTTTTGCTAGGGGAAAAATACCTGGTGGACAGGCATGTGCGAAATGGTAGCCTCTGGTGTGGAACTTCTCAAAGCTTCAGAGAGATTAATACATGCTGCCAAGCATTGGAAAGGGTCCTCTGCACTTAACCACCAGCGCTTTCCTTCAAGAGGTCTGTCCGCTGAATCAAAGATATCATCCAAATGACTCTCTGTAAATTCTACTCGACCCTCATAGGACAACTTGTCCACTCCTCCAGCATATAAATTCGCCAAATGTATCTTCAGCCAGTGTAAGCCTGATTTCCCAAGGGGACGTCCCTCTGCAAACTCCAAGACACCTCGACATAGATCAGAGCCAAGATGATTTAGGTATGGATGCATAGGGTATGCTCGGCCTCGAAAATCAAGGTTGTGTGGGTAGTAGAAGCCAACCTCATCTTTCATCTTTCGAGCCACCTATCTCCAATAGAAAATAAAGTTAACGTGCAATATTAAAAACATGATATGACAGAAAGTCAATGAAACTCATTAAGGCAGCTTCTTACAGCAAGTTTAAGTTCAACATCACACCGTTGTGAATGCCTTTCATTATTCTCCTTTTTAACAGCTTTTACCTTCCACTTCCATTTCCGAATTTCTGTTTCATCTTCAGTGTCTGGCTCCTCAGGCAGAGGAACCTATTTAAAATTTAACAATTAAAAGGTGATGGAAGATCATTAACTTGAAAAATAAGAAAGAGCAAATTAATATTCAATAAGCAATAAAACAGTAGACTTCACAAGAAAACAAATTATCTCTCCTCAGAAGCAAAAAATAATGAATAAAAGATAATATAAACCAGCTCAAGAAAATCAAATTCTACTTATTTGGCATGTACCCACATCTTCACGGTCAACCAAGTCTGCAAGACGACCTCCATTAGCCCATAATCTGTCTACTACACCAAGAATCCTTCTATTTATCCTCCATTTGGTGTTCCCCAGTGTATCCAGGGCCTGATGCATGAGAAATAATAGAATCATTGTAACAAGAGGCTATACTGAACAGTGATATAAAGTTGGTGAGTGACAACAATTTATCAGAACTGTTCTCATTTTTAAGCGCAAACTTATACATTTATTCAATTATATAATTAAAAGAGCAATCTTATATAAAAATAATAATATAATATTTAATAAATATTCATAAAAAATGAATAAAATATGTAATTACATATTAAATTAAATGAAATAAGCCGACACTTAAAAGTGCAGAACATAGAGATATAAATATAAATCTCAAGGATTTCAAACCTCAAAAACAGGCTCTAATTGCTTCCTTGGAGTTCTTTTAACAGTTTCACGTTGTTGTTTTGCTCCATGTGTCCGCATGACATATGATGGTAAAAACAAATAAGCACCTTGGTCATACCTGCCAAAGTATCACAAAGTTCATCAGTGATTGGATAGGAACTGAACAAGTGGGAATATAATCATATATATATATAGCTTTTTCAAGTTGACATATGAAGATATTTGCATATGCAGGAAAATTTTGTACCAAGCTGTCAGTACATCTGAATGAGTAGAGGGAATAAACTGTACAAAGATAGGACCTTGAGTACATACCCTGTCCAGTTTTGTGGAGGCACTAACATTGGCATATAAGGAATGACCATGTGCTTAGCCTGCTTGCACAAGCGATATTAGTTTCTCCATATGCTTTCAAGTAGAGAAATTTATTCAAGGGGGTTACAGTTTATGAATGGAATGCTTGTTAAGTGCCATCTATTAAAGACTACTTACAGTTTTCTCAAGTCCTTTGCGAACTAGTGGATCACATTCAATAACACCATATCTTCTACTGCCTTTGCTGGTAAAGGATAAATACAAAAAATAAGAATTCTATTGTGAGTTATGAGTGAATGAAGAATAAGTCAAAAGTGAGAGAGAGGAGATGACTATTTACTTTCCATCTTTGATGACATTTTTTAGAGCATGTACAAATGCAGGACGAATATCCGGTGGGCCATCTCCTATCTGATCAACTGGTGGTTGTATGTAGGCGTTTTCCATCAATAACTGAATCAGACGGCAGCCAACCTATAATGGCAAACCCATGATATAACATCATGAACACACAATAGCCAGAACAGATTTTATTTTCAACTGCAACAATCGCATACCTTAACATGTGCCTCCTGACCCCAAGGCTTTGAAGTATCACGTCCCTTCACTATTTCCCGTACCTGATGCACCTTTTGCTTTTTCATCAACTGAGTCACCTTTTTCCTCAGCTTTTCCTCGTTTTTGGCCAGTTTCCCTTGTTCAGTGGTCTCAGGTTCAGATTCAGTGGCAGATTTTTTATCTGTTGTGTTCTTTTTCTTTGTCTTCTCCAAGAACTTCTGTATCCTGGCCTGATCCACATATGAAAACACCCATAAACAAGTTCTCATCAAGAAATAGCAAATACTCCTTTAGCATAAGGCACAAATCTATGTTATAAATCTAAAATAAGTATATCTATCTCGCATCATTCAGAAAAAACAGAAGGGGGGCGAGGGGGGACAATGTTAATCTCAAACTTCATATTTTCACGCCCAACTTGCTTTAACAATAACCAATCTCCTAACCCCCACATACTTAAAATTGCCTGAATCTATATCATCCAGAAATTCATAAATTCTATCCTGTGAAACAGGAAACAAAATTGTGCTGATAATCTCAACTCCAACTTCATTTCCAGAGTGCACTGTCCTATGAAAGAAAAACCATTCCTATGTGACGAATTACCATTTTAAATCTAGAAACAGTCCCACCAATCACAAGACTGAACCTTTAAGTAAGTTCTACTTTACTAGGACATGGATATTTTCAACAACAGAATATCATAAACTCCAGCAATAATGTTATCAATATATATAGATCATGTTATCAACTGGAAATTTTTAACAAAAGCTCATAGTTCTCTTAAATTTCATCCACCATAAACTTCACATATTATGTCAATAGAACAAATTCACTGGCTTGAAGAATTATAACCTCCTCACCTCATTTTCAATGGCTTCACCAATCTGGCAAGCAGCTTGAACGACCCTAATGCCCCCAGTTCCAGTAGTGTTAGTCATCAACAACCCCATTAATTTGTGCATTGTAACAACCGCCATCATATCCGCTGACAACTCATTAAAATAAGCAGCATGACTTATCTTAAAATTCCCCTTGCACACCTCTTGCTCAGCAGCAATAGAATCTCTCAATGGCTCAAACCAACCAAGAAACAATGACTTAACATAAGGCAAATTGGGAGCAAGCTTCTGCTCGCACATATCCGCTATTAATTCTTGATATTCTTTAGCTGCCTCTTCCCATGCCTCAGTCTCAATCTTTATTTGCCGCCTCTTTAACGTATTGTACTTCGCCACCCCCATTCCTCCTACCATTATCTTTGGTTGCTTTGAAAAAGACTCTTTCTTCTCTTCTTTGATCATTGCTTCTACTAATTCATTGATTTCTTCAGAACCCGAAAGGTCGTCTTCATTAGAAACAATAGCCTCAGCAGCACTTGCATACCCTTTGAAGTTCCAAAATTTCCCAGAAAAAGTTAAAGGGTTACCTGAGTGGGAGAAACCGAATCTGCCCAAACAATCCTTTTGCGAGGGAAAGACATAGTTTTCTCGAAAACCCAGAAGCGGGCATCCAGAAAAACCATGGTTTATGGCCTTGGAAGGTCTGAATTTATTGATAAAAGCAGAAGTCTGACAAAACCCTGTAGAAGAAGATGACGAAAGCGAGGAAGTACATGATTCAGGAACAAATTTAGACTTGTGTGTATTGGAAGCTTGTTTAAGTAAGCTTCTCCACATGTTTGAGCTATGTCGCTTTCGTGTACAAGGAATGCCTACAATTCAAAGCTTTCTCTAGGATTTTTCCTTTCTCGTTTTGTCTACGAAATAAATGAAAGAAGTGGGAAAATTTTAGAGGGGTTGAGAAAGGAAGAAAAAGAAGGGGGGGGGAATAATGCAATGAAATATTCGAAATTGTAAGAACGGGTGAGAGGATCTTAGAAGCGAAGGATATGGAAATTGGACGTGACAGGGGGAGGCGGGTGTTTTGTTCGCAGAGACGGATAGCCGCCTTTAAACCCTCCTAAAAACCTATGATTTTTCTCCGTATTTTGCAACTCCATTCCCATGGGTTTAAATTTAATAACCCATACGCTCTGCTAATTAGCCCAACGCTTAGTTAACGGGTCATGCCCTTGAAGCTAAGCCCTAACAGCTTAGAAGGCTTGGGTGTAAAACAGATAACATCACTATCGCGAACAAAATAGATTTGATTAAAAATTTGAAATTGATTTTTTAACCTTCATTTTATACTTTAAAATTATTCAATTTTTTTATTTTTTTATTTTTTAAACTTTTTTTAATTTAACTACATTTTATTTTACAATTTTAATACATTTTAAATAAATTGTTTTTTATTTTTATTTTGAAAAATACGTGCTTTCAATATTTTTATTATTGAAAATATTTTTTTATCACCATTAGCTAAACATATTTTCCAATTTTCAGAAAATAAAAAATAAAAACATAAAATGTTTTCTAAAACGAAACACGCCCTTATTTTATAATGCAATTGTACTTGGTAATAGATATTAGTTCTTTCATCATTTGTGATACACGTAAACATACATTTTTTTATTATTTAATAAAAATAAAATATATTAAGTTTGTAATAATATATATTGTATTTAATAATAAAATTATATATATTTACTTATACAATTTCTATTAAACGAAATCAAAGTATTTTCTAGATTGAAAAAGTTGTCCCATTAACAACTATTTAGTAACTCGGTTTTTTCCACCTATCCATTTGTAATAATATAGGCCTTCAAAAAAATCTTTGAATTTTGCTATAGTATCATTAAATATATTAGCCATGGAATTTTTTTTAAAAAAAAAAACTTACAAATAATTTGAATAAAAATAAATTTTAAAATATAAATATAATAATATTACATTATCATCGATTAAAATGAATTTCTATCTTTTTTCGATATTATTGTTGTTTGAATATAATTCATTATTTACTCTTATTAGAATCACTTTTCTATGTACTTCTAATTTATTAATGTTAGCAAAATATAACCACTGCAAAAATAATCGAGTGATAATTATTAATATAAAATAATAAGTGTGATTTTTCACTAATAAAAAATAAATCATTAGTTTAAGAGCTAATAGGGTGGGTGGGTGGGTGGGTAGTATAGTGAATTGTATAAACGTGTTAAATATGTCTTATATGTTGTTATAGTTTGTAAAGTTGGTTCTACAGTTGAGAATCAGCTTAAATAGAAAATTGATTAGGAGGTTGTTAGATCAGTTAAATTCTCTGGATTTTCAACTGCACCAAATATATTATATAAATAAGTTTGTTGTAGTTTTTTAGATATTAAAGTTGGTTTAATAAAAGAAGCAGCCTATTTTTTTTCTTATTTGTTTTTCTTCTCCCATTTTCTTTTTTCATCGCATTCTTCCATGTTAAATTCTTGAGTCTTCTCATCATGCTTAAGAACTATCATCATGGTATTAGAGCTTCTCCAATCACTGGTAGGAACATACTGTGTCATTGAATTGTTCAACGATTAAAGCATATTGAGACTTGCGCTTAAAGAGTGATGAATTGAGTGTTTATCTCAAATGTTATCAGCTAAATCAAACTATGTCTGGTTAGTCTATCTAGTATTGATCTTGATTTTACTGCTTGATATGATTTTATACATTCATTGCAATCATTTTGTATTCTTTGATTTGATTGTTTGGTTTGTGTTTCATTCAATGGGTTGTGGTTTAAATTTTTTTTTACTTTTGTGTTTTTCTTCTTCTTTTTTCTATTTATCGATCTCTAAACTCCTATTAAGATTTATTTGTTTTCCGATCATAGAAAGATCCAACTCATGTTACAAAATTAATATGGAATAAGATTCAGTGATCTTTGGAGTAATATGATAAATTTGTTAGTTTTTAGTTTTATCTTGAATCATTCTAAATATCTACTTGTTTTGATATGAGACTCGCATTGCAAACTTGATTAGGAATAGGATTTAATGATCATTGGAGTGGTCTGATGTTGGAAAAATTGATTGTGAAAACAATTTTATCACATAATGGAATTTCAAAAATTTTCATAAAATTGAACTTTTGTTGTGTTATCTATGGTAATAAATTTTACCAAATTTAGTACATGTGTTTTTAAACTAATGAGATTTGTTGAGTCTTGACTTTCTACCAAATGATTTTTTCTACTATCCTTAAACCCTTAGATTGCTAAGAGAGTAAGTTCTTATCTCAAACTGAACATAGAATAAAAACAATAGCTTTCTAGTGGGAAAAGTTTTACTTTCTCTATGGTAAACCAAATTTGAAAAAAAAAGTAACACTAATTCAAATACTCATGAATTTATAATTTATTTTTTAGGTAAATAACTTTTCCTAAATTTTGACAGAGTATCTATGTATATGATTAGTCTGTTTTTTGGCTACCCATAGCTCCTTTATATAGGAGGAAATCACAAGAGTTCTACTAAGAAGAGAAAAAAATAATATTTTAATAAAAAATACAGAATCCCCTTAAGGTTGTACCTAGTGGGTGGCGCACACTAGGTTTCTTGTACCTATTGTGCCCTCACCCTACATGGTATGGGACTTATTTACTATTTTATGTATTGGGTACAATTACATGCGTAGTCTAGTTTTAAATTAAAACAAGCTCGTGTAATTATCAAAAAAGTAATAAATTCGATTAAATTATTTTCTCAACCCAATTTTAATATCGTAAAATTCATGATGATTTTACCATATTAGAATTTATGAGTAAATAAATTTAATTCTTCCTATCTTTAAAAGCCGTGAGGAGTAATTAATTTAATATTCACTTTGAACTCATTTATTTAATTACAATCAAGTCATCTCTTATTCCTTTCAACAAAATACATTTATTGCGGATAGTAATTCATGCAATCTATTTATCTTTCGTCACCTTCATTCATTATCATAGTGGTTTTAATTGCAATTCATACAAAGTTGTGTTGTGTTAGTAAAGGAAACAATTAGACAAATATAATTAAAACTTAAATAATTTGCAATTAAATTTTAACTTTTTATCAATTAATTACCACATTATTTAGTTATGAAGTCAATCTTCTAAAAATACCATGATTGAATTATCCATTGCATACCATTATGAAAGCAATTTTGATTTATGCTTTATCCAATAATCTTGTCATTAGTGGGCCACAATCATAGGATATTTTAACTTATTTGGGTTATATTCGTTCACCTAATATGATCTTATTTTATATTATGGTCACAATTACATCTTCCACGATTAAAAAGATTATTAATAACAAATAGTAATAATAATAATTTGTCCCTAAATGACACTTGTGTCCGCATTTCTTTTCCATAATCCATGCAATGCTAGTGAAAGAATGTCATTTACTCTTTAATCAAACTATGAATTCCACTATTGCAGGTGAAGTCACGTCATACATAAGACATATACCCAACATACTAGCTTTCAGCTATAATATTTATTGAGCATAGGCTTTCGATATCTCAAAGTATATAAGTTACATACGCATAGTCAGCTATTTACTCAGGATTGAAGTAAGTCAACTTATGAATGTCACAGGTGAATTAATCCATAAACAGATCTAAGATAAATTCAACATGGATCATATCTAATGTATTGTCAATTATATCCAAACAATTACACCTATGACTTTATTTTTCGGGGAGTCATCCACTTTAATACCAAAGATAAGTTATCTCCCTAATTGAACTTGATAGATGACATAATAGTTCATTGAATTAATTGCTCATTTTGATTCCTTAGACTCTGGACAATTTAGATCACCTATTAACATAAGTTGTCTTCCTACAATCATAATCCATCCATATGATACAACTTACTATCAATTAAATCTTAGGTAATTAATGAGTTAATATTTGATTTGTTCATTTACTTTTCATGTAAAAATCAGTGAAGAGAATTATATAAAATATAATAATTTAACTATGAAATTTTATTACCAGTATATTAAAAATTTTACTAGTATATATGTTTGACGAAATAAATGTACTAAGGGCCAAAATCTGATGGATTAACTGACAATTTTTTTTTTTTTTTTTTATCTTTATACCGGTAGGCTATGCTCTTTGATGCTTCGTTTCTTTGGTTCTTGGTGGATTATTGGATAAACTGATTATGGTTATAACAATATTTTCTTTTTGTATCGTGGTTGGTTATTCATCTTCATGGTCCAAATGATGAGTCTCGCCCAACAAGTGGTAATCCTACATTAGCTCAAAGAGATGCTACAGGTTTAACAACTAAAGCGAATGGTATAAGTCTAGTAATGGTTTACACTCTAGTTTCTCTAATTCTTTTCAGATAGTAGATATTGTTCTTTTGTCTAATACCATCTACATCTTATGGAAACATCAAATCATGTCGATTATAGAAGCATATGGTTTGAGTGGATATATTCCAGGCACAACGGAGATACCAGCTTAGATCGTTCAAGGAGAGAATGGAAAGTTGATTGAAAATCCTGAGTTTTTGCTCTATATACAATAAGACAAGTTATTGGCGTCTTCGCTTTTGACTACTATTAGTAATAGCATTTATCTTCGTTTCACTGGTCACAGTGCCTCTTTAGCAATTTGGAATGCTATCACTACAAAAATCTCAAATTAAGGCATACTCTCCACTCCCAAAAGAAGCGGAATCTCACCATCATTGAATATCTAGCTAAAAGGAAGTTTATATGCGAAACTTTAAATCCTTCAAGCCCACGTGTCTATGAGCAAGAACAAATAAGTGTCATATTAGTTGGTCTTTCTTCTAAGTATGAGTTTGTGATAGAAGTGGTGTCTTCCTACCAAGAGTCTCTTTCTCTTGATGAGGTAACTGAAATGTTACTTAACTGTGAATCTAGGCAGCAAGATTTTGTAGATGAAGTGGCTATGCATGCAAATTTTGGTTATTTTTAGCACTAGTAGTGGTGGTTCTCCTGGTGGTGCATCTTGTATTGAGTCTTCCTTTCCTCATGGTTCTGGATTTCAACTAATGCAATCTCCATATGACTTTTCATAGCAGTAGCAAACTTCTTATTCTCGGTTGTTTACTTATAATGGTTCTTCTCAGTTTGGTGGATTTCAATCTCCCTTTCAGCCTCACGATGGTCGTGGCAACTTTCACGACAAAGGTTGTGGGTAATTTAACAATGGAAATCGGCCTCAATGTCAGTTGTACAAACGGTTTGGTCATCTAGTTCAGCGCTATTATTACTACCGCTTTGATCACTCATTTACGTGTACTTTATAAATAGCATTTTTAGACTTAATTATGATCCAGCCCGAAGGTCCGCTTGAAAAATGAGAGAATTTAGATAAAAATATAGGTTTGGAAAATGAGATTAGACAAAAAAAAAAAATGAGACCCGTGCTTCAGGTAAGCTATTTTGGTCTGGACCCAACCCGGCCGGAATTTGTCAAAAAAAAGAAACTTGTTGTTGTTTCTACTGTTTTGGTGTTGTTTTGTTACCATTTTGCTATTATATGACTACTATTTTGTTGTTATTGTTTTGACATTATATAACTATTGTTTTATTATTAATTTTTCTACTATTTTAGAGGTATTTGCTTACTAAGTTGCACATATATTAGTGTTATTTAAGCATAAATATTAAATACTTTTTTAATTTATTTTCAATTTATTGGAAAACATTTATTTTAATATTTTTAGTATATTTGATGTATTATATTTTTAAAATTTATTTTTATATAAAAATAATAATATAAAAAAATTAATACGGGTGAACCGAATTGAGCTTGGATAAAATTTTAGGCTCATATTTCGAGTTGGATTTAGACCTAAAATTATATTGAAACCCGACCTGACCCATAATCACCTCTAATAACATTAATATTTTAGCATTTATTTAAAATCAACCTTAATCATACAATTCCCAAGTATGAAGCAAGATTTAAACACTGAAGGTAGATAATAGGTTTCGTTTTATCAACTTTATTTTTATATCCATATATAATGTAATATTATGATGATAATATTTGTTTACATTTTTTATTCTCTAAATTGCACCATGCCTTGTGATATTGGTTAGGTAATAATAGAGTATGAAAGGAATGATGATAGTCTATTGCGGACAGAATTCATGCTAGAATAAGCTTTTGGTTTTTTTTTTTTCTCATTTATTCACAGTGCTGTTGTAGTTGTTAGCTTTTTAGTTATGTGTTTGTCCAAACAGATGTATAAATATGCTATACAACATGTTGAATGCAAATCAAAGTGAAATTATTTTGTTCATTGAACCCGCATGTGGCATTGCAATGCATTCTTTGTCTGACGTTTGAAAATTGCTTGTAAGACTTCTTTTCTCTTCTTCGAGTTACAATTAATCCACTAATCTAGATTGCCTCATACTGAATCGGGTCTAAATTGAATTACATACTTTTGTTTAAATGATAAAATATTTTATAATTTTATAAATTATTATTATTGTAATTTTAATCAATTTGCTATTTGAAAGTAATTAATTACATTAGAAATTTAATATTGATCGAAAATGATGACAATAATGATAGATTGAAAGAGAATATTAAGATCAAATCTGATTGAAGACAATAAGAAAAATGATAATTTGAAATGAAATGTTAAAAATAAAATATTTAAATATATATAATTTTATTAGTATTTATCTTTAAATTACACATTATTTTAGTTTTTTAGGAAGTTAGATTTTTTTTAAGTTGTCTAAATATACTTTTATATGAATTGTTTTAAAGGAAGTTTGAAGTTTTTTATTTGTCTTGAAATTATTTGTATTATTTATTAAGGAAATAAAAAATAAGTACAACAAAAAGAAACAAGCAAGCCCTTAAGAAAACAAGAAAACAAACAAAAAGGAACATTAAACTCCCAACCGCCTCTGATGAGCTCTCCCCGCTCAACTCTAGATATGCAAAGGAAAAGAGAAGCTCCCAACACCAATCTGTCGGTGCTAGGGTAAAGAGTAAAACGAACAGCCAGCACCCCACCATCTGCATCCGACCAACTAATGAGAAAATAGACACCGGAAAAAGAGAAGGCTGAAGCGAGTGCCTCAGTCGGCGAACCCTGAGCCAATCCACCTGACACTCCTCCCCCAAACTGACCAACCACGACCTACCACAGCCTCGCGCACCACCGACCAGATCCAAGCCCAACACCCCATTGCTGCAGATGCACTAGACCACAGGGGAAGCCAGAACAGAACACCCGAATGCCGACTCAGAGTTAATTTTATCTATTATTAGTGTACATACACAAATTAAATCAAAGTCTAATCTTAATTACATTTATCATGATTTGAATTTTTTTTAAATATTATATCATTTTCATAATTTTTAATAATAATTACATATTACTTATATGAAATAAAAAATTTATTAAATAATAAAATATAAATGTGTATATTCATGTGTAGGGCATAATATATCGAAAACTAGTAATATTAAAATGTATAATAAAAATACAATTTCAGTTGAGTTGGTAAAGATAAACTTTTATAAATGTTAGTGGAATGGGGATTTTTTCAAATGTAAATTTTTTATTAGATTTATTTAAAATATAAAAAAAAAATAAAATCATCCTCATAATAGTATAACTCATTTTAAATATAAAAGAATATTTTTTAATTTTTTCAATTAAATTATTATTTAATTAAATTATGATATAACTCATTCAAAATTTTCATAACATTTTCAATCGAACTAATATTTTATTAATGCGTGAGACAAACTCAATAAAAAATTTACAGTTAGTAGAGTAGAAATATATTCGGACTTTAAACATCACAATACTTGTCCAAGATAATTTAGGTTTATTAAAGCCCAAAAATAAAATGAAACAACTTTGTGTTTTTGGTCCAGACAATTAAAACAAAGTCCATGAGTAGACCAGAAAATTTAAGTACAAAGGTCCATGGCGGTGGCATTTTGATTGAATATTTGCCCACAATTATACCCTCGCAACTGTATCCCATGTGTTCTCAATGTTATTAAAAGTAATTGATAATATTATTGTTGATTACCATATGGATAGAGATAAAAAATTTAAAAATATTGGTGAATGAATTATTGTCTATAAAAGATCTTAATCAAGAATTTGTGACATTATTTGCACAAACATCTTTTTATACTAATAGTAAGATAACCAGTTGAAACTCATTTATCTTTTACTCCAAAAACGGTAAATCAATTTCCTTGGTTTCAATATTCAAATTCAATACATCAAGCCAGTTATGCTGAAATAATAAAGGGAGCAGAAAAGTTTTGTTTATCAAAATTGAAACTACAACAAATTCAAGAAATAAAATATTTTTATAATCAGGCTTACTACTAGAATTATATTATTTAATTAATGAAATATGGAAAAACCCATATTTCTGAACAAAGAGTTAATTTCAAAAGAGCCATTACTAAGTTTTCACAATTTTTAGTTGAAAAAACAACTAAAATCTATTTTATATAGAGATTGGGAAGAATTAGAAATAAGTTATTTAAATATTAAGGAGATAAATAATCTTTTTGATATATTTCAGTATTTTATTAATAAAGGATCAAATAGTCCTATTATGAATAAAATATATAGGCTATGTTTATATAATAAATTTAGAAAAATTTTACCAGTGGAAATTTTTACAAAAAAAAAAAAATGAAACTATTTGCAAACAGTAAGCTCAATTTCAAAAAAACTTTTTCACAATATTTTCTACAAACTTATGTTTTTACAAATGATTTAGATGAAAAATTTCTTGCTATAAAATTTAGACGGGATCATGAACCATTTGATATAAACAATATTGGATGGGGTTTTGTTAAAAAAAATAGTTCAAAATTTTTCTTTTCATCTATTAAAAGATTTTCCTACATCTATTAAGTCTATATTATTAATTTATCATTAATGAGATATTATACTTATCAAAAACATTATGTGGGACTCAAAAAAAATAAAATAGAATTTAAAAATTCTCTTATAAATACAGATAGAGGAAGCCTAAATAAGACATCAAAAAATAGTTTAAAAATCTCTTTTTTTACTTTTCATTCAACACCCTCTCTTTGTAAAAACTTTTCCTTTTACTTTTACTAAATATTATCTACTGTCTTCCGCATCCCCTTTTATCCCTTGTGTAATTGGTGATTATATAATAGGATATGTTGCAAGCAAGATTGATGAAGGGTTTCTGTTTGTTTATTTTTTTTATAAGAATAATATTATAAAATTAATTAAATATAAAAATAAATATACGAGGAATCCCCTCTACAATTAATAATAAAAGTATTTTATCTTATTAAAAATACTAGTAGAGAAAAATAAGACTTTATTAAGTAAAATAGGTTATCAATTCTAAGGAAGTTTGATCAAATGACATGTTTTCAGCTCACACTTGTATCCTGGATTTTAAGGGTTTAAGTTTACGCAATTCGCCCACCAGCCTACCCATATCCTGGACGGAGCTTCCCCCCTTACTCACCGCTTCCAATGCTTTTTCCTTCAATTCTTTAGCCTTATCCTTCAACCCACCCGCCTCGCTTATTGACTCACCAATCACACGGCTCAACTCACCCGCCTCAGGAACCGACCCAGCACCCTCACACACCCTCACTCCCACCCCCATATCCTCCACCAGCAGCCTCGCATTCACAAATTGGTCAGCTTCCATAGGCTATGCCAGTATCACCACCCCACCCACTATCCCTTCCAACACCGAGTTCCACCCACAATGACTCAGAAACCCACCCACTGCCTCGTGACTCAGTATCGACACCTGCGGTGCCCATTCCCTTATCACCAAACCCCGACCCACCACCCGCTCTTCAAACCCATCTGGCACATTTCCAAACGCGTCTTCTCGTGCTTGGGTCGAACCCGTTTTCACGACCCAAACAAATCGGGTGCCACTCTTTTCAAGCCCAAGAGCCAAAGCTTCCATTTGTTCCCTTTTCAACAGCTTTTGACTCCCAAAACAAACATAAACAACAGACGCTTTGGGGCATCCGTCAAGCCAAGTCAGTAGTCGTTCATTCAGATCAGACACAGAACCCAAATTTCCCGGACCTGGCAAGTTTAGTGGACCAACCCCGAAAATCCGATCGTGGCTCAATTTTTTCTTCAGATAATCCATGTACTCGCCTTCAAATGCTTCAGAAGAATTGAAAACGCAACCCAACTCTTGGTATTTGCAAGCTTGAGATCCTTGACGAACTCCTAGTCAGGATCAGATTTTTTATACAAACGAAACAAAGAAGGCAAATGATGGGATTTAAAAACATGGGAACCAGGCAAAGCAGAAAGCTCAACCTGGTCCAAAGTTTTAAGTTGTTCAACATTGTTCCATACATAATCGTCTATAGCAGCCAAAAAAGCACCGGAAAGGAAAAAAACGAGTCTGCGTATGTTAATTGGTGGGCAAGGTGTAGGGTCCAACCAAGGAAGAAACCAGAGATGATGGCAACAGGTGGGTCGGGGTGAGAGTTGAACCAGTGGAGTAAAGGGTCGTAAAGTTTGGAAAGAGAGGTTAGCATAGGGAGGTTACCGGAGTGGCCGAGGTCTTTGACGTTTTCGACTCCGGGAGGGATGGAAGGGTGAGAAGGGAAAGGAAGGATGAGGGGAGTGATGGAAGAAGGGTGAGAGGAAAGAAGGGAGGAAATGTAATGGAGGTTTTTGGGGGTGATAACGATGGTGATGGTTAGGCCGTGGAGGGAGAGGCGGTGGGCTAGGTGGAGGAGGAGGAGCATGTGGCCTTGCGCTGGGAAGGGGAATAGCAAGATATGGCAGTTGTTGATGGTGGTTGATTTGGTGAGTTGAAAGACTGGAGGATGGATGCTGGTGAGTTGAAGGAACTGCCTACTTTATTATTACAACTTTTGTCGATGGTAGGCTGGCCAGATTGAGATTTTTGTTGCCAATTTGTGGCGGTAGTGTGGACAATGAAAAAAAAAAAGAAGAAAAAACGTGAAAAGGTTGATTTTAAGAAAAATTACGGGAATAGATTTTTTTAGGGTTACTGGGCTTTAGAGTTAAGGTTTTTGAATTTTAAAGTAAGAATTTAAGTTTAGTGTTTAGGGTTTTAATTTTTTAATTATTTATTTTGTAATAATTTTTTGAGATGTTAAATAAAAATTTTTTATTTCAAAATTTTAAAATGTTGTATTTACACTAATTATATATTCAAATTGAAAAGTTGAATTGGATTTATAATTGAAATTCGATTTACTCGACGGGAATGAAATATTAGTTATTAATTTTTTTTGCTTTCTTAATATTAATTTGATTTGATTTTTCAATAAATTATTTATTCTCTCATCTATTATTTTCGAATAGATAGGTCCAAAAAATATATTCCAAAATCTCGGGATATATGATTGGTTTCTTAGAATAAGGTTGGGGTTGAAATTTATAGAGAGAAAGCATATCAAGTAGGACGCGTTATCATCAAAAGCATTAAAAGCGTGTCCACCTAGAAGCGTTTTCAACTGACATGGTATTAAAAACGCTTTTAACTGGACGCTCTTTTAGTATTTTTGCTGACAATATGTCTTATTTGAAATGTTTTCTCTTTACAATTTTTCTTAAAATTGAGCTATTTACATAAATTAATTTTTTTCGAATTAGTCGGGAGTGTTATGAATTTTCCATAATTTCTTTTTTTATTTGACAGAGTAAAGTTCAAAGATAAAGAAAATTTTGCTATGTTAGGCCTTAGCCTTCTCCACCGGTAAAGAAAAAAAAGAATTGGCTACGTTTAAAGAAACTGTGTCCTTCAAACCAAACCCATATCTTTGTCTCTTAAAATGGTTCGAATTTTAAGTTCATTTTAAAATTTGAAATTAATTGGATCTTTTAATAATAAAGAATCAATCAAATTCTAAATAAATCAATACTCAAAACATAATGAAAGAAAGGGGTCTGAAGTTAGCTTGAGTGTCAATGTAAATTTCACCTATTCGTAAATTACATTCTCTGTCTAGGTTTGAAGGTTTGTTCGAAATTTGAGAGAATTTTAATAAAAAATATTAGATTTGAAAATAAGTTTAAGCAAAAAAAAAAAAGAAAGAAATTAAGCTTGTTTAAAATATAAATCGGGCTTGAGCTTAAAAATCTAAGATCCTTACCTAACCTATTTTTAAGTTTATAATAATTTATATTATGTAATTTACATTAAAAAAATAAATCTATATTAAATACATAATAGCACTCTAATATAAACATCAAAATAATATTAAGATGATTAAAAAAGTTCAATAAATAATAAAATTATATAAATTTATTAAATATTAAAATAAAATAATATATATATATTAAAAAAGTAACAATAATATGGACAGGGCTAAATGGGTTTGAGTTAGTTTTTTTTTAAATATGAATGGATTTGAGTAAAATTTTATATCCATATTTCAAGTTAGGCTAGGCTTAAAAAATATAATATATATTAATATCATATTTAGACTTGATCTAAACTCAATTCGATCCAACCTATGAATATCTCTAATGTGAATTATGGCATGATGATGGTGTTTGTTAATTTGGAGGAAAGAAAGACTAGAGTTTTATTTGATAGAACTTGTGTCTAAATGGGCTTACAACTGCCTCCCTCCATGGTCCCATTGCCTCTCTAATGGGCTTTCTGTTGGATACATCCAATCCAACTTCAATTTCTTTACTCCCACATGGGTTTTAGATTAAGACTGTAACTAAAAGTATTTGGGTTTATAAATTACATTAATCATGTTTGAATTTAAGAGATTGAATGAATGAATTCAAGTATTATATCAACTGTAATTTCAGGTTATTCTTATTTTTTTCAGTAGGAAAATAATAAATAAGATTTTTTTCTCTTAAAAAAATTTAAATCTAACTAAAAATGCTAAAAAATCATGAGAATAACAAGGAATCACAGTTTCATACAATCATTTTCTTATAATGCTTAACTTGAGTAGTTTGTGAGTGAATCAACTTTTTAATATTGAAAATCTAAAACTTAAACTTAATTGATTATGAAATCAGATAAGTTTAGCAAACTTCTTTTTTAAGGATACAAGTCCCTTTAAACATGAATGTGTAGTTATGGGAAGCCTCTTAATTGCTTGAAATATGACAGAGGGACATAACCTAAATATGTAGTGTATTGGGTAGATGATTCCTTTAGGCTAATTAGCTCCTCTCCTTGTTCTTTACTTAATCAAATATATATATATATATATATATATGCAAATCATTTAACAAAGTTTAGAGATCAAATATATATTTAAGCTTTTAAAGAAGATCTATTCAACTCACATTTAACAATCAAATAATAAAATCATGAAAAATTTACCCTCGAGTATAAAATAAATTTGTTTATTTCAGAAGATGCTCATCTAAGCAATAAAGAGAAAACAAATGCAGAATTTTCAGAAAAAAGGCAAAAAAACTGAATTTATGAGAAACAAATAAAAGGATGGGAGTATAAAAATCCAAAGTTTGAGAAAAGGAAAATGAATATGGAAATGAAGTTGATGGGTGTAAGCAGTTAATGTTACAGAAGCTGGGAAGAGCCCGTCTTCTTTATATTATTATTTCCTCTTCTTCTTTTACATGTTTGTTTGGTTTGGCTTTAAATTTGCCGACAAAGATTGATATTTGGACACCATCATTCAACTCACCTCAAATTTGTTGATGGTTGGTGCCGCTGGTTTTTCTTTTTCTAGAAAGATATATATATCAACATAATACAAGTTCTTGGATATTGTGTGTTAAGGATGAGATATCTTTGTCTATGCAGACCAGAGGTTTGCCTCAACCTGGAGAGGAGTTATAAGGAGTGCAAGTTAAGAATTTATATACATTTGGACCCCATTCCTCTTTGCTATTCAGAAAAACCCACTGCAACTAAAAAAAAAAAAAAAAAAAAAAACCTAATTAATATATCTCTTCTTTCATCATGCCATTGTCGTTTCACCTAAAATAGACCCTTCACAATATAATAATTTTATTCCTAAAATGGTTTATATGAACATTTTTAAGTTATTTTATTTGATCTAATTATTTATACCTTTTAATCTTCTAAATATATTAAAAACTTCAAAACAATGAGTATAATTATGTGCAAATTATTCTTTCATATTAGCATGATCAGTAATATAACAAATCAATGAATAATCCAAATATTAAAATTTTGGAACAAACTAAAGACATGGAGTAAGTTACCGGACACACACTGACATTTAAAACAGCTGTTTGACACAAATTTTGCATGTAATTTTTATTAACTCAATATTAATCAGTTTAGCTAAGGCGTATAACCAATAATTATTTGAGTTTTTTTAAATAAAATCTTAATATTTGTTTTTATTGTAAAGCAAAGACTAAATTAATATCTAAAATCTGTCTAGTATCAAAAATAAAAATAAAAAATTGATCCCTTGTTTTTTGTTTTGCTTACAAAATAGGGAGCCAAAAACTTGGATATATAATATTCATATGAAATTCACATTTCACCAGCTTAGGTATGGCCGACATTACATTCCTTCACATAATATACATATATAAAACCCCAAACTTTTACATCTACCGACATCAAAGTAGAGAGGAAACACACACACACACACACACAAAAACCCCCCATAGAAACAAGTCCATGTTGTTCTCAAACATGTCTAAAACAAATATGGTAAGGAGACATGTATTAGAGAAGAAGAGATCATGTTCCAAAGAGAAAGAAAGTGGTTGTTTATCTAAACATCTGAAGAAAATCTACCCGATTGGGCTTCAAAGAACCTCTTCATCTTTATCGTTATCATCCTTGTCCTTGTCTTTGTCACAAAACTCCAATGATTCATCTCTTACAGACCATTCCAGCACTCCCTTGGAACAAAAGATTTCATTGGCACTTAGCTTGATTGCTCCTCACCGTGAGCGAAGAGAGTTCCCCATGGTTGTCAAAACTCATGTCCATCATCACCAGCAGCAGCAGCAGGATCCTCCTGGCAATGGTGAAGTGAGGAGGTGCCATTGGGTTACAAAGAACAGTGGTAAGTTTCTTCACACGGCAACATTGTCTGAATTCTCAACACAACTCTGAATACTAATAATGGTCGTTGGTTTTTAGTGTTAAAGTTTGATAGCAGATCTTCAATCTTTGTCTTCCTTAATTAATTTTTACCACATCCAAGACACAGTAATCAACCTCATTTAAACTATTTTATTACATTTCAGAACTAATGTGTTGGATGGCCAGAATTTTCTTTTCATTAGTGAATTAAAATTCATGTTTAATAATAATAAGTTATATGGTATTTACAGTGTCAAAGTAGTTGCTTTAGTAACAGATAGAAATAAAACAAAGAGAAGAAAAAGAAAGAGTAAAAAGGATGGAAGAAGCTGTTAATAACTTGATGCCAAAGAAACTAAGAAAAGTTTTTGATACAGATAAGGTTTACATATCATTTCACGATGAACAATGGGGTGTTCCTGTTTATGATGACAAGTAAGTTTTAAGTCCAATTCATTAACATCAAATTTCAGACATCTAATCAACTAATGTTTTTATTGACATCTTCAACTGATATATCAATCAAACAGCAAATTGTTCGAGCTGCTTGCACTGTCTGGTATGCTGATGGATTATAATTGGACAGAGATTTTGAAAAGGAAGGATCTATACAGGTGCAATGTTCTTCAATTTGCAGACACATACTGCAACTTTTCTTCTTTTTTTTTTTTTTTTGGTATGAACACTGAACTAAAGCTTGCAGTTACCTTCTCTTTTTTTTTTTCTTAAATCATGTAGAGAATCCTTCTTGGGTTTTGATCCTGAAATTGTTGCTAAAATGGGGGATAAAGAAATCCATGAGATATCATCAAACAAAGCAATGATGTTGGCAGAGAGTAGAGTAAGGTGCATAGTAGACAACGCCAAGTGCATACTCAAGGCAAGTTCTAAACGCAACATTTTAATTCATTCTGGTACTCATTTTCCGGAACTAAAAGTGAAAGAATTTTGGGGATGAAAATACAGATAGTGAGGCAATATGGATCCTTCAGCAGCTTCATGTGGGGATATGTGAATTATAAACCAACCATCAACAAATACAAATACCCCAGAAATGTTCCACTTAGAACTCCAAAAGCGGAAGCCATTAGCAAGGACTTAGTGAAGCATGGATTCAGGTTTGTTGGGCCAGTGATTGTGTATTCATTCATGCAAGCAGCAGGGTTGACCATCGATCATCTGGTTGATTGTTTCAGATACAGTGAATGTGTAAGCCTAGCTGAAAGACCATGGAGGCACATTTAACTTCATTTCTCTGCTAACCCTAATTCTTTATCTTTTTCCATCCTCCTTTTTGCTCTTACTCAAACACAAACTAAGCTCTTCATGTATAAATTGGCCTGTAAAGATAGCTTTATATAATACGATTGTTTTGTATATATATATCAAGTGAAATAGAAACCTTGGGTTGTAATTATAAGATCACATGATCCCACAAATATATAAACATATACGTATTATATCCAAATCTCACATTAGTATCTATGAGTATAGATATGATGGAATTGATGTCCTAACAACAATAGAACAATTGAAAGGATTACATGGTAAACCTGTTTCAGTCTATCCGCGGGTAGTTGGGAGGGTTAGGTAGATGAAATGTAGTGTTAATATATGGGAGCCAATCATTAACCAAAACTTACTTGTTTTATTGATTTAAACACTTTGCACATGAGTAAACAGGTGGGCATCAGTACGTGTGTCTCCATCATCAGTCAAGAGTGTGAGGAACGCAAATCAACCATCCACCTTGAAACTTCAACTGGTTTCATTTTGCCCTGAAGGCCCAATGGCCTGCAAAATCCATGGATTTCCCTGCTGCCTGCACCGGCGGTTTCATTCCAACTATCTGCAAAATCCAATTATTCTTTACCTCAACATTTGTTAATGTGTGTTTGCCATGAATCTGCTGAAAGTCTCAAGCCCCTGGAATATATGCAGACAGCATATATGGGCTCCTTGTTTTAACTAATCACGCTTTGTCAAATTGGAGTTCCCACAATAATATATGGATTAGGTCTCAATTCCCAAGCTGGATCATGGGGTTGATTCATCTCAGTGCTAATATTGGGTAACAAGTTGTTTAAAATCAAATGATATACATGTAAAACCGGCCCAGCTTTTGCTACTCATCCGGTTCTTAAAAATAAGTTGCATGAAACCGCTGGTCTAAGTTAATGTAATAGTAAGATTGAATAATATAGTGATGAAAAATATGTTTGGATTCAATCGTGATAATAGTTAGATAATAATTAAAATTACCATTAAAGATATTTGATTAAACTTATATATAAATAAATAATTAAATAATATATTTTTACATTAAATAATAAAATATATACTAAATTTGTATTATTAATTCATATAACTTTTATTATATATTCATTAAATTATTACAAAAATAAAAAATATATATTTTATATAATAATATTAATAAATAGAAAAATTTTGCTTCATTTATTTTGTAAATTTAAAAAATGCTTCACCTCTTACCTTTTGATCTGAAAAATGATAAATAAAAATATATTCTTTAAATTCCATCTCGCCATAGCTGTGGTGAAATCTAAAAACAACTTAAGTTGGAACTAATATGATATTACTTTAGATTCTTTTTGTTGTTGTAATTAAGGTATTCATTGTTAGTAATAGTTGTTATAGGCCAATTTTAACCCGTTTACATTCAAACTCAAAATTAACAGTCCAAACATCAAACCCATTTTATAACCCACACACACAATTTAAACCCATTAACCCATCCTCAAAACCCAACCAATTAAATCCATTTACAACTAAAAACTCAATCACAAAATAAAACCCCAGCCCAAATAAATAACCTAAACCCAACTACCCAAATCCAAAATTAAAAAAAAAAACCCTAGCCCACAACCTAAACTTTTCTCAACTAAACCCTAGCCCCCCTAGCCGCCGCTCCTAGCCTCTGCCACCACTAACTACACTGGCCACATCTGCAGCATGCCACCGCCTTTGTCACTGTCCAACTTGTACCTGCAAACACAGAGAAGACATCAATGAAAAAACAAGTTGTATAAGGCTATATAAAACGAGCAAAAACGATGTAAAGGGGGCTTTTTTTTCTTGAAAAATAAAAAATAGACTTCCAAACAAAGAGAAACAGAGTAGAAATACAATCAAAGAACTAAAACCACAACAAAAAAACACTCAATCGCAGCAAACAACACCAAAAAAAGAGTTCAAAGATTTCTGATAAAAGGTTCATTTATTTCTGTTCTTTGTGTTTTTATTTTTTATTTTATTTCATTTGAATCTATTTAATCCTTTATTTTCTTACCTAAATACATATATATATATTAAAAAAAATTTACTCCGGCCACCGCACGCGATGGCCGACGACGGAGGTGCGACGACGGTGACCGGGTCCAAGGCCGGAGCTTGGGCTCGGCCAGAGAGAATTCTCTCCCTCTCTCTCTTTTTTTTTCTTTCAAATGCTACAAATGATTTTTTTTTTTAAATTTGGCCTTTTATAGCCCTCTAAAACGACGTCGTTTTGGCGTTGGCCTTAAACCCCAAAAACGACGTCGTTTTGCCTTGACCTGACCCGATCCGACCCGCTCCACTAAGGATCCGCGTGTTTTTTTTAAGGAAAGGCAAATTGCGCTTTTAGCCCTTCCGCATTTTCATACTTTTACAATCAAGTACTTTTTCGATTTTTAATTTGGCCCCAAAGTAGATATCGCTTTGCGATTTAGTCCCCTTTGCTGTGTTGCGTTTTGAGGGGAGGAATAATTGCTTTTTTGGTCCTCCCTTGTTTTGCGCACATCCAAATCGATCCTATTTTCATTTATTTCTTTTTAAAATTACCCCAAAAATATTGTTTTAATTTAAATTTTATCCTTTTTCACCCTCTTTTACGTATTTTATTTTATTTTAATATTATTTATACTATTATATTTTATTAATGTCATTATTATATCTATTATCAATATTTTGTTATTATTATTGGTACTAATATTTAGTTTCAATTAGTATTTATGTGTGTATATATGTATATATTATTTGTAATATTATTATTATCATTTTGAATATATATATTGTATATGTTTTTCATATATATTATGTATGTACTTTTAATATTATTAATTATATATTTTTTATATATATTATGTATATATTTTTAAATATCATACTATTCATATATTTTTATGTTATCTCATGTATATTTTTTTAATATTATTAGTTATATATTTTTATACTATTTCATGTATATATTTTTATATTATCCTTATTATTATTAATATTAGTATATGTTTTATTATATATGTATATATCTTTAATATATATATATATATAGGTATATATTTATGTAATATTATTAATAGGTGTTTTTAGCATTATTATTTCTAATATGTATATATTATGTAAATATTTTAATATTATATTATATATACATTTTTTTATATATATTACGTGTATATACCTTTTTAATATTGTATTTTTATATATATCATGTATATATTCGAATACTATATTATATTTTTACATATTATCTTATGTATATATTTTTATATATGTTATCTACATAAATTTTTAATATTATATTTTTATATATTATTATGTATATATTTTAATATTACTAGTTATATATTTTTATACTATTTTATGTGTATATTTCAAATACTATATATTGTATATTTCTAACACCATTTATTATATATATATATATATATATATATATATATTACATATATACTTTTAATATCATTATTATGTATATATTTTTAATAAATATATATGGGTATATTTATGTAGTATTATTAATAGTTGTTTTTAATATTATTATTATTTCTAATATGTATATACTATGCATATATTTTTAGTACTATGTATATACTTTGTAATACTATTATTATGTTTATATTTTAATATATATACGTATGTATATAGGTAACATTATTAGTGTTTTTAACATCATGTTTCCATCACTTTACTGACTATTATTATATGTATATGTATATTCATCGTTTTTATTTCGTGTTTAATATTATTATTACGTTTAATATCGTATGTATTATTATTGTTTTTAATATTATTGTCGTATTTATTGTTTGCTTCGATGTATTTCTAACTCTTTTATTTTTGTTTCTTACCCATTCTGTATCAGTTTGCTTTTCTTATTATATTATTAGCATATCATTATTTTTATTATTATTTTCTTTTTATTGTAAATATTGTTTTTATTCTTATCTTAATGCTCTCATATTATATGTTAATATTTTTCATTCATTATATCATTGTTTGTCCCGTTTATTTATTTATGAATTTTTATTTTAAAAAATATTTTATTCATTTTTTTAATTTCAATAAATAAGGCAACGTGCCGATTTAACCTTAAGTCGTTGATTTCATCGCTATGTTGGGTGAATATCATCGGCTCGTGTTAAAAACGGAACGTCCTTCTCAGTAGAAATCAAAATTATAAAAATTCTCGTGTTTTGATCGGATCATGATTAAATGTTACTTTGAACTCGCATTTTCGAAAATTAAGACCATACGTGTTTAACGAGATACCAATTTTGGGCGTCGCGAGGGTGCTAATACCTTCCTCGTGCGTAACCGACTCCCGAACCTTATTTTTTCTCCGACTTTTGACGTAGACCTAAACTCGGCCTTCTTTTTGTTTAAAAAATAGATTTTCTTTTAAAAAAGAGGATTTATTAGGTGACCGATCACACCTAGGAAAAAGGATCGGTGGCGACTCCCTTTTCTCTTTAAAATCGAAATTCCTTTTTCAAATTTTCAAATAATCGCCTCAACTAGTAACCAAAGCGAATTTTTTTTTACGTCGCTACAATAGTGAATAATTTTCTCATCGCGAAAATTTT
Organism: Gossypium longicalyx; assembly: GCA_025698465.1. Taxonomy (NCBI): domain Eukaryota; kingdom Viridiplantae; phylum Streptophyta; class Magnoliopsida; order Malvales; family Malvaceae; genus Gossypium; species Gossypium longicalyx. The sequence continues at coordinate 13,641,374 of CM047006.1, read as the reverse complement.
TTGAAGAGATAAACAACTGGTCACGAAATGTGCTTCATTCTCATGAGTAGAATCAAATGCCATTCACATGATTAAGAGATGTGATGAGTAATATTCACTACACCATACCTCATAGTTTACTTTAGATTCTCGAACGCAACACAAATTAAACTCTAAAATCAATTATTGATGTTAAGTGCTAGCTTCCTCCACTTTTATCCCATGTGATATTAAAGAGCCATTTAGACTCAATTTATGGAATTCATGTTTATCTCCATGACTGAAATACTTCACCTAAACCCCAAGTTATTATGTTACTCGAACATCTACCCAAAAATATTCTCTTCCCAAAAATTGTTATGTTACTGAGATATGGGGTTATGTAGGTGTTGGACGTGGATACTAATTTAAAACATTAATGGTGATCAGTTAGTTTGGTGGTGGAAGCAAAAGAAACATAAATTATCCAAAAAGATGGTCAGAAAAGTGAGATGCAATAAGGATCATTGAATCCCCTTTTTCTTGCACATGCTGTGAATTGTTCCCTAAAGTTAATCTTTCACCAAATGTAACCATCATTTTGCTTCAATGATATTGGGGACGACAAACAACCTACCAAAGCCCCCCCCCCAACTTTTTGCCTGCCCCTCACCTTCTCTCTCCTCATTTATCATTTTACCTTCAACTACAATCAATGTGAATATACTAATAATATAATACCAATAAACCCCCCAATTGCAAAAAAACAAAAAACAAATGGCAGCAAGAGATTAGGGTTTGCCTTGCCATGTCCAAATTGTCCACAACAGTTCGGTAAGCTTTTAATTTCACACTTCATTGTTATATATAACTTTATAGTCAAATTAAGCAGCTGCTGCTGCTCCATGATTACAATCTTAGGTGGAAAGGCTTAATCTGCTAGCTACAATTACTTCATCAAAACCTGAATGTTTATGAACTTTGGGTTGCACCCATGATTGTAACTTTGCTGATGTTGACCTCTATATAAAACCCAATCTCTTTCCAACTACTATACTACTCCAGTTCCTTCATTTTTAAATATATGTACATACATATATGCTTGACCATTGTCATGACTAGTTTGGAATATAAAGTAAATCATTTGTGCACTGACTTGCGTGTTATATTTTGAGTTAAAATTCGTAGATGAACATTCATTTATTTGAATATGTAGAAGCAAACTAAATAAATTAGTATCTATTATACGTAGGGGTGTGTAAAATTTAGGTAAAACTGAAAAAATTTGTTAATCGATCGGTTAACCGAACTAATTTGGTCCGGGGTCGGTTAATAATTTTTTGAGTTTTCGGTTAACGGTTAATTCAGTTCGAAACTGATCGGTTAACCGAATATTTCCGATTAAACGAAAATATTAATAAATAAATTTTTAATATATAAATAATCCACTATTTATTCAAACCCAATTCAACATAAACCTAAATACTCAATCTAATATATATTAACCCAAGTACCAAACCCAACCTAATAATAAAAATTAAAAATAATTTAATAAATAAAAATAAAAATCTAAAAATAAAAAAATAAAAAATATAATTTTATACAAATAATTTGGTTAATTCGGTTAATTTGAATAATTCGGGTAATTCGGTTAATTTTATACTTATTTTAACCAAAAATAAAAAAATATATATAATTTTTGGTTAATTCGGTTAACCGACCGAATTAACCGAAAAAATTTCGATTCGGTTAACGGTTGAAAATTTTGAAAGGTCGGTTAAATCGGTTAATGTTATTTCAAGTCGGTTACCCAATTGAACACCCCTAATTATACGGGTGTATCTATTTATATGTTATCTTTTTAGTTGGAATTTATAGAAAAGATATTCAAAAAAAGACAACTTCAGATTATACATTCATGACACAATTCAACAAATGGAGCTTAATTGTAGCAATAGTTGTAATCAAATTATATTACCTGAATTCGAATATAAATATCAAATACGATTATATGTTTTAGTTTTTCATTAATTATTTTGCCAATATACTTATCATGGTCATTCATCATTATGCATGGTTTTATAAATGATAAATCACCATATATATATATATATATATATATATATTCCTTTTTATCTAAAATAATTATTTAAATTTTTTGCCTATTAGTTAAAAGTAGGAGAATATTGCTTTTATGGAAGTTAAAAAAATAGTAAAACTTTTTAATTTTACATTATGGTTTGGTTTTATTTTATAAATGGAATATAAAATATGATTATTATAATACTAAAATCATATATATTCTTTCTTATCTATAACAAATAATAAAACGTTGTCCCCAAATTGAGAATTTAGAATTGAGAAGCGCTTATTAACAAACACAATCAAATTTTAAAAATAGAAAATTTACGTATTTAGGGTTTAAGTTTAATTTATTATTAGTAATTTAAAAGTCAGTTGGGGATTTATATTATGTTATCACATTTATGTATTCATATTTTATTGGTAAAAAGATTTTTTAAGTCCTTCTCAATATCGATATTGAGTAAATTGGTCTATTTTTAAAAAAAAAATTAGAGCAATTTAATCATTGTCAATTTCAAAAGTGAGCAACTAAAGACAATTTATCACGACGTTAATGTTTTCTATCAATTGTACATAATTTTAATTGGTATAATAACAAATTTAACCCTCAAAGTTTACACATTCTATCAGTTTGGTCATAATTTAAAAAATTTAGCCTGAAACATTTATGTGAATGTGTAAATGTTGAGGCTAAATTTGTTAAATTCTTTTAGAATCAAGACCAAATTGACAAAATATATAAACATCAATGACTAAATTTGTTATTATACCAAATAAAATTATATACAATTGACAGAAGACATTAATACCATAATTAATTATCCTTAGTTACTCACTTTCAAAATTGACATAAATTAAATTTCTCTATTTTTTTTAAAGGGACTAATTTAGTCCATGTCAAAATGAAAAGGGACCGTAGATTTTTTTTACCTATTTTATTCATATTACTTTTTAATTATGTTTATTTTTTGGTCTGTTCAAAAGTATCATACATTTACATTTTAATTATTTTGCATTTTAATTCTTTGGTTAATATATTTTTTATAAACTCGTATATGTATTTTATGTTGATGATATTTTACATAATATTTTCATAGTGACGCAATATAGTAAATAATTTATGTAGCATAGTTTTTAAATACATATATTTTTTATAATGGTATAATGATTTATTTAGTCTTTCAATTTTATAAAAATAAAAAAAAATCATTTTAGCCATTCATTTAATTTTTTTTTTTTTTACCTTTTTTAGCTTTTAAATTTGATTTTTTTTGTCAAATCACCTTAAAATGGTTGAAAAAAATTAATGTTTTCTCACTTTGCTAATGTGGTATATATCTGGACTGCCATGTAGATGACACGTGAGCATTTAATTAATTTTTTAAAAATTAAAAAGTATAAAATTTATAAAAATATTTTTTAAAATTTTTAAAATTTTCAAAAATTAATTAAATGTTAACATGTTATACATGGTAACTTTTCTATCCATTTTAAGGTAAAACTATAAATTCAAAAGTTAAAAGAAAAAATAAATAGAGAATTAAAATATTTTTTTAAGTTAGAAATAATCATTATGCTTTTATAATTTGTGATGGCGGTTCAATAAAGAGAATTTTTTTTATGTCATATTTGCATTATTGTTCTGTTTAAAGTATTATCAATTTATAAATTTACACATTAATAATTATATTATGCACATTCATTATTTGTGTCTATTTATGTTATTTTTCATATTTTATGCAATGTCTCAATTAATTTCATAAATTACATAGTATTTCATTTTAATTATAAATTTATTTAGACAAAATTAATCATTAAATCTAGTCTAACATTATTTTGTGTTAATATTCTAGTCTAATATTAGATCTCCATAAATACACAAATTATTAGACCTATATTGGAAACTACAGAAAAGTAAGCTTATTGTATTGATTATTGTATTAGATACTGATCGATGCAAAGTAATGGAATGAATCTTGACTTAGTTCATATTAAATTTTTATGTCCGACTTTTAATGTGTACTAATTTGATATTTTATTATGGAGTGATATGCATTGCTTTGATTTGATATTTCGATCGAATACTAATTATACTTAAAAGAGTTAACCAAACATCAACTCTGATAACTATTACTGATTTATGCTTTATATCAATCATGTTTTTAGTAAAAATAACATCCAAGTACATAAAGCAATAATCGTTGTTGAGAAGTTTTCCTTCACTGGATCTAACCCAATTTTGGCAGAAAGATTTAACAAACGGAAACTGATGGCATTTGATTTGTGTAGAACGATGGAACACCCTTAATCCTATTAATTGTTGTGGTTACTTCAAACCATTTCACTTGATAATCTACATAAACGTGGTATATGAATATTTACATGTTATTCGGCTTTTCCTTTTGAAAACAAAATGGATGAAGTCATCCACAAATTGAGAAACAATAATATATACAAGATGTGGATGACAGGCGAAAGCACTTTCGGAACAATGAAAATGACATCAATGATCATCAATCTATGTTTAGCAAATACCGACGTTTTCCGAACCAACCGTAGCTGTACCCCAAAATCAATTTAATAATATCTGCTTCGCAAATCATTTTTATCATGCACTGCTATCAACAACATTTAAATTATTATATTTGTTTGTTAACCTCACTTGCATAACAAAATACATGCAACACTCACCTCCCTAAATACACTATTTCAGATTTCAATACAAAATATGATAAAATGGTTGGATTCAACAACTCGTTTGTCACATATATTCATAAAAAAATGGGATGCGATTATACACTACGAGCAATAGTATAATTATAATCTCCACCATGGAAATGCCCAAAGTCACATAAATATTCATTTCCTTTTTAACTTCAATCTACAGATTATTTATCAAACAAAGTTAAGGTGGAAAGTCAAAAGGGGACAAAAGTAAGAAAATCAAAGCTAAAGGGTTTAAGGAAAAAAAAAATACAAGCAATTCTACTAACCTCAGCTCTCTCTCCACTTGGCTGAAGCCAAAGAATATTTACAGGGGAATTCATCCTACAACATTCCATGCAAAATCCATATCACTGTATCTATCCTAACAATCCATGCATCTCAACTCCCAACAAACCTACAATCTCTTATTTCTTCTTCACTCAACTCAACTTGCCTCTTTTGGTATCACCTCAATCTCAAAACTGGCACGATGTACCAAGCCTCTGCATCTGCTTTTGACCTATGGTAACAGATTTTCGTTTACTGAATGCCGGCTTCAGCAACTCCTGGAACTTCTCCAAGAAGAAGTTCCATTCATCTTCATTCAGGTCAGCCAGCTTCACAAAGCTCACACTTGCAGGAAGTTGCTCATTTGCACTCCTATGCCCGGATGAGCTTGTAAGATACCCATTTTCTTGTTTTGTTCCTGAAAATTTGGAATATTTCTGGCTCTTGTCACCTAAGCAAGTATCTCTAAGTGACATTGAAAGCTTCGAAATGGATGGGATCCTTTCAAGAGCTTCGAAAGGAGAAAAACCATTCTGCTCAGCTTCCAATTCACTTTCTTCATCTTCCTCAAAGCATTCCTCCAGCTTCGAAAGTGGTAAACGGTGGTGGTTATTCACAAATCCATTTCCAAATTGGAATGATGCTCTGGTCATAGAATCATCAGTTACCATTTTTGGGATGAACTCCGATTCTGGTTCCTCACAGTCAATTTCAAACTGGAACTCTGCATCTCCCACTTCAGACTTAGGAGATGACAGCTCCCGCTCTGCAATCAACCTCCTTGCCTCAAGACAAACAACCTCTAGCTCACTAGGTTCCTCCTCTCCAGCTCGAAATTCTCTACTCATCATCTGACCAATTTCAGCAAGACAGAGACCGAAGGCTGCAGCTTCCTTGAGGAAAACTGTGCAGAGAACCAGAACACGTAGGCAAGCTTCCCGTATCATGGGGAGTTCCCTTCGCAGCATCTCGCAATCTTTAGTAGGATCAAGCTTCTCTATGTACTCAAGTTCATCCTCGGAGAAAGGAATTGAAGCCTGAGGCCAATGAATCCACTCAAAGTATGGATCCTCCAAAGTTTCTGGCAAGCAAAGGCCATGATCAATAGGAATGAGTTCTACCTGACCAAACCTCCCAATACCATCAAGCTTCCGCACTAAAAGGTTTCCTGCATGTCTGTCTGTGTTAAATATTCGTATGTCAAGTATCCCTATGCGGTGCACAGCAGAAACGGGGAAGCTTGAGGTTCCATGATCGCTAGCATCAAAATCATGTGGTATAAATTGTTGGAAAGACGCAATCTTGCTAACCAGATTCTTCTTGAGAGGCTTATGTGCATTCACCCCATCATTGACATTGAAGACTGAGTGAGTAATCTTCACCAGAGCAGTCGGAGGCACATTCGCAAAATGACCATAGTCCAGAAGGTAAGCCACAACTTCTCTAAAACCTGTCTCCCCTACTCGGACAGATAGTTTCAAACCAGGTTGTCCAAGGGCTTTCCCAACAAAGCCTTTTGGATTGTTTGGTGCAAAAGGTTCTTCATCTGTTGGCTTCACGATTGCAACACTCTCACCTCTGGAGTTCCTAAAGTAGTAGGCACCTCCCAGGCCACTATGAACAGGAAGTGGATCAACACCCATCTTAATCGCCTTAACAACATCCTTAACCAGAATTTTTAATACGTTAAAGCTATCAGAATGCCCCAGTATCTCAATAGGACCACTCCTATCTCTCTGCTGAAGGTCCCTTCCAGTAGGCGAAAGACAAGGAGTAGAGGAGCTTCTATGGAGATAGTTCCGTGTCAGGAGAAGTGGAGAATCATTCCGAACGGCACTAAGATCATTCTTCAACTCCACATCGCCAAAAGTCAGCGAGCTTTGCTCTGTAGGGAAATTAAGGGCAACCTGCAACCTTCTCTTAACTGTATGAGCATTGTCACTGCGATCTAACTCCATGCCCAAGACACAGCCGGTCTCAGTCTGAACAAAAACCCGTCTTCTTCGGGTAGGTTGTTTCTCTTCCATCGCATTGTTCCTAGGATATTCCCCTCCAAGAGGACTCTTAAACACTGCCACAGCCATCTGAGTTTGAACAGGACTGTCCAACTTACGCGACATGAAAAATCGAGAAAAACCGATCACGGCTTTCCTGGTAGCCGGAGGCAGAGTCAAGGATGGAAGAGAACTTCTTGTCCTTCAAGAAGACCCCAAACTCCAAAGCCAATAGCGAATGAACCAGAAAAAACTCTAATTTACCAACAATCATCAAATAATAAAACCAAAGCCAAAAAGCCCAACACAGAAGCTAAAAGAGAAAAGGAAAAAAAAAAAAAAAAAACCAGACAACAGATCGCAGACGAAAATGAAGATCTATCCCTACACTACATTAAATGAGCCATCTTTAGCACCCATAAACAGAATGGAAGCCCAAAAAACCTGTAAAAAAACCAAGATTTGATTCAAAACCCTATTCTGATTTAGCACATAAAAGAAATACTATCATTATATATGCCAAAGCATTCTCCAAATGGTTAGATTTAGCTTAGTAAAGTAGCAGTTACTACAATGAATGCATTCGTGAAAACAAAACAAACAGAATCTCACATCCAAAACAGAGTGAAATTAATGCATTTCTTCAACATATTCAAGGAATCTACTAAAAGACAAGGAAGCCGCTAATATGAATATTAGCTTAAAATGCATCCATATTAATAACTGATCCAAGAAACTTCCACAGTAAATAAAAAAAAACGCCTAAAGAAAATTAAAGATTTTCAATTAATTCCAACAAATAAAACATAACATGGATAAAATCTCAAGACATTGATCTTCAACGTTCCATTCTACTTAATACCCGACAGTGAACCTACGAATTGAAGAAAATTAACTTACCAAATTCCGAGATCTGAAGGAAAAGGAACAAAGAAATGCCGATTGAACTTTAATTTCGAAGAAAAAAAAAAGAGAGAAATAAAATCTCAAGTGGACGAGTTCAATAAAGAGAACGAATCAGGGAGAGGGGGGAGTGTAAAAAGAGGCAAGGAATCGTCCGAGTTGACACAGTTGTCTAAACACAGTAAAGCTTCCTTGTCTCTCTCTTTCTCTCTCTATCTTTTTTTTTTTTTTTTTAATTCCTTTCAGCTAGGTCTCTCCTTCATCGAAGAAACGCTCTTTAACTCAGTTTTTGCCCTTACCTTGCTATTGAGTTAAATTGACTAACCCTAGTTAACTCTATTACAACTTTCATTTTTTATGTTAAGGGGGGAAATGGAAGGATCTAGAACTGGGAATTATGGCCGTTGGATGTAGGGGGAAGAGGGCTTGGGCCGTTGGATGTGGTTTTGTTTTTATTCTGCACTTAGTCTTTAAAGATTTTAATACTTGTGGAGGCGACGTGGACATAGTGGATTGGATGGTGACGTGGCGGGAGTCACCGTCTTTCCAGGAAGTGTTAGCAAATGGCCCGGTTATTGCTAACTTTTCATTTGCCGATTTGATTTGCGATACCTAAATGACCCTTATGATGAAATCACCAAAGTACCCCAATTTTGTTGAAAAAGCTGGACTTCTTGGTTAAATTCTTTTCTTAGCCCCTGTATTTTTTAAATGTTATGGATTTAGTCAATCCATTAAATGAATGTGGAAATAACATGCTAAATTGCCATTACACATATAATAATATGTCTGGAAAATTAGATTTTGAAAATATCAGAACTTGACTTTAAATGGACTTCAATTATTGAGGACTAAAATTCCAAAAATTGAAAAGCAACAGAGGCTAGAAATGACAAAATTAATGTACAGGGAGTAAATTCATAAATTTCGAAAAGTATGGGGACTAATAACAGAGTTTAACCCGTAATTCTTCTTCTGCTTAGGTTGGGTCCTAGCGTATCTGATAACTTCCATTTCAGGAAATTTGATCGTACGGTTTTGATTTGACGGAATTCTCAATCTTTGACCTCAATTTATTTGGTGTTAATCAGTGGACTGAACAAACTCCACAACTAAATTTATTAAACTTTTAATACATTGAAAATATTTTATAAAGATTGATGGAAGTGCAAATTGATTAATAAAAACTGTAAATTTTAATTAATAAGGCAAAATAATTTAAAACTCTTTAAATGTCTTAAGCTTTTTAAAATTAGAATAGTGATTACATTAATTAATCCGTCAAACAAAACTCATGTTTACTGCACTATTTTAATTTAAATAAAGTAAAAAAATGGTTTACATTGGAATTTTATATTCCACAATATATTCTCTCTATGGAAATACAACGAGTAGAAGTACACTGTCTAATATAAATGGGTCGGTTTACTCGTTAGCTCCGAAAGCATATTCGAAATTTGAGAGGGATTAGACAAAAATATTTGGATCAAAAAATAAATTTAAATAAAAAAATTAGGCACGTTTATAATATGGGTTAGTCTCAAGTTTAAACGTTCAAGGCTCGAGCCTCGCCCGGCTCATTTTTAACTTTATAATACTTTATGTTATGTTATTTTTATATATTATATAATTTAGAACAATTAAAAAATAAACCTATACTAAATATATAATATTGTTCTAATATAAACATTAAAATAATGTTAAGATTACTATATAAAATATTTCAATAAATAAAAAATTATAAAAATATTAAATATTAAAATAATATAATAAAAAAATTTAAAATTTAAGAAATAATATGGGTGGACTTGGATTAATCTTTCGTAAATATAGACGAGTTTAGACAAAATTTTAAACTCATATTTCAAGTTAAGCGAGACTTGGACAAACATAAATATATTAAAATTATGCTTAGGACCAACTTGACTAATGTGGATATCTAATATTGATTCAGCATTTATTATATGTGAGCCTAATTAGTTAATGTAATACAAGAGATGTGAAGAGGGTAAATATCGAGGTCATTTTTTAAAATACCCCCACACCATTCTTTTATGTTTTAATCTAAAACCTTTTCTGATGAAGAATTTTAAAACTTAGGAAACTTTCAAAATGCTACCTTTTTTAGAATTTATAAGTTTAAAATACTAATTTGTTTTGTTTAGATAAATAATTGTTTTAGAAAAATTAAATTTTAAAAATAATATAAAAATAATCAATATGGAACACTAGAGTTTTTATAAGTTTAAAAATATTTTTAATAAAACAAAATTTAAAAATTACATCGAAATTAAATAAAATTGAATTTTAGACATTAAGTTTTTATTTTATAGTAGAACAAGATGTTTTTAATGAAAAAAAATTGAGAATTTTTAATAAAACCATCTCTTCACATAAATTTTGAAAAAGAAAATAAAAACACTGAAATCATCTCTTAAAATTCTTTATTATTTTATCTAAATAAATAAATTTATTTTTAAATTTTCTAAAACTCTGATATAAAATAATTTCTCTCCCACCTAACAAAAAAGCCCCCTTAAATTTTCTACTTCTCTTTTAAAAAAAAATTGCTCTAAAGTTTCAAGAGAAACACATAAATTATCATACCATAAACATGGTAAAATTACTCACACTATCTTATTTAGTTTTGTTTTTATTAGATTTTATTATTGTGAAATATTTTTTATTTTATTTTATGGAATTAAATATTATTTTTATATTTTAAACAAGAAAGGAATCGAAGTGTTCATACCAACAAGAAAGAGATCAAAGTATTCATACCTGATATAATTTAAATTTCTCAAAGCCTAATGATGTATAGAATGTCACTTAAAGAGACCTAATCTATTAGCCACATCTAGATTAATCAAGTTTGCAATGATGCCAAAGTTACTTGCGGTGTCACTGGAAAGATGGAGGCCAAAATAGTATACCGTTCATTTTTCATGTATGGAAGCAACTACAACTCTAATAAATGTAGCTTTAATAATCAACCTTTGGATCGACAAAAAGGCAGTAATCAAAGTTAGCAACATATCGAATTGATATTTTCACGTAATGCAATTATGGATCAAATGAAATTATATGCTTAGGTCTATGGCATGTGGTAAGTGCTTAATTTATATATACTTTTGAGTTAAATTCGTGCTTAAAAGGTTTTTTCGATTTTCCCATACCATTGTAGGTGGTGAAGCAAAGTAGAGAGACGCCCTCGCCCTAAAAGGGGGTATTTCTCTATCCTACTATTCCCTCTATTAACTACCATACTAGATAGTAGCTCTTTTGCACTAACATAGAGAAACTTCTTAAAGACTCAATCACGAAATCATATTATACCCATCTCTTAGCTTTTATAACGCCCTTAACTCAAAGGCGATAAAAAGCCAATGAACTCAATGACCAAAATAAGCATATTTAGTGGCATCATATAATGCCACTAAACCCATGACCCAATGCTTGACAAAGGAACGCGAAATCAAGACATTGATTGGCCAATTGTCGAGGATTCTCGACAACTTGGATCACAGAATCCTTGACATTTATGCTTCTTTTAATTGTGAATCATAGGTAAAGTCCTAATTTAAAAAAAAAAAATTCTCATCAATCTTTAGTTAGTATTGAATTGACTTATAACACTAACTCAATCAACAAAACTTTAGTTGAAGTGGTCAAGTTGATGTGCTATTGATGTTGGTGATATGGGTTCAAATATTTTCGTATGTAATTTTTTATTGGTTTTCTTTAAATATAAATAAAGACTAAAATTTTCTCATAATAATATAATTTATTCCAAATATTAAGGGATTAATTAGTAATTTAATTAACTGATTCGGTGTCATGAGACCAAACTTAGAAAAGACTTAATATTAATGGAGATACAAATTTTTTATTAAATCTTTTTAAAAAATATAACAAGACAAAAATATTTTCTTGATAATATAATTCATTTTAATTATTAAGAATTAATTAAAATTTTAACCAATTAAATTAGGGATACAAAACTGGAATATTTTATAAAATAGTGAAAATTGAAAAGGTTAGGTTGAAGTTGTTTGTTAGTGATGAAAGGTTTATGATATGATTATATGTCCAAAGGTTGACATAACATGGGCAGCATAGGCTGTTTACTTTGGACTGTTGAAAATGGCTTTAATTGGACATAAGTTCCCTTTATTTGTGGTGGGGCTATCGTGGTCTAACTTCTATATTACCAGATTCAAACCTTCACTAACTCTCTTTTTTTTTTTTTCTTGTATGGACTTTTTGTGGTAAGTGATTTGAAAATGATAGATTAGGAATATAGCTTTTTAATTTAATTTTGTTTTTACAGTAGTATTTTTTTTATATGTTGTAATTAGTTTTAGGTAATAATTAATAATTCCAATGAGATTAAATTAAATTTAAAGTTATAATTACATCAATATATAAATTTTAATATCTTTCATGTTCATTTTACGAATTATGAAAATTAATTTTTTTTTGGAGTTCATACCTATCCTTTTTAATAATGTCTTTTTTTAAGGTTCAAATCTGAATTTTGTCCTTAAGAATATAATGTGTCTTTTAGTTGAGTATAGAATCAAATTAATTCAATTTAATAGATGTTGCATTCAGCTTTCCAAATTAAATTTCTTTTTAAGAAAATGGATTCTTAATAGTGAAAGTGGAAGCTACACCTTTACTTTTCTTTTTCTCTTTTAAGGTTTCTTTCTTACTTATCACCTTTTTGGTGTTTTTCATGGCGATTTAGTATCGAGATACTACCGTATCAAATTTGCATATAAATAATTTGTGATCTTTTACTTTCATTTTTTTTTTTTTTGTTTTTAGTCAGCACATATATACATCTGTTAAAGTAAGAATGTCTTCAGATCTATTAAGAGATATTATTGGATGATCTCATCGAGATTGAGAATTATGATAGTGTTCACAAAATTAGACTCCAAGATATTGTAGAGAAAGATATATCATTTGAGACATAATTTTTTGTGCATCATTAATGTAGTGGACCTCTTGAGAGTTTTTGGTTGAGCTATGTTCGTCATCAAGGAGGTCTAATGATAATGGGGTGAGGGTGCAATTATTGATAGTTGATTAAGATGATGTATTTTTAGTTGTTTTTTAATTTTTAGGTTAAATATAAAATTGGTATTTGAACTTGTCTACTTTTTTCAGACTAGTACTTATGGCTTTTTTTTATCCCAGATTGGTACATGAATTTTTTTTCCATCAACTAAATTAGTACTTGAATCTAACATCATTAGTTCATGACACATAACAGAACAAAATTGTGACGAAAAAAGGAAATTAATTGCAGACAAAAAAAAATTAGGGGGAGAAGAGTCAAAAAAAAAAATTATGACATTATCATGACATTGGTTATGCCACATGTTACAATCTTATTTTATCACGTGTCCTAAATTTAACGGCATTAGACACAGATACTAATTTCGTTGAGGGAAAAAAAATCCTAATACCAATTTGGGACCCAAAAAACTATAAGTAATAGTATAAGAGAAGTAGACAAATTTAAATACCAATTCAATATTTAACCATTTTTAAATTCTTTAGATATTGTGTTTACTATCTGTTTATAAATTTAGAATTTTTTTGTAATAATTTATTTATAGTTTATATTATATTCAATAAGTATGTATTCCTTATTTATGGTTGATTAATAAAGATTGTAACTGTCGGCCATGATCAAACAAAACAAAATATTATATAGTGTGTGTTGAATTGTGGGGAGAGAAGGACAGAGGTGAGGTGATGGAATAAGTCAAAAAGTCAAGAGTTGTGCGATCGAGTGAAAAAACAAAATTAAGAGGGTAGAATTTTAATTCTCATTTTCTGTATTTTTGTTTAGAAATGTAATCCGATTGAATTCACCAATTTGCTAATATTTTTTACTAAGAAACTTCTCCATATAACAACCTTTTCTTCCTCTCTTTTTTAACCCATTACCTCCTTTATATATTTGAATCATATCACTCTTCATCTAATTCTCAATTCAATTATGAAACTATAAAAATATTTCTTTTTTTTAATTATTGTTATTATGACATTTTTATTTTTTTATACTATTTTAAATAAAAATTACAAATGTTAGGATCAAATATATGTTCAATAGTATTAAAATATAAGTATGTTACTGCTCCATCTATATTCTTATTGAATCAATTTTAATATATATATATATATATTAATAAAAAATATTTTATTTCACCCATATCATAAATGTGACAAAATCTAGTAATAATAAGAAACATTTAGATAACAAATATATATATATATATATATATATATAGCTTAATATAAAAATAATATGTGTGTTTTGATTGAAATGATAAAATTGAGATAACTGAGATTTCAATAATATTTTGGGTTCAAATCTCATTATTCTCATGCATATATATATATTTAGATTTATTAAATAAAAAAATATAAATACTCTCAAAATAATATTTTCTATTTTTATAATATAAAAGAATATTTAGTAATTTCCTAACTGAGTTAGAATTCACCTGATGGGTGACATCAACTTAATTACTCTCTTAATGTGTAGTATAAATAATATATAAAGCAAGTAAAGATATTATAAATATAATATTATATAAGAATTTTGTCTAGAGTGGTGTTATGAATTAATCAAACACTAATTCAATCGATAAAAAGTTTAAAACACTTTTTTTTTAATAAACAATAACTATTATTACAAGGTTATTTATATATTTTATTAATTTATACAAAATCTTAAAAATAATATACCTAAAAATTACAATGATGGAGCTTGAATCATAAACCTTGTGATAGAAAAGTCTTAACATTTGCTTCTAAGATGATATATTTTTTAAATTTTAAAATAAAAATTATAAATACTATAAATTTTATCATACGCATATACATGTGGAAATTACATATTTAGAACACGATATGTTTAAAAATAACATAAAATAAAATATAAAGCGTATGATTTGAAACTAATTAATAATAACTGGAAATTCTATCACCCCGCATATGCATGTGGAAACCACGTATTTAGAACACAAAATTGTATTTAAAAATAGCATACAATAAATAATGAAATGTATAATTTGAAACTAATTGATGACTCTAATATCTTTGAGTTATTTGTTTGTTTGTTATTATTATTATTATTCTAGTAGGACTTTAGTTAATTTTCTAGGTAGAATTTAGGATTTTTTTTATTTATATTTAATTTGTATTTTAAGTTATTATATATTATTAGTGTTAGTTGAAACTCATTTTCTAGAGTTTCTTACCTATTATAGGTTCTTCAATAAAGTATAGAAAAAGGATAACTTGATAAATGCAAGTAATGTAGTTTTTCGCTTCATTGAAAGATTTGTCCACTAGAGCGTGCATACCATGTGAATAGTGACAAGCAACTTTCCGCTCCAACCCAGCGAAAGATTTATCTGCTGGAGTAACACAATTACTCGATAAATTAAGGGCTACGAACTTTTATGGAATAAAAATCGATATAATAACAAATTTAGTCATCAACATTTACATATTATATCAATTTAGTCATAGTTATAAAAAGTTAAATCTCAAAATTTACAAATGATCACAATTTGATTCTAATTCTTAAAAAATCAAATAAATATATAAAAGTGCATAAATTTTTTTAAAAATATAATAATAATACATTTAAATTTTATATTAATATTTATATTAATATTAAATAAATATAATTATATTAATATAAATAAAATAAAAATCCCTCCACTTCTCTCTTACCGATCCTCCCCCCACCATCGTCTCTATCCCTCTCTGCTGCTGTTGTATGGTAATGCTGGACGAGAAAGGTGGTGGGGGAAGGGTGGAGGATTTTTATATTATTTAATATTAATATAATTATATTCATTTAATATTTATATAACTATTAATATAAAATTTACATTTATTATTATATATTTTTAAAATATTTATGTATTTTTATATATTTATTTAAATTTTTTAGAATTAGAATCAAATTAAGAACATTTGTAAATTTTGAAGGTTAATTTTTAAAATTATCACTAAAATCAATATAATATGTAAAAGTTATGGGCTAAATTTGTTATTATATCATTTTTTTGAACCGCCACATTAGTTTGCCGCTTGTGATTTTAACGGGAGTGACTCGAATGATTGAACTACGTAACACGGGTGCTTAAATTGTAAACTAACTATTTTAGGTGCCTAAAATGAAAAGTTTTGATAGTTGGATGACTTGAGCCTTAAACAATATAACTTGTTTTAAATACGAATAAAAATTTCAAATAGTAATACAAACATATAATTGATGGAGTTAATACAATGGACATAATAAAATTAAAAATATATAAATAAATATTAAAATAAGTCTTTGGTTGAGTAGTAAATTTAGAATATTCTTAACCTGATTAGTATATGTTCAAATCTTATTGTATACATATTTTTTTTTTAGAAAGGAAATTTTTAAAAAAATTCTAATCGAGTTAGTGTTTAATTGACTTATGAGATTAACCCGTTAGTGTTTAATTGACTTATGAGATTAACCCAATAAAAAATTTAAATAGAAATAGATATATATATTTAAAAGATATTTTTGTACGTATAGTGGACTAAACATAATATAATAATATGTATTCGTGATGGCAAAGAATTAATTAATTTTATCTGTTTCGAATTTAATAATATAAAAAAGAAGAGATTTATAATTGATTTAATCAGACATCGTTATCGCTATGGATATGGTTTAACAAGTGTTAGGTCGTGCAAAACGGTATCTTGTTCATGTGCTGGCGACAACAAATAACATAAAGCCCTGATTTTTATTATTTTAAAACATTTCTTTTGTTTTAAACTATACTCCTAATGATAAAAATAAAAAAGATAATATCCCTATTAAAAATATTATTTTTATTATAAAAAATTAAAGTATATATTTTGATAAATTAGTGTAAAACTCAAATAATAAACATAATTAGTGAGATTCAAATCTAAGCCATGCCTGGAACAATAAACACTTATGGGTTCAATAATTAAAAAATTAATTAATTAATTTAAAACTATATATATATATATATATATATATATAGTCGACATTGTTATCAAATAGTTCACTGATTAATCTGGGGAAAGAAAACAGTTAACTGATTAAGATATAATAAATGATAATAAAAATCAAACGGTCAAGGTCAAACAATAGCATGGACTGTGCACGTGACGGTGACTCAACAACATTTTCTTTTTCTTACTGAATCCCATCAATTTCTTGGTATTATCATGCCACGTCTTTTTTTGTCAGTACTATTTATTTAATTATTTCATTTAGTTTTCACCTCTAAAAATAAAAGAATAATAAATATTAGGATAAATTACACCCAAGATCATTAAATTATTAGTATGTTTATGTTTTGATCATTTAATTTTAAATATTATAAAATGATCACTAAATTATTCGAAAGTTTTTATTTAAATTATTGAATTATTCAAAAAAATTATTTAAAGTCATAGGTTGTTAAGTTTTTTTTTTTAATTATAAATTTAGCTAATGAGCTTCATGCAATAATTTGACGATCAGTATAGTGGATTAGTATTCATTAATGAGTGAAGAAAATATATCTTAAATCCAAGTCGATTTAACTATCAGTGTCAGAGATTGGAGAAGAAAATTATTTGGATTTTAATTTATAAATTTATAACGTTCAAAGTTGTTTCATAAAAAGAATTAAACTGTAAAAGAAAGAAGAAATAGAAACTTTTTATTAGTGAAAATAGTACGAATAAAGAAAATCATACAATAATAATTTTAATAATCTATTGACTTAATTACAAACTCTTAAAATTACTAATCATTTTATAACTTAAATTTACTGACATAGTTTACCGTAAATATTAAGAAAATGAAAAGGGGACATTGTGTTTGGTGTTGAAGGTAAATTTTGGTAATGCTTTTGTTAGGGTGGTACTTGTTACCTTTTGGGTCACGTGTAGGTAGTGACATATGTATTCAATCTAAATAAAAAAGTGATTGTATGAAATTGTGATTTTATGTTATATTTATCTTTTTTTAAATATGAGAATAACAAATTAAAATTTTCTCTTATTGAAAAGTAATGTGAATGACATGAAATCACAATTTTATATAATCACAGTTTCATACCGTCTTTTCAACTATTGAGGATATTAAATGCTATGGTTAAAGATATAAATAGCAGAAATGTTACGTTAGTGGGTGAGCAGGTTCATTGAAGTGTAAGGAAACGAAGAAGGGACAAAGTGGTAGTTCAAGAAGCAGGAGATTGTAGTTTTAAGGAAAGGTATGGATTTTGCTGAAGATAATGTGGTCACGCATCACCCTCAGAGGCTGTCTCATATATAATGTTAGCTGTTATATATGATGGGGGAATATTTATTAAGATTTCCGGTGGGCGTTTGTACACAGAATTCCCTGCATAATTGCGCCTCACGTTTTCAGACACTGACTCCCCAACCCATTATCTCCTTTTTTTCATGCATGGCCCTCACGCAATTCCAATATATATATATATATATATAACTGTTAGGAATTTGATTCCATTATCTTCTCTTCATATTTGAGATCCAACGTGACTCAAATTTATGTGTTAAATTTGAGTAATTGGTAAATTAAATCTTTATTATGTATTTTTATTTTGATATTTTAATTACCTGTATAAATTTTTATATTTTTAAAAATAATAATTTTGGCTTCAATGAAATGGGTTTGAAATTTTGAATACATTCACTTTTATTTTAAATTCAATATTAATTAAAACATTAAATTCAAATTAATCTAACTCTGAATTTAAAACTCAAGTTTTGTAGTGCATCAACTTGATTTGCAGCTTTTACTGAAGTTCAGCAAATAATTATTCAAATAAAACACAACCTCGGATTTTGGTATTAAGTTTTAGAAAGTTAATTAAAAAATTTTAAAACTCTAAGTGTTTTAGTGAGAATTTTCAAAAATTTGGTACCTCTAATTAAAATTTAAAATTTTTAGAGATTTTATGAAAATTTTTAAAAATAAAGGTTTAAAAATAATTTTCAAAAATTTTGGAAGAGTCTAATTAAAATTTCTAGAAAAATTTTAAGGGTATAACAAAAATTATAAAAAAATTTATGAGGATCTGCCTTTGCTTAGAGATTTAGCCATTTAGAGCAAGTTAATAGATTTTCGAAATATTTATAGAGTGAATTTCAATAGTTGAAAAATGTAATTTAAAAAAAAAAAAGAAGTAATAGAATAGACATGAGATTGTTTATATAACCCCATACTACCCTAAAATTTGTGGGATCTTATCTAAAGAATGAATCCATCAAACAATTCTATGCCAACCATTAAGGACAAAAGCAATGAGCATTATATGCAGAGATATATGTAAGGGTAGTCCTGTGGTAACCAACAAATTTCTTCATCCTCGTGGTGTGGATGATGAAAACTTCATTGTTGAAGATTATTTTCTCACCTTTCAACTCACCAACATTGTTTCGTCTTTTATAAAATTTACAAAAATAAGCTCAAGAAAAATGACACAAGAATTTATAGTGATTGAGCTTCAAATGCCTTTTCTTCACTACCTTAAACTAAATTTTTTTCACTCACTGATACATTTAATGGACAATGTATAACTTTTACACAATCTCTATATTTTGAATAGCTAAAACTGAACCATTTTCCCTCAAGGTTTTCTACCCAAAACCTTAATTATTTTCACAAACAAGAGAAATGAAATTAAGAATGAATGAAAACTTCTCAAAGAAAAATATGCAATGATTTGGTTCTCACTAATACAATCAAACACTTGAAAGGAAGAATAACAAATGACCTTACAAGTGTTTGTACAAGAAAATGAGTACAACATTTAATGCAATTTGCAAGGTCAAGTCTCGAGTTTTAGAAGGATAGTTTCAAGACTCGGTTGAAAAATAATTATTAGAAAAGCGTGGGTATCAAGACTATGAAGGCAAGTAACAAGACTTTCCTCCCTTGAAGCAAACTTTGGCTATTGATTTTGCTAGTATTGAGACTTGCTACTAAATCTCGAGACTTTCATGATAGTCCTAAGACTTTGATCCCTTAAAGCAAAGTTTGGCTACTGACTTACAAAGTCTCGATACTTAGCTGGAATGCTACATTATTAAGCTTAGAAACTTTTGTAAAATGACTTGAGAGTACTCAAGAACTTTTATAATATTTCTAAAGTATTTAGAAATTTGATTTTGAGTTTTTTAACACTTGAAAATAATCTTAGTGTTGTCAAATTAAGTTTTGAAATTTGATTAAGAGAATTTTACTATTTATTTTGTTATATCGAAATATTTGAAAACAAAATCTAATAGTGTAGAAGGATAATGTTACCGTACCTCATGTATTAGAATTGAAATATTCTTTGAAGTGGAAAATGGGCAAACATGTTGTTGATATAGATTTAGGATGAAGATCCTACACTAGTTGATGTTTTAGTTGCAAGGGCTTTCTAATGCTGATAAGGTTAGATTAATGTAACATTTAGATGAAGACTCAGTCTATATTAATAAACAACTACAAAATTTAAAGAGCCTAATGAAGTTGTAGAAGGGACAAATGACTCGTGTTCTCCGTTACAAGAAAAATTTGCTTGCTCGTAATGCCTTTGCTTTTTTGATAAAAAAAAAAAAAAAAAAAAGAAGAAGAAAAGTAATGAGTCAAGTGAAGAAGTTAGTGAGAATATATATATTTTTTCACTTATAATTTTGTTGTTGGATTTTATTTTTGGCCTCTAACTTTTACATTTTATTTTGTTAATATTCCTTTACTTTTACACACTCATAATTAATTTCATAATTTTGTTTACATATATGGATGGTTAGATTAAAAGAGAGTGTCGTGTTGAAGATCACATTACCTTACTTGAATATATTGTTATGTTTTGATAAAAATGTCAAAAGTGAAATTGTTAGTGATAATTACGTTGTTTAGATGTAACTCTAGTTACAACTCAATTTATATCTTGCACATTGTGTAATTTGTCATATTTTATTGGCATCAACTTTAGACTTTTTTAATGCATATATTTAAAGGCATATTATTAAGTTAAACTTAAATCACGTCTTAAATTGTTGATCATAATAAATTAAATAAGATTGAAAAATTTGTAAAGTGTATGATTAAATTTGTGTCCATCTCTGCTAAATAACAAATGTAGAGATAGGGAAAATCAACTACAATCGTATAGTAACAATTTATAAGAGTAAAAATCATAGGGGTTGTAGCGAATATGATATAAATGATAAATTTTTATGGTAACTTTGCATATAAAAAAAATGTTTGGTGAAGCATCAGTGGTATTGGCAGGTGGGGTAGTTGAAGTAAGGAAAGTAAAAAGATGTAATTATTGGTAAATACTAATGCCCATGTCTAAGAAATGAAACAAAAATCGAAGAATAGAGCCCATTTATTAGTTGGATCTACCTTCTGCTCTTCCTATTTGGACCCATCTAACTATTGATTTCTTTTTATTTAATTATCAATTTCATTAACTTCAAAACAATACAAGCATTGGGCTCCAAAAGCCTACAGGATAACACTGTCAATACCAAGGCTAAAAGGCAAATCCACCACTAAGGGGGAGTCAAAGTCACAACAAGAGCCTGGAGAAGGGTCACTGTCACCACCGTGGACATTGTCAGGAGTCACCGACTTAAGGAGATTTCAAGCCTTCGGAGCGGCGTCAGCAACCAGCCACCACACGCCAGCTGACGAGGGTTATCGATGACGGTGGCTCCGCCAAATGTAGAAACCTTGCCGGAGCAGAAGAAACCGAGAGCCGAGGAGACCCCTGGCCAGAGAAAAGGAGATGTGCTCTGAGAGAAAAATGTGAAAAAACCACATGGTAACCGAGAGTCGCTCCACCACGTAGGATTCAAATAGTATCATATATATATATTTATTTATTTTTAAATTCTTGAATTTTATTTTTTTACCGTAACGTAGATGTCGCTCTTAAATCCTGTTCCTAAAATCTAAAGATTTCATAATTAATTCAAACAAATTAAAAAAAAAAAAAGACTTGCAGCATATAATTATTTTTATTCATAATAATATATTTTATATTTTCTTTAAATCCTAAAATAGATCAGAAGACTAGATGGGACTTAATGCAGGCATGGACAAAAATCCGTATCAAAGGGACTACACCATCAAGCCCAGGTTTGTGACCCATGAAAAACATGTTTTAATGTAATAAATCCAAGTAGGTATAAATATCATATTTAAATTTAATCAAATTCATAAATTGCTTTGCTTTTCTCTTTATTAATATAACGACATGAATATTTTTATTAATTTGGAGTATAATAAAACATATGTTGGTGAAAAATTATAAATAATTTTAGATAATAATAATAACAAAAGAAGGGCCCATGTAATATAAAATGCCCAATTTAAGCAAACTTATCACGGGAAATCCACTCACATGATTCGCACTCCATCCCTTTTCTTTATGTCTCCCTCTCCATTCCATCCCATTCCATCAAAAAAGAAATACAACTTTGTAGTTTAACCCCACACACACAGTACTGTTGTTCTCGCCGGGAACCAACCTACCAACAATCCTCCATATTTTCCTTTCCATTTCCTTCCACTTTTTTTTTTTTCTTTTTCTCTTCCCTTTTCCTTCAACCTTATAAAATTGTCTTTTTGCTTTTTCATTCTTTTTATACTTTTGGGCAGTTTCCTTTTTATAACATATTATGTATATTTTGCTTGTGACATCTGGAGAAGAAATGAAATGAGAAGGGGAAAGGCAAGTCAAGAGGAAGAAGAGTTTGGTTCCAAAAAGACAGGGCCTTCTTCCTTTCATACTCTCTCTGTCAACGCCAATACCAATACCAACACCAACATCAACAATGGTATATCATTAGATTGGATCCCACTCTTTAACCCAGATCTCCCTTTTCTTTTCTTAAAGGGTGTTTTTTGCTTTTCTTTTGTTGAATTTGGAATTCTGGGTTTGTTTCGTTTTTTGTTTGTTTGTTTGTTTGGGGCTGTAGAAGCAGACGGGAAAGACAGTGATAAGGCTAAAGCTATACGATCAAAACACTCTGTCACGGAGCAGAGGAGGAGGAGTAAGATTAATGAAAGGTATCTCCTTTTGTTTTCTTCCAGTTTCAATGTCCATCTTTTATAATTACTAAGGAAATTGAGGGAAGGGGACTGAGCTGAAGTTCAAGTAATTGCATAAACCATTGAATGTAATGGTTCAGGATACGTTGACTTTAACAAAGTTTTTAACTTTATCAGCTTTGGTTGACTTTGTTATGGAAATATTGATGATTGATACAAGGAATTGTATTTTGTAGCTAATTCACTGTATTATGAGTAGATGATGATTCTACTGAGCGTTTAAAAGAATGATTAAGTTTATAAAATTCTAACTTGAATTGGCACCTGAAATGTTGACTGAAAATGTTTGCTTCTTCTCTTGCTAGCACTGAGTTAAGTGCTTGTTCTACATGGAAGCTTGGATCCAAAATTAAGTGCTATTGTATTACTGTATATGTACCATGGATTCTTGAGAGGTTACAAATTGATGATGCAGCTTGCTTAACTTTATGAATAGTAGTAATACTAATAGCTTTGCCATCTTTTAGATTTCAAATATTGAGAGATCTTATACCAAACACGGATCAAAAGAGAGATACGGCTTCATTCTTGCTAGAGGTATGTTATGAATCCAGAATGGTGTTTGTATATCTATTTTCCATCTGAAGAACTCTGCTTGAATAATTGTTGTTGGATCAATCTTCTTTTGCAGGTCATAGAGTATGTCCAATTTTTACAGGAGAAGGTTCAAAAATATGAGGGTTCTTACCAGGGATGGAGTTCAGTGCCCACGAAATTAATGCCATGGGTATGTTCTTATATGGAATGCTTTCCATTCATGTGGTTTAAGTGGTTAATTTCCATGCTATGATGATTTGTGTGTATATGCTTTATTAAGCTATTTGATATTCTATTTTCTTCTTGTCATTGTTATTATTGGAAATTCAGTTCATTAGGCTTGTTAATGATGTATGTGATATTTTACTGGTCTTATTTTTGAATATGCGAATTGCTTTAAGTCATTGTTGCAATTCTTCATTGTGGTGATAAGAGAATATACTCGATTCATTTATTTGTATGGTATTGATATTTTAAATTTTATGTTAATCGTTGCAATAATTGGATGTGGAGAAGTATCTTATCTATTAGTCCTCATATGATTGTTGTGAATGTGAATTTCAGGCCATGGCACTGCTTAGAATTGCAATATTCAAGTGCTTTGTATTGTTTTATTTTGAAGGTGTTGATTGCTTGCATTAACAATTTACTTGGTGTTGAAGAATGTGGCTGTAGATGGTGCCTTCTTATTTGTGGTATTAACCTTCCGATTAATTATTTACTCTTGCCTTCCTCGAATAGAGAAACAGTCATTGGCGTGGTCAGAGTTTTGTTGAACACCCGCAAGCTATTAAAAATGATCCTGGGCTGGGGTCAACATTTTCTGGGAAGTTAGATGAGAATAACATCAATATCAGCCCCTCAATGATCGCAAGTGCATTGGATTCATCAGAAGCTGATCCAGTCAGAGATAATGAGCAAGCTGAGTTGGCTGTGCCCATTCAAGGTGGGCATCCACTTCAGAGACCTGTGTCTGAGGCTCAAAAGTGTCTTACCAGCAATGATACACTGAACCAACAGGATGATCTGGCCATTGAAGGAGGAACGATTAGCATCTCTAGCGTCTATTCTCAAGGGTGGGTATATCCCCCAGCAACATTGCTTGTTTTGCATACATCATGAGGCACTTATGTTGCTGAATGTTGTTTATGGATGATAATGTGAAGCAGGTTATTGAACACACTCACACAAGCACTGCAGAGAACGGGTTTGGATCTGTCACAGGCCAACATCTCGGTACAGATAGATCTCGGAAAGCGTTCCAATAGAGGGCTAACATCGTCTGCTAAGGTATTAACTCAAATTAAGCAAAACATGTGTTGGTTGAACCTGTTATAGGGTTTATTATCCCATGTTTATTACTTAGATGGGTTTATATAACACTACATCATGCATGTTCTGCTATAATATTTTTACAGGAGTCTGCCAATGGAGAGGATTCAAATCAGGTTCAAAAGCGGCTGAAGAAATAACATTCAAGTTTTATCCTTCCATCTGTTATATATCTGTTTTGGCTTCATTGGGTTATTGTATATGCTTGGGTTTTGGTTGTAGCATATGTTTTTGTGAGATGGTTCCTGGGATTTCCATCCGTGGAATATCAATGTTTAACTGTATTATAATGGATCATGTATGTATATAACAAATCATCTTGATGGCGAAGGTTAGCCATCTGAAATCATAAAGATGCCTCAACTGACAATCAATTGGTTATTCAAAAAACACAAGCATCAATCACTCACACAAAGGATTGTATGAAACGAATCCCTTTGTTTAATATTTTAATTTCCCTGTTAATTAGTTACATTTTATGAGAGAAAAATTTATTGCTAATTCATGTCAACTCCCATGGTTTTAACCAGAAAAGAATAGTCGTAAGCCAATTCCTCGCACTGAATATAGCGGCCACCTTCACTGAAATGTCCTCCGCTCATATTTGTCTTAAGAATGACAGAACTAGAACATGAAGAGCAAGCAGAATCTCGTACTTTGGCCACCCATTTGGCAGCTTCCCAAACTCCAACCCTTTGAATCAATGTACAAAAAGAATTTAAAGCCATGGATTGGCACAAGTATGGAGACATTCATGCAAATATAAACTAAAAAATAGAAGTGGATGAAGCTGGCTTTTACCTCGAGTCGTTAAATGATGCTGTAACAAGAACTGAAGGGTGGCAACCTCTGGGACGAATGTTTTTATATGGACAATAACTTGATATGCACTCAAATTCAGACTTTATCCCAGGATTCCCAAATTCTTCATGGTCCAACATTGTGAGAGGCAAACTAGGATCCAGTAATGAGTTCAATATATCAAGAAAAGGTACCTGTTTGAAATATTAACAAACTCTCTATTATGACACTTTAACGACAGAAAACCGTAAAACAACAGCTTCCTCATGGTCTTCCCAGTTTTATTAGCAAAAAGGTACAGGAAAAAAATTTTAAATCTTTGATTTAGCACTGGAAGGTTTCTTATCAGTACTTCAGATCGAACTTCTGTTTATTTAAAGTCTGGTTATTAGCTATGTAGTACTCGAGCAAGAAAGAGTAATATTATATTAAATGTCAGGTATCTTGCTAAAATGGCTAACCTTCAAGATTGCAGCACGAAACAAGTTTGGGTACATATTGAGAGCCGCCCCTATAAGAAGACACCCGGCACTGACTCCAATGGCACTCAGTTGATCTCTCTGAACATAGCCCTCATCAATTAGGTACTTGCCACACGACACGAAATCATGTATAGAATTTTGTTTAAACAGTCCATTGCCGGTTTTATGCCATGAAGGATCATCACCGCCACCACCCCTGTTGAGAAACATATTGAGCATTTGAGATAACAAATAACAATATCCAAGACTGTCATATACCGAGAAATGTTTATTGAATTCTTTCCATTTTTAACTGAACATGAAGTACAAAGCATGAAAAAAAAATTTGATGCAAACACAATGCCAGGAATGTAAAATCAAGAATGTGAACAAGTACTTAAGGAGAAAATTATTCAAACAAATGGGGGAAACAACTGATCAGACAAGAAAGAGAATAATGACTTCTAGTTGCATTTTGTCACCCTTCTTAAGATCCATATGCTTGTGTAAAAAAATCAACAATATTGAAGACAGAAATAGACAACTAAATTCACAAATTAGTTGAAAATGATGGGATCTAGTTCGAAAAAAGGGATGCCAAACAAATTTGATAGAAGGAAAAAAACATGAACCAACCTTACATCAGCAAATGCAATCACCCATCCACGATCAAGTAAACTGAGGCGGTCCGCACGCCAACTTTTATCAAGGACTTCACCGTAAGCTCCATAACCATGTAAAGCTCCAGGAGACTGACTGCTTTTCCATGCTTTTGGACAGTACAAAATGGTCAGAGGAACCCGGATGCCATCATGCGAAATAACTTCCTTTCTTTCGCAACAATAAGTACTGGAAAAGTCCTTCCATCTTTCTAATTCAACATTTTTGTCCTTTGCATCCTTTTCAATGCCACGATGTTGCAGGGTATCTAGTTCATATCCTGAAGAGCATGATTGAGCATTACTGGGGGCACCAAGCACTTCCTCTTGTTGGACAATTGAGAAAGTTCGTCTTGCCATGTCATAATCAACAATCACATCAGGTATCTAGAGAAGCAAAAAGACAGGCTAAACAAATTTAGAGTCAATCAAACAAGATAAACATCCAAGCTCAAGTAACTAAAATAAGCACGGCACATAAAAAACAAATCTGACTCACCAGTTTTTACTTTTTACTAAGCAGAGAGACTTGTTACTATCATTAGCAAATGAAATAACTATGAAAATAGAGAAGATCAATAAACAGTTCATTTTAGTGACTTGAGAAAATGTAATGCTTCCCTAGAGTCTTGAATCTCTAGCCATCAGCCTTTAAAGCTCCTTTTCTCAATTGGAGAAAGGCAGATCATTCATACTCATCAGCATTGCAAGAGCTTCGTCATGTTTGTAAACCAAGAAATGAACAGAAAAAGTAATTTCAGTGACAGAGATGCACATTAAGCATATTGACATCAAATGTAAGAGAGAGAAAGCGATAAAGAGTCCAAAGCATTAAGATATTAAAAGTAACCGTATAATAATCAAGCTCATAAGAAATTTACCACTGGAGATGACAGCACAACTCTGTATACTGAGCTCATGAAGTCAAGGTTTGAACCTGGTTCAATACTACATGAATTTGAGGGTATAGGGAAAAACCATGGATTAAGATCCTCGATCAGCATTTGATGCTACAAAATAACTCACCACATTGAAAATCAGTGCAAGTAGTAACAATGCCAAAATCAACAAAATGATAAAATTTATTATCTACAAATTTTTTAGGCAGTACTTCATCAGTATCCTTTTATGTACTTTGACTAATACTTATTTCTATTTTCATAACTTGCAAGGGTGAAAAGAAATCATCAAACCATATAAAATTGAAAGGTTGCAATTAGGAGTTTAAAAACCCAAAATTAAAAAGCGTTTCCATGGTGAAACTCAATATTGTATTGAAAGGCAAGGAAAACTAAGTTTCTGTGCTAAAAAATGAATAATATGTTACAAGCGACTTGAGAGTTCATGAAGCATAGAACGAAAAGCTTGGAAACAACAAACAATAATTCATATTGCACATTTATTTAATAAAAGAGAGACAAAATCAGAAATTGCAATACCTTGCACTCAACATTAATAGGCAAATCAATAGAACATATCATAGGAAAGCCATCCTTATTGAGAAAAAGCACCAAATGTCCATTGAAAATATCCATATCCTGTATACAGGTATCTTTACCTGGATAGAAAATATTCTAGGAAAATATACATACAGAAATTTATCATGATGTGCATAAAGGATAGTTTGAATAGAAATTTTCAGTTGAGAAAAGATAAATACAAAAAGGAATTGGGTATCCACTTCTCCAGATACGAATAGAACAAACCTGCCAGGTGGTTGACTGGATGTCTCCAACTCGACATCTAGCTAAATATAAACCTTCATGGGAACACTTTAGATTTTCTTTCATAGGAGCATTTGTAAGAATATAAAAGAAACCAAAATGATGTTCCAAAAAATATTGTACGCCAGAAACACGCTCATGTACTCTTTGCAAGCCATTCAAAGGTTCAGTTGCATCTACAACATAAACCTGTAATAATGCAATGGATATAAGATTGGCATAAGGGATAAATATAATCTAAAAAGGATAAAAGGAAAAGGTAATGAAAAGGTAAATGCCTTCCTCGGATGAACTCCTTGAATTTGAATTCACAGTTATGAACTTGCCATCTTTTGTACTTGTTAGGTCCACACAATAGCTAGGATCATTTTCCATAAATACCAAGGTATCATCTGTATTACCCGGTTCTAATTTTGTGCAAAGAACCCTGCAAAAAAATTAGAGATATGTTGGACAACATATCAAGTTCTAAGAAAAATTAGGCAACACAGTGAAGAAATATGCCTGTAAGGTCTTTGATTCTCATCAGCAATTGTATAGAACAGAGTCTTGCAATCTTGAGCCCATGCCAAGCTAACAACTCCATTTACTGGTGCCATTGGAATAATACATCCATTTCTGAGGTCCTTAATTTGAAGCATGAACTGTTCACTGCCAGTAGCATCAAGCGTGTATGCTAGAAAATTGTGATCTGGTGAAATTCGACACTGACCCACATGAACATAACCTGCACATATGACATAATAACACCAATCAAAACCTTAAGCAAAGAAAATTATTTCAGTTTTAGTCATACTCAGTTTTAGTCATACATATGTGATAAAGAACAATACCATGGCCAAATAATCAGAACCATAAACTTTCATTTTCTGTTTAAAAGGACTCACTTTTTGCTATTCTATTCTATTCATTCAAGTTTTGAAGTTTTTAACAGTAATAGACCGATAGTGATGGCATAACATATGCTGTGCCTCCATCCAATACAGATACAATAAAAATTCAAAGAAAATTTACCATGTTTTTCAGCAACTTCATTCCAGTCAAGCAAAATTTCCTCCCTTCTAAACTCAGCTTTCACATAACTGAGAATCTTTTCCGCCCAACCAGGTTTGTTAGTTTGTAACCTCCTGCAGAGAACTGGGTATTCCTTCCCTTCTGGCATGTACTCGTAATACAGCCTGAGTAGAACGTATGTAAACTCAAATTTTATTAAGCTGCAAGCGTTGGCTAAGATTCTAATAAATTTTGAAGATTAGGTGATAGCATGTTCTACACCAAAAACAAGCAGACATCCGTAAATTTTCTAAAACAGACGATGTAAACAAAATAGCTCTAAGAAGGCACCACTTAATAAAAACCCAAATCTAAATACTAGCATAAACCCCAAATAACAACACAACCACTAATGTCAAAGAAAGATAGAAATTTCATATTAAAAAAAAAAAAAAACTAAAAGCTTAGTCAAAACTATGAAATGGGGCATATCAGAAAACACAAACCAGGGTCCAAAACATTCAACAGGGGTGGAGACCTTAGAGGGCATCCGGTTTTTCATCTCAGCAACAAGAGTTCGTTGCAGGGATCCAGTGTCAGCCATGAAAGCTTGAGCATAAGAGTTTTCTTGGTTCAGGTAGTTTAAGAAATCAGGGTCGTTGGTGTTGCGCATCCAATGGTAAGGATCTTGCCAGGAATGACCGTGAAGGGAGAGTGTGAAAGGAACCCTTTTGGGAACTGGAGGGGGTTGAGAAGGGACTGAGATGGGCTCTGCTCTGCATTTGGAAGAGAAAGATGAAGAAGAAGCAGATATAGAGGGGATGAAGGCGAAAGACAGCGAGAAAGAGTGGGCTCTGAGTGAAGTGTTGGAGACTGAGCGGGAGAGAAGGTGCATATTGATGTAGTTTCTAAGACCCAAGACCATTTGCCTTCACTCTCTCTTTCTATATACTACAGTATGAAAAACCCACAATCTGGCAAAAGAAGGGTTTATGGAAAAAGATATATAAGTTTATTTAAAAATCAAATCAAACTTTGTTTCAAATCTTAAATTTGATTTATATTTATCTTAAAAAATTATTTATATAAAATATAAAATATAAATAAAAAAATCTTTAAAATAATATAATTCATATTTTATAAAAATGATGGGTTTAATTACTTAGTTAAACTCGAAATGATTTAAACAAAAATATTAATTAAAAATAAGCTTATTTAGAATAAAAGCAACTCTAAAGTTCCAATATAATTCCGAGCTTTATGATATATTATTTTTTATATAGATAATGTAAAAATTTTTGAAGGTATATAAATAATATAATTTATATTATGTGAAAAATTAAACATATTATAATGTAAATATTATATGAGAAAATAATATAATTTACCGGTTGTTAAAAAGAATAAAGAAGAAAATCAAATGGAGCTTAAACTCATCTTGGAATTGAGCTTGAAGTTGGATTCAGTATAAGTATATTAAATTTTTTGAACCCACTGGACGAAACTGAATTACGAATACAAATACATAGGAAAAGCATTAACAAGAACAATCTGATTAATAAGAATGAGTTTCTCTGTACAAGGCAAGTAATGATGGTCTAATTGTTTCTTGCGTTTAAATAAATGAATAAAATATCATAATATCTCTTTGCATAAACCAAACACACTGAAACCATTTTCTCAGACTACCCCCTTTCTTTAACAGCTTCTGCCATCACTTCTCCTCGCCAGCAGACTGACTCCCATTCTAAGCTTTAGTTCCTGCTGCATTCTTCTTCTCATCTTCAACATCCTGCAATTAGCCAACAATTTTGAATCATATAATGTTACGACCAATTCAAAGAAGGCAGAACCACCTTAGGACCAACATTGTTGAGCCAAAACTTAAACATGCTACGAGATCTAGATCCAAGGATGCAACAGACCTATTAGGAGTTAGGGCACCTTAATAACAGGATGTATAAAGTTATTCAATCTTACAGAATTTTCAATCTTGTCAAAATCATCATCCAAGCTCCCATCTGCATCAGCATCAGCATCATCTGAAAAGCATGCAAATAATTATCTTACTAATAGTAAAAAATCACCAATGCAAATAATGAAAGAATATCAAAGAATATACCTCCACCACCATCACTATCAAAATCTCCCAACAAAAATGTATCCAAATCTTGCTCGGCAGATGCACTTGATGTTTTAGTTTTCAAACTACTTTCTGACTCTGCCTTCAGAACAGGTTTTTGCTGCGGTTTATCCTCGTTTACCCCCTCCACTCCTCTCTGTTTAACTTCCTCCATGTACTGCTTCTCATAACTGATAAATATAAACACCTTACATCATAATTAGAATTTGATTGCTAACCCTAAATTATCATAATCATCACATCATCATCATAATTAAACACTTACGGTGCAACATGAGTGCTTACAAGAGTGAAATATATCCTCCAAAAATTCCTTTCTTTCATCAAACGAGGACACAATTCATATCTCAATTTCTTGATTTCCTGCATAAAAATAATATGTTTTGCATATATTAATTATTGGAAGTATAAAATCTGAAATGTTTCATGCAATTCTTACTAAACTTAAGTCTAGCTTGATATTTCCTTTTGGAATACAAAATTATAATGATACAAAGAATTGACTTCAGGGAAAGTTCATCCCAATGCCAAATTCAGCAATTAGCATTAAAAACAACTACAGAGTAGAGCCAAACGCAGCCTTAGAACTACAAAATCTATAGTGAAATGTAACAAATGCACACACACATAAATACCTTCACAGTAGTAAGAACAAGAGTGGCATGCCTCTCTTGCCATTCACTCAGATCCTTCCGTACATTGGACCCCGCAGTAGTCGAATCGGACGGCTCTGGTTCGTCTACAATGAAATTTAAAACTTCCAGACAATTTTATCTTTCAGAAGAAAAAAAACACACAAAAGAAATGCAATTAAACGAAAAGTTTACCTTGGACAGGGGAAGGGAAGTTCTGGAAAGTAGTTGAAGTAAAGCCTTTGACAAAATCTCTCAAATCATCGGTGAGTCCGAACTTGCGGAGCTCCGAGTCGGGGATAGGAGGAGGATCGGAAGAAGTGGAGGCGGGAGAGGAAATGGATAGAGAGGAGAGTTGAGGAGGGATAAAATCGGAAATGGACTTAGAGATGGATTGGATTTGGATTTGGTCGGCTTGTTTGAGAGCGGCAGTTTTGAGCTCATCGGCTTTCTTGGTGGCTTCGACAGCAAGTTCCTTGGACTTCTTGGCGGTTTCAGCGACAAGATCGACCAATTTGTTGGGCGAAGTTAGGGTTTGCGATTTCTTAGCTGCTTCTTCAGCGAATGATTTCGCTCGCTTCCAAAAATCTTCCATCTTGGGGATCTGATGGATTTGATTCTTCTCTTTCTCTGTTTCTCTGTTTGCCGTCTTAAGAACTTCGCTTTTACTTCTTGGAGGACTCTTACGAAACGGCGCCGTTTCCAGAGTCAATAGATCTCTAGATCCCGGCTACTATTCTTATTTAAAAAGTTTTTTTTATAATTAATTAATTAAAATTCAAATAAAAAGCTTTTTAATTATGAGATAATTATTTGAAGTGGGTCCCAGTGTTTAAGGCCTGGCTTGGGTGGGCTGGATCTAACGGTTGTACGAATGACAAAGTCGCAGTTCCTATTTCAGGTTAACTTTTTTATTTTTCTTTTTTGCAAAATTAAAGTCATTATTCAATTATTAAAAGGACAAATAGCCATATAGTTTTTTTTTAATTTTTTTAAATAGTAATTAAAAATACCTGACTGTTTGTTAACTTCACTTAATCCATAATTATCCTTTCTTTAAATCCTCAATTAAAGCCTCCTATTCTACCAAAAATATAATGTGCTTATGTGAATTAGTCATCAGACTGATTAAAGTAAAAATTGACAATGATTGATTCAAAAAATAGTTTTGAACTGATTAAGTTAAGAATTAGTACAAACTAATAAAACTAATTGAACAGATAATTAAATTAAATTTTTTAAAATTTTTAATAATTTTTTAATTAAATCAATTTAACCAATGAACTAATAAATTAATTATCTAATCGGTTATCCATCGATGCCAGTTGATTTCGGTCTTATCATCCATCCGCCCAATCCACTATTCTGAATTTCAGTAAACCAAAAAGTAGGCATATCTCTCTGAGGCCACCATGCTTCAAACTCGGCCGAAAAGTCCGATTCATGTATATATATTTTAAAAAAGAAAAACCTTAGTAATTGAAGAAAAATAAAAAATAGTTATGTTGGAATTACATCGGATAAATAAATGAGAAAAATAAAGAACTGTGGCAACATAATTTCAAGCATATCCAGCTTGACATTTAACAACAATTCCAGCCCTTAAATCTTGGCAAACGCAGACTCAATGTATCATCAAGTAAAACAATATGACACTGCAAATATTATCACTTTGAGATTCAGTTTAATAACATGAACGATGCAATATGTTCTCGGAACTGAATGAATTTAGCGTATGGGCTGAGATTATGGACAAAAAATATTCTGGGTAAATAGTAGGAAAAAGAATACGAACAATGAACACTCTTTATCTGACGATAAAAGATGATACTATGAACAAATTGAAAAAACCAAAACCAAATGCTCCAATGGTATATGAAAATGATAAGACATTGCTTACAGCTCAATTTACATGCATGAGATCAACCCCCCCCCCCCCAAAAAAAAAAAAATATAATTTTGATAAGCACGAAATAATATATTTATATAACCTATGGATTGAATAGAGAAGTATTCAGAATCTACAGCAAAGGAGGCCCTGTCTCCAACCTCGGTGCTTCCTGTAATGTCTCCTCTCAGCTTTTGCCATTCTTACCGGGCTGCTATTCCATTCAGATTGCAATCTGTAGGAATGAACAATATCCAAGCAGCCTATGATTAGTTTTGGGTTGGATATGAAGGACAAGTTACGTGCAAGAAACGAATGGTACTTACATAGGGAAGGCAAAAGAACGAGTGCTTGTTGTGCTGCTATCTGATCTATGAGAGAGACTGCCTGAATATGCTATTGGCCCAGAGTAAGTTATTAGACCTGCAGCAGAGAAACTACACTCTCCATAGCCGCGTTGAAGATTGCTCGACAAAAGCTGATCAGCTGGATCTTCCAGCTTGGGCGTACTTCCACTTGCAAGAGGTTCAAGATCAAGATTGTGGCAACAGCGATCTTTGCTGCTTGTTTTTGCGGAGGAATCAGAAACCTCATCGACAATTCTGCTGCTGGTTGATTCCTCAGAAGCGGAGGCCAGAACAGGACTGATCAAGGTAGCTTCCCATTTCCCATGCTCGGATTCTTCAGCTGCAGAAACCAAAGCAGGAGCTGAGAGAACTGCCTCCTCATTGCCATTGTTTGATTCCTCAACTGGAGAAACCAAAGCAGGCATCACCGTCGCTTCCTTTTCGCTCGAGTTCTACATGCAAATGGAAATATATCATGTTACTTCCTAAAATGTGAACCCTCTCCTCCTGAACAATCAGTATACATAATGGATATTCATAGATTTCTAATATAAATACTGTCATACTTGTTTTCTTTAAGCATAGAGGTCCATTTTCATTGGAATTTCAGTATAATACATCAACATTTTAGTAACTTTGATTAATTAAAATTTACCTGAAAATTCTGTTGTTGGGTTCCATCACTTCTGCAATCGGAACACACAATTTCAGCTTTCACTGTGCTCATTTCTGACATCAAAAGTAACTCTCCAAGTCCAAGGGTATACAACTCTTTGGAGACGTCTTCTGTAATCATTTTCACTGCATCTTCCTTCATTTCCCTTGATAAAATCAAATCCTTAGAATCACACTGATATGGAATTCCCTTGTTAGACTCACTTTCTTCTAGTAAGGAAACATCTTGTATACATGTATCAGCATCAAGTTTTTTCTTCGTGCTGCATTCATCGTCAATATCCTTGCTAGATTGATTTCCTTCAGGATGGGCTTTCAAGTTTTCTTTCACTAGTTGAGCTTCTAGATCCGTTTCGGAAGGCAAAAACTTCTCATTCGCACCACTGTCAAACAAAAACTTGTCCTTTGTCAAGACTCCATCATCAATACAGATATCCTTGACAATATGATATGTACTCTCTTTATAACAAACTACCAATTCAGGCAAATTACACTCCATCACACTTCTATCCAAATAAAAAACCGAGTCCTGAATTGAATCCATATTCTTTGTGAAATGAGAGTTTGATCTCACGAAATCTGTGACCTCCGTTTCGTTATCAAAGGAAAAGTCATTTACGCTCATGCAAGACTCCGTTCTGATTTTCCTTCGGCTTTTAGTCCAACCACATCCAGACGCTTTTCTTTGTTCTCAAAATGTTCTATGTCAACCAAGTATGAATAAGGCTCTAAGTCACTCTTGTAGCCTATTGTTGAATAGAAGGGCACTTGTTCATTATCTGCAAGAACAATAAAATATTCAATAAAACCTGTGACCTTCGTATGTAAACGATCAAATATGTCCAGCAGAATAAAGGACAGCAAGGAAAAACATAGATCAAGCCATTCAAAACCATCTAGTAGCCATGTTAAACACCTTCATGTTGTGAAATTTCTATTGAACACTGTCCGCACGTAAATTAAACATAAAACTAAAACAAAGTAGTAACGCACTAAAGCAAAGACCGACTTTAGTATAGAAGTCATTGTAAAGCGAAGTTACCAACAGTGCCCGCTAATTACAGGATGAGATATCAACCAAATATCTTAAATAGCGATTCATGTGGAAGAGATAAACTCTAGAGACCAAATCAACAAGAAGGAAAATTAACGATGGTGTTATTACTAAGTTCTACCTGCTTCGTGGTAACCAAGAGTTATGTCTTGCACTAGAAAGCTACTCTGTACATGAAATTTAGGACAAGTTTGATCAGCAACAAACTCAAATTATTCTAGTTCGCAGAAAACAGAAACAGCAACAAGCAGACATATTAAACATAAAGTTGCTCGAAAAGGATGGAATAAGAACATTTCACCAAGACAAAGCTGATCATATGATCAATTGAAAGTTGGAAACCACCATGTCATGATTTTTGTTTACCTAAATTAGTCGAAAAGGAAAACAACCATCCACCTCCATGGAAGCACAGAAATATATGAAACCAAACAAGGAGTAAAGGGCTCATATGAACCGAGCTGCCTTAACCCGGAAACTAATATCCAGAGATTAAGACAGAAAGCAAAAGAAAAGCTAAAATTATAGCAGTGCTAAGAGAATGATAAAACCAAATTAGAACAACCATGTAATTCAAGCTCATTCACTAGCTTAGAAACCAACAATTATCCAATTCTATGCACTACCTAAAAGTGCTAATAGTATCCAATTAAATACAGCAATAAAGTGCAAAAAGTAATATTCACAAATAAATTGCTCCATCACCAAAAACATTTCAGCTCGAGGGGAATCTTCCTTTAGTCAGTACTGAAAATACAAAAAGACGAGACTCGGAAAAGTTTATTAGGGGAAAAAAGCTTACATAAACTTTCAACCACTAAATTATGACTAAAAAGTTAAAAAGCTGATTTTAAAACCCCCCACATAAACCCTTTCCATCTGTTATATTTTCTAGCTTTAACCAGATCTAGTCCATTATAATTGGTTATAAGAAAACCCCAGATTTATTTAACTTCAAATACATGAAAAAGCTGCAGTAAAAAACAAAAGGAGAGAATGTCAAAGATCTAAAGCAGATCCCAACAAATACAAAAAGAAACAATCATACAAAACAAAACATTAAAATAAATTACAGTTCGTTTGTTTGTACCTTTTCTTCTCCGTGATATGGAGGATGAACTTTCACCAATCTTCACTGCAAAAGAGCCAAGAGAAAACACATTATAAATGAAACAAAGGGGGATCCTTAGGGAAAAGAAGAGCCTTTGGAGGTTAGGAGTTTCTAAAAGAAGAAGCTTTGGGTGCTTCCAAGAGGCCTTTTTAACAACAACAAAGAGCAAAAGCAAGGCAAAAGAGTAGAAAATCTAAATTAATACAAAAATTAAATGACATGCAACTATCGAAACATAAACGTAATAAAAAGTGTCAAAATCAAAACATCACACTTATATCATGAACCAAAAAAAAAAAACCATTTTTTCTCTCTTGGGTTTAGAGTTTTTGAGAGATTCCAACTGCCACAACAACCCTTTATTTATTAGGTTCAGTTTTAGCATTAACTATACCCACCCCATTTTTAGAACTATAATAACCACACTGACAACGCCACCCTACCTGTTCACTTTCTCAGGAAAAAGTAAAACCAAATTTTCCTTCCAGCCAAACAGCTGCCTCAACAAAATGCATGAGAAATAAAAATGTTTTACTCTTTCCTTTTGACTTTTGTTTTCTTGGATGCTGACACAAAGATATCGAAGAACCTCATCAGCTCTCTTCTTTGAAGTCAAAGCAGCTTTGTTTATATATAAAGTATAAACTGCAAGTGCGAATCCACTGAAGGTGATGACGGTGACGATGATTCAAGTTTAAACGTGTTGGTTTTTAATTGGATATGTTGAGCTGTCTGTTTTCGCGTGGGTCCCCTTCTTGTCTAGTTTAATCCTCGCCATTTTTTCCCAGGTCAAACTCTCTATTGTCTCCTCCCCCGAAATGATCCTACACAACCGTTTTCATTATAGAACCAAGGGCTCGCGAGTTGGATTAGATTAACCGGTCATGATTTTTTTAAAACATGTCCTCCAGTGTTACCTATGTTTTTGTCAATCAGACCGGTAGTTGATCCCATCATGTTATCGAATGATTCAATTTTAATAGTTTATCTAATTTCATTAAATAAATTATTACAAATATAAAAAAAATTGATTGAATTTTCAATTCAATTAATTTGTATTCATTCGCAAATGAATTAATTCAATTTTTTTGCCGGAACTAGTATATCAATCAACTATCAGTCCAATCAATTAATTTAATTTGATTCCAACAACTTTGAACATAAATTATTTAGATTAAGTTAAAATGCGTCCTAAGTTATTTTACTCTTCATAATTTTAGAATTTACTCATTGTATTTTTCTTTTTAGGAAATTAGTCTCTATACTTTTTTAACTTTCAAAATTCAAGCTCATTTATTAACATTGTTAGTTTTTTTGTTAAATTTGTTAGTGTGGTAGTTCAAAATTAAAAAAAAAATACTTATTTGATTGCAATGTAACTGAAAAATTATATTATAATGAACTTAAATTTAACAATGTTAATAGTTGGAGATGAATTTTAAAATCTAAAAAAAGAAAAAGAGACAAAATTCCTAAAGTTAAAAAGTATAAAAATTAAATTCTAAATTAACAAAAGGTGTAGGGACTTATGATAATGTTGATATTTTTGACAAATTTACCTCTTTTTTTATAATTTTAGTAAGTCGCAACTAATTTTCTTTTCCTTCTATTATTTTTAACATTTTAATTAATATAAAATTAGATGGAATTAAGTAACTAGTTTAATAAGATTTGTATATTTTTATCAAAATGAACCGACTTTAATTATCTCAAAATTTCATCCCTTGATCACCTCCCAAATCCCGAAGAGAAATAATTCCAAAATAACTTCAACTTAAGAATATTGGAATAAAAATACCTTTTGGTGGTTGCAAATAATGGTGTGCTTTTTATATACTAAAAATTGAATAAACCAAACCTATTTAAGTGAGCTCAAAATTTTGGTTTGTTTTTATCTTTTATATAATGAAAATTGCACAACCACCGTATAAACTAGACCAAGGACATGGGTGAAATTGCCAGGAAGAGAAAAAGAAAGTTGGTGGAAAAATAAAGAGAGGAGAATTAGTGGATGGTGGACTATGGTGGCTACAGGCTTGCTTCATGGCGGTGGCTTCATTTTGGGCTTGTGGCGCCTGAGAGAATGGGAGAATAATGAGATTTTTTTTTTTTATGTCAGTTTATCATATCCATGCACACGTAGCTAATATTACATTCCTATGTTTAAGATTTGATCCTATTATGCAAACAGGAATATGTTTATGATTTTATCAGACTATGCAAATAGGTGAAATACGTTGAAATTTAAAGCTTGTTGGATAAAATATGTTGTGATGTACTCCTCCACTTTCTCAACTCCTTTTCTTAATCATGCTTTGGTTGCCTTTGTGTTTTTTGTTCCTTTCATTGGTTGCAGCTCTTCATCTTAGGCTTTATACAAGAGTTACGATAAATCAACGGATTGTTAGAATTATTTTTCTGGACAGTTGGTTTTGAATAATAAATTTTTAAGTGAGCTAAAAATGTAATTTTATTATTATATTAATGTAAAATTTTTCAAATTTTAAGAAATTACATTATAATTTTTTTATTTTTAGAGAGAGCATAATTTAATTTTAAAATTTAGGAGGATCCAAAAATAATTTTATCAATTTATAAAATTTTCCTCGAGGGTTAGGGCCCTTGCTTGTCCCCTCTAGCTTCACCTCTGGCTCACACTAATAATTGTTATAAAATGGGATCAAAGTGAAAGAGTGATTGTGTTGCTAGAGGCGTGACTAACATTATCTTAAAGGATATTTCACAAATAACGCAACTCCAGAATTTAACAAATACTTCATTTCTCAAGAATATATCAATAAAAAATAAGGTAAAGAATTTTGAGAGAGAAGTAAGATTACTCAAAACTAAATATTTTAAAATACAGACAATGCAAAAATGTGTTGGCGTATAGAGGGAGAAATCAAACGATTTGCACTCGGTTGAGCTATTGGGCTCAATTCTCATGTACACATCTTCATCTTCCTATTTCTACTCTTGTAAAGCTAAGTTCAAGTAATGTTATATAAATAAAATTCATGAGGCTTCACAAAGAGATGTGTGATTGTTTGAAAATACACTACATCATCTAATCAAGTAATGATTCATCTCGGCCTGTCAACAAGTTTGGTGTGCCCTGGTGGCTTTTCGTGCCACTTGTCATGGCCGTTCTCAAAATAGCATTCATGTATCCTGTTGCAGTTTTAAAGCCGTGTTTTTAGCATGTACTCCATCTTTCTTTTGATGAAAAATTCCTTTTATGAAGTTGGACTTTATAGTACTTTAGAAGCACCTGAGTAACTTTGATTGCGTCTTTTTCTCTTCGTTTCAGTCACTCAATTGGATGGGGAAAGGGAAACGGAGTCCGTATTTTGTTGAGCCATTTTCCATGATCCCATGGAAAAGCCTTCACTTTGAGCTGTCACATAACCAAGGACTTGCACATTTATGTTTCTTACTGTATTAAATAAAGTACAACTATATGAATCTTTTTTATTTATTTAAATAATGGTCTATCCAGAACGAT
This sequence comes from Gossypium longicalyx, assembly GCA_025698465.1. Classification (NCBI taxonomy): domain Eukaryota; kingdom Viridiplantae; phylum Streptophyta; class Magnoliopsida; order Malvales; family Malvaceae; genus Gossypium; species Gossypium longicalyx. Next base: position 13,600,397 of record CM047006.1, on the reverse strand, counting down.
AAAACCAGCCAAAGACAGCACAATCTCCCTTGTCTGAATTGGACAAGTGAGGAGAGCATGTTGTGGTGGGGGGACAACACCAAATCTGCTGAATTCTGCCATCTTATTTGTTGCCTCCCATTCAATTTCCATTACATAAATGGACAAAACCCCATTTGCCTTTTTCTATATTGCAAACCATCGTACCCTTATTAATTGTACTTTAAGATAAAACGAACTATTAATCAATATTGTAGCCCTTGGATTTTAATATATGGGTCCGTACCACTAATTTATACCATCAATACTGGTCATGTTTTTCTTTACGATTTTAATGAAAGAAAACTAGATATTGCTGTAACCCAACAATTACTCCATTTGTGCTTCCAAAGGTCATATGTTTAGCACAAAACCCATACCATTTGAGCATGCTTTGCTTCATCCAGCGGCTATAATGAAGTCAATGATGTAGGAGTAGTGGTGTTTTTTCCCTTGGATTTTGTTGCTGGCAACCAAAGGCATCTTGGCAAATTGTGCAACTTTCATAGTGGCCAAATCAGTTCTGGCCATTGTTTTTATTTGATAAAAGAAAAGCATAATAACTTATTTTGAAACTAAAACTATTTTATTTTTTTTAGTTATTTACTTTGTATTATTTGTGAAATGATTATTAAAATGGATGGAAATGTTAATATTTATTAACTTTACTAACATGGCATTTATGTGGCTATTCACGTCACGTTAACAATTAATTAATTTTAAAAAATTTAAAATATATTTTTTCCTTTTTTTAATAATTTTAAAAAATTAATTAATTGTTAACGTGACAATTTATGTGTATGCCAGGTCAATGATAAATAACACAAATTTAAAAATTAAAAGAGACCAAAATTAAATAAATGACTAAAATAACTTTTATTATAAAATTGAAAAGCGAATTAAGTTATTATACCTAAAAAATATTGATAAGGATTTTATTATATATTATCATAATAATGCAAATCTTAAAAATATTTGGAAAATTGGGATGTAATCAAGAAATTGTGTTATCTAAAAAGTCTGAGATGGAAGCCAAGATCAGAAACACCCTCCTTTGATTGAACCAATGAGAAAAATTGAAAGCAAGAGCAGCCAATTGAGAACGTGAAAGACTATTGTCATGTATGTATAGGAAAATAATGGGTTTTTTCTTTTCCTTTTCCAGGCTTGCCAGCCAAATGGGGTTGAAGGGTCAGAATTTGAGATAATAAGATGGGTCTGGGGGAAAGGGCTAGGATGAGTTTAGAAGGGGCATGAATGATGGTGATTTTGAGTTGGGTATTAAAGCTTAGCAACAACCTTTTTAAAACGAAAACCGTGTCTATCTTTGACAGAAAAGTGTTGGGGTTGTACATTTTCATACTAATCTCAATAATTTTTTTTAATTGTTTGTCATATTACTTTAAAATAATAAAAAAATTAATGTTTATTTATTTTATTCACGTGATATATATATGAATTATCATATGAATATCACATTAACAAATAATTAATTTTTTAAAACTTAATAAAATTATAAAAATCATTTTAAAAATTAAAAATTATTAAAGGGTATAAAAATATTTTTAATATTTTTAAAATTTTAATTTATTGTTAATATGACATACATGTCAATTGCCATGTGAATGTCACATTAGTAAAGTTAATATATGTTAACTTTTTCATCCATTTTGAGAGTGATTTGATTGATAACGCAAGTTCAAATGCTAAAAAGAAAAAAATTAAATGGAGAGCTAAAACTATTTTTTCTAAAAAGAATGAAAGAACAAAAAAGTCATGATATCAATTTTAAATATGAGTTTTTTTTCTTTAACTTTTTTTAAAAAAATTAGTATTTTTCATTAAGTATTTTCGAAGCAAAAATTTGAGTAAACAATTCAATCTTTGGTGGTATTTTTATTAATATCAGAAATTTTATCACATACATATGTATGTAAAAATCATGTATTTAGAGGTTAGAGGTGTGTTTGAAAATAATAAACAATAAATAATTATACGTATAGTTTGAAACTAATTAATAATTACACATAAAATATGTACAATATTAAAATAAAAAAATAGATTAAATTGTGATTAAAACAAAATTTGAACACGTAAGTACATCAAAATTAAGAATATTAAATGAGTACAATTATTATCATGGTGTTGTAATCAATCCTAAATTGGTGCCGAGTTAATTTATGACATTAACTCAATCAACAACATTAATAATAAATACAATTGATGAAAGTAATAAAGTGTGCATAATAAAATTAAAATATATAAAAAAATTAAAATTAAAATTTATAATTTTTCTAATGCAATTGGATGAGCACAAATCTCATCATATTCATATTTTTTTATTGTTTTTTACATAAAAAGATTAAAGTAACTAGTGGCAAAATCAGAAAAAATATTTTAAGAGGACGAAATTAAATTATATATTTTTACTATAGTAAAAATGTAATTTTATCATTTCAATAGTCTATATTTTTATAATTTTTAAAGGATTAAATCAATTTTATTATTTTCTGGAAAAACCAAAATTTATTGATCATTATTAATTTAAAATTTTATAAATTATAAAAAAAAATTCTAAATGGATCATTTTAAGGGAATCTTTACTAACCCCTAATTTTATTTTTAAAAATAACCTTAATAATATAATTTATTTTAAATACAAAATATTATTTTAATAATTTTTCTATGTTAGTGTTGAATAAACTTATGATATTAATTCAATATAATATAGAGGTGAAAATATTAGCAAGGAACATTGGAAAAGGGAAGGAAGAAGGGAGAGAGAGGACCCCACACAACACAAGTGGATGTCTTAAATGTGTCTCTTTCAGTTAGATACAGTGTTTGATTTGGGTGTAAATGATTAAATGCGGATTTCAGGACCAGCATTGGGACTGAATGTGGGGCGGGGCGTTATCTACATCTACGCTACAAATGACGGCTAATGGGCCTTTCCTTATTCACTATTCTGCGCCCTAGCATTATTACGCATTTAAAACCCTCTTAATTCTAAACATTTCAAAATTATTTCTAACTTTATTTCAAAAAAAAAAAATAGATTTAATTGATTTAAACCATTAATTTAATTCAATTTTAAAAATAGTATTTAAATCATTACTTTGTTGTAGAAATATTAAATTAAATATTTGTTTTTAAAATAATAACTTTTCTCTCTCTAATTTCAAAATATTTTTAATTGGTTGAAAATATCATTAAAATATTAGCTTTAAGTTTTCTTAAAATATTAATATTATTGTTTTACTTTCACCACATGTTCCTACATGTCTCCTTTAATGGTATGTCATACGATAGCAAACTTTTCACCTTTCACAATAGGTGAACCTCTGAGCTAAACGAGTTTAGCGAATCTTATATCACACTATAATAATGAACTTGTATAAGGTGACCTTCACTAAATATGCATAGGATACAAGTAGGGGAAATAGATTTATTGATTACCCAGTAATCCTAATAAGTCATATATTAAGACATCACATCACCGTCACTACAAGAGAATGAAGCATGACTTTACTATCAACAATCTCTAAACACGTAAACATCCATGTTCCCCAATATAAAAGCTCAGGATAGGAACTGAAGATAATTAAGTTCCTTTCCAAATTTCATTCCCCTCCTTCTAAAGACCTATCAGCTAAAATACCCAACCAATATTCAGTGACTCCTCGCCTTAATCTCAAGTGAATCACCATTCATCACTTCACCCTTTTGTTAATCAAGCTAGTTAACAATTATAAAAATAAAGAATTAAATTATGATAAATTAAATGATAAAAACTAAATCTTAAACTTCAACATACTAAAATGACTAAAATATAAATTCAACTAATATATTTGGCTTCAAAATTCCTTTAACCCATTGAGAATTCCTCCTTTAAATGTCATTTTTTGTTTAAATTTTCATTATTCTCATCCCGCCATTAAAAGAGTGAGACTAAAATTTGTTTTTTTTTTTTAATTTATTAAATTAATGATTGATATTATTATTATTCTTCTCACCATCTAACATGGCGAGAACATTGTTGGAGAAAAAATATTATTATTTTTCTGAATAAGAAAAAGATGTTATGAAATAAATAATAAAGAAGATAAATAACAAGAAAAACAGGAGAACAAAGAGAAGTATGAATTTTATTAATTAAATAGGGATATTTACAATACTTCTCTGAAGTCTATATTTATAGGCATAATAAGTATAATTGAAATAAAACTCTACTTCTAATGACTATTAGAGTTCTAAAGTACATTTAACTTATATTGATCTTGATGGGCATCCACTTAATAATAAAATATTTATAACATTCCCCATTGGATGTTCATTGGTAGATAATATATCTTATTAAAACTTACTGAGTTAAAAACCAATCTTAGTGAAGGAAAATAAGTACACTTATCTATAAAACACACAATATGTTACCTCATAAAAATCTTACCAAGAAAACCTAGTGAGACAAAACCTCGATTAAAGGAAAAATAGGGCAATGTTTATTTACTCTTCCTCATGATAACAACACATAAACGTATTCAATCTTGAATACTAGCTTATCAAATAATTACTATAAAGAATTTGCTAAACATTTATATCATCATTCTTCCAATGTCATGAGTGAGCAACTTTGAAGAAATATATTTTAATCTCTTTAGTGGTTTTAAAAATAATCATAGCAAACTTTGATTATGATCTTTCTATCAAAATACAAATACGAATTTTGGATCATTTTATAATCTTCCTTCAACTACTATTCACTAGGTCAAATTTACCACGAATGTTCAAATCATTTCAACTTATATAAGTATTTGTGCAAACATATTGAAAAATTTCCCAATAATTTCTACACGTTTCAAACATTCTAAATCCTTCAAATATTTTAATATAAACTTCCACTCTATGTGATTTATATAAAGATTGTAATAACAATCATAAGACGAATATTAAATTTTTCATGAACTGCCACATTAATAATATACCTAAAGGTTATTGCATCCAACACAGCAAAGTATCTTTTCATAATAATTGTCAGGACTTAGCTAAAAACTTCATTTTTCTTATTTTATTTTCGCAAAAACTACTTATTTGTACCCCCATTGGCTTTATGCCTTTAGACGTTTGGACTATTGATCTAAAAACTTCACGAAATTAATTATATTTAAATTGTGTCTTTCTGTTTTGGCCAATTTATTCCTTGTCTATAATTCTCAACAAATTTCTTCAAGATCCCTATTTTCTTTCATTATCTTAATGATAAAAATGCATGCAAAATCGTTATCGATAATTTTTCATCCATTAAAAGGTTTATACACCACATTATGCTTCAAAAATGGATGTGTTGTTCCAGACATAAAGGTATGAACAAGAATTCTTCTAGGGCATCTTTTTTATTATGGTCGTTGTATTGAACCTCTTAACAAAATTTCATAAAGATTCTTCCTAATGTTGCTTAATAGACAAGAGGCATGCAGGTGATTGCTTAAATGTCTTGTTTTCTAAGAACCTGCTCATACACAGGTCCACCAATTTCTCAAAGTTCATAATAAAATGTTGTGGTAGATGTAAATACCACGCTTGGGCTAAGTCCTCCAACATCATAGAAAATGCTCTACACTTAACTTCACTTGAAGCTCTAAATATGTTCATATGGTTTACATAACGAGTCAAATGGTCTTGAGGATCATCTCAACCATCATACATTAATTTTGAAAACTTAAAGGTTAGAGAAACATGATGCCACAATATTTTTTTAGCTAAAGGTTAATTTTTATATTTTTTTTCACTAAGCTCAGTGATTTAACCTTTTGAAAATATTGTATATGTTTTTCTAACTTTTTTATTTTTTGTTAAAAAGTATTCTAACTAGAATAGTTATAACTATCATCATAATCTTCATTATAGCAATCATGCCTATCAGTATCATCTACTAAATCTGTTAGGATTGATCCGATTTAAGCAACGAACAAGTAAAAATAGCAGAACAAATTGAGAAATTGAACACACAAATTTAACGTGGAAAAACTCCTCTAAAGAGGATAAAAACCACGGGCAAAGATAATTTTAATATAATGACAAAAGAACAAAGACTACAAAAAAAAGATGGAGATAAAAAACTAAACCCCGAAAACCCGAAAACAAAGAACCCTCGAAACGTAAACACAAAATTCTAAATGTGTTATGAGTTCTAATATCTAATGGGTGTGCTTTTCTAAGGTTGTAAAAGAGCCTATATATAGGCTAAATTAGTAAGTCAAATAAACTATGTTAATAAATGCTTAATATATTATACTAATAAATACTAAATCTTCTAAAAAGAAAATATATTTTTGTTTAAATTGGCTTGCAAGCAATCTCTTAGAATTTGGGTCACACAACTCTAACAAAATCTTCATTACATTGACTTGCATGTTGACGATCGTGTTCAGAGTGAATGGATTCTTCCCTTTCATGCTGTGGATTTTGGTCACGAATCATTCAACAATTCATCCTCCTTACTCTTAACTTCTCAATAAGTTTTTCATTTCTTTCATTTGCTTGTTTATGTCTATCCATTTGTTCCTAGATAAACTTTTGTTGCTCTTCATATCTTTTCTGATGGGAAGACGTTTATTCATCCATGACTCTTATGTTGGAAAATATGAATATCACATATATAATAAGGGTAATTACATGTTATAATTTACTATCATGATAGGTTAACCCAAATTAAAAGTGATCTAATTTGGTTAAAATTTTATTGGGCTTTAATTATTAAATAAAGTATGGGTCAAATATGTGTAGATACTCTAGTAATTGAATTCTAATCAAATTCTGATTAATGATGGGCTAATTAGAATTTAATTAGAACTAATATGCCAAGGTTATAAATATTAGGGTTATGGTCCACAAATTATACACAATATATCTTTTCTAATATCCCATCATTAGGAAAAAGAGAGTAGATATTTTTTGAATTTCTTGTGTGCTAATTTGGAAGATCAAATCCCCAAAATCTAGTAAAACTTCAAGAAATTCATGAATTCAGGTATGCTTCCGCATCTAGTTTTGTTCTTGATTTATTCGTTCTTGATTTATTCTTGATGATTTGACATGATTGAAACTGATTTATTAAGTTTTATTTCAAATTTATTTTACAAATCTAACAAATGGCATTCGAGCTTTGTCATGTTGAATTATTGAGAATGAATTGATTCTTTATTAATTTTGGCTTGATTCGTTTTTCTTTTTAAATTTTATGGACTTGATATTTTAATTATATATTATGTTAAATCTTTGAGATTCTTGATAAATTTTTTATTTTGATTCTTTAAATAAAATTTTAAGGTTTTAAATAAAGTTTTAAGGTTTTAATTTTCGTATAACTGGAAAGATTTACAGTTTTAATTGAGAATTAAAAAAAACTTAGGATTTTGTGTTGTTTATACAGTTTTAATAAATATTTAAAAACCTATGTAGGTTTGGGTTTCATTAGAAACTGTTTATGATATATATTTGATTATATCAATAAATGGATTGTTAATCGCTAATCGCTTGTTTTTACAGTTTTACGGTTATATATATAGATATATATTATTTTGGAGACACTTTAGTAATTATGTTCAGGATTTTATTCATGTTTAATCGAGTTTCAAATAAGGCAGTAATATTTGGATTTTAATTTTCCCTTTTTTATATGGTTGAACAAATTCAATGTATAGTTTACATGATGATATATGGTTGGTAAAAGAAATTGCTTCAGGTAAAGTATCTCTTATATACCGATAGCTTACCAATGAATTCATTATATATGTTGAATCCTTAAGGTTGATGGTAATATTTGGTAGTTTTAATTTTTTTATCGATTCAATTTTAGGGTTTCATTATAATCGTTTTTAATTCAAATCCAATTCAACAATTGTACAATTGAATTCAATTTTTATAATCATTAATTCTTGAATTCAATATATAGTTGATAGAATATATTATTTATTATTAAGTTTATATGCTTATTCTTTTCATACTATTCAGTTTAAGCATATATTTTGGATTTGGATTTACTTGGGATATGTAAGGCAAGTCGATCAGAGTTATATTTTTATAGTTTAATTATGATGAAATTAGATTTTGATGCAAATTGATGTTAATCTTAATATGTGTTTAAATAATTTGGTTTTAAGTTTGGTTCTATAATATTAGGTTTTGGCATATTATGGTTCCAAATATTTGGTTAAATTATGATGATATGGTTTATTGTATGAATTGTGGGATATGCCAACTATTATAAACTTTTTTTTAGATATATTGACTTGAAGTTTTTATTTCAAGTATTCATTTGAATCTTTGTTTAATCATAAATACAAGTTTGGATTTACGTGATATATTTAGGGTAAGTTTTTTTCTATTTGATTATGAATACATGTATATGCGTGAATTGCTTTGGTGTTTTTATCCATGCCAAAATTATGAATACATGTGCTTGTTAATTATTTGGCTTTGAACCACTACATTATTTTTGTTTGGTTTTGATATATATGGTTTTGGAACAAAAAAGAAATAGTCAAAAATTAAGGTTTTCGATTTTTTATTGCATTATTAAGACAACCTTATTTTGGGTTATTTCAGAGTCTATAAAGCAATAAAAAAAATAGTTTTGACATTTGACTATTGGGGAAATTTTAAATTTGAATATTGATATGTTTATATATATATTAAAATAACTTAATTGAAGCAATAAGTCATCAAAGTGATTTTTTTGTATAAATTATTTTATTTTAAAATATAAAAGTTTTTGTGCATGTAACTTAAGTTATGTTGATATTGATCGGCCCAAATGAAGGTTAATAATATTACATGTGCAACTATGATGATAAACATATGACGATTATTCGGTTTTACATGTGAGTAATAACTCGGCCCAAAGGAAGATTTATTGTTCGACATGTTCTTATTGTCAATGTTTGATTACTACACCAATATATCACTTACAAGTTAATATTTTGTCCAAAGATGAAATATTAATTGAGTGTCCAATATCTTAAGATGAGGTTTACCTTTATTCAAATTATTTTGGTTTAAGTTTGAAGTCTTATGTGAAGTTATTTATGGTTTATGATTTATTCAACTATTATTATATTTGTCAACTTCACTGTATGTTGTTTTGGGATAACTATATATACATATATATACTAGTATCTTTTAATTTGATTGAAAGATGAAATTAAAAGAAATATTTCAAAACAAATAAATTCAAATTTTGGCTTTGGGTTTTAATTAAAGATGTCTAATATTTTAAATATGTTAGTTGAAACAAAATGCTGCCAAAGTGACCTCTTTTGTATAGATTAGTTTATTTGAAATATCAAGATGATTATATATTTTTGTGATTCATGCGTTTATTAATTGACCTAAAGGTAAGTTAATATTTGGCAGAATTTCAACGATATCTGTGGTGATAAATGTGTGACAATTATAAGGTATTTTATGTGAGCAATAAATTAGTCTAAAGATTAATTAATTGTTTGACATAATTTATTGTCAATGTTTGATTGCTACAACAAGAATACCGTTTACTGTTAATTTTACTATCCAAAGAGTTGATATTAATGTTGTGTTTGGTATCTTGAGATGGGATTAGCCATTATCCTAAATTTATTGTTTACTTATGAATATTGATGTGAGTTTATTTTTATTTTTTGTTTTATATTCAGCTAATTCATCTTCTACTGCCACAATATCTGTTAATATAAATTCTATATCCATGCTTAATGGGACTAATTTCAATGAATAGAAAAGACACTTACTTATAGTGTTTGGTTGTATGAACATAGACATTGCACTAAGAGGAGAACAACTTGCACCTCTCACTGCGGAAAACGCCCTTTATGTTAAAAGGGATTTTGAGAGGTGGGATCGTTCAAATTGCATGAGTCTAATGATTATGAAGTACAATATTTTAGAAGCCTTTAGGGGCAAAGAATCTAAAAAGATTACTCAAACCAAAGTTTCCTTAACGAAATTGAGAAACGTTTTGCTAAAAATGATAATGTTGAAATGACATCACTTCTAACTTCTTTGATGTCTATAAAGTATAAGGGTCAAGGAAATATTGAGCGATCTAAGGGTTATGAGTTTTATGATCCTACAATTAGGAATATTTTTTAGATAAAATTGCAACATTCTTTTAGTATGTTGAGTTTTGGGGGAAGAAATAAGGTTAGAGACATTGCTTTTGAGAAGGAATTGGATTCTAACTCAGTTCCTACTATCGCTTTTGATGATGTTTAAGTTCTCATACCTATTATTAATTAAGAAGTGAATCTAGAACCTCAATAAGATAATGTTGAACAACTCCTTATTCAAGATGAGGTAATTGTTCCAAAAGAATAAACTCAACAACCTCAAGAATGAATGTCATTAAAAAGGTCCACTAAAAAAATGGTTATAATAGCTTTAGTGGAATATTTTGACATTAAGATACATCAGATGAATATTAAGTTAAAGGTTTCTCAATGGTAACATTAATCATACATTTATATGGAGCAATTAGAAAGCTTTGTGTCCAATGATGCAAAGTTAATGATTTACAAAGAACTTTATCTATGGGCTTAAGCAAACTTCTCGTCAATAATATTACAAATTTTACCAAATGATTATCTCATTCAGTTTAGAGATGAATTTTATTGATAATCGTATATACCATAAGTTTAGTGGGAGTAAGGTTCTATATTTGGTTTTATATGTTAATAACATATTACTTGTCAATAATAAGTATAGCCTCAATCAATGCCATAAGAATAATTTTCAGATTACAAAAAAATGCATTAGATTTTTTACATTTTAGCAGTAGAAAGTCTAATGTATGTTCAGGTTTGTATACATTGGAATATTGTGTACACTATTGAGATGTTAAGTAGATATTTTAAGCAACCCTGGTTTGGACCATTGGATAGCATCCAGGAGGGTTATGAGGTATTTTTAGAGAACAAAAGATTACATGCTTATATATCAGAGGTCTAATCAGTTAGAGATCATCAGGTATATAGACTCCAATTTTGATGGAATATGGATACAAGATTTTGTCACTAAAGTGCAAATTGTGAAAACAAATTGCAGTCTTTCATTCCAATAGCAACAGGAACACATCAAAATAAAAACACATAGACTTTAAGTTCCTGGTTGTTAAGGTAAAAGCTCAGAGTGGTTAGGTGCTTATAAAGCATATTAGTACAAACTCCATGATTGTGGATCCTCTTACTAAGGAACTACACCTAAGGTTTTATAAGAGCATACTGCTCATATGAGTGTAATGTCATTTAAATGATATTTTGTTCTAGTGGGAGTTTGTATTTTTAAATGCTTTTATGTTATAAACACATTTTCAGTTATTTCAGTTTAAAGATATTAAGTTTATTTTCTGTAAAAATAAAGTTCATTTAGTTTATTCACACTCTGATTTTGGTAAGGTTTGATCTCACTAAGGAGGACCAGTTGGAAATAGACATGTTTGGATCATATTGCATTTATTTACATGCAACACATCCCTACCTGATCTATGTCATTTGGTTATATTAATATACGTGATCATGGATAGATTTAGTTACGATATATGTAATGAAAGTCGCATTGGTTCTATGTTAACATAATTAATAGACGAGATTGTTCAAAATACCTTTTGAATATGATAGTAAAATTTTGAGCTCATAAGGTTATATAATGACATGTAATTATAGAGTAATTAGTATATATATGTGGTCCAAGTGGGAGATTGCTGGAAAATATGGACATCATATATATAATAAGGGTAATTACATGTTATTATTTACTATCATGATAGGTTAGCCCAAATTAAAAGTGATCTAATTTGGTTAAAATTTTATTGGGCTTTAATTATTAAATAAAGTATGGGTCAAATATGTGTAGATACTCTAGTAATTGAATTCTAATCAAATTCTGATTAATGATGGGCTAATTAGAATTTGATTAGAACTAATATGCCAATGTTATAAACATTAAGGTTATGGTCCCCAAATTATACATAAGATATCTTTTCTAATATCCCATCATTAGAAAAGAGAGAGCAGATATTCTCTGAATTTCTTGTGTGCTAATTTGGAAGATCAAATTCCCAAGATCCAGTAAAACTTCAAGAAATTCATGGATTCAGGTATGCTTTCGCATCTAGTTTTGTTCTTGATTTATTCTTGGTGATTTGACATGACAGATCATGGTTTATTAAGTTTTATTTCAGCTTTATTTTATAAATATTACATCTTATTCTCTCTTGCATATCCAAATAGTGTTGACTATCTAATTAATGGTGTTGGGATCCATGGTCAATTGGTGATGCTCCGATGTGGTGTTGATTTTAAGGGTTATAATACTATGGGGGAATTGGTAAAATTGTTGGTGTGAGTTTTACTGGTAGGGATTTTGTTGGTTTTTGTTTTAAATGTTAGTTTGATTTTGTGGGTTTGAATGCTGACCACCATGTACGAGGTCTTGAGCTCGAGTTGTTCTAACTTTATCTGTGTTTACTCAGGTGTTTTAAATAATGGGTTCTTAGGTTTGGTCATTGGTGGGGGCAAAATTTAGTGCTGGAAGGATCATTGACACTTAGGTTTGTCATGTCTGTCTACACTTACTGCACCAATTATTTACCAGTGAGGTGAACAAAGGAAGAAGACGGTGGCTTAATAGAGGAATATAAGATGAAGGTTGGGGAAAAGGGTTTGCTTATGGAAAAGTCTAAGAATTGAAGAAGATAAGAAGAGTAAAAATGTGTATGAGCTGTTTGCATCATTATTTTCTAGTGGGGCCAAGCTTAGTTACGTATCCTGAGGCCACTGACAATGAAGTCTGGTTTGATACTCTTGCCAACGACATTTATGCTATGTCCTCAGATAAGATGTTTTAAGACAACTAGCAATCAATTACCATGAGCCTCCATATGATTATCATATAATCATAACGGAGATGTCTAGTCCTAAGGTTTGTCAGGATAAAGTTCACAAATTAACCCAAAGTCTACCGTGTTGGTAGCTTCATTGAGAGACATATGTCAAGTTCTCTATGGGTATGTTGTCAGATTTGTGAGGTATATTGTGAGATTCGCTACGTAAGGTATAACACATGTCACTCTATGATGTTTACAAATAATTACTAAAGTTATTTTTAAATAATAATGATTACTAACATAGTTAACATACACTAATCTTTACTCTAATAAAATTCCCAATTGATAAATTACCAAAAACTCATTCTTTTACAAAAAGATATTATTATAAGAATATTTTTGTCAGGGGTGAAGTGAGAAAATTATTTTAGGGGGTAAAATTAAATTATAATTTTTACGATAATAAAAATACAATTTCACTATTTTAATGGCCTGTCTTTATAATTTTTAAAAGATTAAATAATTTTTTTATCATTTTTAGGGGAGCCAAAGTGTAATTTTACCTTTATTAACATGAAATTTTAAAAATTCTAAAGTGCTTAAAATGAAAAAAAAATTATTTTAGGAGGGTCAGGGCCTTACCAGCCCCCTAATTACGCCATTGATTTTTTTTGAGTAAAAATATCTGGATCTTTTATTCAACAAAAGCAAGTCAACTCCAAAAAGACCAAGTAGGCCTGGGTCAAACAAAAACAGAACAAACAGCCCACAACCATGCCTAACAGGCCCGGGAAAAAGAAAAACATAAACAAAAACAACAAAAGATCCAGCTAAGCAAGACGGGGAACTCTAAAGACTTTTGCAGCCAACTGTGAACCAATTAATAAACTCATCCCTCAAAAACAACAAATACACCAGGGAAAACATAGCAAGACATAATTGTTTCCATTAATTTTCAGAAGCCATCACTTCCCCCAGCAAAACTTTTAAAAAAACAACTCCTCCTGACTTTTCAAAAACTTCTTCCCCAAAACTTTTCTTCAGCAAATCCGGTGATTCAGTCCCCCATGGAATCTATCCATCTTCGATCGGCCACCATAGCTTAAACCGCTCCATTCGTAGCCATGCCCAGCAGATAAGTTGATTCTCTCATTCGTAACCCTTCTTTTGCTATGAAATGTGCAACCTTGTTAGCCTCTCTGGGGATAAACCGAAAAACATAATATTCAAAACCTAAACTCAGATACTTTGTATCTTTAATGAAAACTTCGATTTTTGATCTATCTTCCTTTTCTTCTTGCAGTTTTCGAATCACCGATCGAGAATCACCTTCAATCTCAACCTCTCTCAGCCCGAGAAATAGCCCGAGATGGATCGCCTGAAGACACGCCATCACTTTCGCAGGAAAAACATAAGGTATATTTTCATGAAAAACTGATTTTGAGCAAATCACTTCTGCCCGAGCATTCCGTATCACTAACCCCGAGCTTGACTTGTTCTTTTTCTTGTTAAAAGCAGCATCAAAGTTGATTTTAACCGAAGGATTAGTCGGCTCGACCTATCTAACTGAACGAAGCCGATTCACTAGTAAGCACCTACTCAACCCATCAAGTTCTTTGATATAGTTTGTTATAAAATCTGCCATTTGAGACCCAGATTGTTCTTCTCCTTCATGAATAAACCTGTTTCTTGAAGTCCAAATCACCTACAGCGCACATGTAATCACCCTACATTTATTCAAAGAATTTGACTCAAAAATGCATTTAAGCCAATCTTTAAAACTAGCATTTTCCTTAGGAATAGGCCAATTAAATCCTAACTTTTCCCATGTCTCCTTTGCAACAGGACACTTTTTGAATACATGCTCCCTCGTTTTCGCCCCATTTTGGCACCTTCGACAATTTGCGGACACCATCAGTCTTCTATAGTTAGATTACAAAAAGTAGGCATAAAATTACAAGAAAACCTCTAGTTTGTAATTTTATTTTTTGAAGGTAGATCAAGGCTCCACAATCTTTTGTAAAATTGCCTGTAATTTGTTTGTGTTTAATTCTGCCCATCATGTAAAACTAATTTGTGCCCGCTCTGAACCGTGTACTCCCCCGTCGGCTCGCCTCGCCAGATTATATGATATTCCTGCTGGTTCATGGACAAAGAAATACATAAAATTCGCTCTGTATCCTTTACCAGAAAGGTATTGTATATCAGTTTTACTTTTCATTCTCTCGTATTTTCATCAATTAAATCTGATACTGTGGATAAACTCAAATTGGTATGTAAATTTTAAACTCTGAAATCATTACTTCCAGGGACCCATGCATCTCTTAGATGGAAACCTTCTTCCCATCACCAATTCTCCACCCTAATCCTTTCATAATGAGTCCTTTTGCAGACCACAGACTCTGCCAGGTAAGAGAAGGTAAGTTTCCTAAACTGGAATTTAAAAAAATCTGAATTTTTAAAATATTTGGCTTTCAAAGTACGTGCTAGTAAAGAATTAGGATTACGTAACAAACGCTAACCCTGTTTTGCCAATAACGCGATATTAAAAGAATTCAGATTACGAAAGCCCATCCCATCTTCATCCTTTAGAACGCATAACGATTTCCAATCACACCAGTGTAATCCTCTTTTTCCATGACTTTTTTGCCACAAAAAATCCCCTAATATATTTTCCATCCCCACACATAATGTTTTTGGTAAATGAAAACAAGACATTGTATAAGTAGGGATTGCTTGTAAAACTGCTTTTATAAATACCTTTTTTCCACCCTGAGAAATATGCCGTATATTTTAACTATTGATTTTTTGCTTCAATCTATCCTTCAAGGTTTGAAAAGCCAATTTTTTTTCACCCCACCATATTCAGTAAACCCGGATATTTCTCTGGCTCACTCAAACAACGAACATTAAGGGCCTGAACAACCAAGTTTTTATCTTGATTGTTTACATTTGAACTAAAAAAGACCGTAGATTTTTTAAAATTTACACACTGACCCGAGCAAAGCTCATATTCTCTTAAGATGTCTTTAATCACCTGAAGTCCCTCATTCAAAACCTCTCCAAACAATAAACAATTGTCCGCAAACATCAGATGGGTGATTGGTGGAGCTGATCTACAAACCGTTGCACCCGAAAATTTTTTTCCTGACCTGTAATTCTCATCAGCGCAGATAGTTCCTCTCCACAGAACAAAAATAAATAAGGACTTAAAAGGATCCCCCTGACACAATCCTTTTGATGGATTAAAAATAGGCCTTTCTTTACCATTAAACAAAATTGAAAATTGGACAGAACTAATACAGCGGAGGATAAAATCAATGAAAGGAACACCAAAACCCATTTTTACCATCATACCCTTAATGAAAGGCCATTCCACACGGTCATAGGCCTTGCTCATATCCAGCTTAAGAGCCATCGAACCCTTCATCCCTGTTCTTTTGTTCTTAAAAGAATGAAGTACTTCGTACGCCAGCAAAACATTGTCAGTTATGAGTCTATCCCGTAAGAAGGCACTTTGAGAGTCGTCAATACAATCATCCAACACTTTTTGTAGACGGTTAGCAACTTTTTTGGCAATAATTTTATGAATTATCGTACAAAGGCTAATCGGCCAAAAACTCTTCAAATTGAGGGGATTCGAGATTTTGGGGTTTAGAACCAACTGTGTTCTATTTATCTCATTTAGAGCTTTACCATTATTCAAAATATCCAAATAGAACATACTGGTATCTTTACCAATAATGTGCCAATACTTTTGGTAAAATATTACCGAAAAACCATCAGGTCCTAAAGCTTTTGTGGGCCCCATTCCTTTCAAAGCCACAACAATTTCTTCTTCTGTATAAGTATCCATCAAACATTTATTCATACTGTCAGAGATGCAACGTGGTACCCCCGACAATATATGATCCAAATTTCTTATTTCGTGAGACTCGAAAAGATCTACAAAATAATCGCAAGCAATATTCCTACTTTCACTACAATCTGTAGCAAGAGAACCATCATTTTTTTGTAAACCACGAATACGGTTTGTACACTTTTTTTGAGAAGCAAACTTGTGAAAAAAAGAAGTGTTCTTATATATTAATTTCAACCAATTCGCTCTTGCTCGTTGCTTCCAAAAACGTTCTTCCTTTTCCATCTCCATATTTAAGTGTAATTTGACATCAACAAGCTCAGCCAAAGATTCTTCCGAACGGTCAGCATAATTCAGAGCCTCCAATCTCCTGTTTAATCTTTTGACATCATGACCTCTTTTAGCCTTAATCTTGTATGCCCAACTTTTTAAACCCTTAGCGAGCATTAAAATACGATTTGAATAAGAACCTGAGCTGTCCTCCCGCAACTTTCTAATCTCTTCCTCACAAGACTTTTCCAAAACTCACTACGCTTCAAAATGAAATCTACTAATTCTGTTGCTCATTCCTCCTACCTTTGTCTCAATAAGCAAAGGACAGTGATCCGAAAATGAGTGAGAAAGGTGTCTCAGAGAATATGATGGAAAAAGTTGAATCCATGCATCCGTAGCAACACCCCTATCAATTCTTTCTCTTATATTATTTTCCAATTCTCGTCCCCTCTCTCAAGTAAACCATGGTCCAGAGAAACCAATGTCCACTAAATTACAATCTTCCAAAGTTCCGCGAAAAACCTCCATTCTGGTCTCATCCCTTAAATTCCCCTATTGCTTCTCATTAGCGAAAAGAATATCATTAAAATATTTATCCCTTACATCCGAAGCCCCATTGAAACCCGTGAAACACCACCTTTGTGTACCTTCCTCTTCCTGAATTTCCTCAACAATATGATTATTGGAGAAATTCTTCAAAGTTACCAATTGACCGTCATCCCACCCAAGGCTTAAGCCCCTCCCCCCGAGTCCCCTCCGCAGAAACATCAAAACCATTAAAAAAAACACAATGCCTCCAAACTTTTTCCATTCGAGTAGCATTCAGTTTTGTCTCCATAAAGAAGACATATGGGGATGATAAATTTTCAGCATATGCTGAAGACAATGTATTGCTCGAAAACTCCTCAATCCGCAAATATTCCAGCATAAAATCTTCATGGCTTCTGGTCGGCATACCCACTGGTAGCAACCAATACTTATTTTTGGTGAGCTGAATACCTCCCATTAATCTCTAACGAATCCTGAACATTAGAAACCTTGGAAATTAAAAAATCAGATCGTTGTTTTTTCTTTCCCTCCTCATTGGAAATTGGGTCCTCCTCCAACTGACAATCTATTCTCGTCAAGTCCAATCCATTAATACCATCCACATCAGTTCGGGCCTTCATTGATTCTATCCCATTCAAATGAAATTCTATCTGTTGACTTTGACAATGAGCCAAATCTTTCCTAAAAAAATGGTGTGATTCCTGCCTCTGATTTGAATCATTTATAAATTTGGAACTTTCCAAATTAATTGTAAGAGTAGAATTAAAATTTGCCCATGATCCTCTCCCAAGATTATGCCTAGAATTTGCCCATGATCCTCTCCCAAGATTATGCCTAGAATTTTGTACAGACTTTTCATTAGTACGGCTCTTTCCAAAAAAAGAATTTTCTCCCTCCTCCCTTAGCCAGATGCTACTAACGGGGGTGGCCTTCCTCGGCTGCGCCTTCAGAGTCAAATCGCACCCCATTTCCACTTACTGCATCCCACATTGTAGCCTTATAGGAAAGAAACTATCACCATGACCAAGGCAACCACATAAGAAGCAAAATAAAGTTAATTTTTCATATTTGAATTTTGCATAAATAAACTTGGATTTAGACAACTTGATTTTTTTTCTTCTCTTCAGAGGCTGTCTAACATCAATTTGAACGTGAGTTCGCAGAAAATTTTTATAGCCATTAGATAAATTCTTCATATCATATTCTAGAAATTTACCAATGAAATTTCCAAATTGCACTGCCATTGATTCTTTAATGAATCCCGGAGGCAAATCATGAATCTACATCCACCAGTCGGAAAACACCAAAGGAATAGACATTGGATCTTCATTCTCCTGAACCCTATGGAAAATCAATAGATGATTGTTAAAAGTCCAAGGGGCCCCTATTATAACACGATGAATATCCACTTCGTTAAAAAACTTGAACAGAAATCGCTTTTCACCCAAATCTAAAATTTGAACACCCTCCAAGAGGTGCCAGATATTTGCCAGTGTATTTCTCATGGCTTGGAAGTGGATCACACTAGCAGTTAGAAAACATCCCCCCAAACAGAAATTAAATGTTGGATCTTGTGCTTCATCCCCAATCTGAATAGAAAAAACATCCTCTTCATTGTCATCTAAACTCAGATCCGTTAGCCTTCTTCCCATAAGTTACAGCTCACAAAATAAAACCCCTCAGGAATAGTAGAAACCAATACCAAAATAAGGAATAAAAAAAGATGGGGAAAAACTGGAGAAAACAACCAAAAAACCAAAAAAACTAAAACAAAAACCCAAACATGCCAAAAACGGCAGACAGAGACGTGCCAAAAGACAGACTAAAATTAAAAGATTACATATTTCTTTTGTAAACTTTTTGAACTAATTTTACTTTGTTTTAGACATAGTTACTCTTTGATTTACGCCATTGATTTTTTATACATTTATATTTTTATAAATAATAAGAATTTTCATTTAATGAGATTTGAATTAATAATACTATGAATTTTAAACTTTCGATTTTACCATTTAATAAATTGAAATAAATATATTTATTAGCCATGAATGTGGTATAATTTAATAAATTAAAAATGTTATGAGTGAAAGGTAAATGGGAGAGAAAGTAACTAAACTAATAAACTGACCCGCCCTTTTCGTTAAACTTAACTGACCCAACAATATTTATTAAAAATTTTAAATCTTTGGGAGTAGGAAAGGTGAACGTGACATGAGTTAGAGCACAGACACGTGATCAGAATTACACATGGAGCTAGCATGGCTATCACTCACGCACGAAACCCTTTTTCTTTTCCCTCTTATTTTATTTAAAATTAATTGTTGAAAAGGTCTGTTGGAGTGTCCAAAGGGTCGCTGCCAGTTCAGCGTTACGTTGCTATATTAATTTATTACTTTTGTTTGTTATTTTTATTAAATTTGTATATAAATTTTGTAACCTAATATAATTTTAATTTGATATATTTTGTATATATTAAATTTTAATTTTAGTTTAATTTTCGCATTTAATTATTTTTTTAATTTATGTGGCATAATTTTTTTGTTAATTCGTGTATAAAATTTTAACATGATATTTTATTAAATAAATAAAAAAACAATCAAATGAATTTAAATAATTTTCACCTAAATTTTGAAAAAAAAAAGTTTAAAAGTATGTTTATGTTTTTAATCAAAATGAAAATAATTATATTTTTTAACTTGATAAAATAATTAACAAATTTTTATTAAAACTCAATTTGTAACTGATAGTTTAAAGTAAAGATAAATTGTTTTTATTAATAAAATAAGAGAGAGTGTGTTTTGTTGCCAAATCCTTGGGGGTGGAGATGATTTGGTTTCAACTTTTGACCCCTATTTTGAGGAATGGGGTCCTTCTATGTTATTAACAAAATCACACTAATTTGAAGAACACTAAATTTTGGTCTTCCTTTTTTTTTTATTTTATTACTTCATATTTCTATATTATCTTCTTTCTTTTTTTATGTATTTTTATGATTATTTGATCTCCAATGACTTTTTAATTTCAACTTCTTCTTCTTCTTTTTATTTGGCATTCCAAAAAATTAAAAACGAATATATTGAATTAAACATTTTTAAAGAAATTAATGTTGCATTAAATAGTAGAATTTTATTTTATTTATATTTTTTATTTCTATAAATATAAATTGAAGTATTGTAAAAATTTCTATTTGATTATTAAATTTTATACTTCTCTTTCTCTTGTTCCTTATTATTTATTTATTTATTTCATATACCACAATTTCAAACCCTGAATTTTGTACCAGCAACGCAAGCTATATATATTTTTTTCTAAGCTCTTTGACCACTGAAAAAACAACGGGAATCAAACTTAGGCCTTGCTATCTTCCCACCTTTTCTTAATTGCTCAACCACTCAAGTTTTATTGTTATTTTGAGTTTAGATTATTATAAATCTTATAGCCTCTAGAGATGAACAAAAAAGCAAAGCAACCGCAACAAGGGTTTGAAAATACAACCTTCAACATCTCTCCTCACCATTGAGGTTTTAGACACAAGATGTTGAAAATTGTAGGAATTTTTTTTTAGAATATTTTATATATAGGTTTATTTTTATTTTTATTTTTTATTAACTTATTTTATTCCTATTTTAAGGATGGTGAAAGATTTGATTTCATCATTGATTTTGATTTTTGATCTTACACTTATCAAGTAAAATTTAGATTAGTAAGTTTCAAAATATTTTTAGTTGAGGTTTGATTCTAATTATTATTATTTTTTTAAAATTTAATTGAATTATTAAGTTAGATTATTAAATGTGGATGGGTTGGTAAGGCTTACTAATAAATCTTTATAATATATATTTTTAAATAATTGTTTATAATGAAAAAAAGTCATATATTAATATTCTTTACTTATTTAATATTTTTAAAAAACTTGGGTTTTGGTAGAAATATATCAATATTATGTTTTTTTTTTAAATATTTGAGTAGATATTATTTTCTTATCAAATGTTTCTTGTTTAAATATGTGCTATATTGATTGTTGACTAAACCATAAGTTTTTATTATATTTTTCCCCTTTAAAGAAAAAAATTATAGAGACATTTAAAAGTTCGTCCTAATAGATTTGTTGCATTTCCGAAAGTGAATGCAAACATAAAAAAATTGAACCATATGATAATGGTTGTTATAAGCGGCATAATAATAATAACCGCTAGAAATGAAAATATGATAATAAATAAGAGAATAATGAGAGTCCTTAAGATAACCTTTCAAACGGAAAAGATAACTTATGTTATCAATCATATATGAAAGATAATGTCATAAGCCTTTCACATGCCTAAATGTTTTGTAACAATGAATTTCATCCTTATAGTAGAAAGTATTTATCTTATTTAGTATTACAACAACCCAATTTAATGCAATATTTGGCGGTACAAAATTAGTTGAAAGCTCCTAGAGAGCTAATATATTTATACTTGATGTATCAAAATTTGTGATTTAATGCAATTTCAAAGAAATTATGAAGTTTTCAAATATATTTATTGTAGTGGATCTTATATTGAGATTGTGAGTGAGGAAAATATATACTTAATATGAAAATATATACTTAATATGAATCACTCTTAATTACTTCTATCTTCTTCAATTGCCAAAATTTAAAGTTGGGAGAAACCATTTTAGGGTTTCAAGCATTCGGCACTTGTAAGCCAAATTGTAATTCCGTTTTTGCTCGATTTTTTATGATTTCTATGTTTTTGTGATCGTAGCATCTAGTACTAACTAGCCCAGGACTATTTTGTAAAACTGTTAAAGATTTTGAATGTTGCCATTGATGAATATGTATGAGCTTTGATGATTGATGAGAGATTTTGAATATTATTTGATAGATACAAGTTTTGTTAAGTGATTTTTAGTGAAAATGCAAAATAGGGATTAAATTGAGAAATGTGTAAAGTTATTGGTTAAAATGTGAAATAAATGAAAAATATGGGCTGCTGGAGGCATAATGCTAATTCGACTAGCATGGGTATAATTGGAATTTCATTAATTTGTGATTTTATGAAACAAGGACTAAATTGTGAAAAATATGAAAGTTTAGGGGCAAATGTGTAAAATAGACCTAATGTATATTTTGGATTGAATTGAATAAATAGTTGATTAAATGAGTTAATTTTTAATATATTTAGATCAAGAAAAACGAAATTTGGATTAGGATCGGGGGAAAACGAAAGTTATCGACTAAACGACTTATTTCGTCGTTTACACATCCGAGGTAAGTTCGTATGTAATAAGCATTGTTATAATTATACTTTAAATGCTTTAATATTGCACAAATTGTGTATATGAGACTATAGTCATATTTGATGACAATTCGGCTATGTATGACACTTAGTGTGCGATTCAAGATAGCTTTGGCTATGTACGGCACTTAGTGTGCAATTCGAGATAGCTTTCGCTATGTATGGCACTTAGTGTGCGTTTTGAGATAACTTCGGCTATGTATGGCACTTAGTGTGCGAGATTAAAATAGCTTCGGCTATGTATTGGCATTTAGTGTACGAGAATTCGAGTATTCGACATTTTTTTCATTTGGGTATGAGTTTATTACGGATTGGTTCAGGTATGTATGTGAATCATACAAGCTTTAAATTGAAGAAGTTATGAAGTTTACATATAAGTATATGATTAAGCATGTGGAAGGTTTGTTAGTATTTATGAATTACGAATTAACAAGTTCAAGTTGATGAATTGTGTGTTTATGATTAGTTGAGTTTATTCCATATGAACTTACTAAGCTATAAAGCTTACTTTATTTATTTTCCTTTGTTTTATAGTGATTTCAGAACTAGCTCAGATTCAGGGATTGTCGGAGACTACGTCACACTGTCCAACCATCATTTTGGTATTTTTGAACTTATGGTTTGGTCATATGGCATGTATAGGATTATGGTCATTTTGATATGTATTTTGGTAGTGAGTTTTGCCATTTGAGATGGCTTATGAATGGTTATGTTTTGGTTTGTATATGTATATCCATGAGACTTGGTTTAATTTGACTAGTTTGGTTATGTATATATAAGTGTGCATATGGTTTATATTGAGTGATTGAGGTTGGTTTGTAATGTTATTGATAGTTGGTATTATAGATGTCAAATGGTTGGTAATTGAGAAACTATGTGCTTGTAAATGATGTATGATGATGCATGTTTAGAAAATGTTTAATTAGATGATTTGAATATGTAAAGTTGGTATGATTTGAATGAGTAAACATGAGATAATAAGCAAGCTAGTTGTTTGAATTGAAATGGTATGTTTTAGTCTTGATTTTGGTTGAATTGGATGACCATTTATTCTATGAGTGAGTACCATTTGAATTGTATATGTATTGTAACACCCCTTAACCCCAAACCGTCGCCAGAACAAGGTTACGGAGCATTACCGGACCTATCAGACAATTTACATAAAATACCTATGTTCAACCGATCTAAACACGTTTAAATATGCTCAAAACTTGCTAAATTTAGACATTTTATATATTATCCAATACTCAATTCCAATCACTTATCATATATTATCAATACGATTCAAATTCATACTAAATTAGTCAAGTCCTATTATATACCATTACCAAGCTTAATTCTACTTATTTCATCAATACATTAACAATCCAAAACAACACATAAATAAAACATCCTAGGTACATGTCATTACCAACTATTAACATGTTTTACCTCCTTGAATTTAGGATCGGCCTGGGATGCTGATTCAACGATCTAGCTTTAATTTAACCTGCGCATGGAAACAACCGTACGCTGAGATGAACTCAGTGGTATTTCTATAATCCGAACACTTAATAAAATGAAAATATAACAAACACTTAAAAATTATACGTCATATACAATTGTATAATTATTCAATTTATAGATAAATCATTTATAACTCATTCGACTTTTATCATCTATTAACTCAATTAGCTTTCAAAAATAAATTCAAAATTATTTAAATAATAATATTTTCCATTCATATGTCTCATTTATACTTCTGTTCGCTATTCAATATCAGTAAATAATTTTCATTATCGATTAATTTTTCAGTTTCATTCAGTAACATTCAATCATTCAATAACAATTAGTTGTTCAATAATATTCAGTCACTCTTTAACAGTCAGTTATTCAGTAGCAATAAATTATTCAGTAATAATCAATTATTACGTAACAATTTTTTTTATGTAGTAGTGATCGATTATCCAAGAATGATCGGTTATCCGAAGAGTGATCAAGATTGGATAATATATAAATTGTCTAAATTTAGCAAGTTTTGAGCATACTTAAATGTGTTTAGATGGGTTGAACATAGGTATTTCATGTAAATTGCCCGATAGGTCCAGTAATACTCCGTAACCCTGTTCCGACGACGACTTGGGGTTAGGGGGTGTTACATGTATGCACAAAAATTGGATGGCAAATTGGCTTGGTAAATAGCCAAATTTTGTCCACACGAGTAAAGACACGGGCATGTGTCTCAGCTGTGTGTGACATACGGTATTGTTACATGGCCGTGTGTCCCCTGGTGTTAAAATTTGAAAACAAGTCAGCATGCTCCACACGGCCTCACACATGGGCATGTGACTTGGTTGTGTGGCATAAGTTAGTATACCTTACAGGTTTGGTACGGCCTAGCACACGACCTGGCACACGGGTGTGTATGGCCAGTTTTAGGGCACACGGGCGTATGTGTTGGTTGTGTGACCCAAGTCAAAGAGTTATACGGGGTTGGACATGGGTTGAGACACGACCATGTGCTTCCATTTCGAATGCCCACACGACCTTTGACACGGGTGTGTCTGGTGGCCGTGTGAGACACAAGGCCTGGCCACATGGGCGTGTGTCCCCTGTTTTGAAATTTTTTTTTAAGTTTCGTAAAAGTTTAATAAGTCATCGATTTAGTCTCGAACTATTTCCAAAGTATGTTTAGGGCCTCGTAGGCTCGTATTAGGGTCAAATTGATTGAGTTTGAGTGATGATAAACAGTAATTTATACATATTTTTACCCCATACTTGGCATATTTATGAACAATTTTTCCTTGGCTTCATTGAATTTGATGTTCCTAATCCTTTAATTTCATCTATTATACTCAGGAGAACTTAGGATAGCAAAAAGAGCGAGAAACAGGCTGAAAATGGACAAATTGGGCTTAAAACAATGATTCACACAGCCCAAGCACTTTCACATGGGTGATCCACACGCCCGTGTGTGACACAAGGGTAGACCATACGCCTGTGTGTCATGGCTGTATCGACATTAAACCAAGTCAGTATTGCACAATGCCTAAGCACCTTCACACGGGCATGGCACACGGCCGCGTCCCTGTCGAGCCCAAGTATAGTTTTACTCAAAAAGGGCACTTTTGAGGGTTTTGAAGCGTTCTAAAGCCTACATAAACACCCTAGAAGAGGATTAGGGAGACACGCAGAGTAGAAGGCAGAAAAGACTGAAGAATAGCTATCGAAAACAGCTCAGAGAGAGGATCTACATCAAGATTGAAGATTTCTATCCAATTTCCTAGAAGTTCTTTAGGTTTCTTTATGTTTTGTTGTTTTCTAAACTTTGAGATGTTTTCCATTATTATTATGAACTAAACTCCCTAAATACCTAAAGGAGATGAAACCTAAGACGAATCTTTTTACTTTTTGATTTATATGATAAATACTTATTCTTATTCTTAATTGTGAGTTTTACTCTTGTTTTAATATTCTAGGATATTAATTCAGGTTTTTGATATGCTTATTCAGTGGAGGAAAAGACCCTGTTTAAGAGTAGATCATTCATAATTAAGCGGAGTTGAATGCAATCCTAGAGATAGGACAACATAAATCTGTCAGATTAGAGTCAAATCTAATAAGGGAGTCCATAGATCAAGTTAATGCGACAATAGGGGTTTTAATTAGAAAGGGATTTCAATTAATCAACCTAAAGTCAATTGTTTTTAGTCTCGAGAGAGATATTAACATAAATCAAGAATTCCTACGGAATAAGTCAAGTGAATAAATCGTCTAAGTCAAAAGTAATAAGTGAAGTCTAGGTGGATTCTTTCTTGGGTATTGTCTTCTCCACTGGTTTTTCTAAAGTATTTTCCAAATTCCATCTCTATCGTAATCTTAGTTAAATTAGAAAATTAGTTTAGTTTAAAAACACCTTTTAATTCTTAGGCAAGATAATAAAAAGATAGTAATTACTAGTAATTTTAGTCCTCGTGGATACGATATTTCTGATCTTACCATAACTATACTACTGCTTGATAGGTGCGCTGAATTTTTAGATAGTTTTGCGACCATCAAATGATGAATGTATGAAATAATGTTATGTATGCTAAATGGTTGTTTAATTGTTTCGTAAGTCTGGTAATACTCCGTAACCCTATTCCGGTTGAATACTGGTGAAGGGTGTTACACCGGTGGCCAATGTGACCTCTAAGATCCGATCAAAACTTTTGGGCCGGGTTTTGAGGTCTTAAATAAGCCCCCGCAATATAAGGTCTATTATCGTGAAATGTAGAAACTTATTAAGTTCATACGAACTTACAAGGGTTTGACTTATGGTTGTAGGAATTGTAGGATAAAGAACTTGAGGAATCGTGTTAAATTTAGGATGATTGACGGTGAAGGGTCATGCACATAGGAAGGGGTATTTTCAGAAGCTTAAATATTTACGAAGCTAGTTGTGTAGTTAATTAGGTTTAGGTTAGGTGAATTTACTTGAATTAAGAGTAATTAGGTAAAAGGACTAAAATGTATATAGGGTAAAAGTTAAATTATAGATTAAAGAAAAATTAAAAGGACCAAAGGAGCAATTATGCCAAAGTTTTAAAATAAGTCGACATAAGTGAATATTATTATAAAATTTAAAGTTAAAATATATATTATAATATTATAATATTATAATATTATAATATTATTATATTATTATTATATTATATTATATTATACTATATTATATTATATTATATTATATTATATTATATTAAGTAAGTATAATAAATAAAAGAAACAAAAAAGAAATAGAAAGAAACAAGATAGAAACGAAACAGAAGAGAAAAAGAAAGAAAAAGGAAAGAAAAGGAGAAAGACCAAAGCTAGGGATTTCAATTGTTCAAAGCTCAATTGGTTAGTCAATTTAGTCCATTTTCATGTAATTTTTATGTTTTTGGAATTCCGGTATTAAATACTACCCAATTCATATCAAAATTTTAGAAATTATTGAATTTTTAAGTGTTGTATATGTTGAATAAATTTTAGTATTAAGGATTAAATTGATAGAAGGATTGAATTGTAGAATAAATTATAAATTTTTAGTATTAGGGACTAAATTGTGAAATTTTGAAAATTTAAGGATTTAATTAAAACTAAGGAGTTAAATCTAGTCTAAAGTGGAATTTGTATGAAAATATAAGATTGATTGTGAAGAAATAAAATTAGTCTCGGTTTAGGGACTAAATTGAAATTTAGGTAAATATTGAATAAAAATTGAAATATTAAATATGAGATTAAATTGTGTTGTATTGATGAATTTTAATTGTTTTAATTCCGTAGCTAACGTTGTACCGGAACCTTCGACTAAAAAGGATAAAGATAAAGTCGACGAAGAATAGCTCAGAATTTTCGGTTTGTATTTCTATAATTCAAATCTAATTATTAATTATTGTATTTTGATTAAATGTTTATGGTAAGTGATTGAGGTAAGTATTTGACATTTTGATATTGAATTGAATTTATATGTATATGTGATTATATGAAAAAGTGATATTGGATATTGATTATTTTTGAAATGTGAAATTAAACCATATTAACTGTATTGGGCTGAGTCGGATATAGGTGGCATGCCATAAGATTGGAAGAGTTCAAGAATTTCTTCGACTTCGAGTCGATGAGACATTGGGTGCCAATTTACTACTTTGGATTGATTTGAAGAGGCACTGGGTGCCAATTTACTTCGGTTTAGCCGATGAGACATTTGGTGTCAATTTATTACTTCAAATTATCCGATGAGGCACTGGGTGCCAAACTGGTGTGTTTTAGTTGGATCTGTGTATCCGTCCGAGTTCGAGTCGTGTTAATAGAGGTAATTAATTGAAATGGTACTACGATTGATATTAAATGATATTGTTTACAAAATGAAAATGAGACACATGAATTGGATATGGAATGAACAATATCGTTGTTTAAATGGTATGTGTACCAAATTGTGAAAAGCTATTATATATAGCAAGTGATGAAAATTGAGTATGGTATATAATGATGTATTCATGAATTGAGTAATGTATGGTTAATGTCATTGTATGAATAAATGTGATTTTAAATATTCAATTGTGCTTATAATTAACATATGCATATTATATGGTTTTGTCTTTAAATATTTGGATTATAGAAATACCACTGAGTTTTACTCAGAGTACAGTTTTGTTTCTTATGGCAGGTTAGGTACTTAATTTTGATCGCGAATTCAGCATCCAACAACAATCCCGAACTCAAACATGGTGATGTTTATTCTTTTGAAATGTGTCGGCATGTACCTAGGGTGTCTAAATATTAATTATTTTGTGGATTGATTGTAAATAAGATTATAAGTTAAAATTGGTTGGTTATATACATATAAACATGTGTTTATGTTTGAGGTCATATTATGACATGTTTAAGTTCGTGTTTAAATGAACATGAATTAGGCAAAATAGATTAAATTTGGCATGTTTACAAGTTGGATTTGAATGATGTTCTATTATTATGTTTTGAGTATATAATTGTGGTACCTATGAGGGTATATTGGTTAAGCAACTAGGGTGATTGTTTTGACATGTTTTAGATGTGTTTGATTGTGTTTTGAATTGTTTAAACAAATGATTTTTGAGTTGCTTATTGTTCAAGCTTGCAGGGAATGGTAAACTTGTCGTTTAAGGTACATTTTGAGTCCACACGGCTAGCACATATGAGTACAAGGCCATTTCGAAAGGGCACACGGTCTGGCACACAGGCATGTGGCTCAGCCGTGTGACCCAAGTCAGAGAGTTACACGGCTATAGACATGGGCTGGCACATGGCCGTGTGTCCCTACTTCGAGTGTCGGCACGGTCTAAGACACGGGTGTGTCTCTTGGCCGTGTGAACCCTGCAGCTTAGAAAATTTTTAATATTTTCTGAAAAATTCTTTGAGTTTTCGAATTAATCCCGATTTGTTTTCTAACACGTATTTTGGGTCTCGAGGGCTCGAATAAGGGACAATATGTATGAGCTTAATTATTTTTTTATATGAATATGATATGATAGGAAATGTTTGTAAATTATGTCTGTTTGATCGATAAGCTTCGGTAATGCTCTGAAACCCTATTCCTACTATAGATGTAGGTTAGGGGTGTTACAAATGTGGTGAAATAGTTCCCTTAAAGTTGAGATTGGAGATAGTAGACTTTTGTTTTAAAATTTAATTTTTCTGTTGTAAAAGATAATTATTTTTCTAATAAAGTCGATTTTTAAATTACTAGGTTTCAAATTTGGAATTTAGTCCATTTCGATCCATTTGTGACATTTTACACCCGAATTCAACGATCGGGTTGGGTGAGGGTGTCACAAATGCCATATATGTGCATAATGTGCAAGAAATCGATGAATCAGGTACGCTTCCGCATCTAGTTTTGTTCTTGATTTATTCTTAATGATTTGACATGATAGATCTTGGTTTATTAAGTTTTATTTCAAATTTATTTTACAATTCTAACATAATGTTCACAAGTTAGGTAAATGAAGTAGAAAGGCATGTTTATATGGTATGGCATAGGTAAAAGTAGATAATTTAATGGTTGGTTGATATGTTTTGGTTCTATATGAAATTGTTTAATTTTGATTGATGAATAAGTATAGATTGTAATTTTGAGAAGTTGAAGTTGAGTATTTAAACTTGTTTGGCATGTTTTGATTAAATTGAATTTGGTATCTGATGAATAAGTTGATAAGTTTGGTTGGAAACTTTGAAATACGTACCAAATGACTCATTTTTACCAAAAATAGGGTCCTCATCTCGACGAGCATCTTTTCTTGTCGCAACATCGGTCGATAGTATGTGATGTTGCAATGTCGAGTGGCCTGATTCACACGTCGCAACTTGGCAAACTATTTGGTGACTTCACAACGTGGAATAGATGACGTCAGGACATCGTCCCTGAACTTTTAAAACTATGCAATTTGATTCTAGTTCATGTTCGAGTTGACAAAATTACTTTCGTAAGCTCGATTAAGACTTAGAAATTATTGTTTAACATGATACGAACGTGATTGATGCCTAATTGCATGTTCTAACTTAGGGTTTGTTTGGACAACACATAGTAATTGAATGAAAGTATAATTACTAAAGTTTAGGGTTTAGTAGTAATTACATTTTCTTGTAATTACAAAGAATTATGATTTCCTATGTCATGTTTGGTAGTACAAATTGTAATTATATAGTTGCATAATTTATATTTTTAAAAAAATATTAGTCACTATAAAAATATTAGCATAATAAAAGAATTTTCTAAACAAGTAACAATAATTAAAATCAAATCATCTTGTGTATTATGCCAGTCCAAAAAATTAGTTGATTAACAAGAAAAATAAGCATCATATGCAATTTTATCTAATTGTTCTAGTGTGCCATGTTTGTAAAGTTATTCCTTCTTTTAATATTTGACATAAACTCATTTCTATAAAATGTTGGTCTTTGATTGAGTTCATTATCATCATCATCATCTGAATCTATGTCATTAATCAAGATTTTTTTTTCCAAGTACTCTTCAAAGTATGGATCATCCAAAATATACTTATGAATGAAACTATGAAGTGTGCAACATGCTTGTACGATTCAACATTGTTTTTTATGCTATACTAAGGTGATGATGTTAATATGTAAAATATTTTTTTAAAACAACAAATTTTCTCTTAACCGCATTTCAAAGCTTAGAATGTCTCGAATTAAAAAGTTTGCGAGTTGTCTCTAGTGTTTGTGTCTAACTTCACTCTCTCAAAATGGTGCAAGAAAACTTTTTGTATTTGCATAATTAACATTTATCATGTAATATTTGGGTTTATGGTGAAAATAATATGAAGTTTTAATCATAAAAACTTATATAAACTTAATTTAGAGAAAGAATTTTTATAGGTTATAACTTTTATAAAAAAATTATAAATTATCCAAAATCTTTCATAATACTTCTTATAAATAATATATATTTTTGCCATAACTTTTAAAAGTTTTTTTTTTTTTTTTTACAAATAAGTTATGATAAAGAACTATAACACTTTTTTCATAACGAATAAGCATATTATTTTTATAATATATAGTATGGACAAATAAATAAGTTACGTCAAAACTTTTGGTCACAATTTTTTATAAATAAACATATTATAAAACTTTTATAACATGTAAAGTATTTTTGTTAACAAACATTTAAGCTATAACTCAAAAAAAAAAGGATTTAAATAATATATATTTTTATAACTTTATAAAATACACAAATTATTTTTATAATTTAATTTTTAAGGATTTACAATATAATAAATATTTGACCATAACCATCCCAAACACTCATACATGTTTATGCTTATAACATAAAAATGTATAACTTAAATTTGTATAAAAATAATTTTTAAAATTAAATTTGGGTATAATTACCTACATAATTATTTTCATTCTCACCCTCTCTTAAGAATTAAATAGTTTAATTAGGATACTTTAGTTATATTTAATTTGACGAGACCCATTAATTATAATGATTACCCAAATGTATTACATCCAAATACAATTACTAGATAAGTTTTTAAACATCATCTAAAATTTTTAGTAGTATAACAAGTAAATTATCAGGAACATAAACTGTGGAGGGATGTTAACCCTGAATAAAGCGAGCTTACATGAGTGGTCGGGCCCTTATCTTGGAATTTCCCTTTTGAGGAAATTTATGTCGGATGTATTAATTATTAGAAATATTTATATGAATTAAGTTTGGGATTTATAAAAGGAAACCAATGATAAAAAAAACAAAGAAGAAGAAAAATGAGAAAAAGACAAAAAAGGAAAGTTAGTCAATGATGGTTAATAAAGGAAAGAAACAAAATGAATAAACTTATTTCCTAATATTATTTAGAATAAATCGAAAATTTGATCAACTATTAATTAGTTTATGATTCCATACAAATGAGTAATTTAAGTTTCCCAATCTTATCTCATATATATTTTTTTTAGATATATAGATGTTACACTATTTGATGACGTTTTGATATTATCTTAAAAGTTTTAAAGTGGAGATATACAAAGACGTTAGTTGAATAAGCTTAAAATTAATTTTGTAGATTAATTGAATTTTTTGGTAGAATGTTTGGAGGTGATGCTTAGAGTGATTCATATGAATATGTTGAAGATTATTGGTGGAGGTTATGGAAGTTTTTTAAAAGACGAGTTTAGTGTGAGCTCTTTTAAACAGATGTCATTTTCTATAAGGTTGATAGTAAAATTATGAGTGTCCTATTAAGATGTGATTTGATTTTAGATTAGATAATAGTGTATAGATCTAATAGTAAAGTTATAAAGGGACTTTAGATGTGATAAAAGAGACTTTCAAATGAGTCCTAATGAAACTCATTTCTAGAGCATAATATGATAGTAACTCATATGAGAAAAATTGGTTAATCTTTAGTTGGGTGAATATCTCCTTTAACCATAGCGAGGATTCTAAATGAAGTAATTTGGTATAAAATAATTAAAACTCAAAAATTCATTTCCTTTGCATTATGAAAACTATTCCCTTAGACAACACAACATTAAATTATAAATTTTTTTTTAATTTACAAATATATCCAAAGTACAAATACAATTACACGTTGGAGCACCGATAAAGTATAGAATCAAACTATTATAGAATAAATGGATTAATCAGTGTAAAATTAAACAATTACAACATAAAAAGAATAAGAAATAAAATAATCTACACTAGAACTAATTAATTGAACTAAAACCAACATAAATCAACAATACATGGCAGGATTCGGAGACCCACACATTGCACATAATGAACCTCGAACTTAGACATTCAAAACATAAAATCTCTATCTTTACTAACTATATATGTTGAGACTTCATTGAAATTTATAAATATAATTGATACATGTGAATGTTCATAATTTTCATCGATAAAACACCCCACTCATAATTTAACCAAAATTCACTTTAAAATAAAATAAAATATATAGAATTAATTTAAACCACTTGCCTTAATCTCTATTGATAAGAATTAAATGTAATAAATGAAAATAAAATCACATTTTTCTTAATGTAGATATGGTGGGTTGAATTAGGCTGAAATCTATTTTTTTTTTATATTAGGGTGAGTTTAGATGGATGGTGTGTTTACTTGCGATTAGTGTAAAAACAACGGTGGCTGTGAGATTACATACTGTAGCGATACTGTAACGTGAGACAAAAAAATAAACTAAACGCACTAAATCCACCCTTAAAAAGGCTAGGGTTTAGGGAATTTAAGACAGCCTAAACTTTAAAAAACCAACCAACCTCAACAAGACAGCTAAGTGAAAGTAAACTCCATAAACCTTGGAAGATCAAAATCGACTGTCAAGCTCAACTCTGCTTAAATTTAAACACGTGGGCTAATGCTTTCAATTACTTCCCTAAAAATGCACTATCCGCAAAAATCGTGATATAATATATAATATTTTGATTATTTAAAATTGAAAGGAATATTATAAATAATCGAATTGAATTTGTTGATTTAGTTCAGTTTAAGTATTTTTGAAGCTTTAAAAATCATTATTTTAAATATTTTACTAATTTAGAAATAAAAAAATTATTTGATTAATGTATAAAAATATTAACTCATATATAAAAAATAAATTAAATTGGTTTATATAATTATAAATAAAAAATCCAATAAACTAAATATAATTAACAAAACAAGACTGAATCCAGATCAAATTGATTTCAATTTTGTTTAAAGTACGCCGTCGTGTGTCTTTGCTAACGTACGCCTTCCTCTCGGGGTTACTTTTTTACAAAATTGCAGGTTTTTGGAGCATCGTGTCGGGGTGTGTCTGATTCTGATTCAAGAATTATTATAATAATAATATTATTATTATTGTGATTTCTTATTTGTCAAAATTTTTAATTCTTGAGATATTTTATTATATTTACCTTAATAAGAGTGGGAGGATTCAGGGAGTCTAAAGATTCTATTCTTTTACTATATAAATAGAGGTTTTTTTTCTTTTCTTTTATCAATCCATTTTTCATATACTGTTGCAGAAAAACAAAAAGCCTTGTTTGTTAAACAGAGAATCAAAAGTGAGAGAGACGAAGTTTGGTTAGTCCCACATCACAAATTTCTCAAACGAAGCTATAATGGGTATCCATTTTTTGCTTCTATCTCCTTTGGGTTTTTCTCTTCTTTTTTCAGAGCGTTGGTTTTGTTTTTGTTAATACTGAAAATTTTCAAAGTTTTTAGATCCATAGTCTTATGCAATGAAATTTGCTTTATCTTCTAGTAAGTTTTTTTTTTTTTTTTAAAAGAAGTTTTTCTGTGGATTTGATTTGGTAGGTTTATTTTCTTAACTTGTATGTTTTTACACCAATTGAAAAAACACATAGAGAACTACATTTCCGGAGGGGGTTTCGGCTATGTTTAATGACTTTTCCAAGTCTTGAATGGCCTTTTCTTTGGTATGGTATAAGTCAATATTCTGTTTCTTCTTTTGGAGTCTTCTTAATTGCTCTACTTTTTTTTTTCTCTGCTTAAAAGTTTCAAGTTTTTAAGTCTCATGTCTCCTCTTTTACTTCATATATATGTTTCCAAGATTACTTGTTTAGGTCTTACCACCCAAGGTTCTGCATAGGCTTTGGTTCTTAGTTTTTGATTGGTTGCTCTTATTTCGAACTTCTATCCTTAGTTTCTGTCATTGACTGAATCTGTGTCTTTTTTCTAGAGATGAATATGAGCTTTTCTCTTGACATGGATGATGAATATGAGAAATTCATTAGAAGAATGAATCCACCCAGGTAACCACAAGCTCTTCTTTATGCTACTTTCATTACAATTATTGAGATGGAATAAAAAAAACTACAGTATTACTCACTTACCTTTCTTGTCAGGGTTGTGATTGACAATGAATCCTGCAAAAATGCAACTGTGATAAGGGTATGTATGACCCTCCTGATTTTTATTTCAATTTTTTTTGTATCTTCTGGTTCTTATTAGATTTTCTAATGCAGGTTGATAGTGCAAACAGACATGGAATCCTTCTTGAAGTTGTACAAATCCTTACTGATATTAATCTTATTATTACTAAAGCTTACATATCTTCTGATGGCAATTGGTTCATGGATGGTAAGATACCCTGTCCCCTTTTCTTTCCCCTTTTTAATTATAAAGTTGTCTACCAAGTACAAATTTGATTCTCAGTTTTTTTTTTAAAACCAGTTTTTAATGTTACTGATCAAGACGGAAACAAGATCCTAGATGAAGGGATTCTAGATTATATAAGGAAGGTAAGCAGTACAAGTTTTAATTGATTTACCTTTTTTACCTCTTAATTTTCTTGGTTTTTTGTACATTCATATGTTATTTTGGTTGGGTCTTCAGTCTCTAGGACCAGAATCTTGTTTCATGCCTTCAATAAGATCAGTTGGGGTGAAGCAATCAATGGATCACACTGCGATCGAGTTAACAGGAAGTGACAGAGCAGGATTGCTGTCTGAAGTGAGTGCTGTCCTAAGGCATCTTAAATGCAATGTAGTAAATGCTGAAGTTTGGACACATAACACTCGTGCTGCCGCTGTGATGCAAGTGACTGATGAGGAAACAGAAACTGCAATTACTGACCCGGAAAGGCTATCCAGGATAAAGTCACTTCTTTGCAATGTACTGAAGGGAAGCAACAAATCAAGTTTAGCCAAAACTGTTGTCTCTCATTCAGTCACACATACCGAGAGAAGGCTTCACCAGATGATGTTTGCTGATAGGGATTATGAACGAACTGGGGGCGATGTCTTGGACGACAGACAAAGGCCAAATGTTGATGTTGTTAATTGGCATGATAAGGACTATTCAGTGGTTACCATTAGGTGTAAAGATAGGCCGAAACTTCTCTTCGATACTGTTTGCACCTTGACAGATATGGACTATGTAGTATTTCACGCAAATATTGATACTTTGGGGGCAGATTCTTATCAGGTAATGCCATTCTTTTTTTCTCTCTCTTTCACATAGCAGTTTCTCATATGAGTTCTGGGACTAAAACTATGTTCTGTTCGTAGGAATATTACATTCGACATTTAGACGGATCCCCAGTGAAATCTGATGCAGAGAGACAAAGGGTAACTCAATGTCTTGAAGCAGCAATCGAGAGAAGAGTATCTGAGGTGAGTAAATTAATCTTTTCATGACATAAAAATATCACCTTTTTCTTTATATGTTTTATGCAGTATTTATTTCTATAAAATAACATACAATTTGTTAGGAATCATTTTCCATGTGTTTGTACTATCCTAAGGCTTGTGAATAAATTAATCTTATAGTGTGGAATTTGTTTGCAGTTAATGGTCCCTCTTTCAAATTTAACTATCTTAAGCTATTTAAATAATTTGGTACAGATATTGACACAAATTGTTTATAAAACATGAATCCATACATATTGTAATATAATAATAAGAAGTCATAATCAAAACATTATAGCAGTCCAGTCTAGCAGACCCTCCAGTCAAAGATCTCTAGCTGCTCCATTGTTGACTCTTTTGTCAAATTATGTTATCTCATTATCTAGCTAGCTGTCTCCATCTATATACTCCTACTCTTCATTTTTCTTGAATTACTCATGTCAAATGATGTGCCTGATTCATATCCGACCCACCAACTCCATGTTTAATAAGATATGTAAATGAGAGGACTCCTTTCATTAAAATTTGCATTGCTCGTAAACTTGTCTCTAATCCAGGGTTTGAAGCTAGAACTTTGCACAACAGACAGAGTGGGATTGCTGTCTGATGTAACTCGGATCTTCCGAGAGAACAGCCTGACAGTCACCCGAGCAGAAGTGACAACAAAAGCAGGCAAAGCTGTGAACACGTTCTATGTTCGCGACGCATCAGGCTATCCTGTAGATGTTAAGACCATAGATTCTATCAGACAAGTTCTTGGCCAGACCATTCTAAAAGTTAAAGGTAACCCTGACGACAGTAAACCAGTTTCCCAGGCATCTCCAACCAGGTTCCTTTTTGGTGGTCTCTTCAAATCAAAATCTTTTGTCAACTTCAGCTTGGTTAGGTCTTATTCTTAGGAATCTATATATATATATATAGGTCCTTTGACGTGTAAATGAAAACCCACTTTGCTTTAGATGATGGATTCCAGTTTAGATGTTGTGGAGTCTGAAGAAATCATTTCTCAGTTCTGGTATTGGAAATTAAACCATAGAAATAGAAATGGAAGGACGTGTAAATATGGGAGCTCACCCTTTCTTTTTTTTTATTTACTGTGTATTCAATCTATAGTTGGATCCACAAATGCTAAAAAATGAAACAATGACTTTCTGTACAAAACCCAAGTCTCTCAATTTTCATTGCTTTGATTATCTTTATTTTTATCTATATTAATGACTGATGCTGCCGTTGTTTTGACTGTAATTTTGGACTATTGTACATAGATTTGACCTATTGTGTATATATATAACAGCAACTGGAAATTGAAAAAAGAAAAAAGAAAAAAGAAGTAAAAGCAGGATTTCGAAATTAATGAAGATCATAAATGTCAAGCATGAAAATGTTTAAATTAGAATAGTTAGAAGAGAAAATGAGGAGATGGGATTATTTAAAGTGGAGGGGACTACTTAGGGTTTGACTGATAATCCCACCCACCACCAAATCAGCCATTAGACACGCAAATAAGTATGGCGGCTTTGGTGTTTGTTTTATATTCATTTCTAAAGTTTTCAATTTCCAACTTCTACCAAGTTTTCTATGTTAATCTTTTTAACATTGCTTTCACTCCAAGAATGCAATTTTTTATATGTTTTTTTGCCAACTTTTTTTAAGTGGATGATTTTTTTATATAAAAAAAAAAGTATATAACATAATTATCCTTTTTTTATATATGCTATTACTAAAATAAAATTGGATGCGATTAATTTTTAAATTATTTTTAAAAAATAGAATATTCTTATGTGGATGAATTAAAACTTGCTATGTATGACACGCTTTTTAAAAAACACGTTTTAAACATGTTTTCTACTAACAAAGCATTTGACCCAGTATATTGGTTATATATGGAATTTGATTAGTGTGATAATTTTATGTTTTTATTTTTCATTCATGTTATTTTAAAAATTCTTTTTTATATTTTCACTTTTTAATTAATATTTTTTATTTATATTGATAAAATAATAATTATATAATGGAAAAAACATTTTTAATATTTAGCATTATGTTAAATATATTTTAATTTTTTTTTAAAATCAACTATTTATTTTGATATATTTTTCCTTGTATAATTTTTTTCTTTTAGTTATTTTTTAATTAATAATTTTTTTATTTATATAGACAAAATAATAAATATGTAATTATATTATGAAACATATTTTATTTTTTAAAAACATCAACTATTTATGTTAATATTTTTTTCTTTTACAGTTTAAAATTAATATCGAAAATTGATTATATACATAATTATTTTTTGAGAATTTCATTTTGTATCAAAAAGTCAAACACCATTACTCGGCTTGATTAGATTTTGATTCAAAAGAAAAAAAAGAAAAGTAGTATGGAGCTAAATCAACTCAAAAACACCTTTTAAAAGATTACATTGTACTATTAAAACATTTATTGTTTTATTTGATGTTTAGTCAATCACTTTTTTTACCCACAAATGCTATTGGGTTCAATAATATGATATCCCAACATATTAAAACTTTAGTTAATTCTATGAATTGATACATAAAATAATTTTTTATTTGATTGGTAATCATATAAAGCCCAAAATATTTTAGTCATTTGAAAACACACATTAGAATAAGAGGTAACAAATTATTTGTAGCATATTCGATTCAACGAGTGATTGATAATCATATTTGATTGCTATAAGAATACCGTTTAGTTGACTCGTGTCTATTTGAATAGCTTCAATTAATCCTATCTTTCTTTGATAAAATATATCAAAATAAATAGTTGAGGTTTTAAAAAAATAAAATATGCCATTAAATGGTTGGCTGCAATGATAAGACACGTTTAACATAGTGATATATATATTGAAATATATATTTTCATCATATAATTCTATCTTTTTTTATTTTATTTATATAAATAAAAAATTAGTAATTAAAAACATGAATTAAAAGTAAAAAAAAAACAAGAAAAATATATCAACACAATTAATTGATTTTTAAAAGAGAAGATATATTTAACATAATGCTATATATATAAAATATATATTTTCATCATATAATTACATATTTAGTGTTTTGTCTATGCAAATAAAATAATATTAATTAAAAAATATAAATTATAAAGTATATACAAAAAAATTTATAACAACGTGAATTAAAAATAAAAACATAAAATACTTTAGAGAGGATTTGAACTTGAATCACATTAATAAAATATGACTTGGCTTTGTTAGCAAAAAAAGGCATTTTGTAGAAAATGTGCCTTGCAAAATGCGATTTTCTCTCGTCAACACAAAAATGGTATACTTCCTTGAATAATTTTAATTTGATCTAAAATTTAATTTTCTTATATATTGAGTTGATGTGACAAAACATAACGCTAAATTTAGTCAAATATTTTATAGAAAGAATGTAGAATTAAAAAATATATATATATTAACGATTTTTCTAGTTTATTTAGGAATATTTATTTGAATGGAAATAAGATATGGAATGAAGGAAACCCCGCCTAGTCTTATGGTTGAAACATTTTGTTAGTTAGTAGCTGTGCATTTGATCTATTTTATGGTGAATTAATTATAGATGGCAGCCATGTTGGAATTAGAGTAGTTGTTATTTTAGTGTTATTGGAGTCTCCAAACTTGAATCAATTTTCAAACTCATTCATTTCATGCTTTTCTCCATTGCAATCCTTCTATGGTCCACTCATATCATCCTTTTTTACCATTTGTGTTTAGCTTTTGCCTAATATTTCCCAAAATTATATTTTATGACTTGTATAAATGGAGGAGAAAATGATAATACCATAATTTATATCTGATTGATTGAATGAAAGCATAATTAATATTTTGTAATTATTAAAATTTTTAATTTTATAAACGTGTTTGTATTATAACTTTATATATATAATTTTGAATTCTAAATAATATTAAATATTGTAAGAATTATCATAACACTTTGAAAAAAATATTTTCTAAAACAAGTCACTATACTTAATATCAAATAATTGTATGAAATATGAGTATTCAACAATACAATTACTAATAAATTTAGGGTATTTTTTTATTTTATTTCATAAGCAGTCTTAAAAAATGATATGTATATTTATTTTTTAATATTTTTATATCATTATAAAACACTTTTTATGAATTATAAAAATCTCCCTAACAATATACCATAAACTTAACAAAAGAAAATTTTAACATCTTATACAATTTTACTTAATGACTCTTAACATTTCAGAATTTTTTTCTCTTTTTAACTTTTTTCTTAGATAAAGATAAGTTTGTATATCTAAATGATGGGCAAGGATGCTGCCACGTGGTACATGGAAGAGCCGCCTTAAGAAAGAGGTCAAGGTGCATAAATAAATATGAAACCCACCAACTATATGGTTGTCTTGCCAGCCACGTTTGCACATGAAAAGAAAAAGGCGGCATATGATTTGCCTTTTCATATATGTATTAAATTTAAGACTTTATTTTAGGAGTTCAACTTCATCATGGCTTGCACTGTTAGATGCAATCTTGCCAAAATAAAAAAAAATAAAATAAAAAATGGCATAATACTAGTGCTAATGAATTCGATTTTCCTTGGAAGTTTTTAAATTAAATTTTAGTTGGATTGAATGAAAATTGGATTTGAAATTATTTAAATTTAAAAAAACACAAATTTAGTATAAAAATTATCGAATTAATATATATGATCAAACTTTAAAATATTATGGTTCAAGGTTAATTATCTAGTTTTCTTTGGCGTGGGAATTTCTATCTCCACTGCTAAGTCTTTGTTTCTCCTTTATCAAGTAGGGGTGAACCTAGAAGTTCTTCGGGCCAAAATTAAATTTTAATTTTTAATAATTGATATATTTATAATTTTTAAAGAATTAAATTAAATTTTTTATAATTTTTAAGAGAGTTAAAGTGTAATTTTACCTTTATTAATTTAAAATTTTAAAATTTCTAAAAGACTTAAATGGACAATTTTGTATTTTAAGGGAACCGGGCCACTTTTAGCCCGTAAATAAGTCACTGTTCTCAAGAAATATTAGGGTTGGTCTAGATTTTGAGGTTGTTTTTCTACTATTCAATTGTAGAAATGTCAATTTTAATATGCTCTTTTATGTTTTGTTTAGTTTGGTTTGCCTTGAGTCTTAAGTGGTAAATTGAGATCAATCATGGCACATTAGGTTTAGCTTTCCTTACATCTCCCACTTGGTCTATTTCTTTCAATTCTTGCTTCTTTTGATTGCTTTATGTTTTGCTTAAGTCAATATTTTTAGGATATTATGATTTGATCGGTCCTACTAACAAGGTTATAAATGAGATATACTTTTAATGTCTTGTCATACCTATTTGGAAGTAAATCTTTAAGATTTAGGTTTTGCAATTGGGGTGGGATTTAATAATAGAACTAGAGTGGGATGAAAAGATTTGAGGGTTCAAAGCTTTTATCTATTGGGATGATAATCACAATTGAAAGGTGGTGATGGTTGTTCTTAGAAGGATTTGGTTGGAAACGGAAGTGGTTTCCATTCCAAAACTGGGCAATAACATGTATGGATCTTACTGCTGGACAGAGGCCATGAGCAATAATGGGACATCGCTTGTGCATTAAAAGACGAGAAGGGAATTAAACCATAATTGAGATATGTTTTGATAAAATGTCCTTTTCTATTCAAGTACATAAGCTACACCTAGATGCATAGAGTAGTTAAGAGTGTTAGGAGGATATATGAGTTGAAGATTCATCTTTGGATAGAGGGGGATTGGTGATGATTTTTGAGGGTATGAGTAAATGTTGGTGTGAATAAGTCACTGCTTAACAGGTTTTAGGTACTAAGAATGTGAGATAAAGTATGAGTGATTGGTTAAGTTTTGTTTCTCTCATGGTAGATTAGGGCATATGAAAAAGGATTGTAAATTTAACATATATGAGGTAAAGATGTTTAGACCCTAGATGAAAGCTAGGATTTTTTTGAAACATACAATAAGGAGTGGAATGCAAAGAAAATGAAGGGTAAAAATGTTATAAAAAAGAGAAGGATTAGAGAAGATAGGTATGAGTGGTAAGGAGTATGACAAGAGGAAGAGAGAAGGGCTAATAAAGGTAGAACATGGTAGAGTTAGGGTGTACGAATATGTCGGGTTGAGCAGCAGGGGAATCAATAAGGCCTAGAGTAGATTGAATTTGAAGAGATGATTTGTGAATAATTTCATAATGACTTAATGATAAATTTGGCTACTAATATTTGTATGTTTTCAAAATAGTTTTAATGTTATGAAATATTTATGTGGATGTCATTATCAACCCCATAAGTTATAAAACTCTTCCTATACCCCATAAGTTATGAGACTTTTTCTATACCCCATTAATATGGGAGATAAAAGGTCATGACTCTTTACATGCCCTATAATAATTAGAGAGTTATTTTTAACCCCTATATATATATGGGGCTCATGTACTCATGAAAGAATATATATAAAAAGACGATACACTCTCTCTACATTCTTTCTTCTATCACATTTTAGTTTATTCTTTCTTTATTATTTCACAACACGTTATCAGCACGAATCGCTAATACAAGAAATCAAGGCCAACAAATTTTTCCTTAAAGATTGCCGAAAGACGCTTAGGTGAAGTAAGGGTAACAAGTTGATCTATTTCATTTGCATATGTGTTATTTCATTTGCATATTAACATGCTTTATTTTACATTATTGACTTGTATATTTTGTCTTATAGTTTTATAATGTCAAATCTTACAAAACTCGAATTTGTGGCTCTGGACATCACTGGAAATAACTATTTATCATGGGTACTAGATGCTGAAATCCACTTAGATGCAAAGGGACTTGGTGAGACTATTAAGGAGGAAAATGAAGAAAGTACACAAGATAAGGCCAAGGCCATGATTTTCCTTCGCCATCACCTCTATAAAGGTCTAAAGACCGAATATTTGACTGTTAAGGACCCTCAAATTCTTTGGGCCAATCTAAAGGAAAGATATGACCACCGTAAAAGCGTGATTTTGCCTAAA
Source organism: Gossypium longicalyx (assembly GCA_025698465.1). Lineage (NCBI taxonomy): Eukaryota > Viridiplantae > Streptophyta > Magnoliopsida > Malvales > Malvaceae > Gossypium > Gossypium longicalyx. The sequence goes on along the minus strand of CM047006.1, from coordinate 13,556,342 downwards.
GCTCGTTATGAGTGGTGAATTTAAGATTGCAAGACTTTAAGTCTGTTAGTGATTATAACTCGGCCAGGTTCAGAATCACTTCACAATTGAATTTATGTGGAGAGAAGATTACTGATGCAGAAATGTTAGAAAAAACATACTCAACTTTCCATGCAAATAATGTTGTCCTGCAGCCACAATATCGTGAAAAAGGCTTCCAGAAATATTCTGAATTAATTTCTTGTTTCCTAGTGGCAGAGCAAAACAATGAGCTGCTAATGAAAAACCATGAATTACGCCCAACTGGCTCTGCTCCGTTCCCTGAAGCGAATGTGACTTTACACAATGGGCAAGAATTAAAAGAAACACACCATGCAAATAGTAGTGTGCGTGGCCAGATATGGATATGGTCGAGGTGGTCGTTTTAAAAATTCACATTCCTACCAGAAGTGGGATCGGAAAAATGGTAACAGGGAAGAGAAAGAAAAAGGTGAAAATGTGACTAATGTATGCTATCGTTGTGGAAGAAAAGGACATTGGTCTCGTGTGTGTCGCACACAAAAGCATCTAGTTGATCTTTATCAGCAGTCCATAAAACAGAAGGGAAAGAAAATAGAAACCAATCTTGTGTATAAAGATGGCGAAGGTGATTTTGATGATGGCAATGCAACCCACTTAGAAGTGGCTAATTTTCTTTCTACCCCTGAAGGAAATTATTAAGGCCATAAATTTCGATAAATAATAAAATAAACCTCTACTACTCTATATTTCATTTAGCAACTTTAATAATGATGTTATGACCTTTACTAGTGCTATGTTTTATGTGATAATTTTGTTTTATAGACTTTTTAGTATTTTGAACTTTGAATACCTGTTTTCACCATTATGTGTGACATTTTGTGGTTATTTTGTTTTCTTTGAAGAACATTATCTCGCAAAGGCAATCAGCTATGAATGGTGAAAATATATGTCTAGCAGACAGTGCAACTACTCATACCATATTGAAAGACAAGAGATATTTTTCTCATTTAATAATGAAAGAAGAAAGTGTGAGCACTCTCCGAAAGAGCAATTATTTTATTACCAAGGGGAACAAAAATTGAAATTATTAATGCATTATACTCCCCTAAGTCTCAAAGAAATTTATTGAGTTTTAAAGATATTCGCCAAAATGGATATCATATTGAGACTTTAAACGAAGGAAATTGTGAATTCCTTCAAATTACGAGTATTGCTCAAGGCAATAAACAAATTGTTGAGAAATTGCCTGCATTCTTTACTGGTTTGTACTACACAAAGATCAGTTCTATAGAAACACATGCTATAGTAAACCAGAAGTTTACTAATGACTTTGTTCTTTGGCATGACCGGTTAGGCCATCCCGGTTTAATAATGATGCAAAAAATAATTGAAAATTCATGTGGACATTCATTGAAGAGCCAGCAGATTCTTCAAAACATTACATGTGCTGCATGTTCACTGGGGAAATTAATAATCCGACCATCACCAGCTAAGATAAATAACTAACCACTTATTTTTCTTGAGCGAATTCAAGGGGATATATGTAGGCCTATACATCCCCCATGTGGACCATTTAGGTACTTTATGGTTTTAATCGATGCATCGAGTAGATGGTCTCATGTATCTTTGTTATCAACTCGCAACCTGGCGTTTGCGAGATTGCTTGCTCAATTGATTCGATTACGATCCCATTTCCCAGATTTTCCTATTAAGACCATCCGTCTTGATAATGCTGGTGAATTTACTTCTCAGTATTTTAATAACTATTGCATGTCCATTGGAATAAGTGTTGAACATCCTGTAGCTCATGTTCACACACAAAATGGTCTAGCAGAATCTTTAATAAAACGACTTCAATTGATAGCAAGGCCATTACTTATGAAGTCAAAACTCCCAATCACTGCTTGGGGGCATGCAATTTTACATGCAGCTGCATTAATTCGCATCAGGCCAATAAGTTATTATAAAGTCTCCCCCTTACAAATAGTTCATGGTCAGGAACCAAATATTTCTCATCTAAGAACATTTGGATGTGCCGTATATGTTCCAATTGCTCCACCACATAGAACTAATGTGGGACCTCAAAGAAAGTTGGGTATATATGTTGGATTTGAATCCCTATCCATAATTAAATATCTACAACCATCTACAGGGAATCTATTTACGGCTTGTTTTGCAGATTGTCATTTTGACGAGTCAATTTTTCCAACATTAGGGGGAGAAATCAAACAGCTGGATAAGAAAATTAGTTGGAAAGAGTTGTCATTAGCTCATCTTGATCCTCAAACTAAGCAATGTGATTTAGAAATTCAAAAGATTATTCATTTACAAAGTTTAGCTACTGAATTTCCAGACGCATTTTCTGACCCAAAGAAAGTGACTAAGTCACATATACCAGCTGTGAATGCTCCAATAAAACTTGATGTCCCAAAAGGACAGAATCTACTTGTTACTGAGTCTAATACACGCCTGAAGCGTGGTAGACCAATTGGTTCCAAAGATAAGAATCCTCGAAAAAAGAAAGGAGCAAAGATTAATGATGGCGAAATCAAAGAAAAAATGATTATATCGGGATCTCCTGAAGAGACTATAGACATGACTGGAAGAATAGTTTCAGAAGAAAATCAGGTACCTGACAATGAAGAGATCTCTATTGATTATGTCATGTCCGGTATAAAATGGAACCGAAATCAAATCGACGTCGATGATATTTTTGCATGCAATGTAGCACTAGATGTTATAAATAATAAAGAAGATTATGAACCAAAATCGATTGAGGAATGTAAACAAAGAGATGATTGGCCAAAATGGAAAGAAGCAATTGAAAATGAATTGAAATCGCTAGCGAAAAGAGAAGTGTTTGGACATGTAGTCCGTATACCTACAGGTGTGAAACCAGTGGGATACAAATGGGTTTTTGTGCGTAAAAGAAATGAAAAGAGTGAAATTGTAAGGTATAAAGCACGATTAGTTGCACAAGGATTCTCACAAAGACTTGGAATTGATTATGAGGAGACATATTCTCCTGTGGTGGATGCAACTACATTTAGATTTTTGATAAGTCTGGCTATAAGAGAAGGGCTTGATTTACGCCTAATGGATGTAGTAACAGCTTATTTGTATGGCCCACTGGATACTAACATTTATATGAAACTCCCTGAAGGATTTAAATTGCCTGAAGCAGTGAGTTCAGGTTCTAGAGAACATTACTCGATCAAATTGCACAAATCCCTTTATGGATTGAAACAATCTGGACGCATGTGGTATAATCGCCTAAGCGAGTATTTGTTGAAAGAAGGATACAAGAATGATCCAATTTGCCCATGCATTTTCATTAAGAAGTTTGGATCTGGATATGTAATTATTGCAGTATATGTTGATGATTTGAATATCATTGGAACTCCTGAAGAGATCCAAAAGACTGTTGAGTGCTTGAAGAAAGAATTTGAAATGAAAGACCTTGGAAGAATGAAATTTTGTTTAGGGTTACAAATTGAGCACCTAAAAGAAGAAATCATTGTGCATCAATCAACGTATATTAAAAAGGTGCTAAAGAGGTTTTATATGGATAAGACACATCTAATAACTACCCCGATGGTTGTAAGATCACTTGATCCAAGTAAAGACCCTTTCCGTCCTCGGAAAGATAGTGAAGATTTTCTTGGTCCTGAAGTGTCATACCTCAGTGCAATTGGGGCATTAATGTATCTTGCTAGCCATACCCGACCTGATATATCTTTTTCTGTTAATTTTCTAGCAAGATTTAGCTCATGCCCAACTCAGAGACATTGGACTGGAGTAAAACAGATATTTTGTTATCTCCAAGGCACGAAAAATATGGGTCTATTTTTCCCTAATAAATCCAAGACAAAGTTGATTGGTTTTGCAGATGCAGGATTTATGTCAGACCCTCATAATGGAAAATCACAAACTAGATATGTTTTTACATATGGAGGTATTGCAATCTCTTGGTGTTCAATGAAGCAAACAATTGCAGCAACCTCGTCTAATCATGCAGAAATCTTAGCAATCCATGAAGCAAGTCGTGAATGTGTATGGCTAAGATCTATGATCTAGCATATAAGGAATAATTATGGTTTATCATCTGGAAAGGAAGCTACAACTGTCTTGTTTAAAGACAACACAGCATGCATTGATCAGCTCGATAGTGGATACATCAAAGGTGACAGAACAAAACACATTGCACCAAAATTCTTCTTCACTCATGACCTCCAGAAGATTAAGGAGATAAAAGTTAAGCAGATCAGTTCAAGTGAGAATTTAGCAGATTTATTCACTAAGGCGCTTCCTACATCAGTGTTTCAGAAGCTTGTTTACTACATTGGAATGCGTTACCTTCGAGATCTCAAGTGATGTAGCCATTAGGGGGAGTTAATACGCGCTGTACTCTTTTTCCCTTAACCTTGGTTTTATCTCACTGGGTTTTCTAGGTAAGGTTTTAATGAGACAGCATATCAAGCGTATAATTATGTACTCTTTTTCCTTCACTAAGTTTTTGTCCTACTGGGTTTTTCTTAGTAAGGTTTTAACGAGGCATAATTAGATAATAAACATCCAAGGGGGAGTGTTATGAAATATTTATGTGGATGTCATTATCAACCCCATAAGTTATAAAACTCTTCCTATACCCCATAAGTTATGAGACTTTTCCTATACCCCATTAATATGGGAGATAAAAGGTCATGACTCTTTACATGCCCTATAATAATTAGAGAGTTATTTTTAACCCCTATATATATATGGGGCTCATGTACTCATGAAAGAATATATATAAAAAGATGATACACTCTCTCTACATTCTTTCTTCTATCACATTTTAGTTTATTCTTTCTTTATTATTTCACAATATTTAATTGTATTTTTGAGTTTTTTTTTTCATCAACTTTTTTTTTTCAATCTGCTTTTTCTAAGAGATTTAATTAATAAATTCAAGCTTTCAAATTTTCTTTTCCTTTAAAAGGTTTTAATATTTCATACTTTTGTTTATTGAAATTTTTTATACAAAGTTAAATTTTTTAGATAATTATGTTTATTTTCTTTAAATTAAGAGTTATTTTTTTATTTAATATATTATTTATTTTATTACTTTTTACATTTAATTATCTTATTAAGTTATCTAAGTAATAAATTACATCTGAAATTTTACATCATCCCTGCTAATTTTATTAAAGATACTTTAAGTAAACCTATTAGAAAAAACAAATTGAAAAAAATTCAAAGGTTAATGAAAAAAATACTCAAAAATACAATTAGAACCATTTTATAAAATATACAAAATTTAGTGATCAAATTTATCATTAAGCCGTTTATAATTGATGATGAAATATATTTTTAGTTCACGCAATTCGTATATTTCTTATTGGGTAAATTACACCAACAGTTACACAACTTTGGGGTAGCTGACAAAACAGTCACTCAGGTTTCAATTCAGTCACTCAACTTTCGAAAAATAACAAAACAGTCACTACTAACCCTTTTCCGTTACAGACATAACGGAGCTACCGTTTTCTGTTACAAACTTAACGGAGCTGTCATTTTCTATCCCCCTATCACTGCTCTTCCATCCCTCTCCCTCTTCCCCACCATTGTTAAATCTTCTCTTCATATTCTTATCTTTTACTTTCAGAGCCCTTAACAGAGTTACTTTGAAGATGATATTCAAATTCAATACCATTCAGAGCAACACCCTCTCTCAACTTCATAAGATAATTATTAACATCTCTTCTTCTCAGTCTATTTTGTTTGAGGTCTGGGTTATCATTGTCTCTGTTTTTTGAGGCTATGAGAAGTTTACTGTTCCATTGGCATTCACTTGGTTTAATCAGCATATTAGGTGAATGAGTCTAATGGCTGAAGCCCTTGTTTTGGGGTTTAATTTTCTGTGTTTTTGTATGATGGAGCTTCTGTTACTTTTTCACTTGATGTTTTAGGGCCTTCCTTCCTTGCTTTGGGTATGGCCTTGCTTGAATAGCAAAAAAAAAAAAATCTATTATCACTCTGTTTTAGATCTAGAAACCCTTTTTTTTTCTTCATTTGTTTTCCCATAAACATACTGAGAGATCTGACGTTGATGATGCGGCTCAGCTTAAAGAAGTTTGAAATCACCCTCGTCATCACTTGCGCCTTCCCAGATTTCATCCGACTTTGGTGTTTACTTTATTTATTTCTCGATTTTTGCAATTTAGACTTGCTTTGCCCAAAAAATTGAAGGGTGACAAGTTCACCAAAGCAATACTGGCTTTTGCCTTGCTTTACTTGCTGCTGATGATTTAACCAGTACAAGGGGCTGCCTAAACCCTAACATTACAGTATGAAACATTTGGGAGGAGTAATAATGCTCCTTCGACACACCCTCCAATTGTTAATGACCCGATAAGGGGTTGCAATGCCAAAAACAGTTGTCGACAGTTTACTTGGGGTCTTGAAAGCTGTAGGTGGGTGAAATGAAAATCCATGTTAATGTTCATTCATTTTCATTTCAATACTGTTCCCCTGATGTTGAAAGTGTTGATACAGAGGAAATCCAATTGAAGCTGTTGCCAATGTTACGATGGCAGAAGGAACTTTGAACCACAGAGAGCCATGTACCGAGGCCATAGCTGCTGGGATTGCCACTTGCTTCTCAAACAAGACTGAGTCCAATAGCAATACATATGGTGGGGAAGAGGGAGAGGGATGGGAAAGTAGTGATAGGGGATGGAAAACGGCAGCTCTGTTAAGTTTGTAATAGAAAACAGTAGTTCCGTTACGTCTGTAACGGAAAAGGGTTAGTGGTGACTATTTTGTTATTTTCCGAAAGTTGAGTGTCTGTTTTGTTAGCTACCCCAAAGTTGAGTGACTATTGGTGTAATTTACCCTTTCTTATTTTATTTAAATTTTTTGAAAGTCTGATAGTCTTTATTCACTCTTCGACTCCCTAGAACCGAAACCCACTTCCCAATTACCAATTATTTCGATTTTCCTTTCCCACAACACCTGCAAACAAAAAAATCAAAGCCTAATGAGCCATCCCAAATTCCTGAAGTATGCCACAACCATCCTCCTACCATTCCATTCTTTCTTTTAGACCTTCATTTGTATTCTTCAAACCCTTTAAGATTTTCTGAGGCAGTGTTTAAAAAGGTTCACATGTCAGATATATATCCTTGATGGAGGCGACAGCACCCAAAGACGACGATCGACGGTAGCAAATAGTGAGATTCAAGATGAGAGAAAAGCTTAAGTCTAAAGAGAAGAAAGAGATGTTGTAACAGCCTAAATTTTCAATGGTGTCGGAACAGTGATTCGAGCTCACTAAATCTGACAAATGAGTAGAAAATATTATTAATTTAGTGAATATAAGTTAAATGTGAAGTTAGGAAAATTTTTGAAATAGCGAATAGTGTACTAGAAATAAATATTAAAATAATTAGAATCAGAAACGAGGTATCGAGACTTTAAAAATTTTAAACCGAGCCATAAATATTTTTATAAATATTTATGGAGTGGTAATAAGTTAGTATTAAAGTTTTGTCAAGAAATTTTAAAGTTTTGATAGTTAATTGAATAAAAAGGACTAAATTATAACAAATGTAAAATTATGATAAATGATTAAATAACTTAAATGATAAAAGAAAGAGGGTTTAAAAGGAAAATAGACCCAAAATGTTTTTGGCTGGACAGCAAGGGGCATGAAATCAGCAGGAAAATTAATGAATTAAGGGCAAAATTGGAATATTGCAAAATTTACTTAATAAAGCTAGGACTAAAGTGGAATTATCTAGATTTCTCTTTATTTTTCTGCATTCTCATCAGTAAAAACACCATAGAAGGGTTTCCTTAAGCTGGTTTTTCATATTTTTACTGCAAATCAAAAAATCGAGGATAAACAAGGAAAAGAGAAAATTCCAGAATAGTTCCAGAAATCTCTACAACTACTTCAAATTGTTCCGGGTAAGTTCGTACGGTTAAATTATTAAATTTCAATATTATTTTATGAATACTGATTAATATTTATGTATGTTAATTGTTGAAAATAAGTAAATTATGTACAAAAGTTACGAAATTGAACTGAGTAATTCGGATGAATGGAACGCAGGAAATGAGTACGATCTTTCAGTGAAAAAGATGAATTGACGGTAAATTACCCAAGTAAACCGAGATTCAGCAATTGTTGCGAATTCTCGTGTTTGCTTTCTGTTTAGCTCTTACGAGCTTCCGTTAACTCATATGAGTTTCGGTTAACCCTTTTGGGGTTTCAGTTTAGCTCTGATGAGCTTGATTAGCCTATGAGCTTAGTTTTTAGCACTTATGTGCTTCAGTTAGCCTTCGAGCTTCCGTTTAGCACTTATGTGCTTCAGTTAGCCTTTGAGCTTCCGTTTAGCACTTATGTGCTCTAGCTAGACTTTGGGCTTCAGATCATGATGTACTCAAATCAGTAAGTCGTTCCTTAAATGGACAAGTTGATAAGTCGTAAATGTAATGTGTGGAAAAAGAAATGTAAGTAATATTATGATTACTATTATTGAGCTTAATTAAGTTTTTTTTTTAAAATGATATTATGACTTACAAAATGAAAGTAACTTACTTGAAATGTTCATATGATTTGAATTTTGGAAAACTAATATTTGGTAAAATTTATGGTTAAATTCGACGAACTTACTAAGCTATAGTCAGCTTACTTGTAATGTTTATTGCTCTTTGTAGATTAACAGGAGAGTCAGAGGATCGGATCATCACGCTCAAGTCACACTATCTCGATTTTCTGGTAGATTTTGTTATAAATACTTTAAATGGTTTATATGGCATGTATAGGAGCTTATATGACTATATTTTGTATTAACTCATGAATATATTAGTTAAGTTAATATAAGTTAATATATGATATGAATGGAAATTAACTAATATGTTTAAATACTTCTTGAAAGTATGAATGGATATAATGTTAGATAAAATAAGGATTAGTGATATTGTTATGAAACGAATGTGATTTGGATAAAGATTGTATTTGTTGAGTTGTTGTTTGTGTTGAATTGGTTGCAAATTTGAAATTGCAGGAAGGTAAGATGTTTCTAAAGGGGTTGTATTGAATTTTTTTTAAATAATAATAATTATTATTATTATATTACGAAAAATTTCTGGAGTACTTGAATAAGTTCCTATTCATTTATAATACGTGATTTAGGCCTCGAAGGTTCATAAAAAAAACTTAATGATTAAATTTTAATATATTTGTTGTTTATTCATGAATTGTTTGTAAATTAACCAATATGTTCGGTAATGCCTCGTAACCCTATTTCGACGACAGTTTGGGGTTAGGGGTGTTACAGATGTAGTCGGCAACAAAACATAACCAAGGCTAAAAAGAAAAGAAGCAGAAATGGTAACTATTTTTGTGTGTTTACGTGTTTAAGTTATGCAGGTGACTATTGACTAGGGCTGTGTTTTATTTTTCAATTCATTTAATTATTTTGGGTTGGGTTTGATAAAATTTAAGAGTTTGGGCTGAAAAGTGTAATATTTCCGGTTTGGGTCAGTAAATTTTGCCCAAAAATATAAAAAATCGGTTCATCCAGTTTGTAGTTTGCAGTCTAACCGCGATTCGCAGTGGTTCATGGTTCAAATGGTTTTTCCTTTTACATTGGACTGATATACCAGTCAGTTCTCGGTCCAATTTAAATACTATTGATTAAAATTTAAGTTTAGCTCTATAAATAGCAGTTAGATATATTTAATATTCAAGTAGTATTTAAGAAAAAATTACTAATAAAAAGGGTAAAAATCATTAACATTAATAAGTTAAAATTATTTTAAAAAAAGAGAACATTAAAGTAGTGATTCATGGAAGAAGTAATATTGAATTATATTCGAATAAAAATAACGCCGGAAAAAATAAAAATTATTTAAAAGAATGGAACATTAAAACAACGATTCTTTGAAGAGACAATATCAACTTAATGAAACGTGAAAAAGAGATGGAATATGATTTAAACCTAAAATTATTTTGGTTTTTTCTATTAAATTAAATATCATTGTTTTTTATTTTATAAATTTTTTATAGTTTATAATTTTTTAATGAAAATCTTTTTTTCAATTCAATCAAAGTTTTATTTTATGGTTTATAATTTTCTATAATTTATTAATATTGTCTATTTTTTTATCAATATTTATCTAATTCATTTTAGATTTATTATAAAAATTGTTTATATTTATTAATAATTTATATTTTGTTATTCAAAAACAATTTCATTCTATTTAAAAATAGAAATTGAGACAGAATTAGAGAATTTGTATAACAAATCCAGAATATAATAAAGAAAGAATCTACACGATATTTGTTAACACAGTTTAGATTCAACAATCCTATATCTTGGATAATTATTAGCTAAAGCTCAATCTACCAATTGATAATGGATAATTGCAACCCCAAAGTCAAATCTAAATTATTACAAATCATTTTCCCAGATACGTTAGTGCCTACACACACTCCAAATGACTCGACCAATAATCTATTTATAGGTTCTCCTTCAACGTGATCAACAATAAGAAAATGAGTCTTTATCACATGTTTAAATATTGATAATTATCTTTAAAATATTCAAATAAAGCTTTTTATAAAGCAACTTTTCATCAACTTCAAAACTCTCAAGAAATAATTATTAAGGAAAAATATTGCCTTTCTAAGCATATCAAACTTCTTTACCTCTTCTTAAAGCTACTCCAAACAAATGATAATGATTATTCTAGAATGCTGAGTCATAGACTATCTCCACGTTTGTTGTTTTAACGAGATTTAATCAAAAGTCAAACATGTCAATATGAAAACTTTGACTGTTCTAAATTAACTTGTTTTAACTATTATTTGAATATAAAATGCGATAAACAGTATACAAAATATTTTATGATAAAGTGCCTCGAACTAATTAAACATGTACTTCACGCAACATTTATGTCTCTACAAATTTGACCATGAAAACATGGTCCTTCATTATCGAAGATGCCAACTTGAAGACTTTTGACTGGTACAAGGATTGGTTCAAACACTTTTTAATCAACTTAGGAGATAATAAAGAATAGCAGCAAGTTTGAGAGTCGGATGCAAGCCTGGCCCTAGGGGTTGTTTGAAGGTGCGACCGCCCAAGGCCCAAGGCTGAAAGGGGTCCAAAATATTATTTTCTAGTTTTTAAGGGTTCAATTTTTTTTAAAATTTTAAAGGCCAAAATTTTTTTCTCCAATTTTTAAGGAACCTAAAACCCCATTTTATTGTTTTGCCTAAGGCCCCAAAAATGTCAAGAATAGGCCGAATCGGATGAAACAGTCAAAAAGTTCCAACAAAGATGAAAAATATACGATGGACAAACATTTTAGCTTTATATAGTTGTGTATTTCATGTGTGCTTATCAAATAAAAGATAAATCAAATTGCTAACTTTGTTGCTTATCTTACATCCTAACTTATATATAGCTTGTGTTATATATATTGTTGAAGTAGAACAATTTTCATATTATATTCTTATTTAATTATGATTTAATTATAATCACAGGCAAATATAATTTTACTATAATAGCAAAAGAATGAAAAGTACAAAAGATGGAGATAAAAAACTAAACCCCGAAACCCGAAAACAAAGAACCCTCAAAACGTAAACACAAAATTCTCTAAAAGTGTTATGAATTCTAATCTTTAATGGGTGTACTTTCTAAGGTTGTAAAAAAAATCCTATTTATAGGCTAAATTTGCAGTCAAATAATAATAAAATAATCTAAACTAATTAGAGTTTGACTGAAACAAATAAATAGAGTTTAACTAGGAGATTATCTTTCAAATTTGACTAAAATACGTGGCATACTCAACAAATCTCTACATTGACTCGTATTTCCATAACACTATCCTTGTCAAAGCCCATCATCGGCCTATCTTGAACTATGGAAGGAATTAATTGAGTTGAATCTATGCTTAGAAGCTGGAAGACTTCTAGCCTTCAATTTATGCACTGCCAAATCAAAACTAACTCTGGCCTAATTTTCACGAACATGGTGCCCTAACTTTTCAAAACTTTTATCCAAAAGAGAACTTCTTTTCAACGAAACGATCATACATTTTTCCCTTCTATGACCAAGTTGCCTTCGACTCCATAAAGGACAAGGGACGTCCGGTTTCACCGATCACTATAGAACCTTCCAGAATATAAGGACTACTGATTTTTTTACCTTTTAACAAAACGAGAGCCCCATGAGACACTTTAATGCCGCTTGACTCAATGTTGATTCTACAACCTTTCGAGTCTAAAATACTTAACGAGATGAGATTCTTTCGTAAATCAAGTACATACCTGACATTTAAGAGTGTCCTAATTATCCTATTCTGTATCTTAATTTTAACAGTAGCAATACCGATTACCTTACTAGATGAATCATTTCTCATGTGTACAATTCCACCTTCAACCGAACTGTATGTGGAGAATTATTCTTTGTTGGGGCATATATGGAAAAAAAACATCTCGAATCTAGGACCCAATAGGATGTAAGTTCGGAGCTATCACTCGTTGACACTAACAAGAAATCATCATCGCTTTCGTCGACCAAATTAGCTCTAGCTACATCTTCATTGTTACTCTCAACAGCCCTTTTATTTCGCAGTTTATAACAATCTACTTTAATATGACCTAACTTCATACAATAATGACACATTTTGTCTCGCTTCTTTGATGCTAACAAAAGGGAAGCTTGCCTATCTGCCTTGCTATCTAAACTAAACTTATTGTTGAGTTTGTTTTTGCTCAACAAATGACCATTCACATCTTCGGATGAGAGTTTGTCTCTGCCATAAATCAGGGTCTCCCTAAAAGATTTGTATGAAGAGGGTAAAGAGCACAATAATAGCATAGCCTGATCTTCATCGTAAATCTTAACCTCAACATTATTTAAATCATTCGAAAGAGTAATAAATTGACTAATGTAATCTCTAAGAAGCTCACATTTATTCATGTGAAATGTAAATAGATATTTTTTCAACATTAAACGTAAATAGTTTCTAACCTTTTTCACAAGTATATGCCAGTAATTTTTTATCTCTTCGATTTTATAAATTGTATTTTTAGTTTACTTTTGTTTGTTTTGAATGCCCTTTTCATGGTTGTATTGCAATGTAAATGTGAAAAATAAAATAAAATAAAGAACACACAGATTTTACGTGGAAACCCCTTCGGGAAAAAAACCACGAGCAGATGAGAAAAAAATTTACTATGTCGAATTCAAATGATTAGAAGAGGAATAGACTATATTTATTTATAGGCTTGTAAAGCCATATTCTAGTAAAACTGAAACACCTTATTCTAATCAATATCAAATAGATGGAATTTAATAAGGTTTAAAAAAACCTTATTCTAAAATAAAATAAAAGAAGTGTAATTCTATATGGATTCTTCTTTTACTTTATTTTACCACTGTATTTTATTTAAATAAGGATTCGGGTCACTTAATTCTAACAGTAAAATATATAAAAAAATTAACAATAGAGATTAGTTTTGAATAACATTTATGAGCATAGATTTGTATATAATTTATTTGAATTTAATTTGAATTTTGATGCTTTTTTTCCTTTTATTTTATATAGCATGATTTGTTTTGAAAAACCCTATATTTGATTCGATCGATGGGTCTGATTACAAGATGTCACATTACATTTGTATAATTAACTTGGATACTTTACAACTAACATGACTAAGATAGCCATATACTTTAATACAAATAATAATCATAAACCCATAACACAATAATCAGTCACAATGAAGGCAATGGGGTCTTTGGCATATACAACCTAGGTCCACATGCCATACACACAAACAAATCTATTTCTGTCATAAACCCTAAACATTTTTTAAACAAAATCCAATAAAAAATCATAAACCCATTGAATACACATTACAACAAAACAGGCCTACCGCAACATTTTTTTTTACTTAAGATGACGCAAAAAAGGGTGGCATAGGTGTCACGACACTTCTCCTAACATTTTCGAAAAGGTCGTTTTTAGTATAGTTGACATAGGTGTCACGATATTTTTGAAAAATCATTGGCATAAGTAAACATAAACCGACCTTTATTGAAAGTTTGACAAAGACCTAATCAAGGCCGACGTTTAAAAAAGGTTGGGATAGAGTTGTCTAAGGTAATCTTAAAAAGGTTGGGATAGACCCGTCCATGGTAACCTTTTGATATATTTTTACATATTTATTATATAGTATATTAAAATAATAAAGATAGAATATTGTAAAATATTAATGATATATTTCATATACCTTTCAATCATGTACATCCACGTATATTGAACAGGTCCACCAAGCTTAGCCTCCATTGGCAAATGAATAATCAAATGAATCATGATTGTGAAAAAAATTAGAGGAAATATTTTCTCTATTTCATAAGGTGTTAACATGACTTGTATTTGAAGTTGATCAACTTCTTATGCATCGAATTTTTGCACATAATCTCTTGAAAAAATCTGAAAAATTTGTAATAACACTTAACACTTTCTTTTCTACAACTCCTCTTAAGCATATAAGAAGCAAATCTTGCATGAGAATGTGACCGTCATGACTTTTGAGGTTGCTAAACTTGTGCTATTTCAAATTCACGCATTGAGATATGTTTAATACAAAATCATCAAGTACTTTCAAGTTCTTCACAATGCAAAGGAAAATATCTCTTTCTTTTGATGCAAGAGTGTAAAACGCTTACGGTAGGTACTCTTTCCCATTTCTTATTTTTGGATGAAGATAACTTCGGATGCCAATATCTTGTAAGTCGTTGTGTGCATTGATATTGTCTTTACCCCCACGTGAGAGATTGAGAAGGGTGCCAACGACATTGTCATATACATTCTTTTCGATGTGCATGACATCCAAGTTATGTCGAAGTATATCGTAATGCCAATAAGGCAAATCCAAAAAATGAAATTGATTTAAGAGATTTGCTTCGTCTCTCTTTACTGCCAATTCTTCAAAGTTGTTAAACAATCATACCTTTCGTCTACATCAGGTTCTACCGATCCTAATTAAGTTTTTCTCTATCCCTATTTTGAGATTTTCCATAAATGAAATTAATACCTTCAACTTCCTTTAAGATTTCTTCCCTAGATCGTGGTATAGAAGTTACACCATAATCATAGTGTCATCGAATTCACGATTATGTTTTCAAAATGGGTGTTCAGGCGATAACCATCAATGATGACCCGTATAACAGAACTTTCGACTATACCGTAGCTATCGAGATCGAGTTTTTTCAGCACATACTAGGCAAGTAACACGACTTTTGTACTCCACCTTGAAAGATTAGCGTAAGCTGGGAAATCATTGGCTGTCTAAAAAAGACAAGCCCGTAAAATGAAAGATTTAGAAGTTGATGAATCAAAAGTATCAAATCCAATCCACAATTGCTTTAACTTATCAATTAAAGGCTGCATGTGGACATCAATGTCGTTACTAGGTCCTTTCTCACCAGAGATAACTATTGATAATATCATCAATGATTGCTTCATGCATGCCTAAGGTTCCAAATTATAACGAATAAGAAGTATGGGCCATGTACTGTGACTTGTACTCATTGTTCAAAATGGATTGAATTCATTGCTAGCCAAACGTAGCCTAACATTGCAAGGATCAACTGCAAAATCAGGAAACCTCTTATCAAACGCATCCCAGGCAGAACCACTAGTTAGATGTCTTAATATACCATCTTTGGTTCGTCTTTCTTTATGTTATCTCATGGATTGTTATAACAGCCTGTTTTCAGTGAAATCAGAACAATGATTTCGAGACTACAAATCTGAGTTAGAAAGGAAATTTATTTTAATAATATTACATGTCTGCATTATGATAAGAAAGACGTATGAAAATTTCGATAAGAAAATTTTACTAATTTCATATTTAATTATAGAAAGGACCAAATTGCATAAAATGCAAAAGTTAAATTCTAGTAGCTAAAATGATTAAATAGCTATAGAAATCAAAATTTGAGGTCCTTATATGGCAAATAGACCATTAAAAAAAGTTAGTAGATATTTATGATGATTCATCCATGGAAAATTAGAAAAAGAAAAGGACTAAATTGGAAAGTTGAAAAATTAATGGATAATAAGTTAATTAAATGAATAAAATAATTTCATATCATCATCTTCCCAAAAATTTCTATGGAAACACTAGTTAAAAGAGAGAATTTCAAGCATGCTTAATTGGGTAAGTAATCTTGTCCTGTTTTTAGTAAATTTTACATTTCCGAGATTGTAATAACCTAATCTATCTATTTTGGGGATCAATTTGCAAATTTATCAAAGTATTAAAAGTTTTTCATGGATGAGTATGTTGAAATTTTAAATTTTATGATAGAAAATAAAATGTTATTGATATATAAACAACTTTTGTAAAGGAAATTTTAATGAAATTGTGATTTAGGGATTAAATTGAAAAGATGTAAAATTCATGGAAAATTTTTTATTTTTGTGGAATACATGAGCTGTAAATGTTATATAAAAAATTTGGTTAGGCTTGAAATAAGGATTAAATTGCATGAATTTAATTTTTAGAGCTTAGGGACAAAATTGAAATTAATTAAAAGTATAAGGCCAAAATAGTAATTTTTCCTAAGATGTAAATTGGATTGAATTGGATATGAAATATGTTAAATTGATGTTAAATTCATTTACATAGATCCGAAAAGATCAAATAAGGAGTTAGATCGAGGAAAAGAAAAAGTATCAGATTAGTAGATTCTCGAATACGAACAAGTGTCGAGGTAAGTTCGTGTAACTAAAATATATGTTTATATGTTTAAATTGAATGTTATGATTGTGAAATGTATAATTTCCATGTATAAACATAAATCACATATCTGATAATGTCTAACAAGTGTTAAGTCCCGTTTAAATAATGGAAATTTGATGGATATAAGATTTCCCGTATTGGTTGTGCTCCTGCATATGTTGCAGACACACCATAACTCTTACGAGTATCCTGTTATATGCCCTTTCGAGTTTCTTGTTATATGGTTCCTGCGAGCATCCTGATCGGTAGTGATTCTGCATGTGTTGCGAACTACCGCAGCTCTTTCTGATCGTCTTGTTATATGATTGGTTGTGATCCTACATATATTGCGGACACAAGCGCAGCTCTTTATGAGCGTCCTGATATAGGCTATTTATGAGCTTCTTGATATGGCTCGCTTGAACTTCCTGTTATATGGCTATTCAGAGCTCCTTGATAATAACTCTTCGGAGTTAACTGTTAAGCTCAATGAGCTTCTTATTTTAAACTCTTATGAGTTTTCTCTTATAGCCCGGATAAGCTTCCTGTTACATGGCTCACATGAGCATCCTGTTATATGGCTCGAGAGAGTGCTTTCTAATTTTGTGCCGTAATGGGTACCCCTGAATATGAGTTGACGGATTACAATTTTGTACACTTCAAGTGTACTACATGTGTATCCATCGATATTTCAAATAAATTCAACGGGTAAAGTTCTGACATGGTTAAACTGAGCTTAAGATGATTTGTCATAGAAATGCACTTGTTATATGGAAATATGATATGAAAAGCATATGTATATGAAAGTTATTACATGACGAGCTCATCCTTGATTTTTGATGTTTACATGTAATACATGACTAACAAGTTTCTTGAAATTATATGTGTTTAGGCAAATTGCCAAATTTCTTTGGATGAATTTTGTATGTTTATTATAAATGTAAATGAGTGCTAAGTAAATTTTCTGTTATACGAACTTACTAAGCATAATATGCTTACTCTATTTTACTTACTCTGTTTTATAGTGCTTGGAAGCTCGTGAAGGTTGGAACTTGGTCGGAGACATATCACACTATCCCTTGGACTTCTCGGTATATAAAACAAGCTAACTTTTGGTATAATGACATGTATAAGCTAAGTCATACATAATGAGGAAATATTTTGGTTATAACTAGCCATTAGAATGGCTAGTATTAAACATATTTTGATGTAGTTATATAAGGCCTTATCATGCTTGATGTGTATTGAAATGGTTAAACGATGGAAATTACATAAATATATTAATGGTTGCATGAATGGGTAAAATATACTTATATGTTTATATGAAAATTAGGTAAGATCAATTACTTGGATAAGTGGGATGCTATGACGTGTATTGAACTTGAAATTGGCTTGAATTGAATGTTCTATTGTGAGTTGTAATGGTACAAAAATTGGTTGGATATGTTGATGCCAAGTTGGGTGAGAAATAAGGCTTGAAAATGGCCTTATTTTGTCCACATGGGCAGAGACACGGGCATGTGTCTCAACCTTGTGTGACACACGGCCATGCACACAGGCATGTGGTTTGGCTTTGTCCCCTGCATTTTAAAATTTAAGAAACAGAATGCTTTGAATTGCTTACACGGGCAGAGAGATGAGCGTGTATCTCAGCCGTGTGTGTTACATGACCTAGCACATGGGCGTGTGACTTGGCCGTATGATCTCTACACCTAATTTTAAAAGAATTAAATTGTCCACACGGCCTAGCACATGGGCGTGTGGCTGGCCGTGTGACCCAAGTCAGAGAGTTACACGGGCATAGGCACGGGCTAGGACACTTTCGTGTGCCTCACATCGAATGTCCACACGATTTAAGACACGAGCGTGTCACTTGGCCGTATGAGCCATATGGCCTGACCACATGGGTGTGTATCCCCTGCACTTAAGAAAAATTTTGAGATTTTGCGAAAAATTCTCTGGGTTCCCAATTTAGTCCTGACTTGTTTCTAAAGCATAAATTGGGTATTGAGGGCCCATTTAAGGGATATTATGATTGAATATGTTTGATTTTTGTTATGAATAGTAAATTATATGTGTAAACTATTTTTAAATTTGTAAATTTTGGTAATTCTCCATGACCCTGTTTCGGTGATAGATATGGGTTAGGGGGTGTTATAATTGTGATGTCTTGGAGGACTGAAATAATCTTCTAAGTCTAGGAATCAATGGAAAGTACTGTAATACCTTGACAGACCTAGGAGAGTGGCAACTACCATCATCTTATTCATTTGTATCCAACTCATCAGAAGAATGCCACATTAAGCTTTTACAGACATCACAATTGACCTTTTTACTAGCGTCGCCCAAGTATAACATACAATTATTCAGGCATGCATCAATCTTCACATACCCAAGATTTAGTGCAGAAATCTTTTTCTTTGCTTCATAGTATGTAGTCGGGATTATGTTTCCATCTGGAAATGTCTCATTTAAAAACTCCAATAAACATGTCAAAGATTTTGCTAAGCATCCAAAAAGTGCTTTGAAGTGGTAAAGCAGAAGTAGGAATAAGACACATGAGAACTTAACACAGTCGGGATAGAGCAGAATATCACAATCATTTAGAAGAGTAGTTGCTCTCTTCGTAGCCCTTTGGGCCTACGTTGATACCTAGAGCTGACCATTAAGAGCTGGGAAGTTGATGCTTAGAGCATTCGTTATGAGATCTCTTATATTGACTTCGTTGTCTTGTGACAATGTACTAATTAATGGAGAAGTTCTCACTGTCTTGCTGGTTTGCACCAATGTCCTTTCAATGGATTTTCCATGAAAAATCCAATGCTTGTATTCTTTTATTATACCATGAAGATAAAGATGCTCACCCACAATATGTGGTTCGTGCAATATCCTATTATTGCAACGATGACATAGACAATATATTTTTTCATTAAAGAGTGATTTTACAATTGTAAATGATAGAAATCTTTCTATTCCAGTCAAGTGATTGGCGCTAAATCTCAAAGCATCCATCCAACTTTTATCCACCACCTGTTAAAGTAATTAATATTAAATAACATGAGTATTTAAACTCGCAAATACCCACTTAGACATTTCATCGGCAACATACAAAGCAACAATTCAACTATTTAAACTTGCAAATACCATTTAGACATTTCATCTACAATAAAAAAGACAATGCCAAATAATGCAAGCTGGTACTAGTGTAACTAATCATGCTAATGTAAAAACACAACTTACCTTTAGATCCCCATTGGTGATGGAAACAACATTATCTCTAGGGCAAAAAGGTGCAGGAACTTGCTCTTGGGTCATACTGAAAATCAAAAGTTGAGGTTAATGACAAAATTGAGGTTAAAGCTAACATAAAGACAACATTAGTTAAAGAAACTAGAAAAAATTAAAACCATAAACATAAATTAATCTAAGAAAAAGTGTGTTGCGTGAGAAAGAGAATCATAATTACCGGCTAGAAATGGAAGCAACGAAAACCTTGCCGATCTCTAAAAAGATGTCGATTACCGAATAATAGTCGACGGAATTAATACAAGTATTTAGCACATTAAAAATAAAAAAAAATGATTTGTTCATATTTTCATATAAGCATCATTTCAGAAGCTGAATTCAGAATAAGATGTTGGTAATATAGTTGTCCTAGTCACTAATCAATAAAATAGAGTAGAAAGTATAACATACTCATATTTTCAGAATTGCATTTAGATGAGCTACCAAAAGAGAGCAACTTCAAGTGTCACGGGACTAGAGCTTTCGTCTCGCAATCCGTGCGGCCTTAGGCGATTTGCTCGTCCAAACTCGCCCAAGTCAGCCTTTACTCGAATGAGGATTCTTTAAGAACTCCTCCAAGGCACCAACTCGAACAGCGGAAGCAAACTTATGCCAAAAGAAGCTTATAAAGAACAACAGAAAGGGACGCTCGCAAAGTGTTTGAGTAAATGCTCTCTATTCTCTTATTCATAAAGAATAATGAAACAATGAATGGAGTTGAGTACAAATGAGGGGGAGGCTCTCTATTTATACTTGAGCTCCCCCAAAATCGACGGACAAGATACAATTACATCGACGGACGAGATTAACCATATCCCTTAATTTATGGGATTTACAAAATATTGCCATATCAAATCCTATCAAATCTTAAAAGATATGATTCCCTCTATCTTTTAAGATTAGTTACCATAGTTGCCTAAGTTGCCATATCTTCGCTATCGGGCCAACCAGGCTTCAATCTGACAGGCTTCTCCAACAATTCCTTGAATCGGGCCAGCTCACGTGGACTAAATGATCCCCATCTAAGTAATAGACCTCCATCGGATGCATTTGGTTCGATGGTCACGGGCTTCGAACTCTGGCCCGTGACATTCTCCCCCACCCATTCTCGCAACGTCCTCGTTGCGACTTCCGAATGGCACTGACTTGATTCACCTCGGGTCCCTCTCGTTGCTTTGGCTTTACCCTTCCTTCGGGACTTCTGCCTCGGCTTCCGTCGCTTCTTAACTCGAGCCGTCCTACTCGTTTGTACATCTCGATGACAAGGAGTTATGTCACTCCCTTTCCCACATTCTAACTGTCCTCGAACAGAATCCTCATGATTCATCACACTTGGCTTCGCTTTGCCCCCAGTCTCTCGGCCTCCTTGCTCAAGAACTTCGAAAGGGCCCCTACGTTCTCGCCAAGTACACAAGTTAGAATGCAAAACACTATCAGAGTGTTCCGAATGTACCTTTGCATTTACTCTGGTCAACCGTCCCACATGCATCACTTCTTTTTCCTTGAAGTCCGATGTACCACCCACCTCTCCCATAGGTGAAAGCCTTGTCAATGACTCGGCCAACTCCGACGCTTCACTCGATTCGAGCCTCATTGGTCCCAGCTTCACTGTTTTCATCGCAACTTCTTCCTCTAAGTTCGATGACAAACTCACATCTTTCTTGGGTGGAAGCCCCTCCGATGACTCATCATGCTCGGACATTGCCTTTCCTTTGACTACGGCTTGCTTTGGACAGTTTCGCAACTCATGCGGACCACGACACAAGAAGCACTTAACTCGCTTCTTTTTGCTCCTCTTTGCCCTCTTGGCTTTGGCTTTACCCTTGCTCGAACCAAGCTTCTTGGGCTCCTTGTCTGCTCCATCGTTCCCTTCGATGACAGACTTCCTCGGACACTTCCGCAATCTATGCGGACCATGACACAAGAAGCACTCGACTGGCTGCTTCTCACTTTCGGCCTTCTTGGCTTCGACACCCCTTGCACTCGAACCAAGTCCCATGGCCTTATCCACCGGCTTCTTCCTAAGCGCGGATTTCGTCGGATATTTCTTTAACATATGTGGACCGTCGCAGAGAAAGTATTTCAGCTTGTCCCTTTTCCTCTTGGGTTTCTTCTTCCCAACTCGTGGTTTCCCATTACCACAATTGTCGCCGATGCCATTGCTATAATTATCCGTATCTTCCTTGTGATTCCCTTCACATATGCCCCTTTCCTCGGACTTGGAAGATCCAAGCTTGTCTTTCCCTAGACCAAGCTTAACCACGGATACCGCTACCATTATGGCTTCCGACAGCTTTTGGACACCTCTTTGTTCCACCTCCTGTCTGACCCATGGCTTCAATCCCTCTTGAAAAGCAAGCATTGCTTCTCTCTCGGTCACATCCGAAACTTGGAGCATGAGTTCCTTGAACTCACGAACATACTCCCCCGCTGTGCCCCGTTGCGTTATCCCTTGCAACTTTGCCCGAGCTTCTTCCTCAGTAAACTCTGGGTAAAACTGTCCCTTCAACTCGCTTTGGAACTCTTGCCACGTTCCAATCTCACCTTGCCTTTTATCTGTGGTCCTTCCTCGCCATCATAAAAGCGCAACATTAGTAAGAAATAATGAAGCAGTTTTAACCTTACCCGCATCATCCTCGATGCCTTTGGCACGGAAGTAGTTTTCCATCCTCCACAAGAAATTGTCCACATCACATGCAGACCTTGTCCCCACAAACTTTTTCAGCTTCGGGACATTCTCGTTATTGAGTGCTGCATTTGCCACTCCTTTCCCCACCGTTGCTCGACACAAAGCCAGCTCTACCTCGAGCTCCTCTATTCTTGTGCTCAAAGCCAACATCGTGGCCATTGTTTCCTCCTTCCAAGCCATCATCATGGCCTCAAGAGCATCATTCCTGTCTAACAGTTTATCTTTGTGTGAATCAAACAACTCATTTACCTTATCCATGGTCGAATTAAGAGACATCTTTACATAGTCTCTCTGGATCGATCCTTCCAGGTTGTCTATGTGACCTCGAACCCATCGAGTGCGTCCTTTACGTCCTCCATGGATCCTCGAGTTTACCCACACGCCTCTCATCGCCAACAACATCTCCTCAAACCTTTTCTCACCAATCTTTGTTCAGACTCTTCTTTCGACATCCCAACGGTGCCTTCGAACCAACAGCTTCGGCTATCACTTGGTTCGAACCTTGGCTCGGATACCACTTGTCACGGGGCTAGAGCTTTCGTCTCACAATCCGTGCGGCCTTAGGCGATTTGCTCGTCCAAACTCGCCCAAGTCAGCCTTTACTCGAATGAGGATTCTTTAAGAACTCCTCCAAGGCACCAACTCGAGCAATGGAAGCAAACTTATGCCAAAAAAGAAGCTTATAAAGAACAACAGAAAGGGACGCTCGCAAAGTGTTTGAGTAAATGCTCTCTATTCTCTTATTCATAAAGAATAATGAAACAATGAATGGAGTTGAGTACAAATGAGGGGGAGGCTCTCTATTTATACTTGAGCTCCCCCAAAACCGACGGACAAGATACAATTACATCGACGGACGAGATTAACCATATCCCTTAATTTATGGGATTTACAAGATATTGCCATATCAAATCCTATCTAATCTTAAAAGATATGATTCCCTCTATCTTTTAAGATTAGTTACCATAGTTGCCTAAGTTGCCATATCTTCGCTATCAGGCCAACCAGGCTTCAATCTGACAAGCTTCTCCAATAATTCCTTGAATCGGGCCAGCTCACGTGGGCCAAATGATCCCCATCTAAGTAATAGACCTCCATCGGATGCATTTGGTTCGATGGTCACGGGCTTCGAACTCTGGCCCGTGACACAAGGATATAGTTATTCCATATTAAATTACTAAATAAAATGTAATATTCAAACTTTGCTGTGAAAATTATACATTTTATATACTACATGACTCATGTAAAATACAAAAGAAAAAAGTCTATATCAGAATTACTAAATAAAATATAAAGCTTGGATATTCCTCTTTTAAGTTGGTATAGAAAGGACTTCAATTTTAAGAAATTGACTTCTTGTCTATATATATATATATATATATAATTATGAGAAAAAAGTGCAGAATACTCTCTCTATGTAAATTTAATATATAAAACGCACCATATATAGTTATACATATTTTGTATATATTAAGTAGGTGCGAAAGTTAAAGTAATTGATTTTACCGTTGAACCAATATGAGTTTAAAACAATATACATAAAATCAGTTTTAGAAATATTAAAAACTAGTTATCGTTTTAACCAATAGTCCCCAAACTATTAAGTATAAGATTTAAGGGGACTTTTATCTCATCCCACAAACTCCTTAGTTTTGTTGTATATCAAATCATCTCAATTTTTGTATAATTTAACATAATTGTTTAAATATAATTACAATGTTTAAATAATAAATTAATAAAATTAATGTCGAAACCATTTTTAACTTTGAAAAAACGGGAATCGACTTTTTAAAACAAAATATGAAGTCGCCACCAATCCTTTTTGTTTAGGTGTGATCGGGTCACCTTGAGATTGATCATTTTAATAAAACATTTAATTTATTAAAATAATAATTTTAGGTCTACGAAAATTGAGAAAAAGGATTCGGGAGTCGGTTACGCACGAGGAAGGGTTAGCACACTCGTAACGCCCAAAATTGGTACCAATTGATTACTGAATGTCCTATTGTTGAAAATTTGAAAGAAAAAAAAATACGATTCCTAAAAAATGTATGAACAATTCGAATGAGATTTTAAGATTCACTCGTTCTAAAGAAATAAAATACCACATCTAGCACGTTAGGACACGATACTTTAAGCCTCCAAAAATTGAGATCACCTTATAATTTCCAAAATACGCAACAAAGTCTTAAAAGGGTATTCCGTTATTTGGCCAAACGGAAAAATCGAAACCCAACACGTTAAGGCACGATTTCCCGAATTTCTAAATACGAAACATTGCCTTGTTTTGAAGAGTTTCCAACAATTATAAACCGGCTCAAGATATACTTGTTTGGTATACTTTAGGGTAAAAAGCAATCGATGTTGGGTGAAAATGCGGGATTAAAAAAAATCATTATATGTAACAACCTAATTTTCAGTGGTGTCGGGAATTGAGATTTGAGATCACTAAATCCGATGAGTGAGTCAAAAATTTAATAAATTAATACCTATGAGTCAAATGTAAATATAGAAGTATTTTTGAATTAGTGAATTTGGTGATTTAAAAGAATTAATTAGGTAAATTGGGTCGAGAATGAGGTATCGAGACCTTGACTTCATAAATCGAGCCATAAATATTTTTAGAAATATTTATGGAGTGTTAGTGAGGTAGTATTAAAATTTTGTTAGAAAATTTTGACGTTTGGGTTGTTAATTAAATAAAAAGAACTAAATTGAAAAAGATGTAAAAGTTACTAAAAGGATTAAATAGCTCAATTGTCAAATGAGGAAGGACTTAAAGTGTAAATGAGCCCAAAGGAGATATTTTGGGCACCAATAGCTGAGAAAAAAAAAATCAGGAAAAGGGTGAAAGAAGGGCAAAATTGGAAAATTACCAAAATTAGCTAAATAAAAATGGAACCAAATTGGAATATCTAGAATTCTCTTCATTTTTTCTTCATTCTCATCATCCAAAACGTCATAGGAGGGGTTCTATAAGCTGGTATTCCATAATTTTTGCACCAAGTGAGTTAATCTTTGCCTTTTTCTTATAATTTTTGTGTTTTTAAGACTTTTACAACTAGGTCCTACTATTAAATTCATTAGTTTTTGATTTCATGGATGAAATTGAAAGTAATCATGGTTGATTTCTGTAATTTTATGATGAAATAGCATGAAATTGAAGCTTTAATTTGTTTATGAGATTATTTTATTAGATAATTTCAATAGAAATTGATTTTTAGGACCTAATTGTGAAAATGTTTGGAATTAATGTTTAGTGCTGAAATTCTGATTCCCAAAGGTTATAAAGTAATTTAAAGTGATAGAATAAAGTGTTAATTGAGAAAAATCAGCTCAATTGAGAGGCTAATTGAGTAGGGACGAAATTATTATTTATTAAAAACTTAGGGGAAAAATGGTAATAAACATCTTGCATTAAAACAGTTTTGGACAGTATCAGTAAGCTAATTTAGAAAAATCAACATAAATTGTAGAAATCGAATTAGAAGATGAACAAAATATGTAATTAAAGCTTATTGAGTCGAATTTCTCATAGAAGAAACGGTGTAAGCAATGGAATTGTAAATCATGAGATATAATAAATTTTGTAAGACAAGGTCAGAATGAATTCGAGTTCCCCTTTCTGACTTTTAAAAATCATAAAAAATTTAATAAAAATAATTAGGGGCTTAAATTTATATTTTTAGAATCCTGAATGAGTCTATTTTCAAGAGAAACAAACGGAAACATCGTTCGAATCCTGTACGAGGAGATAATTAATTTTTAGTGAAGAAGGGTTGGAACTGTCGGACAGTAGAACAAGTGAGACTTCAATGAATAAACTGTATTAATTGGCCCAACCAAAAATTATGAAGTTTTTTATGGTAAGAAGACATATGAGTCTAGTTTTTGGAAAAATTTATGGATCTTAATTTGGAGTTCTGTAGCTCAAGATAAAAATAATTTAGTGACTATGACACGGATGGATAGCTTGAATATTCACATAAGTAAATAATAAAAATTATGGATAATGTTACTTACAACTTACAAGTGTGTTATTTATACTAAGGATGTGGATGGAGAGGAGGAGGAAAATATACATATATATATGAATGAATTGTGTTTAAATTGATCACATGCCCGATTATAATCTATAAATGTTGAATTAGAAATGATATAATGTTTTATTTAGAATATTTATTGTGAAATTATGATTATTGCTTTAATACAAAAATCGAACTTGTGAGTTTATATAACTAAATTTTAGTGACCATTTGCTAATATTATTAAATTTCAATATTATTTTATGAATGGTGATTAATATTTATGTATGTTAATTGTTGAAAATAAGTAAATTATTTACAAAAGTTATGAAATTGAACTGAGTATTTCGGAGGAATGGAACGCAAGAAATGAGTACGATCGTTCAGTGAAAAAGATGAATTGACGGTAAATTACCCAAGTAAATCGAGATTCAGCATTTGTTGCGAATTCTCGTGTTTGCTTTCCGTTTAGCTCATACGAGCTTTCGTTAACTCATATGAGTTTGATTAACCCTTTTGGGGTTTCGATTCACTCGATGAGCTTGATTGTATGATTAGCCTTCTTCGGGCTTCCGTTTAGCACTTGTGTGCTTGATTAGCCTTTGGGCTTCCGTTTAGCACTTATGTGCTTCAGCTAGACTTGGGGCTTCAGATCACGATGTACTCAAATCCGTAAGCCGTTCCTTGAATGGACAAGTTGGTAAGTCGTAAATGTAACGTGTGGAAAAAGAAATGTAAGTAATGTTATCATTAGTATTATTGAGCTCAATTATGTGATTTCGTCATTCAGAGATTGTGTTTGACAGGATATGTTAGTAAATTATGAGTATGTGAATCAAAGTGACAGAATTTAAACACCTAATTAGGTTGAGCTCATTCACATGAATTTGTCATTTGAAATTGTGATTGACAGGAAGAAACAGTGAATTGCATGCTTATGAATGGTTACATATAATTATCTGAAAAATAAGAAAAATGACGATTATTGATATATGGAGACATGAGACATTGATATATGAATGTGGAATATGTTTGATAAATGTGTTCATTCATAATTACGGAATTATGTACCTCATGTGTGCTATTTGTGTAAAGATGATATTTCAAATACTTTGGTAAATAAAGCTTAAATATGAAATAGTATGAAATCGAGACAAGTTGTTATGAAAATATATTTAAGTTATCTGTAAGTGTTTCGTACTCCTCGATAATGCCTCGTACTCTATTCTGGCGACGGATACGGGTAGAAGGTGTTACATGATGCAATAATAAGAAATTAAAACATAATTATAAGCATGAAACAATAATAAGTGGATACGAATTGAAAATAAAAAATAACACATGGTACACAAAATAACATGAAAGCTAGGAACTAATATAACACAAAACAATTTAAAAACCATATGAACAATATACAAAGGGATAACATATGTTAGAACTCAAAATAGCTTATATGTATAAAAAAAATGGATAATATATAAGTGATTATTAAAATATATATCGAAATGAATAATATGTAACATAATTTCAAATGAAACAAATTGACTTAACAAATGATATACATATCTATATGAAAATAACGTATATACAAAGATACCAAAGTAATTAAAATAAATAAAATATGCAATATAAAACAGGATCCTCAAAAGAGAGCCAAATTATATATGAATAATTTTAAAGAAAATATATATATAATAAATTTAGAAGAAAATATTTACATAAAATATTATGAAAACAATAATGTATAATAATAATATGTAAAGGTATTTTAACTACATATTATACAAGAATTTAAAATGATACTACATAAAATAGAATTCTAAAATAACACTTTACAATTTGAACAAATAAAAAAACAAGGTAAAATTATTAAAGTAGAACAAAATGTATGTTTAAATAATATATATTTTTTAAAAATTGAATGCTAAATAAATTAAAGAAGTAATGAATTATACATGTTGAAATGGAAATAAACTCAATTGAAATAAAATTAAACTAAATGGGACAATTAATAAATAAAATAAGCCGTTAAAACCAAAATCAGGACCTAAATGTAGCGCGTGTAAATTTGCAAGGACCGAAAAAGAAAATAAACTATGCCCCAAAACAATTCCTTTCAGCACAGACTGAAATGAATGGACGCGCAAATTTCTGGGAAAAATTAAAAAACAGAAAATATAAACAAGATTCAATTAGAAGCCAGCGCAAGAGGGGAGGGACCAAACGCCAAAAATTAACCACTTAAAGAAATTATGCGCATAGACCAAGTCAAAAAGCTGTCTGTTCCTTCCCCAATGCTATTTCCTTCTATTACTTAAAATCTGCTTTAAAAAACATTTTAACCCCTTTTTTTTTAAAATAAAAAAACCTAAAACATTTCCATCATTTTCCTTCCTCAGCCGAAAGGGCAAAAACCCAGGCCCTCTTCTGCCGCCTCACGCACTGCTGTAGACGGCCATCGGAAGGCCGAAATTTTCCCCTTTTTGCTAGCGAATCAAAAGGTACGACTCCTCTCCCTTCTACGATATATTATTTTGTATTTCGTGGACTCAAATGAAAATGAAAATGAAAAAAACAGAATAAAATAATGATGAACAACCTTGAAGTATTCTTTTAACTGCTCTTGGATTCTTTGTGTGTATTTTATATTCCAAAAAAAAAAAAAAATCCTCCAACAAATGAAAATTCGTAGCCTTTTATAGTCAACTTTACAATGGTTTCTTTGCTTTTACTAGTTGCAGGTATGGTGAACGTGGGGCGTGGGTCGTGCTACACGCGAGTTGGCCGGACGTGCGAGGTGGAGAGCGTAGTGGTTGCATTCGTGAGGCGCATGGAGACCCAGGGTTTCCCGAAAACCCCAAAACTTTGGGCCTATCGGGCCTTTATTTTTTTGGACCCAAGTCTTTGTTTTTATGAATTGGGCCTGCTGTAGCTTAGGTTTGGACTGTTGTCTTTTGTCTATTATATGTATATGGGCCCGGGCTAAAATTGGGTTTTACAATTAAAATTAAGTTTTTTATAATTATTTTTAAACTCAAAGGTACCCGATCAGTAAAATCTAGGTTAAATTGTAGGTGGTTTCTTAATCACAAATTATTGGTGAGTTTGGCAAAGGTTAATCTACTAAAGGCATCTGGGAGAAGCTTGAATACAAATAATGGAGATAAACGGAGTGCAAGTGTAAATTTTTCAGGGATGGGGAGCAAGATTCACGAGAATAAGGATAGGAGTAGTGATAGAATTGAACCAAGGGTCGTTGCTCAAATTACAGAAGTTACATCAGGGAACCTTTTATCTCATCCTACAATAAACTCCTTAGAATCTTCAACCTCGTAAAGATAAAACTCCCAATATGGAATTTATCATAATTATAGCCATATCTTTAACACTTGAAAATTAAAGAATTTTGAAACAAACTCAAACCACAGATTCTAATCAAATCAAAATATTCGATTGGGTTTGAGAAAAGGGAAAATGAATTTTGTATTTAGATTTTTGCATACCTCATAAACTGATCTCTTCTCGTTACATAGATTAATTATGTCTATGAACATGAAAAACGGCAACCATGCGAAGTTGCAAAATTCACACTAAATTCTCAATATGAATAAAAAAAAAAAGGACCTGGAGCTAACCATTATCAAAATCTAATCCATTATCATCCCCACCACTATACAACTCATCTAAAAAATTATTTACTCCAAAAAAAAACAACACGTTTATTTTTTAATGGAACTAACCAGTTAGTCTAAACATGCACAAGACCTGGAGCCACCGGTACCAGAGTAGGCTGATTGTAGGGTGGCTTTGGACCCCCAAAATTAAGATTTTTCGACTCTTCATGTCTAAGGTAGTAAGTTAACCGGTTACGTCAACCAGTTAATTAGCCATATCACTTATTTCATTAGGCCTATAATCGAAAATGTTAGTAAGTGACTAATTTATCACTTTTTAATAAAGTTAATATATAACTGATGTGTTATTTTTCTGAAGTTTAATAACTAAATTATAATTTTCTAAAAATTGACCGACTGTCTATGGTACCTTAATAATATATTGAATGGCAGCTAAAATCTTTTGATAGTCTGATAGACTTCATTCATTCTTCAACTCCCTAGGAACCGAAACCCACTTTCCAATTGGCAATTATTTCGATTTTCTTTTTCCACGACACCATCTCCAAAGAAAAAAAATCAAAGCCTAATGAACCATCCCAAATTCCCAAATCTGATCATTACCAAAGTATGCTACAACTATCCTTTTCTATTTGTTGCTACTTCCTTCTCCTTCAATTCTTCCTTTTGTTATATTTATATTAATTTTATATTTTGTATTGAAGGTAAATGGTTGAGGGGTCTAGAAAAGGTTAATATAATGAAACTGTGGCTCCAAGTTGAGAAAATTATAGGTTTCTTTTCTATACAAAGATGATTTAAATTTAAATTATTTTTGAGAAAAATGAACAGTTGAGAAAAGAATAGGTCTATATTTATACATTAGCCTTACATGGGCCTGATTAATTAAAGAAATGAAATGGGTTTGCATATCGAAGTACCTAGGGTTCCTTGGGTGTCGTCTGTTGCTTTGAATTTGGACGATCTATATTTCTTGTTTCGAGTCTGTTAGGCTTCTGTGTGTCTTTATGCCTAAAAGAAATCTCGAAAGAAGATTATTGATCAGTGTTTTAAAAAATGCCACCCCATCCCAAGAAACTGAGAGAATTAATTAAGTCTGGCTCTCGAGTGTCTCAAATTATATGCACTATTTAAGGCTTAAGCAAATGTAGTAATTGTAACGTAAAACGCCAACTGAATCAAATGGGTTGCAATGAGAGCAACAGCTCCTGGAAGACAGTGGCTGATGTAGCAGTGGCAATAGCGGCGGGACTTCTTGCTTTGGGTGGTATGGGTTTGTTTTCTTCTTCTAGCAACAAGAAAACCATGAAAGCTCCTGGAAGGAACTATCGGATTTTCAGGGACGACTTTGAACGTGATCCCGCTAGCTACTTCCGTAATTTGCGCAAATGAAAGATTAAGATTAGAGGACTTCATGTAAGTTTGGGCCTGTGTTTGTTTTTTAAAATGAGTAACCAAGGAGATATCATATCTATATCTATATATAAATGTAATGAGTAACTAAGCTTTACTCTTATAGTATTCAATATGTTATCCAGATTGTTGCAACAAAATGGGGGCATCGCCTAACATTTCGATCATATACATAATGAGTAACTAAGCTTTACTCTTATAATATTCAATATATTATCCATATTATTACAACAAAATGGGGATATCGCCTTACATTTCGACCATCGCTTCATACTACATATATACAGTAAAATATAGGTTTGGTTTTACTTATCGTGCTCTAACCTTAGTATTTATATGTCTGAAGATTTTGAATTCTATATTTGTAGTTAAAAACAATCAAAGCATCCAACCAGGGGCGAATGCATTTGCTGCAGAAGCTTTAACAGTGGCCTGATCTGAAACACACTGATTCTAACTGTACCAACAAAGTTTTTAAAGAAAAAAAAAAAGACATTAGCAGTGAAGAATCTATCGGCCATTAAACATCAGATATCTGCAAAAAATTAAAGGCTTAAGTTACTCGATCTGCAGAGAGCTGATACATTGTGAAGGATCAAAATATTCCTCCGTCTGAGGCGGTGGATGGTTGTAGGGAACGCTTTGCTCCCCATTTTGCTGAATAACTTTCATACAACTGATAAAGCAGAACATCAAATATAATTTACGCATTTATTCGTTAACATTGGATATAATAAAAATGTCAGAGAGAAAGATGCGGGATAACAAATATTGAACCAGAAGTGTTACCTTCCTTCTCAGGTTTTGGTTGGTTTCCAGTAGGATTTCTTACTGTACAAATAACACAAGCAAGATGAGAAAAGCATATCTTAGAGTTGATAATATTATAGGGTCCAAAAGAGATATTAAGCCAATAAAAAAATTAAGCATATCTCAGAATTGATAATAGTTTTCATTCTTAACTTACAATTAATTAATGAATTATAAGAAATCAATAGAAATATGAACTAATTTTTACAAGTGTGAAGTTGAATTTTGACTCTAAAAAGATAAAAATCCCATCACTTTATCCAAGTTTTCATTGGCTTTCTTTCGAAAATAAAAATAAAAATCTCATTGGCTAGAAAAACAAATCCATTTTTTGAGGAAGAACAGCACTATATGTGTAGCTAGAATCGCCACGTTCATGAACTTTCAGATTTATTTATTATTCCAAATCTAATTTGTCATGTAACCCAACATATCCGATTGTTAATGACCCAAGATGGAGCATATGCAATTCCAGACAGTGAGCTCTTGGCCACTACCTTGGCTGAGACAATTTATGGTCAAATTTCCCTAAACTGTCTTGCATATAAGAGACAGACTCCACGCTTGGTCTTTGTGGGGTTGTTTGCTCATTCGACCTTTTATCCCTAAACCAGGATCTTGGCTGGGCTGAAAACAACATACATGTACCCTCTCAAACCTTCCCTGTCCCTTTGACTAAATATTTCTCAAATTTAAGCATTGGGTTTGAAAAATAAAATAAAATTGTTTACTCTACACCATACCAACTTTGTGATAGAGTAGTAGTTACTATTGTTAGCTGCCTGTTGAAATTTGTTGTAAACAGCTGTTAAAATTCATTTGAATTATTTATATTGTTGGAACAATTTCAAAATATATATAATGTTTCAATAGTTATATATAATGTTCCAAGAGTTGTTACTTTTTCATGTTGATAAGTTAAATCGATTAAATAATTGTGTCTATTTAAGAGATATCTATCCTAAAAAGATACCGGAAAGTTAAGTCACCATAAAAAGACATGAGAATTCTCATAAATAAGCATGAATTTTTATTTACATAACACGCGCAAAAAAAAAAAAAACTAAAATATTTCATAAGTCTTTGTACTCATTGTAAACTTGGTCATTGTACTTCTATTTCTAGAAATTTAGTCTCGCTACTTTTCAAATTTCAAAATTCAGATCCAATTGTTAACACTGTTAAAATTATATTATCAAATTGAGGTCTCATTGCAATGTCATTTTTACATAGCTACCAAGTGAACACTTTTTTATTTCAAAATGTCACACTAACAAATTTAACAATATGAACAATTGGAGCTGAATTTTGAAATCATAAAAAGTAGAAGGGCTAAATTTTTGGAAATAAAAATATATGGGCTAAATTTCAAATTTATGAATAGTAGGGATATTTTAACAAAATACAAAAACTCAAAAACAAAAGTTTCTTTGTTCTCATCCATCTTCTAATATTCAAAGATTGTTTTTTAAAGAATTATTGCAGAGGTTCTTTATAGAATTTGATGCTCTTGCTATGCTTCGCTTAGTACTCAAAAGATTGTTTTTGTTAGTGCAAAACATAGAAAGTCATTGGGCTTCATTGTATCCTCGAGATTCATTTGTTTATAACTTTTTTGCACACCAAAATATAGATGAGACGAATAGAACTTTAAAAAAAGTGGCATGGTTAAATGCCTTAAAACCTTCAATTAATTTCTCATAAGTTTATTTTTATCCCTACACACCAACAATTTTAAGGTTCTAATTTCACAAAATTATTGTAAATTAATGAAAGTGTATTTGTTTACCACACATTCACTTGGCACTACAATCATGATACTACGAGGATGACTATCAATAATAGAACAACATTGATGTCAGTGATCTAACTATTGATTTAGAAGAAATCTTTGTACCAAGAAGAGCTATGTTAGTCAAATTTGCGGTTTACTATTATTGCATGAATTAGATTTCATGTTTATGTTTTATTGAAGTTAGTTATATCATATAAAAGATGTGGGTGTCTCGTGTATCAATTGTTTGATAAAAAATCAAATACTAGTTTATTGTATGCATGATATTTTAACATGCATAATTATGATTGTTATGGAATTATATAATATTTATTATATATATTTATGTATATAACAATCATGAAGAGAGAAAGAAAGTTAATGAAACTTTTAATCAATAGAAGGAAATGATGTTCCGATTTCAAATCTGTTTGTTCAGTGATTTAAAAAAACATATGTTTGTTCAGTGATTTCAAATCTGAATTTCTTTTGCAAAAGAATGGATACTTGAACATAGCGGAGGTGTTGGTCTTGTGAATTTTTAGGACACAAATAAATATAGGGTTTCACCATGTGGCAAGATTATTAACATAGCTATATTAGAAATTTGGAAATTTAAGAATTAAGTGCAAGCCCATACTATTTGAGTCACTCATTATGGAAACTCAACTCAACGCAACACTTGGTATAACATAAAAGTCTTAAGTTCAATAAGACAAAATACATCATCAAAATGTGACTGCTAGCATTATAAAACAATAAAAAATATATCATGTTAGGGTAAAAAGTGCTAGATACCCGTAATGATAAGGGAAAAGATGAGTAATATACTCTTAATATACCCATAACAAAAATATGTTAGACTGTTATAATTATGGAAACACTCTCAATAGAATCTATTTATGTGAGTAGAAGCATGACTGCTTCTATGAGCTCAATGGCTTGGCTTTAACATAACTCATAAAAAGATGTTACAAGCATATGGTCATAATAGTGTCCTTGGATACTGTGCATTGGCTAATGTTAAAATCATTATGTGAGATGTGTTCAGTTAATCGAACGGAATAATTGGTTTAAAACATAGTCTACCTTGAAATTTCGATTAACTTTAAAATGTTTTCACTAAGTGAAAGTTTAATCGTAAGACATCTTTGTTTATGTGAAAAATAAAATAAAATAAAATAAAATAAAATAAAAATAAAGAACACACAAATTTTTTTTACGTGGAAACCCTTTCGGGAAAAAAAACTACGGGTAGAGGAGAAGAAAATTCACTATGTCAAATTCGAATAATTTCAAGAGGAATAGACTATGTCTATTTATAGGCTTGTAAAGCCATATTCTAGTAAGACTGAATGTAACACCCCCTACCCGTATCCGTCGCCGGAATAGAGTACGAGGCATTATCGAGAAGCACGAAACACTTACAGATAATTTAAATACATTTTCATAACAATTTGTTCCGATTTCATACTATTTCATATTTAAGTTTTTTTGCATCAAAGTATTTAAGATATCATCTTTATGCAAATAGCACACATGAGGTACATAAATTCCATAATTATGAATGAACACATTTATCAAACATATTCCATGTTTTTATATATATCATAGTTTCATATTTCCATGTATCAATTACCATCACTTCCTCGTATTTCAGACAAATACGTGTAACAATTCATAAATATGCAATTCATTAACTCTTCCTACCAATCACGATTTTAAATTGCCAAATCACTTATTGAGCGCAATTTCAATGTTCATTAAAATCTATCATATAAATTTGGATGTACGTATTCATCAATAAATTCCATGTATAGATATCATCATCTCATATTTCCACATACATTTACTTTCCACATTTATGAATTCAAATAGCATATACAAGACATACCAATGTATTTCAAGTACGTTTTCATGATATTTTGTTTCGAACTTAGATTATTTCATACTAGAAGTTTTCTCATTAACTCATTTGGAATACCAATTCATACGGATAATACACTCAAGGCATAGAAATATATAATCACAAATGAACTTATTCATCAACCAAGTTTTATGCTCATGTCTCATCAACTCGTATTTCCTTATATCACATAATTCTATGTAATACTTACCAAACATCTTCAAATTAGTGAACATCTTATGGAATTGAGTACTTCGATTTCTCGATGCCATAGTTCAACTATGGTCTTACACATATTCACATAATGATGCCATAGCCCAGCTATGGTCTTACACATATTCATATATCGATGCCATAGCCCAGCTATGGTCTTACACGTAATCACATATCACATATCGATACCATAGCCCAGCTATAGTCTTACACGTAATCACATATTACATATCGATGCCATAGCCCAGCTATGGTCTTACACAGTAGCATATATCACACCGATGCCATATCCCAGATATGTTCTTATACGGAAATCACTTGTCACTTGTCACTTGTAGCCGGAGCTACCATAATTCACTGATCAGGTAGCCAGAGCTACCATTTTTCACTGATCAGGTAGCCGGAGCTACCACTTTTCACTGATCAGGTAGCAGAAGCTACCACTTTTCACTGATCAGGTAGCCGAAACTACCACTTTTCACTTTTCATTTGTCATTGATCAGATAAGTGTAGCCGAAGCTATCACTTATCACTTTCACTTGTCCTTGATCAAATAAGTGTAGCCGAAGCTATCACTTATCACTTGTTGCCATGGTCCAACCATGATCTTTTCCTTCAATTCATCTTGTCACTGAACTGAAATGCTCAATTTGATCATTTATTCAATTTTCATACTTTTACATTATTCACGGTTTTATCATCAATACATATGAAATAACACATCATGAAATTCATAAAATTAACAAATAATCACTAAAATTTAGCCATATAAACTCACAAGTTCAAATTTTCTATTATAACGATAATCATAATTTCATAATAAATATTCCAAATAAAACATTATATCATTTCTAATCCAACACTTATCGATTATAATCGGGCATGTGAACAATTTATACACGAGTCATTCATATATTTTTCCTCCTCCTCCTCTCCATCCACATCCTTGGTATAAATAACACACTTGTAAGTAACCTTATCCATAATTTTCACTAATTACTTATGTGAATATTCAAGCTATCCACCCATATCATAGTCACTAAATTATTTATATCTAAAGCTACGGAACTCCAATTTAAGATTCGCTAATTTTTCCTGAAACTAGACTCACATATCTTCTTACCATAAAAATTTCATAATTTTTGGTTGGGTCAATTAATACAGTTTATTCATTGAAGTCTCCCCTGTTCTGCTGTCTGACAATTCCGACCCTTCTTCACTAAAAATTAATTATCTCCTCGTACAGGATTCAAATGATGTTTCTGTTTGTTTCTTTTGAAAATAGACTCATTCAGGATTCTAAAAATATAAATTTAATCCCATAATTATTTTTATCCAATTTTTGATGATTTTACAAAGTTAGAACAAGGGAACCCGAAATCATTCTGACCTTATCTCACAAAATTTATCATATCTCATGATTTACAATTCCATTGCTTACATCATTTATTCTATAAGAAACTAGACTCAATAAGCTTTAATTTAATATTTTATTCATCCTCTAATTCCATTTCTACAATTTTTGGTGATTTTTCAAAGTTAGACTGCTGCTGCTGTCCAAAACAGTTGTAGTGCAAAATGTTGATTTCCATTTTGCCCCAAATTTCACAATTCATACAATTCAGTCCTTACTCAATTAACCCCTAAATTAAGATAATTTTCTCAATTAATACTTTTACTAGACATAATAAGTTATTTCATGACTATTGAAATTCAGAATTTCCACATAAAACTCTAACTTCAAACTCTTTTACACTTAGGTCCCAAACATTCACTTTCTATTCAATTCTTTCAATAAAATCAACATATAAACAATTTAAAGCTCTAATTCCATGCCAAATCATCATATAATTCCAGAACATATTCATAGAAACTTTCAATTTCTTTCATAGAATCAAAAACTAATGAATTCAACAAGTGGACCTAGTTGTAAAAGTCACAAAAACACAAAAAATTTAAGAAATAATCAAGAATTGAACTTACTTGAAGTAAAAATATGAAAAACCAGCTTAGGGGAACTCTTCCATGGCGTTTTTTCTGATGAGAATGCAGAAAAATAAAGAGAAATCTAGATAATTCCACTTTAGTCCTAACTTTATCAAGTAAATTTTGCAATTTTCCAATTTTTCCCTTAATTCTCCTTATTTTCTTGCTGATTTCATACCCTTTCCGTCCAGCCCAAATAGACCTTGGGTCTATTTGCCTTTTAAACCCTCTTTCTTTTATCATTTAAGCTATTTAATCATTTCCCAAAATTTTACATTTGATACAATTTAGTCCTTTTTGTTCAATTAACTATCAGAACTTTAAAATTTCTTGACGAAACTTTAATACTAACTTATTAATACTCCATAAATATTTATAAAAATATTTATGGCTCGATTTAAAATTCTTGAGGTCTCGATACCTCGTTTTCGATTCTAATTATTTTAGTATTTATTTTTAGTACACTATTCACTATTTCAAAAATTTTCCTAACTTCACATTTAACTTATAATTACTAAATTAATAATATTTTCTACTCATTTGTCGGATTTAGTGATCTTGAATCATTGTTCCGACACCACTAAAAATTAGGCTGTTACACTGAAACACTGAAACACCTTATTCTAATCAATATCAAATAGATGGAATTTAATAAAGTTTAAAAAACCTTATTCTAAAATAAAATAAAAGAAGTGTAATTCTATATGGATTCTTTTATTTTACCACTGTATTTTATTTAAATAAGGATTCGGGTCACTTAATTCTAACAATCTCCACCTTGACACAAATTCTCAATGAACAAGTTCTTCATCGCGAACTCTCAATGAACAAGTTCTCCATCTCTTCCATAAAACCCCTTAAGAGTTTAACTTCAACAATGAACACCAACCAAGTTTAAGCAATGCTCAAACTTGGTTATATGAAGTGACTTAGTCATCATATCTGCAGGATTTTTATGAGTACTAATTTTGCTTACAACAATATCACCACGAGCAATAATATCACGAACAAAATGATACCGAACATTAATGTGTTTTGTTCTCTCATCAAACATTTGATCTTTTATAAGAAAGATGGCACTCTGACTGTTACAAAATACCGTGCTGATTTGATGGTATTTATTGAGTTCACTAAAGAGTCCCTTCAACCAAATAGCTTCTTTACAAGCCTTAGTAATCGCCATATACTCAGCTTCAGTGGTAGACAAAGCGACTGTAGTTTGCAAAGTGGCTTTCCAACTGATTGCACAACCTTCGATTGTAAAGACATAGCTTGTGAGAGATCTTCTTCTATCAAGGTCACTAGCAAAATCAGCATCAACATACCCAATGACTCTATCTTCATTTCTTCCAAACTGTAAGCAAATATCAGTAGTACCTCATAAGTATCTTAAAATCCACTGAACTGCTTTCCAGTGTTCTTTACTTAGATTCACCATATATCTGCTAACAGCACTGACTGCATATGAAAAATCTGGATGTGAACAAACCATAGCATACATGAGAGATCCCACTGCACTAGAGTATGGAACATGTGATATGTACTCAATCTCATCATCTGATTGTGGAGACAAAGTCGATTAAAGTCTGAAATGGGCTGCTAAAGGAGTACTAACAGGCTTAGCACTTTGCATATTGAACCTGCAAAGAACTTTCTCAATGTACCCTTTTCGACTTAGATACAATTTACTTGTTTTTCTATCTCTGAGAATCTCCATACCAAGTATCTTCTTTACTATGCCTAAATCTTTCATCTCAAATTCTTCACTTAGTTGGGCTTTGACCTTTCTTATCTCTCATTTATCTTTTGTTGCTATCAACATCTCATCAACATAAAGAAATAGATACACAAAAGAACCATCACTGTTTTTCTTAAAGTAAACACAGCTATCAAAACTACTTCTTTTGAAATCATGAGAAGTCATAAAGGAATCAAACCTTTTGTACCACTGTCTTGGTGACTGTTTCAAACCGTAAAGGGACTTTTTCAGCAAGCAAACATAGTCCTCTTTTTCTAAGACTGTAAAACCCTCTGATTGTTGCATGTAAATGTCCTCCTCAAGTTCTCCATGCAAAAATGCAGTTTTTACATCTAACTGCTCAAGCTCCAAATCATGCATGGCCACAATACCAAGCAAAGCTCGAATCGAACTATGCTTCACAACTGGGGAGAACACATCTGTGAAGTTTACTCCTGGAATTTAACTATAACCCTTTGCAACAAGCCTTGCTTTATATCCGGGTTCTTCAACTCCTAGAGTCCCTTATTTCTTTTTAAATACCCATTTACAACGAACAATCTTTTTACCTTTAGGAAGTTTTACTAGATCCCTTGTTCTATTTTTGTGAAGTGATTCCATCTTCTCTTGCATAGCAAACATCCACTTTTCTAAGTCTTCACAGCTAATTGCCTCAGAATAATTAGATGGCTCTCGGTTTGCACCTATATCTTCAGCCACATTTAAAGCATAAGCAACTAGATCAGCCTCGGCATACTTCTTTGGAGGTTTAATTTCTCTTCTAGTTCTATTTTTGGTGATAGAGTATTGCGGTGAAGAAGTAACTCTATTCTCAATTTTTGTACTGGCTTGAGGAGTCGACTCTGTATTAATCTGATGCTCCACTTGCTTTTAATTTTCTTTATTGGAAGAGTCTTTAAGAGATAAGTTAGGTTGCATAGCAGTTTCATCAAAAACAATATCTCTGTTAATCACAACTTTTCTATTTTCAAGACACCATAACTTATACCCTTTTACAACAGCTTTATAACCAAGAAAAACACATTTAATAGATCTCGATTCTAATTTTCCATTATCAATATGAGCATACGCAGGAGACCCAAATATTTTTAAATCAGAATAATTAACAGGATTACCAGACCATACCTCTTGTGGAGTCTTTTTCTCAATGGCAACGAATGGAGATTGGTTGATAAAAAAACATGCAGTAGAGGTTGTTTTTGCCCAAAACACTTCGGTAAGTTAACATTTGACAGTATACATTGAACATTTTCCATGATCGTTCTGCAACGCTGTTTTACTGTGGAGTATGACGAACTATCAAGTGTCTCATAATCCCTTCTGACTTGCACAATCTATTAAACTCATCAGAATAGAACTCTAAGCCATTGTCTGTGCGGAGGTTTTTTATTTATTTTCCCGTCTGTTTTTCAATCATAATTTTTCAAGACTTAAATACGAAAAACATATCACTTTTCTGCTTCAATAAGAACGCCCAAACTTTTCTGGAAAAATCATCAATAAAGGTTAACATATAATTAGCTTCACCTCTCGAAGGCACTCTGGATGGCCCCCACAGATCAGAATGAATATACTCCAACGTTTCCTTCATGTTATGGATTTCTCTGGTGAATCGAACTCTCTTTTGCTTCCTAAAATCACAGTGCTCACAGAAATTTAGTTTGCAAATTCCTTGCCCATCAATAAGTCCTCTTTTGCTCAATTCTATCATGCCATTCTCACTCATATGCCCTAGGCGCATATGCCAAAGTTTAGTAATATCATCATCTGACAAGGAAGAGGAAGCGATAGCTATATCACCGTCACAGTAGAACCCTGTAAAACATATAACTTGGCATTCTTTCTTTGCCCTTTCATCACAACAAGAGAACCTTTGGAAATCTTTAAAACCTCACTTTCAGTTGTGTATCTGTACCCTTTTGAATCAAGAGCACTCAAAGAAATTAATTTTCTCTTCAATTTTGGAACATGTCGTACATCACTAAGTGTTCTGACAACTCCATCAAACATCTTAACTTTAATTGTTCTAACACCTGCGATTTTACACGAAGTATTATTTCCCATCAGAACAACACATTTAGACACTGTTTCGTAAGTTGTAAACCAATCCCGATTGGGACTCATGTGGAAGGTGCAGCCTGAATCAAGTATCCACTCTTCGCTTACTTTAGAATCATTGACAGAAGAGACTAGAAGTTCACCATCGCTGTAGTCTTCTACAATATCAGCTTCACCAAAATTTTTTAGTTATTTTCCCTTTTGATTCGCAGCCTCCTTTTTAATCTTGTTCTGTAGCTTTTAGCACTCAGATTTAATGTGCCCTTTCTTCTTGCAGAAGTTACAAGTTTTACCTCTGTTTGAAGACTTCGATCTACCTTAGATTTACCGCGAGGATTCCGTTCCTGTGTCCTTCCACGATCATTATCAGCATTCCGATCTTGTCTCCCACGAGCAATGAGACTCTCTCCCTGAGAGTCGGGTTTAACCACAAGATGCTTCATCTTATCATACGAGGTCAAAGAATCATAAACCTCATCAACTGTGAGAGACTCGCGGCTATATAAAATCGTGTCTCTAAAGGTTGAATAAGACGATGGCAATGAACAAAGTAGAATCAATCCTAGATCTTCCTTATCATACTGAACCTCCATGGCCTCCAAGTTTGAGAGAATTTCTTTAAATACTGTTAAGTGTTTGTGTACAGACGCACCTTCCTCCAAACAATGAGTATAAATACGCTGCTTCATATGTAACTTGCTTGTTAGAGTTTTCAACATACATATTTGTTCTAGCCTCTTCCATAATACAGCGGTGGTCTTCTCTTTCATCACATCCTGCAAAATTTCGTTGGACAAATGCAGAAGTAATTGTGTTAACACCTTTCGATCCTTACGCTTCTTCTCTTCATCTGTTAAAGTCGAAGGTATCTTCTCAATCCCTAGCAGGGCATCCTCTAGATCTATCTGCACAAGAACTGCTTGCATCTTAATCTGCCACAACGCAAATCTGGTGTTGCGATCAGTAGCAAAATTTCATACTTCAAAGACGCCATTACCGTGATCGAGATGAACAACCTGGAAGCTCGGATACCAATTTGTGAAAAATAAAATAAAATAAAAATAAAGAACAAATATTTTTTTTACGTGGAAACCCTTTTCGGGAAAAAAACCACGGGCAGAGGAGAAGAAAATTCACTATGTCGAATTCGAATAATTTCAAGAGGAATAGACTGTGTCTATTTATAGGCTTGTAAAGCCATATTCTAGTAAGACTGAAACACCTTATTCTAATCAATATCAAATAGATGAAATTTAATAAGGTTTAAAAAATCTTATTCTAAAATAAAATAAAAGAAGTGTAATTCTATATGGATTCTTCTTTTATTTTATTTTACCACTATATTTTATTTAAATAAGGATTCGAGTCACTTAATTCTAACAGTATATGTAATTGATTTCCATGATTATCAAAATCTAGAATATTTTAAAAATTGAAAAGGGAAGATTGTTAGAACATTTTCAAAATATAATAATGTTACAATATGTGCAAATGAAAAGCTGTAAGTAACCAAAAGTTAAGAGTTGTTACTTTTCATGGTAATAAGTGATGTCTCTTGAATACCAAAGGTTATGTCACTTGATTTAATAATTATGTACCTAATTAAGAAGATTGTCTCTCTATAAATATACATATTAAATAGCTATGTCTCTATGAAGAGATATAAAAACTCATGTAAATAGGAGTGAACTTTTATTTGCATAACAAAAAAAAAAAAAAAAACTTAGAAACAAATTTTTTTTATCCTCTTCACCTTCTAACATTTAAAGATTGTTTTATAAAGAATTGCTATAAAAGTTCTCTATAAAATTTGATACTCTTTGCTATGCTTTGCTCAGTGCACAGTAGAATGTTTTCATTAATGCAAAATGTATATTGTATCATTAAGGTTCATTTACTTTTAACTCTTTTTCACACCAAAATATAGGTGGGGGAAAATAGAAATTTAAAGAAATTGGCATGGTTACACGCCTTGAAGCCTTCGATTAATTTCTCATAAGTTTATTTTTATCCCCACACACCAACACCTATTGATTCTTGCTAGCCGATGTTACTTCAACCAATGGTGCTAAATCTAGTAATGCCACTTAAACTCTTGCAACAAACTAACACCATATGTTTAAATGAAACAAACTACTTACTTTGGAAGCAACAAGTTAATTTTACAGCTTTGAACCATGCGTTGCAGAAATATCTTGATGGTATACTAAAAGTTCCTGAGTTTACAATAGATACTAGTGGAAATACTATTATGGGTCTAAATACAAAGGCAATTGACTCGATTATCAATTACTGTTGCATTTGCTAAGAAATTCCTTATCTACAGAGGCATAGAGATCCAAGGATGAATATCAATTATCGATTAGTATTTGATCCACTCCAGCTGGGTCCATTCTTAGTTGAGAGAAACATATTCTTAAATTATCTTTGTGAACTAATATGATGGGTGCTACCCTATGCCCCACTCCCATGATCATAACCCCTTTGTTGACCGCCAAAGATGGAGATCCAACGATGATGTTACAAAGTATTAATGGGTTGATGGTGTGCTTCAATAAATATACACTATAAGACTTGGCAAATTAAAGCAGTTCATCTAGTAGTCTCACAC
The DNA here is from genome assembly GCA_025698465.1 of Gossypium longicalyx. Lineage (NCBI taxonomy): Eukaryota > Viridiplantae > Streptophyta > Magnoliopsida > Malvales > Malvaceae > Gossypium > Gossypium longicalyx. Next base: position 13,511,380 of record CM047006.1, on the reverse strand, counting down.
TACACATTGGAAGGATGTCAAGAGAGTACTTGGCTATTTCAAAAGGGCGATAAATCATGGTTTACTATTCAAGCCATACATTGAGCCTAGCTTTGTGGGTTATTTAGACTTAGACTGGGGAAACAATATTGATGATTAAAGGTCCACTATTGTCATTGCCTTTTCTTAGGTAGTAACCCAATTGCTTGGAGCTTAAAAAAACGAAGTGTTGTAGCTTGTTCGTTAGCAGAGGCTAAGTACAGAACCCTTACTAATGCCATGTGTGATGTGTTGTGGATGTCATTCCTGTTGAATGAATTAGGTATTGATTTGACAAGGGCACTGGTGATTTAGTGTGATAATAACAGTGCTATCGTACAAACAACTAATCTAGTTCAACTTGCTTGCATAAAACATGTTGAGGTTGACATATGCTTTGTGAGGTAAAAAGTAGAAAGATTGGTACATGTTAATTAGGCTCTTGAAATTAACTACAAGATGTGGCGTGATAGTTGCTTACCTTGCCCTTTAATCATGTGGTCAGAGGTTTGATCATCGCTTAAGGAAATAAAGCACATTTTATGGCCAGTAGTTTACCTCTTTGAAGAGCTCCCATGACCAAAAAATTAATCCTGTTATCGACGGTAGATACCCTAATTTCAACTAAAAAAATAACTATGTTCTTTAACAAGTTGATGACACACTCATTAAGCCACTCTCATCAAATTTCTTTCTTCAACTTTGCAAATGTCCTAGAGTATGTTCCTCTCATCAGGTAGTTGAGAGTTCACAAGTTCTTAAAAGTTGAGATAAGTAGGGTGAATGGTAAAGTATTAGTTACTATTGTTAGCTACGAGTTTAATGTTGTTGAAAGCTATTGTAAATAGTTGTAAGTTGTTAAGCAATTGAAGGGTTGTAGCTATAACTATAAATGCCAACCCTCGACTCAATTAATGACAATTTTGAAACTCTCTCGTAAATACAAAATTCATTCTTTCCTCTCTCAAAATTCTCCTCTTTCTTTCTTCCTATTTCTTAGCTCAATTCATGTATCGCTGCTGTGTTCATGGTGTTTTCCATCACTGAAATAAAAAGAGCTAAACAAATACAACAAAAACCTTAAAAAAATATTTAAAAAAGAGACATTAACAGGGGAAAATCATTTGGACTCCCTAAAGACCCGTGGCCATGCAAGGTAACTTTAGGAATGCATGGTGCATAATAAAAGAAAGCTACCCAACATCAAATGAATCCATACAAAGATCATTTGAAACTTTGGCTAGAGGGGATGAAACCACTAACGTACGTCTATGTTAGGACAAGCGCTCGAAGGATATTGGAAGTTTACATACTACTTGCTATTTTATCAAGATTTTGATAATTGATTTCGGTACAGAAGAAGTCCAAGGGAAATGTTGAAAATGTTGACATTCCAACCTTGAGCATTTTGGATGTTACCTCTTACACGTGGTTACTTTAATTAATCAACTAAATTTTTTTTTATAAAAGAGAACTTGAAACCTAATTTCGACAAAGATTTAAATAATATAAATCGTTTGCTACTGCACCGATAATTTTGATCTTCAACCAAAACAGTTTTTAAGGGGCAACTAGCTAGATCTGATCCGATCCATACTTCAGTAGGGTCCGTCTGGTCCTAAGATTTCAGGCAGTTGATTTTATTGTACCTGATTACATAAGCTCTTCCTTTTTGATATCTAGCTATTCTCTGGCTCCAATTACATTTCAAATTTTGAAACAGCTAGGTATATATGTATCCTCATTTCCTGGCTTTTAAGTAGAGATATTTGATTGATTTTATCCAGCTTAGTTTAGGAGTAAATCCAAGTCTTGATTAAGAATCTTGTATGCTGAAATCTGTCATCAAAAGCTAGGAAAATGAGTTGGAAGTGATAGGGATTTTGTCTTAGTCTCTTAGATTAGCTTGGCCAAATTTAATGACTATTGACTCACCCAAATACCCATATCTCAAAAAAAAGGGAAAGTTATTGCTTTCTACAAAACAGATCTGTATTGGGAGATAGCAGAAATGTGATGAAATTATGAAAGAAAAGAAAAACAGCGTCTTGCTCTCCTTCGACCTGACTCCTTTCGAATTCAATGATATAAAATTGTGGTGTCCTTGAGCAAGGAAGGATTGACTCCTGAAAGTCAAGCCGCTGTTCAGGTTCTGATCCATACCACTATGTAGTGTTAAATCCGTCAGGGCTTTCCCAAAGAGTCGGCAGGCAGATATTACTTCGTTAAGGTTGATTTTACGTTAGTCAAAAGTAACTTAGCAACCAATTAATTAACACCATTATAACGAAAGAATCTATTCATTTAAAGAGTGAATTGCAATCCCTAGTGGGATCTACTAAATTCTGATGACCCTCTAACATTGTAATGATTTATATGTAAAAGTTGAGTTTGCAGAAGCACTCGACATTAAAGCATGGCCAACAACAACAGTTTAGCCTCCCTAGAATCCAAGGAAATGCACCGCTCTTTGCCATCCTTTTTCTATTTTTGATTCTCACTGTGGACAATATTAATTACGTTCGCTAGAGTGATAAAAAAGAAAAAAAGAAAAAGTCTGGTTTTCACAAAACCACAGTTTGAAACAAGGATAAAACAAAAATCTTTGTTTTACTTCAACCCCAAAACATAAATTCATAGTCAAAAGTGGGGGGTCAGGGGTCTCCTCCACAAATCCTCCAAACCACACTTCATCATATTGCATTATTAGACCCTACGATTGATTATTATTATTATTATTATTATTATTATTATTATTATTATTATTATTAGTTGCATATTTTTAACAAGTGAAGAGGGGCCAATATATATAGTTAAAAGATATACCCTTCCCACTGCTCTCAATCATTCCAAACCTGTTCTCCTTCACTTTACAGATTATCGCTCTCTCTAGTAACAATTATAAACCTTATGAACCAGGTGGACATAATATCATAAGCATCAAGGTTTCGAGTTTCAACCCTGATACAATGTTGAAGAAGTCATTCCATCACCGGAATGGTTCCGGCGAGCTCGACGTGTTCGAAGCGGCTCGGTATTTCTCAGGGTACAATGAAGCAGCGAGCTACAATTGTGGAACATTAATCAGTCAAAAGGTAACGCGGGAGGAGAGGCAGCCATTGAAAGGAGATCGGATCAGCTTGGATGTAGCGACGAGAAGAAACCCTCTTCTTCACCAGTCTCATTTGGTGGAAAAACATGTCAAAGAGAAGAAACACAAGCAACCAAGCTCCCCAGGTGGTAAACTCGCTACCTTCTTGAACTCTCTTTTCAATCAAACAGGTTCCAAAAAGAAGAAAAATTCGAAATCCACCTCACAATCCATAAAAGATGAAGAAGTGAGCCCTGGTGGGAGAAGGAAAAGGAGAATTAGTATCAGCCATTTTCGTAGCTCTAACACGGTTGATTCCAAGTCCTTTTATTCTTCTTCAAGCTCTGGTTTCAGAACCCCACCTCCTTATGCAGCCACACCTACAAAAAGGAATGAGACATCGAAGCTCATTGATGGGTTCTTAGAAAAGTACAAGAATATCGAACCCCATCATCAGGATAAGAATATGAGCATTAGCGTTGATAGATATCAATCAGAAAAGAAAGACTTCAGTAAGTTGTGTGAGGTTGATGATGGTGCAGATAGTGATTCAAGCTCTGATCTTTTTGAGTTGCAAAGCTATTCAAGTGGTTTGCCTGTGTTTGGAACTACAAACATGGATAGCTTCAAGAGGGGAGCACCGGTTTCCAATGGTGCCCTTTGAGACTATACTCTTTTTCAAACTTTGGCTTCATTTGTTTTTCTTCTCCATTAAAGACTGTGATAATTAACAGATATTGAATGCTTTTCATTTCTCTGTGTGTACAGTTTGGAATTTGTTTGTTTGTCTTTTCTTTTCCAGCCACTTCTTTTCATGGATTAATGCATAAACCTCAAAAGTCCTCCATTTCTTTTGCTCGCTTAGATTGCCATGATTAATGATTATCCACTAAATTAATGGAGAAAACCCAACAAAAGCCATCATCACGTCACATTAATTAATATTTCCTAATCAGCACGTGTGATTCATATAAACCTTATTTTCTCTACACAAAGCATGCCGTAATAAATTGAATCACTGGTGAAATGATACAATTTGTCTCCAAAGTCTAGAATATTATTTCTAAACTAAACTGTATGAATCGAATAAACTACATCCAAATTCATTAAGTTTTTGCATGCCTGATTTATAGGCTCATCTTCCAAACCTGCAGGAACAAAGTTCTTTTTTTTTTTGGGTGAATGCAGGAACAAAGTTAATACCACTGTCTAATCTATATATCTAGAGTTAAGTTCAGAAATCAAACTTCCTTTTCAGCAATTTCAATTAAGTTACAAGGCTTCCTAGAATTCATCATTATTCTTACATGTAGAGAAATGTCTGAATCTTTATCTGATATAGATGCAATGATGAACAATGTTGGGTTAAGCAGTAGGGAAGTTGTAAAGCATTGAAGGGTAAAACTTCGTACGGACGTACGTCTTATCATTCCAATAATGTAACTTCCACTTTAAACGCCAAATTATTAAGAGTTTTGATTAATGCCAACAACATTAAATTCCTGTGCAATCAGACAACTAAACATACAAAGACGTGTTGTTTATTTAACTATATAGATGCAAGTTTTGCTTGCTTATAATAATTAAGAATTAAGAACCAACTTTTGTGCCTTTAGATTATATTTTACAAGTTGAGTCCAAGAGTCCTTTTCAAAATTCAACTCATGCGTATAAAGCTAGTAGTGTTTTTTTTTCCCTCTACCCTTTCCTTAGTGTCACTTGGAATCAGAATAAAGGTCTAACGCTAAATCGATGATGAAACCTATTGATAGCCTTTTAGAAAGAATGATGCACAAAAATGATGTGTGTACTGTAGAGCACTAAAAAAGCCTATATAGGAGGGCATGATAGACATCAATGATGCATGGGGGCACCCTAGCTAAGGGTCCAACAAACCATGTCGCATCCTAATGGATGAGATAGGTCTATGCAGTGATTATTTTTCAAAGTAAATGTGATTTTATGAAGTTTGACTGGAAATATTGCTTGCTTTGAATATCGGATCTTCCCTAAGCAATTATTCATTTAGACTTTGAATAATTTAGAAAAAAAAATAGGAAGAAGATCAATAAGTCGTTGTAGTATAGTGGTGAGTATTCCCGCCTGTCACGCGGGCGACCCGGGTTCGATCCCCGGCAACGGCGAACATTCTTTTTTTCCCTACCAAAAAGAGTTTTTGGACTTCTGGGAAAACTCCAGATAAATATTAAAAAACCTACTGGAAGTCAGCAAGTCATAGTATAGTGGTGAGTATTCCCGCCTGTCAGCGAGTGACCCGGGTTCGATCCCCGGCTGCAGCGTGTGCTATTTTCAAATAAGAAAAAACTATTAAAAATCAATTGTTCGTTGTAGAATGGTGGTGAGCATTCCCGCCTGTCACGAGGATGACCCGCATTCGATCCCCGGCAACGGCGAGTGTTATTTTCCTAAAAAAAACTCCAGATTTTACATGAGAAAAATATTAAAAGAACTACTGAAAATCAATAAGTCGTTGTAGTATAGTGGTGAGTATTCCCGCCTGTCACGCGGGCGACCCGGGTTCGATCCCCGGCAACGGCGTTTAACTTTTTTTCCTATAAAGTTTTTATTTAGAAGTTCGAGGGAAATGACGCATTTCAAGATTTTAGTTCCCGCCATCTAAATAGCCATCTCTTTGTCTATCTTGAAAATCCTCTCTACTCGCTCATTGTTAGTTGTTTGGAAATCTTGTTTTCTTCTCATTTCTTTGAATGGCGAAAACTAAAGAAGGAGAACAAACAGCGAAATTAGACGATCTGGAGATCGTTTCCATTGGGTCTCTATACAAAGGCCACTGGGAGAAGAAGTATTGGAGCTCCTCTAGGGTTTGTTTGCTTTTCTATTTGCATTTTACTCGACATTCTTACGGTGTATGATTATTTTTGTGTAATCAATATAGATACCTGTCGAATAACTTGAATGAAAACTAAAGAACTCTGGTTGATTGCCGGTGTCTCTAATAGTAGTATATTTTTCTGCAAGTACGGTGTAAATTTGTTATTGGAATTTAGGAACTCCGAATCTTCGATCCTAACAAGTTTTGGCAAATTAAAAATATATATATTTGAACTAACAGCAGAAAATTGAAGTAAATTGTTATGGACTAATGGTGTTTCGTTTAAGTGGATTTAACCTTGTTAATCTGTAGGGTAAAGATCGATATCCTTATCCTGTGGGCTATCAAGCTGTTCGGGCTCACAATGGAAGCACTTATAGGACAGAAATTCATGAAGGTCCTAGAGGGCCTTTGTTTGTGGTGAGTAAGCAGACATGATGGTTTTACCTAGCACTTGCATCTTGTTTTCCATTGATACTTTTTTAAGCGAATTATAAAGCAAAAGTGTGCCTCTATTTGCATGCAGATCTCCTGTGATGGGCAATCGTGTTCTGGACAAACTCCAGATATTGCATGGGAGAAATTTCAGAAGATGGGTTGCCCACATTTGAAGATATGGCATGGAAAGAGATTCTCATGCAAGATAGACGGTGTGGAGGTATAACTTGGTGGTGCTTCCATAGCACTCTGAAGTTGCATTTTCCTTAGCCCTCCTTTTTTGGTTAATTGCATTGCTATTTACAACTTTAGTATGGACAATTGCGGCTTTGGTGATATCATCTTTATGTTCTTATTTTGTTGTCATATCTGGTATCTGGAAAGCATTTTCCACCTAGATGACAATTCATTCTACTTTTTCTTGTTTTTTAATTGTTCAGAATTATAAAATTCTCTTCTGTCAAACACTTTGGTCTCTAGATTGAAGATTTCTTATAGAAGAGATGCATCCTAATTTGAACAAGATGATCTAGGGGTTGCTCTGGTGACTACTATAATTTAGCCTTAGTGAGAAGAATAGCTAAGCTTGTGGAAATCCTTTGAGTTACTGTCTTGTTCTTTCATCTTTATGTGGTTACCTTAAATATTAACCTTAGAGTCGCTTAGATTGAGAGTGATTAACATGATAAAGATCAAACTCTGACATCAATTTGAAGCAGTATAATGTGGAGCATTTAAGTCGATCTTTTCTCTTTGATAGATTTTTCACTGGGTGGCTCAGGTTGTTGTATTCTTTGCAACCAATGCAATAAAGGTGCTCTATAGTATTATTTTACAGATGTTGATGCCTTTATATGCATGCATACTGCATACATATTTTAAAAACTTTCATTTATTTCTTGGCTGTTTTTTTTATTTGTGGTTTGACTTGCTCAATGTTTGAAAATGTATTTCCTAACTTTGGATAAGGAAAGAAAAACATAGGTAATTTCACTGAGTTTTTCTTTGCATTTTCATACAGTTTTTTGGATTTAAAAATCCATTTGTTCAAAGGTTACTTCGGGAATTGGTGGCAAATGTCAATGGAACAGCAGAAAGGAGTTTGTTATCTTCCAGCTTTTGCAATGGCACTTCTAGAATCGATAATGATAATGGGAGCTCAACTATCTGTACTGCTTCTGATTTACTACCATACTTGGCCAGGCCACAGATCAAGAAAAAGATAAGTACAAGGTGTGAAAAAATGCAAAGCAAGTTGGTTGACAGGCCTGGCCTTAAACGAGCCCGATCTAAGGACCTGACTTATGATGCCGAGGGTTCAAATTTAGTACCAGGGAATCAAGTGAAACATGAACATGGGTTCTCGGTAACTCATAATGCTTCTGAAGATGAAATTGACAGATTTCCCGAAGCATCGGCAGTGCTCTCTAAATCAGCGGAGAAAATTGTAGAAAGCTCCCCAGCCAAAGATGGTTTTCCATCAAAATCTGTTGATTTCGTGGCTCATCATGGTGAGAATGAAGCCAAGGGCAAGTTTATTAGTTCCCAAAATGAAAAATTCACTAGAGTAGCTAACATTGCATATAAAGAGGTAAGATAGTCTATCATGTCTCATTTTCATTTGGTTCTGCCAATGTTGAACATCTTGTTGAAATCATGTTCCCTCTATCTTCTTGCAAAATTTAGGTACTTACTGCTTGAATTAGTCTTACCATCTGGAGCTAGCTTTAAAGAGCTATTTCCTCAGAATTATCACCGTCTTCCATTTTGGGGGCAAATTGTGAAATCATGGTTTTATAATCAGTTGATGCAGTTTTTGTTTTGCTATTACAAGTAACATTAGTTGCCTCAATATTAGAAACGTTCTTAACTTCTTACAGTTGGATAGGTCACAAGATACTGTACTGGAAGGATTCTGTTTTCCTAAAAAAACAGATGACAGACCTGAAGATTCATCATTTCCAAATGACTCCATGGGTATAAATGATGTCCATCTTTATGCACCTGATACTTTGGATTTTGAAGGTAGTTCTTATCTGCAGTATATACTACATTGTAACCTAGGTTTTCTTTTACATTTATAATTTATCATTCTTAGCATCCACCTTAGTAGGCCACAACATCTATGCAGATGATAGGACAAATGTTGCTTCAGGTGCAAAGGACATAACTGGCAGTATGAAAGAAGAGTTAATCACTGCTAATATGGTTAATTCTGATGGCTTGGTGACTCAGTCTCATCAAGAAGAAGAAATAGGCACGTCTAATTCAAATACAGGTTCTGAAAAAAGTGAGTTTGATTCGGTAGGTCAGGAAATGGCTAAGTTGATGATGACTGTTTTACTTCCTCAAGCTGTTCCATTGCTTAAGGAGTCTTCAAAGAAGAAAAAGGAAACAATTAGCCCATGCAATGTATTGCCTCATGTGATGAACTCTCGAGAGGACAACATTGTCACTAACCATTTGTTGAACCTTCCATCTTCAGGTACCGTTAAATTTTATAAATTTTGAAGTTTCCTCTGAACATATTCATCTTGGCATGTAGCATCCAACACCTCGAGTCCCTAGACTTTGTAGCTTCATGTTAATCTTTTCTTGCTAGCTCATGAGTTTTTTCTGATAAAACTGCTGCCTTCATTCTAACAGAGGATGCATGTACAGAACAGGACACAAGAATGCATATCCAAGATTTAGACCACGGTTTAGTTGTGCCAAATCTTGAACACTTGAACTCTGCTATTCTTGACAGTTTTGAGAATAGTCAGGGAGGGGATCATGTAGCTAGCCAAGATATATTGTTTTCAAAAAGTATGGAGATTAATCAGACTAGTTTCAACAAAGAAGCATTTGATTCCAACATCCAGGAACAGCTTGTTAGCATCAAATCGAATCAGGAAACACCAGTTTGTTGTGGTGAGAGCTGTGGGGACCAAGACACCATCTGCCACAAGGAAGTAATCATGGCAAAGTCTGTTTTAGAGTGTCCATTTCCAATCTTGAAAACTCTCTCTGAAGATATCCAGGGTGTTTCCATAACTTTGGATGAAAACTCAGCAGATATTGGAAACCATTCCAAGCAAAAGAAGCCCAAGAATGCACTTGATTGTGCTGAAGGTAATGAAGTTCAACCATCCTTGAAATTTTAGCTGTCAAATTTACTTTTTAAGTCCTCACAGGGCAAGCCTTAGTCCTAAACTGATTGACAAGATATCAATCTAGCGTGGAATGAAAACTACCTAGTTTCCTACTAGCCTGCAACCTTTACCTAAAGTTTAACTTCATGGTTAGAAACTGTCACTCAGAACAGAACTTACATTATGGAAAGCTGTATATCATGCAATTTACTGAATTCCTGATAGTTTACATGGAACTCCATGATAATTCTATTATTTATTTTTGTTTCAGTTAATCATGATTTTGATGATTTTCAATTTGAAGCAAATAATCATGTTTCTGCAGTTGTGGATGCTAATGATATTAATTCAAGAGGAATTGCAAGTTCATTGAAATTTTCATGGAAAGACAGTAATGCTGAAACCAGGGCTCCTACTACTAACTCTTCCCATCAAAACCAAAATAAAGTGTATACCAGAAAGAAAATCTCAAAGCAAGCTTATTCAACTAGAAAATACGTTGGTCCTCTATCTGAAAGTATCATATGCAGAAATTCTGGAGATGATTATGCCCCCAATAACTCTGCTATGCCAGGAACTTCACTTGTTTCAAAGAGTTGTCACTCTTCTGATGACAAACCATGCAATAGAGATGTCTTTGGTAATACACCCATGCTTGAAGGACAATCCTGTGGATTGCCTACAGAGAAAACTACAGCGTATTGCAAACCTGAAATCAATAATATGCCACCTATTCTATCTAATGAAAATCAAAAGGTGACTTGTGCATCTAAAAGGGATGCATCTTGTTTACTCAATCAATCTGTTTCACTTGAAAGGGGGTATCAAGAAAATTGTTACAAAGAGAGGTTTATTGTAGAAAACGGCTGTTCTGCATCGTGTCAAAATCAGGTGACTAGTTTTTGTGACAAGAACTTATCTACAGCAATGGAAGTTCAAGGTGGTTCAGATGTCAACCATCATGGGGGTGTAGAGCTTAGTAGTGATCTAAGGGGCATTGTCAACCTTGTAGGAGGCTATTTTCATCCCTTGCCGATTTCATCAGTATTACTGGGTACAAAAGGAAATGAAATCCACATTTGTGTTTCATGTGGTTTTCTTGTAGATATGGACAGAACCTTGTTCATCTACAAGGTAGCCACTGAAGAACCAAGGAAAGGATGCCCTTCTTTTGTTGGCTACACATCAGTAGTGTTACCATCTTCTGAAGTAAGCTTTAGTGGGCAGATATGTTTTTATATATATATTCTTCATCTATTTCTATTGCACTTATTGATTCCTTGACACAGTGCTTATCTGGTCTGTGATAATCTTTTTGACAATTTCTTTTGTTCTTTCCTAGATTGGTGTAGAAAGATGTGGGTTACAATTTACCCCAGATGGGCAATGTCTTGTTTTACTTGACAGCATTAAAACACCTTATTGCAGGTTAACTGTTTCTTTAGGTCTCTATCATGTCAAACTGATTTGAAACAAATATTATACTAATATCAGAATTATTTTCTTAGGGAAGGGAGAATAGATTGTATCTGCTCAATTTGTTTTTCAGGCTGCTCGAAGGAGAATGCAGTAAAAATTGTGCAAGTGAATCCTGGTTATGTTTCTTTGGTTGCAAAATTGGAGACGGTTGAAAGTGTGCTATGTATACTGGTTTGTGAAAATGACTATCTTCTTGCTGCTGGAAAGAGTGGGAGACTGTATCTTTGGGCCATGAATTCAGCATGGAGGTGAATGTCTTTCCATTCTCTCTATTACAAAATTTACCTCTTTATTCTTATAGCAGATTGCAGTCTTTTTTGTATTGTTCTGAGAAACACCTAATATGTTTCATATAGAAACAGACATATACTGCTGAATATTCATCTGTTGTAAGTGTAAGAATGCTTTATATAATTTGAAAATAGATTGTGGAACCTTTCTCCCTTTTTCATTCTGACAATATGGTCCCTTGCCTATTTACTTTCAATGAATCATGCAATTTTACCAATCTTGTCCACTTTTTACAGTGCATGGACAGAAGAATTTATTATACCATCTGGTGACTGCGTATCCACTTGTGTAGTGGAGTTGAAGAGAATTCCAAAGTGTGCTCATCTGGTGATTGGGCATAATGGTTTTGGGGATTTTGTTATATGGTATGTTGGCTTCTGCTTGAAAACCATATTCTTTTGTACCGTTTGATTATTCTGACTTCTGAGTGATAGTTTGTATCTAATTGTTGGGTGGCAATATAGAAATATTAATATAGTTATATGCATTGGTCTTTTATATCCTTGATGCAACATTTTGTGCAGAAGGGACAAGGCTTCAAAGGGGCTTTCTTGTATTTGCCTCTCCACGTAAAATCTGATTAGCTACTGATAATAGGTTTTACTTCTCAGGGATATTCTGAAAAGGGTCAATATTTCAAGATATTCTGGTTCAGGCGATCCAATCAAGCAATTCTTACCGATCAGTTTACTTAGTTGGCAGCCTGTTTTCAGCTACGATGACATGAAAGAGCGCATTGATGAAATCACCACATCAACAAAATTTTGGTTTTCCAAACATAAGGATAGTTCTTTTCTTCCATTAGAGGGGAAAGATGTTGCTATCTGGCTTCTTGTCTTGACTAATTCTGATGCTCAGCATGAACATTTATCAAGTAATCGCCTAGCAAATACATCCAGATGGTGGAGGCTAGCTTTGCTGGTGAAGGACACGATGATCTTGGGAAGTACACTAGATCCAAGGTAGTTTAAAGTTCTTTTTACATCTTAAATATAAACTAGGATTTTTTGGTTTCCTAAAGAGATGTAGAGTTCATAAAAATGGAGTCGGTCTGTTGTTTCTTCTCAAGGCAGCAAGTAACCTGTTTTTCTGCATCAGATATTTCCCTTTCTGTGTTTGTAGTAACTGAAAGAAGTCTGGGAACTGCTCATACTGAATGTTAGAATATATGAGAATGTTTTTACGCATATGCAGCTGTTATATGTGGTATTAGAGAACTATTGTATCAATTTATGGCTACTGTAAACACTTGAAAAAAAGTAGTTTCTGAGACTTTAGCAAGCAAATGTGTCAAAAATAATTGTTGAACTTTATTTTACAGGGCTGCTACAGTTAGTGCGTCACTTGATCACGGGATCATGGGAAGAGATGATGGGTTAGTGTATATGTGGGAATTGTCCACTGGAACTAGACTTGGCGTTTTGCATCATTTCAAAGGTATGTAATCTGCCTGTACTTAGTGCGGGGGACAATATTAGAATTTAAATCAAACCCATTCATGGACCTTTAGTAAACAGCGGGTAAGTCTTTGTTGCTTGGACTTGGGTGATTACTGTATGGAAATACATGTCTATATTCAGTATTTTTCCAAGTTTTCCCGTGAATTCATAGTATCTTTGGAGGTTCATATTTCTATACTCGTATCTAGATATGGATTGGATATTGGTATTTGAAGAAACGTGCATATATAATAATTGCAATGTCTAGATATGTATCGGATAAGTTTAAATTCTGATTATGAAGAACATAGAAGATTCATTGGATTGGTTGTGATGATCCTGAATGGATCTGATTTCAGAAGTTTTCATACTTGAAATTTGCTTCAATATTATACATACATTTCTGATTTTAGACAGAGTGATTGCATCTTTTCCTTTACGGAATATCAGGTGGGCATGTTTCGTGTATTGCAACAGATGAGTCGAGGCCAGAAGTTGTGGCTGTGGCTGCTGATGACGGACAGTTGCTGCTCTATCTACACAACCAAGAAAACTTAGTAAAGAAGTAAGAAAAGTAGCCAATAAGGTAGTTACTCTTCCATGATTCTCTCTTGTTTAAACGTGTAACTGCTCTATCTACACAACCAAGGAAACTTAGTAAAGATGTAAGAAAAGTAGCAATTAAGTTAGCTACTCTTCCATGATTCTCTCTTGTTTAAACGTTTAACTGTTGTTGATCTTAATGGTGCAACACAGATCCCAGTATAATTGTTTCAAACATATTCTTTTAATTTTATTTATAATATTTTTTTTTAAAAAAACTCACAAATAAGACTTAAATCAGATTCAAACTTACCTAACCAGAAATTTGGTTTTTCGATTTAATTAGTTTTCATGTTTGGTTTAATTGGTTTATTCAGTCGATTTTTGGTTTTGACTTTTTTAAACCGATTAAGGCAATAAGCCCATAACCCATTTACATACTGAAGCCCAAAGTTAAACCTTAAACCCAAATACCTATTAAAACTTAATACTTTTTGTAACATCCCTCACCCAGTCTAATCATCGGACTTGAGTTATAGAAAGCTACAACAGTCATTGGAACGGTTACATGCAAAACTTAATTCAATTTTTTTTATTAAACATGTAATTATTTTATATATACCTACAAGTCATGTTTTACAAACAAAATTGATTCTAAATTGAGCTTACAAAAGCTCTTAAGTTGACCCGAGTAAGAATATGGGTCATTTTAAAAGATTTTACAAAAATAATGACATTTATGAAAAATAGTGGACATGATCGTGTGCCCAGGTTGTGTAACTCTTAGTGACTGTGTGGTTTAAAAGTGACTATTTCCACTAGATCTCACACAGCAATGTGACTAGACTGTATAACTTTTAGGAACCGTGTGGCTCTAAAAACTCATTTTTACTAGAAATCCCATGGCCGTGCCACTAGCCCTTATGGTGCAAGTATAGATCATTTGGTGTTTGTTTTAAAACCAACCTTTAAAAGTAACCTCAAAAATGCATTTAACAACTTTTAAACATGTTCAAAACATCCCAATACCAGGCCATCACATATCATATATCAACCTCTTAAACATCTAACTAATATGCTACATTGACACCATTGTACAACAAGGTCGTAAGAATATTACATGCCATTCAAGTAAATTGACATCATTCCACACCATTCATCCAATTCATGCATGCAACTAAACATTTGTTACCATCAAAATTGTATCAAAACCATCATACCATTTTCATCACATTAACTCAACCTTTTCGCATTCAAAACTTACCATTTATAAGCTTCAACCATAGCTTACTATAATAAACATTTTAAACATCATAATAAACATCCACAACCAACCACATTCTTGGTTCAAACTCATGAAAGCTCCAAGTAAACACATATACAATTCAAGTATATACATATCATTAAAACATTCAAAACAAACATTATATAAGTATCATTTCAACTACTTCCAACATAAACACCTCTTCACATCAAAATCTATACACATGCCACATAATAGTGTCTAGAATGATTTAAAAGTCTATCGAGACTGAAACTGGATAGTGTAAGCTCTGGGATGATCCGATAGACACATTTTGCAAAATGCCAACTACAAAAACAGAAAATACAACAGAGAAAGCATTACGAATACTTATAAGTTCATAGGTTTTAAAAACAATAACTCACTTGTAATCACAATTAACATACTAATTAGCTAACTATACAACTTCCCTGTCATCACATTTCACAAAGGTAAGGTGAGTTGTAAAATACGAAATTTATAAAATTTCAATTCGTACAATGTAGATTTCATTCAGTATCATTCTAATAGAATTATCAAACATAAAATCATTTACACCAGTCCAATCACATATATCCATTTCTAATCACAATACATTTTATCGTTCAGTCATTTTTCATTTTTATATTAATTGTTTAGCCTGATGAACTATAATAAACAGATACGGATACGTGAGTAACTACTAAATACACCAGAAAGCAACTTAGTGATGTACAGAGGCACCAAAGTACAAGTAGAGGCACTGAAATGCAAACAGTGGCACCGAGGTGCAATCTCGTACAAGCACATAATTGACCCTATTGGCATGCAATTGTATCCTATCCTATCATATCATACATTCATCCAGGCATATTTAACACAACAATTCCATTCAATACAATTAAGTCCATTTCTCATCTTTTGTATCATTTTGAAAACAAGTCAAAATACAATTGCACATTATAATATCACAATTGAAATACACACAATACATTTATGCATATATCTACACCATATGAACTTACCTGTAAAAGCTTCTAATGAGTTGAAGTGTAGGGACTAATCAGCAATTTTTCCTTTTTCTTGATTATCTACCGATTGATTCAAATCTTGATCTATACGGTAATTAATTTCAAATTATTAGTTTAAAATGTCTTATAACAATTTATTTTATGCATATGACAGTTTAATTTCATTTTATAAAAAATTATTAAAGTTTTTTATTTTATTCAATTTAGTCCCTACAACTGAAACAATCACAACTTTCACATTTAAGCCCCATTTTTCAATCCGATTTCATTCACATCCTTCTACAACCTTCTAATATCTATATTTACAGAAATTTCATGCCAATTTTAAATTTATTACACTTTAGTTCCTATGTTCAAAACTAACAACTTTCACTTTACAAATTAGTCTATTTTCATTTCTAAGGTTATAAACTAACATATTAACACCAAAAGCTTCAAAAATAATCAATTATAATATTTAAAATCTTTAAAAGTTTTACAATTTAACACCCAGATAGTTTTACAATTTAACACTCAGATTAACTAATTCAAAATACAACAATCTCAAAAATATAAAATTTATGAAAAACAATCTTAGAATCACTCACCATGTAAGGGCCGAACCTTCAAACTCTCCAAAGCTCCCTTCCAATGGTGAGATTCGGTGGAAGGAGGAAGATGAAATAATGGTTTCTCTTTCTTTCCAGGTTTAGCTAATTATTATTATTATATTTTAATTTCTTTAATTTCTTTATTAATTTTAGTTAAACATCATTATAAACTGTCCACTAATAAAATATAAGGTTTAATTGTCATTTAAATCCTTGAACAAATTTTATTCAAGCCTTTTAACTAATAAAAATCAATAGCGATTAATTTTTACGATTTAATTTTTGTACTTTAATTAGTCACTAATTCAGCAAAATTACCTATCCAAAACTCAGTTCACCTAAACAATAACTCCACAAATATTTATGGGCTCGGTTTACAGAAACGAGGTCTCAATATCTCATTTTCAAACACTACTGACTTTAGAGTCGTTACACTTATACCTTAATTAAATATCAAATCAATAAATTTCCTAAATCAAAATTCAATAATATACTAAAATAGACTCGATATCATTAATTAATATTTATGGGCTCAATAGTAAAAAATGAGGTTCCAAAACCATCGTTTCCGACACCACTGGAAAATGAGTTGTTACACTTTTAATGTAACACCCCCTAATCCCAACCGTTACCGGAATAGGATTACGAGGCATTACTAAACTTATACACTAACATTTATACAAAAACTGAGTCATAAATTTGCATTCCAATTCAAATTCTTGCAAATTTCATCATGTAGTCCCTAATATGGGCCTACGGAACCCAATACATGCTTTAGAAGTGATTCGGGACTAAACAAGCGACTTTGGAACTTTTTCCTTGAAGATAGGGGCACACGCCCGTGTGGCCTGGGACATGCCCGTGTGGCCTGCCTGTGGGACTCCCATGGCGTGGGGCCAGGCCGTGGGCAGATCTGACTTGCACACACGGCCATGGGAACAGTCCGTGTGACATAAACAGAGAGCCACACGACCTGAGCACACGCCCATGTGACTTGACCGTGTGAAAACATGATTTTTGACCATTTTTAAGCTATTTTTACAAGCTAAACACATCCATTACATGCCCAAACATTTACTAATAGTTCTTAAATCAAATATCATTCATTATGCCATTTAAACTTAGCAAATATTCATTCATTCTCTTCAACACCTCTTAAGGATTATATACCACAATTCATTTCAAAATTATACTACACTATCATACTAATCAAACTCATATAAGTTTAACTTCCAAAATATGCATATTTCATACTATGCTTCAACAACTTTCATGTTTATTCATTATCATGTACAAAATAACACCTTAACCACCTAGGTACATGCCATTATACCAAAAGAAAAGTATTCACCACTTTGAGTCTGGGATTGACTTGGATGTTGAGTTTTTAGCTTTCTTTCGTGCCTAATCCCGCGCACGGAAACATACCGTACGCTGAGTTTACACTCAGTGGTATTTTTATAAACTAATACTTAAAACAATAATAAGCCATGTACAAACATTTTAGCTTTAAGCTTTCATTTTACAAATCTTAATGGCTTATTCGCCTTCATCTTATAATTCATAAATGTAATTAAACAATTCTTCATATACCTTTTATAATGTTCAATACTTTCATTAGTCATACATCAGCATGTCATTATATTCACTAACAGTCATCATTCAGTCTTATTCATATGATCGATAACAGTCAGACTATAGTACCTTCATTTGCCCCTATTAACATAACTCGGACTTGGATGGATACGCGGATCCAACCCACACACCGGGGATATTATACAGTGTTTCATCGACCGAAACCGGAATACACCGTAAAGGTAACAATAACAGTCACAATCAGGTACAGAGTACCTCTTCGGAACGAATCCGTAACAGTCACAGTAGTTGACACATATAGTGTCTCATCGACACACAGTCGAAATATCCCTAAATACTTCTAATCCTATGGCATGCCAATTATATCCGACTAGTCCGACACCATTAATAGGGTATTTAAATCATATCACTATAATACAAAAACAGTAGCAGTTCCATTATAGCATTCTTTATACATTTTATAATTAAGAATAACAATTACATTGTACTTTATTTTTAAGCATAATTTATAGAAATATAAACCGAAATTCTCAAGCCTACTCGATATCCTCGTTCACTTTCTCCTTTCCCATTTTCGATAATGTTTCTGATGCTACGTTGGCTACATAAAATTTAACATTTAAAATTATCAATATATGTTATTTAACAACACATTCTATAATTTTCCATGTAAATTTTACTATATTTCCAATTAGGTCCTTCTACCATAACCATTGTAAAACTCTTAAATTTTCAGCATAAAACATTAATTATAGAGTCCTCTCAATTCAATCCCTACTACTACCAGACTTATATTTCTCTTTACAATTTAATCATTCTCCCACTTCTAACTTGAATTTCTATCAATTAAACCAATAATTCTTCCATTCATTCAACTTTATCAACACCTAAAAATTCAATAACTTTCTAAATTTCAATATAACTCAATTAGTATTTCTTCCTAGGATTCCATAGACACCAAAATTACAAGAAAAGGGATTAAATTAACTTACCAATCAAACTTGAAACTCCAAAACTCTAAATTTTCATTTTTCTTTTTCTTTCCTTTTCTTTCCCTGCTATTTCGTGTCTTCTGTTCTCTTTTATTTCTTTCTTTTCTTTTATTTGTTTTATTTAATTACTTTATTATATTATATTATTATAATATACTTTAATTATTATTATTTTCTTATAAAATAAGTAAATACACATGTTTATTACATGTGTACCATTTATATTTTTACACATTTTATTTATTTTTACCACACATTTGTCATCTTATGGCCTAATTGCTAATTTAGTCCCTTGACTTTCTTATAGTTTATAATTAAACCTTCATACTTTATTCAATTTAGTCCTTTCACTAAATTAGCCTTAATTCAAGTTAATTCACTTAACCAAAGTCTAATCAACTACACTACTAGCTTCGTAAATATTTCTAATAAATATTTACGAATTCATTTTACGGAAATAATGACCCGAAAATTCAATTTTCCAATGACCTTAAAATTTAGGTCGTTACATTTAAAGCCTCAACCTATTAAACTCAATACGCATTAATATTAAAAACTCAAATTGATAATTTAAAATTTATAATTTAAGATATATAAAAGTTAATTTAATTTTAATATTTATATGTAAGAAAATAAAAATAAATTTTTTTTATCATTTAATTTTTATAAAATTTATATGTACAATATTTTGAAATTACATAGGAAAATCTTTTATCACTTATATATATATATATATATATTTAATTTTATAAAAATTAAATGATAAATTTCATATACCCATTGTTTTTATGATATTCATTTTAATTTTTATAATAAATTTCATTTATCAAAGTAAGAATATGTGGGTTATGTAAGAAAATAAATATTTTTTGAGTTAAAAGAAGTTTGATTTAATTTTTAATATTTTTATGATTAATTTAAAATAAAAATAAAATTAAAAGTGATGAAATATAGTAAATTGAAGAAGGAAGACATTAATGTGAAAAAAAAATTAAAGGAAATAAAATTATAAGTACTTAAATTAGAACTTTTTTCCTACTAAAAAAAATATTAAAAATCGAACAGAAAATTTTCCTCCCTAAGTTGGTTTGATTTATTCGGTTTATTTTGTTTTTGGTATAAAAAAACCGAATGATCGAATGTAGACCCCTAGTTGGCTTTATTTCTTAGTACTCACCAAATTTGCCAAGCACTAGGCACCATATTTGCCCACAACCACCCGTACCAATAACCTTTTCATCGAACTCATTGATTTTCATGTCCTTGATCATTGTGCCATTGAATTAAGAATTTGTTGTGGAGTTGCCAACATGGCCATCTACCTATTGGTTCTTTAGGACTTCACATTCACCTATATATCCTCAATCATGCATGTACTCAAACGCAACAAACTCATTTTGGGAACAACTTAAAGACATTGATTATTATCCTTTTTAACCTAAGGTTGTAATTTTTGGCCCAACCTAAATTTGATGCTCGTCAATATTGAAAAAAAGGAAAAGCTAAATCTACTTAAGTCTTCTTCATGATTTTTTTTTCCCCTTGTTTTATTTATAAAATTATTATTTTGATAAATAATGTCATGTTAAAAAAATAGAAAAAAATATATTTTTTATATGTATTTTTTATATTTTTGTATGCATTTTTATAAAATCATATGTTTTTATCAAAAAATGAACGTTTAAATATTTTTCATTTTTTAAAGTTTTCTAAATTTTATTTTTGATTTTATAAAAATCAAGCCTAAATTGACATAATGTGTAAGGTTGAAGGTTAAGTTTATTGAATTTTTTGAAATTAAGACCAAATTGATAATATTTGCAAATATTGGAAGGTTAAATTTGTTATTATGTCAAAGAAAAATGGTCACATCAATACTTTGTTAGTAATTTAATGGACGAGTGATCAAAATATTAAATTTCATCAATAATATTAGTGACTAAAATAGAAATTTTTAAACCTGAATAGCTAAAACAAAAACACATTAATAATTGGAGGATTATTTATATAGTTTACCCAAAATTTTAAGATGTATTCATAAATTCATCAAGGTAGGTATAAAATTATGGAAAAATTGAAACTTATCCGATTTTTCTAGATGTATCTTTAATCCGACTTTTCTAGATGTACCTTTCCATAGAAATAATTAGGTTAATTTTTTTTTATCCAATTACATTATTGAATTGTAAAAATACACCTAATTAATGATTTTGTATTTTTGGTTATGTTCAGAAAATTTTAGGGGGCCGGATGAAATTTTAATTTTCTATAGTTTATATCTTTATAATTTGTAAATGATTAAATCAAATTTTTATAATTTTAGGAAGGTTAAAATAAAATTTTACTTTTACTAATTTAAATTTTTTAAAAAATTTAAAAGATTAAAAATATAATTTTACATTATGAGGGGACCGGAGCCCATGCCAGCACGTAGCTACGCCACTGACCTGACGCAATTATTAAAATCATAAATTTTCATATCGACGTACCTTAGTGATAGGATATAAAAGCACGTGGAGTCAACCTGAAAAGTCTTTACTTATTATTTTATTTTCTTTTTCCTAAAAAATGGGGAGCTTCTTAGTTTTTTCAAAAAGAAACAAATTAAAAGAAAAGAACAATGGTTATGAGAAATTCATATAAATGCTTTGTTGGACTTCAGACAACTGTAAGCTTCATACAAAGGTAGGCACAATTTATTAACAATTAATGATAATAAACTTTCCTTCTTTTGTTTCTTAATTAACTTCACTGCTTGTGCTGTGCAGAAAAATATATCTGCATATTTGTGAAGGCAAAGGAAAAAGAAGGGACGAGGACATTTCAAGTTACATAAAGATGGGAACATGGATATGGATATGGATATGCATATGCGGTGGATTCCTAAGTCCAAAATGGAAATGGTTTAGATGGCCTGAACGACTGGTTATTTTCACCTTTGGTATTTTCACCATTTCCTTCCTACTTCATATGTGTGTATATATATATATATTAAGGATTAATCTGTTTTTAGTAGGATTTATCACTTTCATACATACGTGTCTTCTTTTTCACTTTTTTCTTAACTGAGAGTATTGTTTATAACTAGATATAGTGAACTACTTATTATGATTAACTAAAGCATATAGATGTGAGGCTTCTGTTCAGCTAATCCCTTGCGATCTTAATTATATACTCTCAGTTCAATAACCCCAAGAATTTCATTTTGGCCATATATATATAGGTCTTGTTTTCAGCAAGGGCTTGATGACTTTAGTGCTGCAGAACCTATCGTCATTCCTAACAGATTCCTTGAATTTGAAACTAAAAGAAGCAATTACAATCGTCAATCTTCAAGAAGGTCTAAGGAATATGTTGCAGATATGTGTCGCCCTCTGCATTGATGCCTATCTTGGTTACCGATGGATGTTGATTCTTTCTAGTCTTCTATATTCTGCTGTAAGTTTGATATTAATTTCAAATCATTTACTGGGCTGTTGCTGCGTCACTCCAGCAAACATACATATCCCACGCTCACAGCCAAGTTTGAATAACATAGATTTATATCATGCAGGGACTTTTCCTCTTAGCACTCTCAGTGCCTGGTGGTGAAGGATGTCCTTCGAATTGTTTTAAGGAACTAAAGCATACGAGTTTCTGGGAAGGATTAACTCTTGTGATTGTGGGTGGGGCTGCTCAAGTTATCCCCCTTTACGCCCTTTCTTTCGAGCAAACCAGGGTCGCAAAAAACCCGGAAGACTATGAACCAGCAAGGGTTCAATTTGGATGCTTTAGGTTTAGGGTCAAAATAGGAGGCTGGCGGCACTTTCTGCGGAAAGTAATCAGATGGCTTCTATTTCTATTCTTGAAAATGGGAGTCCTAACATCAGTCTATGGTTTTTTCTTTTATTACGACAAATGGCATCAACATTTTGTCCAATCAACCGTTGCCATATTCATTGGTTTACTTTGGTTTCTTTGTGGCTTTCCTTTCTATGGCCCTCGTCGACTGCAGCCAAGTCCGCTTTCGATTATGCTGCGTACCTTGATCGCGGCTTGGCAGAAGAGGCATCTCAAATACCAAATAAACTTGGACGAGGAAGATCAAAATCGTAGTCTTACAGACCATCTTGAGTGAATTGCCCTCTCCCTGCCATTTCTTTTTACATCATTTTGCATCGTTTTCTTAATTCCCGTGATTTGTTCGTTGTAGCGTTAACCATATATCGATGCTTTCCATAAATACAGGCTGCTCAACAGTGCTGCAGTGAAAGAGTCACCGGCTGATGACAATCTACGAACGAGATGGAGACTTTGTACCGTGACAGAAGTAGAACAAACAAAGCTTCTTTTAGATATTATTCCAATGTCTGCAACTTTCATTGTGTATGGCATGGTGAAGTCTCTTGGTAATACATTCTTCATCGAGCAGGCAAACAGAATGCGTGGCGGTACACCGCTTGTACTTCTTCAGTTGATCCAGTTGTTCTCTAAGAGTGCTGTCAATGAAGGGTATAAAATGGTGTTCGAGAAACGGATACAAAGAATTAAAAGACGGTACTCTGATGGAGTGAAGATCGGCATAGGCATGTTGACCTCCATACTATGCTGTGCTGTTGCATCACAAGTTGAGTCCAAACGGTTAAAAGCTCTGAAAAAGAAGGGGTTGTTGGATAATCCCAAAGCTAAAGCCCCCATGTCAGCATCTTGGTTGCTTCTGCAATTCATTTTCCTTGGTGCAATGGAAGGGTTAGCCGGGGATGGAATCCTCATTTTCTTCGGTCATTGTGCACCGGATTCAAGGAGATATGCACCTGTATTTACAAGTTCACTCACAGGATTTGGAACAATACTTAGCATTGGATTCATAGCTATTATAGATTATTACAGCAGGTTCAAATATAAAGAAAGTTGGATTGGTGAGAGTGTAAACGAAAGTCGTTTGGATTTAATCTATCGTGCATATGTCATGCTCGCCGTACTCAACTGTTTCATCTATGCTTATGTCGCCTCATCGTATTCTTATGATAATATCATAGGAAGACCAGAAAACGAACAAGAAATACCAGTCTTGGAAGTTAAACAACAACAAGAAGAAGAAACAGCAGCAGGAGATCAGCAGAACAAACAAGAGCAAGAGGAATATCAGTTGCAGAGGATGTCAGTGCGTTAGGCTGCTGTTTTTTTAATGTTTAATCATGCTTGGATGTGAGTGCCAAAATATGTATTCTTTTATGTCCTTTTTTTTTTCCACTTTTCTCTATATATTTGAGGTTAATGGGTGCACTCCTATCATTTTAACACCCCGATATCTGAGCTACAAGGTATTAAATTCGTTATCAAACCGAAATTTATAATATTCAATTCCACAAATCAATATGCATTCAATTATAAGTAAATCATGCGTATTAAATATTATATGGTTATTGTCGAGTCTTATACAAATTTACGAAAATTTATTTACTAATTTAAAGTCGATATGAACTAAAATGTAAATAATATAAAGTTTCGAGTCAACGTTGCAACTTCAGAGTTTTCTTGTCGTGACGTGACTCTCTATAAAAATTTGTCCAACAGCATCACTGCAAGTATTCTGCTCCGTTCCTCGTCGTGACAGTAGGGATTCGCCGTCGCAACGTCAAGAATTTGTCGCCATAACGTAACAATCTGTTACCAACAAAATTTAACCTGCTCAAATTTAAAAGACCTATATTTTTATTTATACATTTTCAAGGCAGCCAATTTACAACCTACCAATAACTCCAAGTGATAAAATACTAAAACATTGACCATCCAAACCAAATTCAACCATATATACTCCAAACTAACCAAACATTCGTTTAGTTTCATAACCATATATCATAAGACACCAAATTAATTATATTAATTGAACACATCCAAGCACCATTTCAAATCTTAGGCAAAGTATCTTGTCATATTCAATTTAGGCATTTGATACATTTAGTTAAAAGTTTCTAGGCACATGCCAAAAGACCAAAATGAACCACTTAATACAAATTTTGCGGGTTGAAAACGATAGTCTAAATGTTGACTTCAAGTCTTTGAGCTTTGAGAATTATCTGAACTCACGTACGGAAAAAACAAACCATACGCTGAGTAATAAGACTCAGTGATACACTTATAATTTAAGTATATGCAACATACAAGTGATATCTAACCAATATATACTAACTACTATCCTCTTATCATCAATCCAAGTATAAAACATAATTACATTAATTACTAAAACAATTTAACCAAATTGTACCACATATGTTCAATTCTACTTATATAACAATAGTCATTTATGCATATCATACAAGGCAATATTAACTTTAAATTATGCATTCATTCATAATTCTTACTACATAAATTTAAGGATTTGAGCCAATCTCATACTTTGATTCGTTTTCTAGAGTCTATTGACTTATTTACATTTGTTTCGGCCTTAAGGGCTCAATTTCCAATTGTTTTCATAATCATTAACATAATTTCTTTTTATCTCTATCCACTTATGTACATATTTAGCTCAATGATACCTTATGATACATATGCACATAATTTAATTAAATTTTTGATTTATTATCCCTATTAATTTGACTCGGACTCGGACGAATACTTGGATCATCCAACGACCAACACACCAAATTGACATCGAATTGCATCATCAGATAGACTAAATTAGGGTAACTGGCATGTAAAGTGCATACGGGCGTAGAAAACACATCCTGACTCACAATGCGCATATTGACACACAAAGTGAATTCTAGCGCATAATCTCATATATAAACTCAATCCTATGGTATGTCAACTGTATCCGTCAAAGCCTAAACAGATAATAGGATATCATTTTCAACTCATTTATGAATTAGTCTAATTTTCAATTATCAAACATATTCACTTCCACAATTCAATTCTATAAACATCTCATATATACTTCATAACATTCAACACATTCTCAACCAATCTCATAGTATCTATATATATCAATTCAAACATTTCATGTTATTTTACATTTTATTCATTTTAGTCCTCTATTTCAGCAATCACAATCAAACTCAATTCAGAACTTATATTATCATTAATAACTCACCTTGAATACTTCTAAATGCAGTTAACATGAGATGTAATCAATTAATACAAGCTTAAATTGTAAATGTACAAACTGAGATTTCGCATGTCACTCGTCAACAATTTTCATTTTTTCTTTCCCTCTCGATAATTCGGTGTTGTCATTAGCTAAGAATAATCATAGAACATATTACATTATCAAATTCCAGCCAAATTAGAATCAAATATCAGATTTCACATATTTTGTAAATTATTTAATTTAGCCCCTAAAATCGAGACAAGCATAACTTTCAATTTAGGGTCTCAGATTAAAATCTGATTAGGGACCCTTTATTTATGACAAATTTTCATTTTATTTAATTTGGTCCCTAATGTATGAAACTACCAATTAAGCTTTATAATTTAGTCATTTTCATATACTAAACTTAATTTCTAACAATTTAACACCTAAACCATTCAATTCTCAACCATGAAAACTTTCTAAAACTTTAACAGTTTTACAAATTAGTACATGGGTTAGCTAAATCAAGCTCCAATGATTCAATTTCCATAAAAATAAAAAAAAATGGCTAGGGACCTACTTGAAATTAAGGCCAAAAAGCTTGAAAACCCTACAATGACGTCAAACACTTCTTTTCTTAGAACTGGTTGGAGAAGATGAGTTTTATATCTCTTTCCACTAAAAATCCACTTGTATAATAGGATTAAGTTGTTAATTAACTTAATTAACCATATTTTAATTAAACAAATCTTAATTTACATAAGTTAATGTCCATATAATCATACCGTCCACTAACACACACTTTAGCATGGTATAATTGTTTTTTTGAACCTTTGATTAATTGCAAGTTAAGTCCCCAAGCCATTTACTATTAAAAATCTATAGCGATTTGGCTTCACAATTTAGTCTCTGGGTCCTAATTAACCACAATTTAGGCTAAATTAATTATATATGTAACATCTTTAACCCCTCTCTGTCGCCAAATTAGGGTCACAAGCATTACTAACCAATCAGAATATTTAATTTCATCAACCAATCATTAAATCACATATGTAACGGCATAATTCATCATTAATTAAACTCAATTGCACAATTATAACAATATATCATATTTTTAAATCTATTCAATTTAGTCCTTATCACAAATAATTAATTTGAATAAGTCCAATTTAGCTCGTTCTAACATTTCAGCTTACCATATGTCATTACCATGTAGCAGAGTTTGTGGATGCAACAATTGAAAAGGTCCGTGTTATTGAAATACAAACCGTAAATTCTAAGTTATTCGTTGTCGACCTTGTCTTTTCCTTTCTTTTTCGAGGATTCTGGGACAACGTTAGTTGCGAATTTGAAATAGTTAAAATAAATTAACAATACATAACCCAATTCGCATTCAATTACAAAATTTATACTACTTTTGCATGAAGTTCGATTTAGTCCCTAGAACCAAGACTAACTTAACTTCCACATTTAACCTCTAATTTTTATATTAATTTCACTCTAATCTAAATTTAGCTCCCTATTTTTCAATTCTACCCCTAAATTTTGAGCATTTCACAATTTAGTCCCTATTGCTAAAAATCAACTATTACCTTCACTATTTTGTCCTTTTCCACTTCTAACTTTAAAATCTATCAATTTAATCCCAAACTAATTAACCAACAATAGTAATATTTTCAATCTTGAACAATACTAAAAATTATAACATAGGTCGGGTAGTTCTAAGTACTGGGATTCCGAAAATTTAAAAAATTACAAGAAAAAAAAGACTAAATTGATTAACCAATTAAAGTTTGAACCTTCAAAACTTCCTAGGCCGTGCCTGCTGTTCTCCCCCCTTAAGCTTTCAAAATGTTTGCATGTAAAAGAGAATGAAATATTCTCTTTCTTTCCTTTTGTTATTGTTATTATTATTATTATTATTATAACATGTATATATTTACACACTAAATTAACATAATATATATTATATATCATAAATGTCACATTATGACCGTGCATTTAGAAGATCAATGGTATATTTGCTAATTTGGTCCCTTTAATTATTTTAATCTATAATGCAACTTTTAGCCCTTATGTGATTCAATCCCTATACTTTAACAACTCCTAATTTCATGAAAATTACTAATAAAAAATTTAATTCATTTCTAAAATAACTCCGTAAATATTTATGAGTCTGGTTCACAAAAACGAGGTTTCAATACCTTAATTTTTGAAACCACCAACTTTAGGACCGATACACTTGTACCTTATCTAACTTCCAAATAACCAAAATTATTAGACCAAACTTCAGTATAATATTGTAATATCCTCGTAAATATTAATAAATAATATTCACTGATCCTATCATTGGAAAATAGTATTCTGAAATCACTATTTTCGACTCCATTGATTTTCGAGTCGTTACAATCTAAAGTTCAATTAATCTATACTTTAACTCCGTAAATATTATTATTACATATTTATGGACTTAATTTATGAAAATAAGGTCCCAAAACCTTCGTTTTCGACACCACTAGAAATAGGTCATTACAGTCATCTTCAAGGTTCAAATCTACGCTTTCCTCTTGGAAGTGCAATGTGTTTTATCATTGCACCTAACTACTTGTTGGTATTAACTTTTATCTTAGTTATTGAGTTAAGATGTACAAGCTTAATCAAACTCAAACTCGATTATCTTAATTATATCTCGAGTCAAATTTGAGTTTAAAAATAGATGTTCGATCCAACTCGAACTTACTAATATTTGGGCTCAGGTCGATTATACATGGCTAATCTATAATCTATATAAAAGCACAAATTTAGAACAAATTTTAAATTGACGAAAATACCCTTTATTTTCTATTATATTATCAAATTTATATTTAAAAATAATTATAATATTTAATTTAGAAGTGTTAATTAACATTTTAAAATAAAATAAAAGTTGTAATAATTACATTTAAAAATAATTATAATTTAATAGAAATTGTGATAATTACACATTTAAAAATATTTAGAATTTAAATTACAATTATTAGTTAAAATAAACTATGCTAATTTTAAAATAAATTTATTATTTCAAGAGAACTCTAAGCATAAGCTATAAGGAAAGAAAAATCATATATGTAAAATAGAGTTATTACTCTAATACAATTTTAAGCATCTTAATTATCACTTAATTAATATTAGAGTTAGTAAATTATTTATTATTTTAAATAATATTACTTTGCATTAACTACATAAAATAAAATTATATTGTAGGTTGAATATGTTAAAAATGTTTTAATTATTATTGGAAAACTTTTTATTATAATATTTGAATTAAAAAGTTAATATATTTTAATTATATTCGATAATTCAAACAATAAATATTATTTATGCTAATTACTATAATTAAAAATATAATATTTAAAAAATAATTAATTATTAAATGCATAAAATCACATGCAATGAATGTGACATTAAAAGCTAGTATATATAAAAGTACGAATTTGAAAAAACTTTTCGAATTGACGAGAATATACTTTATTTTTCATCATATTACTAAATTAACTTTAAAAATAATTATAATTAAAAAAAAGTTGTGTTAATTTTAAAATAGAGTTATTACTTAAATAAAACTCTAAGCATAAAATATAAAAAAATTATGATAATTATAATTATAATTATAATTGCTTGAGTAGAACTCTAAACAATATTAATTATCACTCAACTAACATTAAAGTTATATACCAATTAAAATTTGAATTTATCTTTATAAATAGCAGTTGGTAATTAAGCATATTCAACTAAGTAGCATTTAAGAAAAATTATTGGTAAAATGGGTGGAGATTTTTAGCATTAATAAGTTAAAATTATAAAAAAAAAAAAGAATGAAAAATTAAAGCCATAAATTTTCAAAAAGACAATATCGAATTATATTCGAACAATGGCATCAAAAAGTGATAGAAAATTATCTTAATTGATAATGAAGTAATTTAATATTATGATATTATTTTTAAAAAAATTATAAGTTTATATTGTGTGAAGCAAACACTTTTAACATTTTTTTATCTATTTATTCGATGAAAAATATTATGTCGGCTTGTTTAAATTTTTTTTTTTAAACGATGACCTTTACTGCATAATTTGCTGATTTATGTCAATTCTATCGCCAAATGAACTTTAATCTGAATTTCAAATACTGGTTTGGCTAAAAGAAACCATTTTTTAAACGGGCCTCATTTTTTTTGTCCAAGCCCATTTTTTAGGCTTATATTTTACTCAAACCCTCCCACATTTTGGGCAGGCCATCGGGCCGGGCCGGGTAGCCCGACCCATGAGCAGGTCTACTAGGATGTAAGTAGTAATAATAAGAATAATAATTGGTCAACTCGTCAATTAGCAGACCTTTTTATCAAAATAACCCTTTAATTTTAAATAAGTACCAAAATGACCCATTTTTTTATTAAACACCAAAATGACCTGAAATCTACAGTAAAAGTTAGTGGAGCCAAATTATATGGCTCCACCAACTTGCCACATCAACAGGGAGCATAAAAAATTAATTTTTTGGTGGAGTCATGTAGAATGGCGCCACCTGTATAAATATTAGGGAAATATTGAAATTTTTGAAAATATAAGAGGACTTCAAAAAAATTAACCATTTTTCTGGTGGAGCCAAATTAAATGAAACACCTGATTCTGCCATGTCAGTTTTTTTTTTTTTTACTTTTCTTTGTTCTTTTTCTCTTTATTTATTTTATTTTATTTATTTATTTTTATTAACTTTAAAATTTTTGAAATATATATTTGAAATATTTTATTAATATATATTTTGAAATTACTTTTTTAAATTTTAAATATTATTTTTTTAATATTAAAATATTTTAAACTTTCAAATTTATTATTAATTTTATAATAATTTAAATATAATTTAATTTGTTTTATAATATTTTAAATTATTTTTAAAGATATTTAATTTGGTTCCACCAGAAAAATGGTTAATTTTTTGGAAGTCCTCCTATGTTTTTAAAAATTTTAGTATTTTCCTAATATTTATACAGGTGGCGCCATTCTACATGGCTCTACTAAAAAATTAATTTTTTATGCTACTTGCTGATGTGAAAAGTTGGTGGCGCCATATAATTTGGCTCCACCAACTTTTACTGTAGATTTCAGGTTATTTTAGTGTTTAATTAAAAAAATGGGTCATTTTAGTACTTATTTAAAATTAAAAGGTTATTTTGATTAAAAAAAGGACTCAATTAGCATTAAAAGATGACTAAAAAGGAAAAGAGCAAAAGTTGACTGTGATCAATTCATTTCTGTCTCATCTTTCTTCTGTTTCACACCAGAATTTCCACCCGCTTTATGGAAACTGGTTAACAGCGATGAAGATAAATAATTAAAAACATGCAGAGTCAACCTGAAAAGTATTTAATTATTATTTACGCACCCTCCTTTCTTTTTCCTTAAAGTTTCGTCGCTACTATTAGAAACAAACAAAGGACTTGGTTCTCAAAAGTTTATGTAAAATGCTTATCAATATATCACGAACATTCCAAGTCGGTTTTTGCTTATGCTTCTGACAACTCCAAGCTTCATACAAGGTAGGCACAGTTTGTTAACTCTTGCACTAAGATTTTCTAGTTTTGAGCTTAACGTACGTTAAAGAGATAGACAGATTGGATGATCAGGGTCTCAATTAACTTCACTATCTTACTTCTTTCCAGTATTAAAAAAAAAAAAAAATTCCGTATTTCTAGTTCAACATTTAACTGTAAAATATGTTCTACCATCACATTTTAATGATAAATGTAAATATTGTTTCAAGGTATCAGTTGACTCAAACCCTACAATTAATGATAATAAACTTTCCTTCTTTTGTTTCTTAATTTAACTTCATTGCTATTTGCTTGTGTTGTGCAGAAAAATATATTTCTGCATATGAGTGAAGGTAAGGGAAGGGAGGGCATTTCAAGTTATATCAAGATGAGAACATGGAAACGGATATGCAGGGGACTCCTAAGTCGAATACGAATATGGTTCAGATGGCCCGAGCGACTGGTTATTTTCACCTTTGGTATTTCACCATTTCCTTACTCTACTATCTTTTTAGTAGTGTAGTAGGATTTATCACTTGATCCTAATATGTATTTTAGGCATTGCATATAAAGCATGAGACTAGCTATATAGTGAAGTAATCTCTTGCAATCTTAATTATAATCTCAGTTCAATGACCCCTAAGAAAGTGTTTTGGCCATATATATAGGTCTGGTTTTCTGCAAGGGCTTGATGATTTATGTGCTGAACAACCTTATGACATTCCTCACTGATATCTGGAATTTGAACCTAAAAGAAGCAGCAGCAATCGTCAATCTTCAAGAAGGTCTAAGGAACATGTTGCAGATATCTGTCGCCCTCTGCATTGATGCCTATCTTGGATATCGATGGATGTTGATTCTTTCTACCGTTCTATATTCTGCTGTAAGTTTTTCAGTTTCTTATTTTTTTTGTTCCCCTCAATCTGAAAGGAAAGTTTATTGATTATAAAAACAAAGCCATCGACACAGACATGACATCTGTGAAATTGAACATTAAAGCTAGATTTTGTAACTGTGATCATGCAGGGACTTGTCCTCTTAGCATTCTCGGTGCCTGAATACTTCTTCAACAATGGTAAAGAATGTCCTCTAAAGGATTGTTTTAAGACACTGACACATACACCTTTCTGGGAAGGATTAGCTCTTCTAATTGTTGGTGGGGCTTCTCAAGTTATTCCCCTTTACTCCCTTTCTTTTGAGCAAACCAAGGTTGTAAAAGCACCAAAAGACTCTGGACCAACAAGGGTTAAAGTTGCATGCTGTAGGTTTGTGGTCAAACTTGGAGGTTGGCGGCAATTTCTGCAGAAAGTGATCCGATGGCTTTGCCGTGGATTCTTGATCATGGGAATCATAACATCAGTCTATGGTTTTCTCTCTTTTAAAAACAATTGGCATCAACGTTATCTTGCATCAGCCATTGCCATATTCATTGGTTTACTTTGGTTTCTTTGTGGTTTCCCTTTTTATGGCCGTCGTCGATTGCAGCCAAGCCCACTTTTGACTATGATGCGTACCATGATTGCAGCTTTGCAGAAAAGGCATCTGAATTACCAAGAACACTTGGACCAACTTCACCGTCATGACGGCGAAGATCAAAATCAACTTCTTACAGACCATCTTGAGTGAGTTACTCTCTTCCTGGATTGTTTCTTGGGACAACATTTGCATACTTTTCTTACTTTGCATGATTTGTTCACCGTAATTTTAACTATATACCCAATGCTTTTGATAAATACAGGATGCTCAATAATGCTGCAGTGAAAGAGTCACTGGCTGATGACAATTTACCAACTGGAAATTGGAGACTTTGTTCAGTGAAAGAAGTAGAACAAAGCAAGCTTCTTTTAGATCTGATTCCAATGTCTGCAACTTTCATTGTGTATGGCATGGTGAAATCTCTTGGTAATACGTTCTTCCTCGAGCAGGCAGACAGCATGAGTGGTGATATACCGATAATAGTTCTTCAGGTTATCAAAGGGGTTACTAGAAATGCAGTCAAGGGAGGGTATAAAGCAGTGTTCGCAAAACGGATACAAAGAATGCAAAGACAATACTCTGATGGAGTGAAGATCGGCATTGGTATGTTAACCTCCATAATATGCTGTGCTGTTGCATCATCAGTTGAGTCCAAAAGGTTAGAAGCTTTGCGTGAAAGCGGGTTGCTGAATGATCCCAAAGCAAGGGCCCCCATTTCAGCAGCTTGGTTGCTTCTGCAATTCTGTTCTCTGGGTGCAATGGAAGGATTAGCAGGGAGTGGAATCGCCGATTTATTTGGTCATTATGTGCCTGATTCAAGGAGATATGGACCTGTATTTACAGACACGCTCGCAGGATTTGGAATACTACTTAACATTGGATTCATAGCTATGATAGATTATTTCAGCAGGTTCAGATATAAAGAAAGTTGGGTTGGTGATAGTGTAAACGAAAGTCGTTTGGATTTGATCTATCGTGCATATGTCATACTCGCCATACTCAACTGTTTCCTCTATGCTTATGTCTCCTCATCGTATTCTTATAATAATATCATAGGAAACCCAGAAGACGAACCAGAAATACCATTCTTGGAAGTTAAACAAGAAGAAGAAACAGTGGCCTATGAGTTGCAGAGTATTCCAGTGCGTTAGGCTGGTGTATTCTATGACACTTGGTGATGTGAGTTTGTGTTTAACATTAGAATGTTCAAATTTTAAATCATATCTCAAACAAGAATGCCGTACATGGATTTATATATATATATATATACATGGGGACTAGCTTACGTTGCCATTTACTGCATTTTTTGCTGGTTTATATCAATTCTACCATCAAACAAACGCGAAATAAACAATGATTAAAGTTTACAACAAAATTTTCAATTCAATCTGAATTCCAAGTACAAGCTTGGTTCCCCCCCCCCCCAAAAAAAAAAAGAATAAAAAAAAAGAAAAAAGAAAACACCGAAGGAAACTTCATTAGATCTTGACTCTGGAGTACACAATTGTTTAACTAAATTCATTCTTTATTAAGAAGAAAAGAGTAGCAAATCATACGAGGTCTTCAAAATTTTAGCTCACAAATCTGTGGTTTTGGAAGGGTGCAAGAATGGCTTTACTGAGAAGATTGCATTTCTTAGCATCATAATTGAATGCTCCTCTCTTTCAGCATTGCATCACAAACTTTCACAGCATCTACATTGTCTCTCACATTGTGCACCCTGACGATGTTCGCCCCTCCGAAAATCCCAGCAGTTACAGAAGCAATGGTTGCAGGATCTCTTTCGCCTGCAGCCGGACGGTTGCAAATTTCACCTAAAAATCGCTTTCTCGATGGTCCAATAAGTAGGGGAGCATGAGAAGCAGCCAAACTTCGCTTAGCAATCTCCGAACGAATGACAGGTAAACCGGTGAGAATGTCCAAATTATGTTCAGTCTTCTTGGAGAATCCGATTCCAGGGTCAAGAATAATCCTCCAAGCAGGAACTCCAGATAATTCTGCATCCTTAACTCTTGAGAACAACTCGGAGGCAACCTGTGAACAAACATCACTGTATTGCAGGTTGTCACTATTCTGCATTGTAGTAGGGTCTCCCCTCATGTGCATTGCAATGTAAGGAACATCAAGGCTAGCAACCATCTTAAGCATGTTAGGATCTAACTGCCCGGCAGATACATCATTTATGAGATGAGCTCCTTTATTTACAGCCTCTGATGCAACATCTGAATAGAAAGTATCCACGGATACAAGCTTCTCCTCCATCTCAGGCATTTCGAGAACAGCTTCTAATACAGGGATTAACCTATCCAATTCTTGTTCCGCAGATATCCTAGAAGCCATTGGTCGTGTAGATTGTGCACCAATATCTATTATATCTGCTCCTCCTGAAATCATCGAACGAACATGAGAAACTGCATTCTGCACAGATACAAACTTTCCACCATCACTAAAACTATCCGGGGTTAGATTAAGAATACCCATGACTGAGGTTTTCTTTGACCATTCCCATAAGTGATTCCGAATTGGTAAAACTCTTTTCATCCCTTCCTTTCCGATGAGGGATTCACCACCCAATTTCTCCCACAAACCAAATAGTCCGTCTGAATCTGTTGACAAAGAATGCCAGCAAGCAACGGTATCACTGTCAATAACCGATCCTAGTAAATCCATTAATGGCGCCATCACAAAAGGTCGCTCCCAAATTCTCTCATGGGGGATGGTAAGTATATCGGAACCGATCTGGTACTTTCCATAAAACAATATATCCAGATCAATTGGCCTTGGACCATACCTTATTCCACCACTACGACCCATGTTGCGTTCAATTGTCTTAAGCACACCCAGAAGTTCATGTGGCCCCAACTTTGTAACAGCTCTAACCGCAGAGTTCAGAAATCGAGGCTGATCGGTGACATAGGCCGGAGCTGTCTCATATAAGCAACCATGTTTTGTAATATGGATACCCGATTTCCTCATTAACTGCAAGGCTTGATTGAAATTATTAAGTCTGTCACCAACATTGCTTCCTAAAGCAATCACCACTTCCTGGTCTGGAGAATGAACTTCGACCGAGTGATCCACTGCTGAATGCAGGATCGAACAGAAGGTTGCTGCAGTAAACGTTACATAAATATCATCAAAAAGCTACAAATTGATTCATTTCTATAGAACTAAAAGATTCAATCTTCTTTTCCATTTAAACCAATCACCAATTCAACAACAACTCACATAACTTAAACAACAAAAACTTGTACATTCTGAAGCTAACTATTACAACTAATTCCAGGAAAACCTAAATTTTAGCATCATGTTATGAACAGTATGAACAACCCACGATGAATCAGTGCAATAAACACATTGAGAGCTGAATTTGGCCATTGTTGTATGAGAAGGAAACAAAATTATTTATTCATGTTTAAAACCCATAAAGGAAATACGAAAAGAAGAACGAATTTGATATTTACCTCTACAATACTTTTGGGAACCAACAATCCCATTTTTGGTGGGCAAAAGCTTCTTGAAAAGATTCATATATCAATAGGTTTCTTCAACTAATTGATATTTTTATATGTCAAATGACTTTAGCTTTGATCAATTAGCAGCATTAAAACTGCAGTTAGAGATGAGCTGAGGCTGATAAATCCTAGAGTTGGGATGAGGCTGCGGTGAGGAGAAACAGAGATTTGCGCCGATCCTGGCTTTTACCCAGATATAACAAAAGGAAAACAAGCAAAACTCACCGTTGGATTAATATAATCTATATTTAAGGGTAAATGTAATTGGCAAGTTCCTGTGTTATAGCAACTGGAACGAATTAGTCCCTCTATTATGGAATAAATCGATTTAATCCCTGTACTAATAAAAAGTTACAAATAAGGACAATTGTTAACGGTGTTAGTTTCTCCCGTTAAAAAGAAAAATATGACATGGATTTTCTTATTTAAATGGTGTGGATTTTTTTTTTTGGGCAAGTTAAAGGGAAATAAAGCACAAGCCGGGAGAAAGCAACGCCCACACTATCAGCAAGCAACAGCAGCAGCACTCCCCGAGGTGGCTGTTCATACACCAGCAAATCACCAGCCAAAGATAAACTGTTCTTTGCAAACCAGTCAGCGGCAAACAAAAATAAAAGGGTGGATTGGAGAAAACAAAACCATTTCGACAGGAGAACCGTTTATAAACAACAATAAATAGCAGAAGAAAAAAATTGAAAATTTTCGAAGTTGGGTGCTGTCAACCCTCCCAAATCATTTATATATCAAAATCTAAAGCCATATAAATATGTAAAAACAATTTAACAACAGTTACAAAAAAAAAAAAAAAAACAAAGTTGAAGACTGTCAAGTACTTACCCAATTTCGGAGTAGATCACGATTCAGCTTTTCAAGATTTCAAACATGTAGTTGAAAATAGGAAAAACGATCAAATTTGGGGGTTATGGGTTTAGAGGTTTGATAGAAGGTTTTTTATATTCAAAGCAAAAAAAAAAAAAAAAAAGAGTGGAAGGATTCAAATTTTCTGGTAAGTAATGTTCTGAAATATAGAAATTGTTTTCAGAAAATCTCATAAGCGATTCGTAGTTTTTTCTTCTTGGCACAACTCTCAAAGTTAATGGCAGTGGTTCTCACTTACTAATTTGGTAAATCAAGTATTTAGCTATTAATAATAAATTTAATTCTTAATTTTTATATATTATATTAATTTAATTATTAATTTAAAAAAATTATTCTTAAAATTTATGAATAATCTCAACTTAATCTCAATTCTAAAAAATTTAAAAAATATATAAATATATAAATATTTTTGGTAAAATATATATAAATAAAAATTTATATTATTAATATTTTTCAAATATAAAAAAATTAAGAAAAGGTATAAAAATTATTAAAAATATAAAATATAAAATAATTTTAAATTTTAAAAAATTAATTAATTATTGATATGGCATTCATGTAAATTTTCATGTGGATGTCACGTCATTTGTTAATTTTATCGTATATTTTGAGATAATTTAAAAAACAATAAAAATTTAAGAATTAAAAGAAATGAAAATTGAAAATAAATTTTTTATTTAAATGAAAAGTAAAATAAATAAGTATACCATTACAAATCATGAAGGTCAAAATATTAGTACTTATTTTGATTTTATATAAATAATGCGAGAAAATTTAACTTAAAAAAGGAACTAGTTAAATTTATAAAGATAAAATCTTTACATTATTGGTAATGAAACATGATAATTTTATTAGTTTAAAGGCTAAAATTATTCTAAATTGAAAATTAGATTATGTAAAAAAGGAATAAAAGTAAAATTAAATGGTAAAATATCAGGTTAGCTCAAGAAATTGATGGGCAATGGGAATAATTAATCATCTGGTTTGATTATTATGCATGGGATAATAGGACCCTATATATCTGTCGAGACGAAGAGAGC
The DNA here is from genome assembly GCA_025698465.1 of Gossypium longicalyx. NCBI lineage: Eukaryota > Viridiplantae > Streptophyta > Magnoliopsida > Malvales > Malvaceae > Gossypium > Gossypium longicalyx. Next base: position 13,473,095 of record CM047006.1, on the reverse strand, counting down.
GCGTGTTAAACTAAAACCCCTGACCTTCCCTCTATCCTTTCTTTCTTCATTTCCAATCTTAAAACCCTCACATCACAACAACTCGCTTCTCACTCCTTTACATGCTTTCTTTGTTTAACTGCAATTCGATAGTGCAATGATGGCATCCCTTTCTTTCCCTCATTTTCTCTCACTTTCCAGGTTCTTTCTCTCTCCTCTCTCTTCGTTCTCACCTTCATTTTCCCTTTTGAAAAATCCCATTTTCTGGGAGATTCTAATCTTACTTTGCTATTTTTGTTCCAAATATCTTTTCTTTTCACCCTTTTTCACGTGTTAGCCGAAGACCCTTGCCTTTTTTGCTTTCCTTACTCTGCTATTCAATGCTGAAATGTGGAACTTGACCTTTCTTTTTTATAAAAAATTTGACTAAAATTTAAAATGTTTTCTGGGTCTGTATGGATTCCTTTTTTGTGTGTTAACTTTGAATTTAATGTGTATTAGCTTTTGTCTGGGGAAAGTTTCTGTTGTTGGAGTTTATATGGGATGTATGGTAAATAACTGGTTTTACTTTGTAAGGTTACAGATTAGCTAGGGTTTAGATTCGGCTCGATTGTGAATTAATTGGTGATTGTTTTATATGCAGGTGGAAATCAAATTCTATTTGTAACCCAGCACTGAACTTAGTGCGACCTCTGGATTTCCGGTTGCAGAACAAATGGCGTCTCTCGGCCAAGAAAAATGCTGACATTACTCAAGATGAACCTAGTGAAAATGGAGCAGTTGTCAAGAAGAAGGCTTCTGGAACTACTAGAAGAACTAGAAAGAAAGCAAAAGCTGATGTGCTCGATGAAACTGGTTCCGATAATGGTGAAAGCACGACGTCTGTATCAAGCGAAGATAGTAAGAAAACCCCAAGAAGGACTAGAAAGAAAGGTATAACCTTGAAATCTCATCAATGTCTTGCTTTATTAAACATTTCTTTTTTGTAGATGTTGATTTAATACTTTTATCATTCATAGTGGCATCAGCTTATACTACTGACAATGAACCCCAACCGGAGAAAAGGGTGAGGAGGAGAAGGACAATGAAGAAGGATGATGATGCAGACGGGCAATCAGGTGAACCTGAAATTAGTGATACAGAGGAGTCAACTTTAATGACAAATTCAAGTGATGAGAGTGAGGAAGAACTCGAATTGAACATAGATGAAGGTGAAGATATTAGTTACACGTATGGCTGGCCTCCACTTGTTTGTTGCTTTGGAGCCGCACAGCATGCTTTTGTTCCCTCTGGAAGACCAGCCAACAGACTTATAGACTACGAGATCCATGAGAGGATGAAGGATGCTCGATGGGCACCAGAAAAATTTGTTAGGGCACCTGGGGGTTCTGCTGGTAGTGTCGCTCTTGCTCTTGCTAGTCTGGGTGGTAAAGTTGCCTTTATGGGGAAACTCGGGAATGATGATTATGGCCAGGCCATGCTATTGTATTTAAATGTAAACAATGTTCAAACACGATCCGTTCAAATTGATAGTAAAAGGCCAACAGCTATATCACAGATGAAAATTAGCAAGAGGGGTCGTTTGAGAATGACTAGCCTTAAATCATGTGCTGAGGATTCTCTTTCCAAGTCCGAGATCAATATTGACGTGTTAAAAGAGGTAATAGATTTCAGTAATAAAGCAAAAAGTGATCCATCCAAGTTTTTAGATTTAATACTGTAAGAAAGCTGTAATGCTCCTAGAAATAATAGACTTATTTAATGACTTCCTTGTAGGCGAAGATGTTCTACTTCAACACACATTCGCTGCTCGATCGGAATATGAGATCAACTATATTGAGAGCTATCAAGATGTCCAAGAAATTAGGAGGGGTTATTTTCTACGATGTAAACCTTCCACTGCCACTTTGGCAGTCCGATGAAGAGACCAAGATGTTCATACAAGAAGCATGGAACCTTGCTGATTTTATTGAGGTTACCAAGCAAGAACTGGAATTCCTCTGCAGAATAAAGACTACGGAAGAATTCGACACCAAGAACAATGCAAGCTCGAAATTTATCCATTATGATCACGAAGTGGTTGCGCCATTGTGGCATGAAAACCTCAAGACTTTGTTTGTAACAAATGGGACTTCCAAGATACACTACTACACTAAGGAGCAAAATGGGGCAGTGAATGGGATGGAGGATGCCCCCTTAACCCCTTTCTCATGTGATATGTCAGCATCTGGAGATGGCATTGTTGCAGGTATGAACTTGCAGATCTGCCTGTTTCTGCTATAGACTAACATGAAAGTATGTAGGTTATTTTGGAGCCAGCATGTATGGAGCCTTTTGAGCTTGGCACCTTACCTAGCTGACCTTTTCTATTACATATTAAATTTGAGGGAGAATCCAGAGCACTTGTCATGTCCAACCTATGGCATCCATGTTTGAAACTTGTATCCAATACATATTCAAACATGGGAATAGGATAGTTTCTTAAAACTTGGATGAAATTGAACATATATTCCTGTTCAGATACATGCCCATATCTGACACTTAACTTCTAGTCTCCGAGTAACATAGTGCTCAACCACTTGGTATGGAGTACTATTTTGGAAGAAATGCTGTCCGAGTCTGACAGTCCCATTTCAAGTGGCTCTTATTTAAATTGGTGACATGTTATGGTTAAATAGGACCACACCGCTTACTTTTTTTGATCTTATGTATAATTGATATTTGATAACCCCCAAACCCACAAATTAATAATTCTATGTTTAAAACAATTGTAGAATTTATCATGTTATTGACATTCATATTTTGTTTTCTTTATATTCCTAGTGCCTTAGAAAACTGCTTAGGCTAATTGGTAGGTGATCCTAATATGGGTTTCCTCATTATCGACTAATTCTTGATGCATGGATAGAAATCTGCTGTTTTGCTCCTTTATTTTAAATGAAGTATCCATGCCTAACACATTTGTTTAACACATGTTTGGACATGGGTTTAAGATATGATCCTCAAAGGACTCTAAACATAGAAATCTTGGGAAAAATTAACATACCCGTGTTCAACATTCAGGACCAAGTCTGAGTAACATAGTATGAAACCACGGTTATTTGCTGTTGTTTGAACTTCAGCTTACCATTACAAATTTTCAGGTCTGCTGAGAATGTTGAGTGTTCAGCCAGATCTGATTACAGATAAAGGATACTTGGAACACACAATCAAGTATGCAATTGACTGTGGGGTCATAGACCAGTGGATAGTTTCACGCACACGGGGCTTCCCTCCGAAGGAGGGTATCCAAGAGGAAGGAGAAAAAGAACAGGAAGAAGATGATGATGATGATGACACGGTCCCTGATCCTAATGGCATAAGATCAATAAGCGAAAGAGAATACCGCACATTGGTAGAATCAGCAGATATATCAGAATATGGCACATTGTTGGAATCGGTAAGAATATCTTAGATGTAGTACCGACTCATACAGTTTATTTCATTGTATGCCTTGGAAGGTTTCTTTCCACTGTAAATTAAGCTGTGTTTCGGTCCTCTTTCAACTGTATCTTGTTCACTTGGAAACCAATTTTGAATGAATGAAAGAGCACATATATTCAATCTCAGATGTTGCTCCGCTTTAATTACCTTAAACTTCTACCAAAACATTCAGACACTATCGTTTAAAGATCGCAGAGGGCAAAAAAGAGATTCTTTTAGATATTTGGGAAAGAAATTGGTCGGGTTATAAGCTGAAAAGTTTTTTGATCATATCTTTGTGAATATAACATTGTCGCAAGAACTATAATCAAGCTGAGTTACGTTCAAACTATGAGAATATCGAGCTAGATTCGAAATCTTGAAATTCAAAATTTAACTTCGTTTATCAAGCAAAAAATGAGTCCCGACTTTCTGTACTTATTATTTGTGCTTGAGCTCAAAATAGATTGCCCATCAAATGAACTCTGAGAAAAAGGAATATATACGCTTCAAAGCTTGATTTAGATTGCATTTCATTTTACCATCATGTATAACCTTATATAATACAACATACCCTACAGTATCTTAAAGCAACGGAGATAATAACAATAACATACAACAACCGAAAAAAGAAATGTAGCATACGACTATCTATCTATAACCGGAGAATGGTTCTTAGTGTGTCACATAGGTTTTGGATGGTTTGCTGCTCCTGTGTTGCTTGCAACTCTTGAAGCGGCATCTCCTCGTAGCACCTGCACAATGAATCGAACAAAATGCAGTAAAAAAAAAAAAAAAAAAAAAGGAAAAAAAAAATGGTAGCTGATAATTGGTAAAGTTCATCAATTCCTACATTTTGTGGTAAGCTAGGGCCTGTGCCAGGTTCATTAGCGTAGAACTTGAAGTGAGTCTTTGGTAAACACTAGGAGGAAGTGGCACCTGTAGAATGTTGAAAACCATAAATCTTGGGGGGGAGAGATGCGCAATGAATAGGGAGAGGAAGAGAGATGGAGGGAGATGGGAATTGACCTCATTTTGTGTTCTTCGACCTTTTTTCGATTGTCCATCACCGGCAAAAAGTTCCTGCAGTGCTTCAACTGCCACAGTTCCAGTGCTATCCTGCTGCATGCCTCCCAGGATATTGTCTGATAAAAGGGCAATTGGGGATATATCCGATGCCCTTAAGAATGGAATGGGTACTGTATTACCAGCTGCATATATTGAAAAGAGCTGCAAAACAGTCAACAACAGGTATCTCAGCTGCAGTCGCAGCAAAAATAGGAATAATATGGGAGCAAATGAACCATTAGAAATAATGGATAACAGGATGAAACCAAACAGTTACTTGATAGTTAACAATACGGGGGATGAATAAAGGCATGAAAGGTACTAATTCAAACACAACAATTGAGGATACTCATTTCAGCAAATATTCACTTGAATTCCAGGAAGACAATTGGTCAAGTTTTGACCTCATTTCTCATGGAGAAATTAGAGTACCACTCATCAATTAATTGTTGCAGATACCCATAACAGAATAAAAATAACCTTATCTTGTAAAGCAAAAGCATTTTTCTTGCTGACGGTTTCAGTCTTCAATTTGCTACTACTGATTTCACTGCCATCTTTTGTCCTTGCCTGAGGTACACTGTCTGACCTCATTTTCTGGTCACCGAGGACAGATATTGATGGAGAAGATCCCTGAGCCATTATGTTTGATTCTTCCACAGTAGCGTTGTTTCCTGAAGCACCTTTTCTGTTATCCAACCTAGAAAACAGGCCCAATGAATTGAATGCTTGAGTTGATAACTAGAGTAAAAACTTCACTACTCTAGTGATATTAAACAAACGACAAAATAAATTTATACACAGAGAAGCAAGAACTGGAACTTATAGAACTCGGAAGTGTAGAGGGAGGGACGTACAGAGATTCAGCTAGCTGCCTCCCTGTGCCATTAATCAACTTGCTTTCAACATGTTCAAGGGCAGTTGAAGCTTCTTTACCATTGTGAAGTTCAGTTTGAGCAAATGGCTTCTGTGACTCATCCTCATTGTGAACTATTACAGTGCTAAACTCCCCTGTTAAACATAAGATCAGAAAAAGAGAAAACAATTTGACAAATAAATCTTATTCAAAAACTAAAAAAGAAAAAGCTGACAACTCTATGCAAGTATGTTTATCTTAGTTCCAGTCTGCTACATTTGAAATGACAACCAACGAGGAAAACCTCAGAACTTTCTACTGCCTCCTAAAAATTCCTTTTCATTTTAAATAAATGCATCTCATTAGTATCCCTAAGAGGTTTGAGACAAGGTGATCATAATAACCTGATATTGTCTAACCAGAATTAAATTTGGAAAGCAAAGCTTTCGCTGTTATTTTCCATCCCTCAAAGCAAAACAATATACCATTCACTTCTACATCAGGTTCATATAACATACTGAACTTGTCGCCTACTTAAGCATTCTTACAAGTACCACAACAGCCCACACACTGTACCATCCATTTTACCCCTGTATTCTGTACGAGATTTATGCAATACAAGAGATCCATTGAGAAATGAATACATTTCTGACTTCATAACTTCACCATTAATTGGCTACCTTGCAATTATTCACTTTAATGCCAGCTAAGGCATGAATTCCAAGCCCCATTAAAATGATATGCCAGTATTATGACTCAGTGTTTTCCCATACAAAACTCATTTCTTTCAAAACTAGAAAGCACATTCTAAGAGTTTAATTATAGATCTTAAAATGGCCCTGTCCCTAAACATGCATTTGATCATTGACTGCTATTTCTATCACTGAAATCCAACTAGATTATTATATATGACATGCAAACAAGAACTCCATACCTTCACCCGTCACTTCCACACCACCTAATATGTTATGCTTATTCAAAATACCAGTTGTAGAAGCTTCATTTGCAACTTGAAGACCCATATCCTGAGGCCTTGATGGAACAGTATCTCCATAATCATCATTTAAATTTGAACCTACCATTGGCTGCTCCAAATTGGGAGCAGTCAGGACAAGAAGATGCATACCATGACACTAGTTAGTGTCTCCGCCTGTGTGAGAATGTGCGCATGTCCACAATTATGTGGCCATGTTCAAAAAAAAAAAAAAAAAAAAAAAAAAAAAAAAAAGAAAAGAAAGACTAACTGCAGTTAGAACAAGAAAATTCATACATTAGGTTCAGAAATTGTAGGAGCAAGAATTTGTGCTTGTTGAACCATCGCAGCCCTTATTTGCTTTGCCTTCTCAATCTTTGGCAACATTACAGAAGCTCCACATTTGCATTTCTCAATGAATTTGTGCTAAGTTTTAAAACACAAGATAACTTCAGCTAATAAGTATAAATTAACACTTACTAACACAGATGACATATTGAAAGTGATAAAACAGATTTTAAATGTTTAATGTGAGCAGTGAAAACACCTTCATGTTACAGTACCTGTAGCAAATGCATATGAAACACTGAAATGAAAATTCCTAAGACTGAATTCCTGTAACAAAGGTCAACAAAGTTATTACTATACCTTTAACATCTCAGATGCAGTAGGGCGTAGACGTGGATCCTTTGTAAGGCTCTTAGCAACAAAATCATGAAAGACAAGAGACCTGCATGTCAAAACAACCCAAGTTGGAAAACAGATATATGATGTTTTCACTGAACTCTATGTGAAAGATGCTTGTAGCTTAACCATTTTTCTTTATCCTCAAGCATTGGAGCTGGCTCAATAGATATCATAAATATAACCTATTGCAAACAACAAAGATGTTATCATTCAAAGACTGATTGAGAATAGTAGAGTAAGAAAGCATCATCGGAAACAACAATAATAAAAAAAGGCTAGGGGATCCAGACAAAATGAACAAAATATTTTATATATGCTAACAGATTTGCCAAAGGACATAGGATCCATAAAATGTAGTCTCATATCATAATTTTTTTTATACTGGGGACTAGGAAAGGGGTTAGAGATGCTGAAATTTGAACTCAAGAAAGACACCTCCTAGAGGGGTTGCATGTACCGACCAGGCTGAGCCCCCCGGTTTATAGAAGCACAATTCATGGGTATTGATAAATTGCTCCATATGTACCACCAGGGGCACTAGTTTTTGAAGAAGTTCTATCATATTAATTAATAATGTCTTTTATCAAGGAGAAGTAATTCACACTTAAGAGTGTTTATGGCAGGACACACATACACACATGCTTAAAACAAGCAAACATCAAAGTTTAAATGCTCTGTCTCATGCACTTACCCTCATTGGATGCACTGCTGCTCTTGGAGGAAGTCCCTAAAAAGAATCAAAGAAGTAAATAAGATTCAAGGGAGGTTATCAATTTCATTCAACTACAGTGGTTTTTTGCTCAAAATCCATTCAACAGACACAAGACTCAAGTACAAAAAGCTGGAGTTACAAGACAACTGAAGGGTGTTTCCCGAATTCTGTCCAGGACAGTTGTGACATGTGACCCGGTTTCTCAGTGCTAAAAAAATGAACTAGTAACAGAAAATCACTATTCAGAAATTACTTGGCAGGATTATAGATTCAATTCAAGTAGAAACGTCCAAATGCCTCCTTGTAGAAGTGCAGAGAGAAGCAATAAGAAGTTCAAGCTTTTGCTGAGAGCTACAGAGCAGTAACATAAATAATAGAAATACCTCTGCCATTTCAATCGCAGATATACCAAGTGCCCATAAATCAACCTGGGAGTAAAATGTTTAAAATGTAAAAGTTAGACAACGGACAAGTTTACTACTTCCATGAATTGTTTTTCGTAAGAAACGAACCAATTGTTCATACTAACATTATCCATGCAATATTTACTAGCAAAAAAAATTCAATAGATACTCTGACAAGGCAAGCTTTCCACTGGTTTTCTTGAAATTTGGGATTTTACAAACTCTTCTCTTGCTTTTGGATTTTTTCAAATTCTTTTTACGGTCTAAGGCTCTAAGCTACTTCATGAAATTCCAATTTTAAACTTTTAGTCATTCTTATGCATCTCTACAATTTCAATACCCCAAACATATTAGAACAGTGCAAGAAAGCATGATGATCTTTTCATCACAAAGGCCCCTCCTCCAAGTACCAAGATCTCCACTTTAGGTTTCATATTTCAGAATTATACTACAGATCTGGATAGCAAAGTAACTAATAAATTTGTTTTCCCTATATAACCAAGGTCTGTTTTGCAAGAAAATATTATTGATACTTCATCAACTGATCCTAGGAGCCATAGAAAACTATTAGTTTCCTTTCTTAATTAGTTCAAAAATGATAGTTCTAAGAAAAGTTCATGCAGTTGCCAACCAACACCAGTGTCAACATTCAAGCAAACGACCCATCCCAGTTTGATCAAGGGGGGACTGGGGACACTAGAAAAGGAGAGAAGCTGAGCATTAAAAGCAAAACCTAAACAAAGATCAAAGCATGCAGATCAATGAATGTGATACCTTTCCATCATAGCGACTTTCCTGAATAACTTCTGGTGCCATCCAATGTGGAGTGCCAATAAACTGAAAACACACACTTCCAATAATTGAGAACAAATAAACCATCAAATTAAGATTAATATAATGCAAGTCAAGATATCCATCAGTTTCAAATTATGGTGGAGGTAAAAGATAGCTATTACTACATGAGCTGCAGCATTCATCTCCCTAACAGTTATCCCAGCTTGCAGAAAGATGCCACAAACAATAAGGTTCTATAAGAAAGAACATATGGAGTTTTTGGCATCTTGCAATGTATAATCTATTGTTTGTTTATTTAACATGATACCTAAAGAACAGACCTTTCAGATTATTAATTCAGCTTAACACATTAACACTGGTAAGAAAGTGTAGGATGATATAGATTTTCTGTCAAATAAGTCTTTTAAAAACTCTTCAAGAGATATACTAGCTTACATAAACCATATAACCAATATAAAACCCATAATCTTGATCAAATTATCTATCTTATGCTCAAAAGAAGTGAAAATTAGCAAACATTGCAACTAGCCAGAGTGCTACATACTGTATTGCGTTTAGACATGGTCCTTGTAAGCTGTGCTGCTACCCCAAAATCACCTGTTCAATGAGCAAAGCAGATCTATAAGTTGTAAGGCAGGAAAAAAGGTAAAACATTAGGCCCAGGCGGCAACAGCATTCACGTAAACCATTTCACCTCTACTTTGTCTCACAGAATTTCTTGACTATCTTCAAGTTATCTCTAAGTCATTATTTATCTCTGCCAAAAAAGTGGAATGTCCTCAAGGTGTCCGTATGTTTATCATATTTGTCTGCCTAAGATTATCATCAAATTTCAACTAGAAAGACAAGCACTATCATTATATCTTTCTTTGAATTAAAAGCGTCATCCAATTTAATAAAAGCAATGCCTTAGGCAGACTAATCATAGATCAAAATGTATAATCTCTAGCAAAAGGAAATTAACGCAAAACTGAGATAAAATGCAGCCAAATGTACACATGAATTACATACCAAAACACAGAATTCCAGTCAATGCTTAGTTTTGTAATTTTAGATAATGCAGAGGAGGCAGAATTGCCCATATGCCTGGTGGAATACTAGAACTTTCAGGGCAACAAGTGAAAGGGCAGATCAAGTCAGAAGAGATGTCACTTCATTCAGAAATTTTAATGATAGCACCACGTGCCTACAATCCCTCCAATGGACTCAATTTGGATGCAACAATAATGGCTTATGGTTCTTTTCTTTAATATAGAAACCAGGCTTAATTAGGATTCTACCCTAGCACTTTGCCATGTATGACAAAGAAGCAATCATGGCAGGTGTGCACTGCAGAAATGAGGGCAGGATAGATGTACATAATTATACCTTGACACCAAAAAGAATAGAAGCAAAGAAATATAAGATTTCTCAAATATGTATTTGACTTGAAATTTCGAATCCAAAATTGCAAGAACTAAAAGTATAACTAAGCTTGTTATCCATCAATATAACCTACAGAGCAATAGCTCTAAAAATTAGATAGAAACCTTATTTGAACCAATTAAGGAAAGAAGAGGCTTTAAGGAATCTCAAAATACATTTTTAATAACGACTAATGTTTCTACTGCATTTCTTATTTTTGTGTTTCTAGAGTACATTCTTTGCTAAATACGATGGACACAGGTGGATGAGATAGAAACTTCATTATTATGCAAAGTGCACAACTGAAAAAAAGAAAATAGTTATTAAATAGTACTAACCATACCAAAATGGTAGCAAAGAAGAAATTCAACTTCCTAAGTTCCAGTTGACTTTGATTTGGAAAAATTTTGGGCAAAGTGTACTTACCCAACTTCACCTCTCCTTGTTCAGTTAACAAGATATTACCACCCTTGATATCTCTATGAACTTTAAAAATTGAGTGCAAATATTCAAGGCCCTGCATGAGAAGAAATTAAAAGAATAATAGTTAATTAGAAAGTTGGTACAAATTACAGTATGCATGAGCTTCATTATGGAATAGCTTGCTAGACTTTAACTGTTATCAGCAGGGAACCTAGACCTAACAAACACATGAAAACAAATAAAAAACACAACCATGCACATGTGCAAACAGTATCAATCCAGCATGTAAGTGCTATTAATATCCTATGACTATTGAAGATCAAGCATGAAAATCATTGAAAGGAAGAACGTCTCTTAGGTGATCTACATGCTTGGAGAATCTCTACAACCATATGATGTTAAGGATCCCAATATCATTTAATTCCAAATTGAACGGACTCAATGGTACCTTTAAAGCTTCCCTACATATATAAGCTATCTGATACTCCTCTAAAGGCTCCTCAGTAACATGAATTAAATCAGCAACACTTCCACCTCCGCAATATTCCATTACTATCTGCCAAAACATGGAAATAAGTTATCCAAAAAAACAAATATCGGGAAAAAGCAAATGCTTCAAACACAACTAATGCAACCTAGAAACTGAACTCAATTCAAACAATCCTAAAATAAAGCAATGATGGAGAGAAATGCTTATTGCACTAACCCAAAGATATTCATCCCCTTGGTAGCTACCAAGGTACCGAACAACATTTGGATGACTACACTGCTGCAACATCTCAATTTCACCACGAATTTCTTCATACCCTTGTTCCTATAAATAAATAAATTTAATAGCTCATTCCCGGTGATTTATCCAGCCAATGGCATCAACTACATCAAATATAAACAAGAAAACCATACACACCCCTTCAGATAAAGATAGAACTTTAATGGCAACAAGCTCTGAAGTTCTTATATCTCTAGCCTTGTAAACAGCCCCGTAAGATCCTTTCCCTGCCACCAAAATTCCAATCAGTTAAAAAGCTCCACTTTCGTTTCAACTTCACTAAAATCACGAATTCCCAGTTAATTAAAGAAAATCACAGTTCACTCAGCATTTACATGATAATTACACGAGCATGAGGATAATTATCACTCAATTATCTTAAATTAGTACAAGTAGAAAACTTACCGAGCTCATTGAGCAATTCATATTTGGTGGAAGGATCTTCTCTGGTAACGTTATCAGGAATCGAACTCAAGGAAGCCTTACTATTTTGCAAGAACCGATTCTCTTCCCCTTGCAAAGACGTAGTCGAAGTAGATCTCTTTTGTTTCCCAAACCCTAGCTCTCCCATACTCGCCACCGCTCTCTTCACCACCGTCCCGCTCCCTTCCCTCTCACTCCTCACCGTCGATCTCACCACAAACGTCCCAAAACCTTCTCCATCTCCATTCTCATCCTCCTCATCCTCCTCCTCCTCATCATCATCAACGTCCAGTCCATCTCTCCTAGCCCTCATCGGGCTCGCCACAGCCGCTGCCGGAGGCTTAAACGAATACGACGATTGACCGCGAGCGTTACGTCCGCGATCGGATTTCACGATCACGGTCCCAAAATCTCCGGCGTCGTCATCGTCGTCAAAGTCTGTAGGACCGCCGCCGAAGTCTTTAGGAAGACGTTTGAGGAGAGGAGGGAGCGAGGAGTCATCTTCATCTTCTTCGTCGCCGTCCTTGTAAATCATTGTGGCGTAGAGGTCCGGTTCACGAGAACCTTGTGGTTTAGGTTTGGAGTTGCAAGAACCGGATTCGGATTCAGATTCGGATCCAGAGTGTACAACGAAGGTTGAGTAAATGTCTGACTTGGCCGGAGCTTTACGGCTCCGACGAGTGCTGGGCGGGTAATTCATGTCTCTTCCCTATCCACAGTCGGGGTCAGTAAGCTCGTCAAAAGTCAACGGAGCTCAGTGCAGTAAACGCAGAATCGCCAAATACCCGTTGCGCGCTGAAAAATCGAAGACTCTAATTTCTTAAACTGGAAATCTAGTGGCCCCGCCACGTGCGACGACTGGATTTTTCTAAGGCCTTTGTAGGTAAAAGCCCGTATATTCAACTAAATTGAGCTTATCGTAATATTGGCCCAAGAAATGGGGAAAAGGGCAAGGTGATTATAATTTTATTTTGGGCTTGTACAAATTTCAATTCAGTGAATATTGGAATTTCAATTAAATTTTATAAATTCATTTTATAACAAATACTAATAAATTTAAAGATTTTTTTTTATAAAAACTATTCAAATTAGGAATTACTTATATTTCAATTCATCAAACCTCACATTTGTTTAGAAAGGGAAAAATAAATAAATATGAAATTTAGAGGTGATTTATGAAATAACATAAAACAAAACAAAGCATATTTTTTTTAATAAACTTTTCACTTAAATATTTTTTTTCAATCAAAAGTAGCATCTAAAAATGTAGTCCTTGAACTTGTCAATTAGATCCATTTTGGTTATTGGATTCTATTAAAATTTGATGATGTGACCAATGTTAACGAAATAGGACCGAATCAAATGGATTGAGAATTGATTGATATAATGGTTCGAACAAAATGGTTGAATCAATTAACTCGAAAACTGCTTGAAATTGATAAAAAAAAAAAGAATTGAAAATTAGGTCAAAAATAAATAGTTGAACATATTGAATCAATTTAATAATTTTTTATTTAATTTTTTATATTGTAATGAAATTTTAATTATTTATGTAATTATTGTTGGTTCCGCATTTGAAACGATCTAACTAGTTGAATCGAGAACAGGCGGTCTGACCTGTTCAACTATTGGTCCGGTTATTAAAACATTAAATCTAACATTCTGATATTGTAACATATCATCATTTAAAAGATTATATCATTTTTTTTAATTTTCAAGTGATGATGTGACGTCTAACTTTTGTATTTATCAAGTTCAAAAGCCAATATAGACCTAATTATTAAGTTCAAGTGTCAAAGTAAACTAAAAAAAATATAAATATCAAAATAAACCTAATTACCAAGTTCAAGAACAAAAATTTATATTATTCCCATTTTGTACAAAAAAAAATTACAATCACAATTTATTACTATAAAAGTCAACTATTAAAATAAACCTACCGTCAATAAAAATTTCACTTGAGAATATTAACACCTATTATTTAAATGTGCCTCATTTACTCTTAATTAAAAGCATTTAATTTCGAACTTATTGTATATTAATTATTTATTAAAAATAATTCAATCTCTTTTATTTCTATATTTATTTTTTTACTTTACTCGGAAGAATACTTTGTAAAAAACAAAAAAAAAACTCATGACCAAAAAGTCGACATTTTCGTCGTATGAAATTGTAAAATTACTAATGAGATAATTGAAGTATAACTCACATAATTTTCACTCACATGTCAATTGGAATAAGAATAGCAACTTTTCACTTTATATTTGATAAGTGACATGGTGACTCGTATTGTAATTTGCGTGTACTTTATAAGAATAAAAAAATATATTAATTATTAAAAATTTTAAAAATTAACCATGTCAATAATGAAGTACAAGCAACATTCTATATGATCTGCCACGTCATAATTACCATTAAAATTTTAACTGTCTAAAATTAATTTTTCTATCCAAATAAAAATAACTTGACTAAATTTTGAAATTTGAGGATAAAAATAATCCTAAAAAAAAGAATTAAATGAGAAAATTAAATATTAAAAATTAAATTTATCATCTTACAAAATTAAATTTAATTTTTAAACAAATAAAATACAAACAATGACAAATTTAGAATGTTGAAATTTGGGTCCACCAACTGTTGGGGGGTCATAACTCCAATACCAAGATTATATTAAAACTAATCCAAGTTAACATAGTTATATCATTTTACAATTAAAATTAAAACATATATTTTTGTTTCATAATTATAACTACATAATTAAACATTTCAAATTGAAATATAAGTATCACTTATTTATTCTCTCATCTGCTAAAATTTATAATAGTGTCATGTTGAAGTAGATGCTTACAATAAGGAATGATGTAATAAAAGAAATAGCATATTTCTTTGTAACAAAAGCTTTCAACATTTGAGCTAGATCATAATTTTATGAAAATGTTGTTGGTATTGGTTGAAATTACACTCAAATAAAAGTTTTATAGTTAATGATATTTTTTTTTTTTTAATTTGATGAAATCGATCTATTTATACATGCTATACTTTTTAGAATTATGTTATTTCTTTTCTTGTAAAGCATTCTAATTTTGGTTAATTAGCTTAATTATTTCCTCTTTTCAGCTAAGATTGAATGAATCTAGGGTTGAAATGCATATATCACTATAAATTATTATTAACTTCTTATGTTAAGATCAAGTAAAGAATGGACAAGAATTATTTTTTTTGAAAATCTGGAGATGTTACTTTGTGTAGATATATACTCTACATCTTAAATTTTGTAACTCCATATTCCATTTTCTTAAATTCAAACTATTAATTTACTAGAGACTCAATATTAAAAAAAAAAAATTATACTGGTGAATTTGACATTGTTGTTACAATTCTTTAATATATATATATATATGTATTATATAATAAGAATGGTAGGTTATTTGGTCATAATAAGAGTTACCTTTATTTATCTTATTTTCAAGTACTATATAAATTGGTCAAGAAAATGCTTCAGGTAAAAAATGCCTACATTTGTTTTTATTTTATAATTTTTATGTGTAGAAAATGCTTGAAGTAAAATGGTTTGAGGTACCATATATATGGATGAATGATATTTGGGATTCAGAGGAAGGTGCACGTATTGTTGTTAAGGTGAATGAATATAGTGTATTAATTGGTGAAGAATCTTACATATTTTAACACAATTATTAGGTACAATAGTTAGAATGGCTACTTTTGTAACCAATAATTTCACAAATTAATATAATATGTTAAGTTCAAAGAAAGAAGAAATATAGAAAACAATAGAGGTACATAAAGAATCTTTTAGTAATTGTTTTGTTTTTTTAGTGTATAAAAAATTGATATTATCTTTTTCAAATTTGTAGTCTAAATTCATATTTCACAAATATGATTCTAACGAGCTTGTTAATGGGGGAAAAAAAAATCTTAAAGAAGTTAAGATTTGGACAACTACAAATATGACTATAAAGCGGATTCAATGGAAGAATGATATAAAACTTAAATATTTTGATGAAATCAAATCACCAATAAACATAACTGCAAATATTTATGATTTAAATTAATTGTTGCACATTGGTTGGATAACAAAGTAAATGTGTATATATATATTTGGAAATTATATTTTAATTTACCTTTATGATATGAATAAATAAGTTAGTTTAGTTTTGTGAACAAATTTTTTCTTAGGAACAAAGTGAGTAAAACGGAACCAATCGTCTATGGCACTTAAATTTGTGTTTTCATTTCCCTTAAACTAGTAGGAAGCCTACTTCTGTTTTCATATTTATTTTGTAGACTGAGAAAGCTAATGTGCTGAGGTTTATATTCATAGTCGTACACGTAAAGACAAAAGTGTTACTGTAGTGAATAAGAAGATAGCCGGAATTGTGTTATTCAATTATTTTACGCTTTTCATTTTTATTTTTTTATGTAAATCTCCTTTTTACTGATAGAGCTTTAACATTGCATTATTCGGTCTCTTTTAAGACATATTTTGCAATTTCATAAAGGTGATATTCTATAGGAATATGTGCAAGATCATGTTTGGACTATTTGGTTGATGACAAGTTGAAAATGAAGATGGTAAACAATGTCATAACTTCATTATTTTATATTGATTTCATTATTCAAAAATTTTTTATACATTTACATTTTTCAATTTTATACAGGTGATATTCCGTAGGAATATGTGCAAGACTATGTTTAGACTATGTATCTGGTTTGGTTAATGATTTTAGTTTCAACTATATATTTGATTTATGTTTGGATTATATATTTGGCTTAGTTGGATTTTATTTAGATTATGTCTAGGTTATATATTTTTACTTTATTTATATAGAATTAAGTTATAAATAAATTAATATTATAAACAAATTACACTTTTAGCAATTTGATACTATACGATAGTCTGTACTTATCATTGGTGTATTTGTATTACTAAAACATTTTATCCACGATTTAAATCCTCATTATTTGTTTAGAATATTATTGGAAATTAATTATAGAACATTTATTGATGGTTGATACGTGGCTATAAGTTCTATGTCTTTAATATATACCTTGACGGTCGAAACTTATACCAACGATAAAAACTGTTGAAATAGGTATTGTCAAATCAACTATAGTAGACAGTATTTGATAGTTTCTACTTTAGCGATGCTTAAATCATTGATATAGACTTATAAACCTATTTTTACGGTCAAATTGTTTGTCGATAAAAGGGTATATTGATGTTACATGTGCTAACAGTTATTTTTTCATCGGAATAGCCTTTTTGACCGTTAATATAAAATTTTCAAACTTATAACGACGGTTTTTTTTTTAGCAACAAATATTTAGTAACTAAATGACAATTTATTTGTGTTGTAGTAAAATGTATTATTTATTTTATGAATTCTTAGTCAAAGATGGATACTGCTCATTTGATGCATATAATTTAAAATTATTCAAATAAATAAAATAATAAATTTAACATATTTTATGTAATCAATGTAAAGTAATTTTAAACATTGCAATCGGTTGAGATATATAATGAAAAACATAAAATTTGCTACTTAATTTCATGAGCTAATTTTAAAATATGTGTAACCAATCTTTGAATAAGGTAAAATTTAAGTGTTTTAAAAGTTTAAATTTTTAATATGATTGAAGTTCCCATTAATAATGTATTTGCTCTTCAAAGAGTTTGATGTTGATAAGATCTCTACCAACATACTCTTTAATGAAAACTTATTTGGTGGTTATTTTTATGGAATTAGATATTCACATCGTACACATTGTGTTTATTTATAGGATAGCTTGTTTAGGTTTAAGATATTTGAGAAAAGAGAGGGTAAAAGTTCCATGGAAGCCTCCTCTGAAATTGAAGTCAGATTGTATTTTACTTTAAAAAATATGCAAATTAGTCATTGTACATTAGATTAAAGAACAAACTGGTCATTCTATTAAAAATTGCATCTATTTTTATTGTTAAAAACTTGTCCATGTACATCAACATGAGGTACACGTAGCATGCCACGTGTCACTATTTAGTTATTTCGTTAGTCACACCAATTTTTAATAGTAGAAATGGATGAAATTTTTAATAAAAAAAGATTATTTTCCTCTTTAATCTAATGTATAAGGATTAATTTACCCTTTTTTTAGTAGAGGGGACAATAAAATTTGACTCCTAATGCAATGGCCTCCATGGTACTTTTACCGAGAAGAGAGCACTTACTTGTTCATTGAGAAACTAATTGTTAATGCATATTTGTAAGTAAATTGAATAATTCATTGTTTTTCATTATTTAAATAATTTAAAAAAATAACTTATCCTAATTTATCACCTAAAAGTTCTATCAATTATAAATTTTGATTGATTGAATTATAAAACAATTATCATAGGTGGTATCCTTCCAATAGATAATGACCTCATGTTCCAGCTCTATGATTTATAAAATTTTAAAAATATTAAAATTTCTAATATTTTTTAAAAAAATTTCAGTATTTTATATTTTTAGAATTCTTTTTTATTTTATAATTTTTCTCTATTTTTGATAATTTAGAAAAATGTGATTTTTAAAATAATTTTTTGTAACTTTTTTTTATAATCTTTGTGACTTTTTTTTTAAAATTATATTTATATTTTTATATTATTTAAAATAATTTTAATACTTTTTGTAATTTTTTAAATATTTTTTTTTGTAATTTTGCATTTTTTATATTTTTAATAATTTTTGTATTTTTTGTAACTTTTAAGATTTGTTTCGAAAAAAATGAATTGAATTCAAAGTTGAGTCGAGTGAATAAATGGATAGAGCTCTACGGCCGTAATTATAGGGAAACAAAAAAGTAAGAGCTTCTATTCACAATTTGAATGATTACTCAATCAAATTAAACATAAAATAAATTAGTGCCTAATGTGGTAAAGGCTTTTCTCATGAGTATTTTTTTTTAGTAGAAGTAAACAACATTAAGCTAAAACAATAAAATTAAACAACTCTGTAGAGGAAATCACTATCAGACTGTAAGATCTCTTAAACTGAAATTGGAGGTCCTCGAAAAGCGTCAGCCCAAAGGATTATCATAAATGCATTTCGCCATTTGATCAGTAGCCATATTTTGAGATCTAGGAATGTGTCAAATTTTTATCTTCCAATCCCTATTAAGATATCCATTGATTAATCGTAGCTCTACTAGATTACTGTTAGCAGCGTTGCCTGCAAGAAAGGACTCCACAAGTAGTGCATTATTACATTTGATTTCTAACTATTTGTAGCCTTTCTCCCATGATATATGTAGACTTTCAAGAATCGCTCAAGCTTCAAAGAGAAAAATCGTTTCCTTGCTCACTTTCAAAAAGTAACCGCATAACCATTCTCCATTTGTATCCCTAAAAACTCCTTCAATTGAAGCATTATCATCTTTAAATGACATTGTGCAATTCGAGTAAATTATTAGTTATTCCCTTTATGAGTTAGACATGAATGTGTAGAAGATGTAGTGTGTGTATATATATATTCCAAAATAAAAAGAGCGATTGAGTTGAAAAAAATAAAGGAGAATAGCAGAATATATGAAATCACAATGCATAATACCTATGATTCGATTCAATTCTGAATAATTGTAAATCATATCTTCTTTTTTATTAGAAAAATTTGAACTAAATAAGTTATGTCTCACTTGATCATTACTATCATAATGACATCATTGTTTGACACAAGACAACATATGATTGACTAGTCGATTTTTTTAACATCCAAAGGATTGAATTGGAATGTCTGATAACATTAGAGCTAAACTAAGAACATCTATAATATTAGGGACTGAAATAAGAAAAAAGACTTTAAGAACTAAAGTGGAAATAGTGGTATAATCTTAAGCAGATATAATAGCCAGGTGAACCTGAACCTCATAGCATCTCAAAAAGTTAATATTATGGCTAAAATAAAACCCTAAAATGGACCTAAATGAAACTAAAGGAAAACCTTAGAATTGCCAAGTCCAACCGAGGGCATGCACCAGAAGAGTGTTTCAACAAAGCCTTGGTATTGCCTTGCAAACCAAAAGCTTCTTCATTTCCATGGAGAGTTTCAAATGTTCAGTCATGTCCACCACTTCTCCATCCTCACAAGGAACCCCATCTGAATCCTTTAAGTAACTGAGCCAACCATAGATGAACCGTTGCCAGACCCATGGCTTTCCCCAGGCACACCTTCCTACTTGACCCAAAGGGGGACAACCTCAGATCAGATCCCAAACACTCACGTCTTCTTCCATGAACCGCTCCAGTCTGAACTTTTCAGCATCTGCCCAAACGTCTTCGTTATGAGTGATTCCCCACACGTTCACCATTGCTGTTGTGCCTGCTGGAACCAAATGATCGCCAACGTGAACGTCGTGGATGGCACACTTTATTGAATTGTCACATCATATCCCTTTATGTCTCTCTAAGCGCTCATGACTCGCAATGCTGTTCTCAATACAAATCTCCAATCATTTGATCCTTACGATAGTTTTAGCACCCATATAATTCATCTCTGTCATAAACATCTAATCATCACGTCCCTAGTCCACAACTTCCATTCAACAATTTCACAATTCTTATTAGTTGTTTCTTGATACACTGCATAAATTTTTACACTTCGATTGAGGGGAGGTCACCTTACCGTTTATACTATTTTCTTTTTAGGTTCTAAGGTCCACTTTGTAACTTGTATTAGTAAGTCTTTCCCAGTTTCTCTAGAATTCACTTATTATAGCATACTGTATTTCGCATGTCAATGCTCAACTCTATATGCATACAACATCCTTAAATTCGTTTATCATTATTACTCAGCCTTGAAGTTCACAACATCATTCTCAACTTAATCCTCATTATTGATCTAGATAACGCTAGCAATCTTGTTTTTCTAGGCCACAAACACTTTCATGTTGTCTCACTTTGACTTAGGTTTCGCATTATGAGATTCACATCAAATCCCAATCCATGCACACTGGCCTTCTTTCATCTTTTTAGAAGATCTCGGTTCAAGGGGTTCTCATTTTCTTTTATTCCACTGTAGATAAGTAACAAAAATATTTTATAAAAATTTTAATAAATTTAAATTTGGATGGTTGCATAATGGGATATCCAAAAACTATTCAAAACGTCGCTAAAAGTCTGTTTTCCTGTAATGTGTTTTTTTCCATATTCATATATCCAATACATAAAAGTATTTAATTCGGTTTTAAATTTAAATAATTGAAAAGATGCAAATATCCCACCCGCTTAAATAGATGTACTAGTTAGGTCAACCTGATTCTCACAGCATATCACAAAAGATAATCACTCAATTATTAAAAAAAATTCATTTTAAGCACCCAAAATAAAGAGTTTACAATTTAACCATTCATGTTTTATAGTTCGTATATTTTAATTATTTCCGTTAAAAACTCTAACGCAAAATCTGACATGACATAATTTATCACATAAATATTGCATATCACTTTAAAGGACTAAAATATAATTTACCTAATACTAATTATTAACTAAAATAATAATAATTAACTAGCTTCTTCCTCAAATTTTAACTTTGTAGAGGGAAAAGAGGGCGGCGTTCATTTAGGGTTTAGGTTCATAAAACAAAGTTAGAATTTGAGAAAGAAGAGACATTTAGATTCCGGTTGTCTTCAATTATTTAATTATTGTTTTTTTTTGTTAATAATTAGTATTTAGTAAATTATATTTTAGTTTTTTAAAGTAGTATGCAACATTTATGTGATAAATTGTGTCATGTGGCATCCAACGATTGGTCTATAGGTAAAAAAAGTTTTGTCAAACTTTCATTAAAATTTTTAACAAAAATAACCAAAATGAATGAATTATGTAAAGTGAGAGGCTAAATTGCAAACTGTTTATTTTAAAAGCCTAAAATAAAAAGTTTTGATAATTGGGTAACCATATTATAGTTTACCCAATATAATATTATGGCTAAAATAAAACCCTAAAAAAGGACCTAAATGAAATTAAAGGAAAACCTTAGAATTTGCCAAAGTCCAACCCAAGGCATGCACCAGAAGAGAGTTTCAACAAAGCCTTGGTATGGCCTTGCAAACCAAAGGCTTCTTCATTTCCATGGAGAGTTTCAAATGTTCAGTCAAGTCCACTTCTCCATCCTCACAAGGAATCCATTTGAATCCTTTAAGTAACTGAGCCAACCATAGATGAACCGTCGCCAGACCCATGGCTTTCCCCGGGCACACCCTCCTACCTGACCCAAAGGGAGCCAGCCTCAGATCAGACCCCATAACACTCACTTCTTCTTCCATGAACCGCTCTGGTCTGAACTTTACAGCATCTTCCCAAACGTCTTCGTTATGAGTGATTGCCCACATGTTCACCATTGCTGTGGTGCCTGCTGGAACCAAACGATCGCCAACGTGAACGTCGTGGATTGCAAGGCGAGCCCATGAAAGAAGAGGTCCCGGTGGGTGCACCCGAAGAGTCTCCTTCACAATGGCTTGAAGGTAAGGCATGTTATGAATGTCAGAATCTGACACTTGTTTGGATCCTTCAACAACAGCATCGATCTCGGCCTGAGCCTTGGCTTGGATTTCTGGGTGTAAAACGATCCTCGCTAGGATCCATTCTAGCAAGATTGCCACCGTATCAGTCCCCCTGAAGATCATCTCCTGCAAAAACCATGCAATGCAAAACTGGTATTATAAGCTTGCATTGCAATAAAACAAAACAGGAAATTGTAAGATATGTTAGATTAGTTTCAATGGCATACCCATAAAACAGCAATCATATCAGAGTTATTGAGTTTTTCATGTTTTTCTAAATCAAGCAATACATCAACGAAGTCCCCAACTTTATTGCCATCATCTTCCAAGCCACCATTAACCCTTTTTAATGCATGTTCTTCGATGATATTACCGACAAAAACATTAACTTTTGAAGCCAAAATCCTACATCTTTTCCTCACTCCTTGGAAATCAAGCAAGCCAAGAAGAGGGAAATGATCGCTCCAATTGAATATCCCCAACAACTCGTACCCTTCACTCACTAGCTCCTCAAGTTGTAGCCCTTCTAATCCAGGGTTCTCAAAGTCGTATCTTTTACCAAAGACGGTCGCCATCACTGAGCTCAACGATCCCAAATGAAGTACCCTCCTTATGAAAACCTCACCTTTTGATTCCATCGAACACTTTATCTCCTCCACCATTTTGATACCAATATCACGCCTTAATCCTTCGAAGCCAGCGATCCTCTTGGGACTGAATAAATGGGTGGCTGAGATTCGTCTCAAATCCCTCCAGTAATCACCATAAGGAGCAAACCCCATTGCTCTGTGAAACAAAAGCTCGTAGGCAGACTCCTTCACGGGTCTATCAGCAAAAGCTGAGTTGTTGAGAATATCCCTTGCAGTTTCAGGGTCACTGGAAATGACAAACCGAGTGCATCCCACGGAGAAAGCCATCAACTTCACTGCGTTAAGGGTTTTAGCCAGTTTAGACAGGGCTCGATGAGGGGTGGAGCCAGTGAAAACAGTGAGCAAGCCGAGGAATGGGAAGCCCAGAGGACCAGGGATTGCAAAACTAGCCTTAGACCTGAAGCGGGCCCATGCAACCCCCCCTGGAGAAAACCAAAAGGCAACGGTTCCCACCAAAAGAACAGCCCAGAGAAATGCTTCGAAGCTCAACAAAGGAGATCGAAGCGCCAGAAAACCAAGTTCCAGGGACATTTTGATCTCTTCCTGTAAGATGGGTATTCAACAAAAACTGATATTGGGCATAAGGAGAAACAGAATTTCGGCTTACAGGGAATATAAAAGAACGTAAATGAGGAAAATGGAGGGGTACTTGGAAAGCTTAATAGCCATAGGGTTTAGGAGAAATGAATAAATAGAGAAGTAGGATAGTCTTGGGCAGTTAAACAAAGAGAAAAACTTGGTGATTTATATGATTCCAGCAGGTCACCCTAATACTTTAGGGAGCAAAATCTGAGGCGACGTGTGTTTCTTTATTTGGTACGTAATGTTTTGACAGTATTGTCATGACTGGAGATCAAACTTGGTGATAAGATAAAATCTTAGCCGTGTGGTTTTTGTTGAAAGATGATGATGATTTGTGTTGCAGCAGCCTGCAGGACTGTAGCAGAGAGCACCGGTAGTATGTTCAAAATTTTAATACAATATCATATTATAAACCTTGGGATAATGATCATGCAACTGATAATGGTAGATAGAAATCAGCATTATTTCATTATAAATATAAATGGAGTATTATATAAATGGATTTTGTTAACTGTGAAAATCAGCACATTAGAAGGCAAAAATAAACCAATTAGAAGAAAGCTTACCGACGACCTGGAATGACTTACATTACAGGCATAATTTGGTCTTGTTTACCGTTTCCTCTCATCAAGAAAACCATGGCTAAAATCTTGGAAAGTTTTCTGTTAGTAGATATTTTATGCTTAAAATCTGTACCTTCCAGTTGAGTTGGTACCACCATATCTCTCCACCTGTTGGACTTAACAGTTGAGTTCATTTAGTTTCCAACAAACAAAATAAGTCCATTTGGATTCAGTCTTGAATGAGGTGATTTATAATTTGAGTTATTACTACTTGGGGTATTACTATCATCTCAATATTAAAATTTTTTATTTAAATTTAATTATAAAATTAAGATTTATATATTTTAAATAAATTTTAAAAGGAAAAATCATGTTGTTATTGAATTTTTAATGTGTTGAAATTTTAAGCTAAATGTGTGTTAGTTTAAATGGGTGCCTGTGTGGGTGTAGGGACGGCAAAATTCGAATCGCTCGATGGATTCCAAACCATTCCACTTTGAATAGAGTGAATTTTTTCTTTTGAAAGTTGGATGAGGGACAAGTTCGGTGAATTTTTTATTTTGGATAGTGGATAAGGAGCGGTTATAGTAATTGTCTGCCTCATCATGACCCGCTCCACTATATGAAATTACTATTTTGTCCATGTATATATAAACTCTTAAAAGGGTAAAAATATAATAACATAATGTAGAGAAAATCCATATGTTTTATATTTAAATATTTTTTGAATTATTATGTTTAAATATTTACTTGACTTTAAAAATATTAAAAATATTAAAGATAAATAGCAAATTAAATTGAAATAAAGTGAGCAATGGCGGGATGTATGCATCTGACATCTATGGAACAAATAGTATTTTTTAAGATTATGCATTCATAGTGGAACAAGGCGGGTAATGGAGCAAAACATACCAATTATGTAACCACGATAAATTTAACAATATTTGCCCCTTTTCCGCTCCATTGCCATCCATATGTGGATGTGTGTGAGTTTGAAATTTTATAATATTAAAAAAAAACTAAAAATTACTTCTGACAGAAACATATCTCCAATAAAGTTAGTTTGACAAATGTAGGATTGATTGAGAGGTCCAGCGCATTAATGCCTTGGCAATCAGTGTGATTCCTTTTTTACCTCATTTCATATTTTATTTTAATATTAATTCTTGTAGATACTTATTTTTTTGTTACTAACTATCCAATTAATAGTAGTAATTTGAGAGATATTTTTCATTTTATGAGCACATTTGGGAACAATTTCCTTTGAGAACGAATTCATTGGGAACAACTCCACATTAGAAATGACATTTTGAGAATAACATTGGAAGGTTAGCATAATTCCTTGGTTATTCCACTTTTGGATGACTTGAACAGCATGGTTTAGAGGTTCAAATATAGAAATTATTAAGAATTTCTTCTTAACTTTTCTTTGAGAATGCAAATCTTTCCTCTTTATTTAAACATGAATTCTCACAATATCATCTTTGTCAAAATCTATCACAAACCTATCTTGAACTATGTAGGGAATTAACTGAGTCAAATTTGTGCTTAGAAGCTAGAAAACTTCTAGCTTTTGACTTGTGCACTACCAAATCAAAGACTTCTAGCCTTTGATTTTTGGGATTTTTACTAAAATAATATGAAAAAAAAAACTAAAATGGGATGTCCTTAACATTATACACGAAAATGGGTCATTGCAACTGATGGAGGGTGGTGCATAGAGGTGTGCATGGGCCGGGCCGGGCCGGGCCTATAAAAAAATTTCGACCCGTTTTCAAGGCCCGGGCCCGGCCCAACCCGAAATATGGGCATAAAAATTTGTCCAAGCCTGGCCCGAGAAACAATTGGTAGGCCCGAGCCCGGCCCGACCCGGCCCGGTCATATTAAATTTTTTTTACTTTTTTTATTAAATAAAAAACTTTAAAATATAATAAATCAAATGCATTTAAAACATAAAAACAAATATTAAAACAAAAAATAAATAAAAATGGGACTAAAATAATTATTAAAATAATACATAAATTAAAAATATAATAAAAAGTAATTATATTAAAATTAAAAAATTGAAACAAATTAAAACTAAATTAAGAATTAAATTATATTAACAACAAAAGTTTTACAATATCAAAATAACATCAAAACAACAAAAAAAAGTAAAGTAAAAGTACTAAAGTTATTTAAAATTAAAAATAAAAAAATTTTAAAAATAATTTAATATTAAAATCGGGCAGGCAGTAGGGCAGCTCAGGCCAAAAATCTTGCCCGAGGCCCGGCCCATTTTCTAAACGGGCCTCATTTTTTGTCCAAGCCTATTTTTCGGGCCTATATTTTTACCCAAACCCTCCCATTTTTCGGGCCGGGCCGGGCCGCCCGGCCCATGCACACCTCTAGTGGTGCATAGGCGGCACCACCCTCAAATCCAAACATAACTGACAGTTTTGCAGGTAAAAAAAAAAAAAGAAATAGGGGTGGAGGGTACCCCACAGGCGGCACCAGTGGAGGGTACCCCACAGGCGGCACCGGGCTCTCCTCTGCCCCGAGGGACTCCGCACTGCCACGGACGGGACTCCTCACTGCCATTGCTTTTGTTTTTTTATGTGTTGGGGACCTTAAAATGGTCCCCAATTTCTTTGTATGCGTGAGTGAAGAAGAAGAAGGGGGGAAGGAGAAGAGAAAGAGAAGAGAAGAAGAAGAAGAAGAAGAAGAAGAAGAAGAAGAAGAAGAAGAAGGAGGAGGAGGAGGAGGCGGCATTGGTGAGGGAAGAAAAAAGAAAAAGAGAAGGAGAAGAAGAAGAAGAGAAAGAGAAGGAAAAAAAAAAGGTAATATTTTTTTAAGGAAATAATTATTAATTGTTAATTTAAGGGAATAAATGATTTATATTAATTGTTAATGTTATTATTGTTGATTGATTTTGATTTAATTTTTAAATTTAATTTTTTTACAAGGTATATTTTGGATAAAAAGAGATATTAAGGTATGTTTGTATTTATTTTATTTTTTATATATATTCATAATTTATTTTTAATTTTTATTGAAGTAAAAAATCTTATCTATGTTATGTACAAAAAATATTTTATTATTATTTTATTTAATTTATTTGGTAAGTGTGTTTTAGGTTAATTAAATATATTTTTTATTAATTTATTTTGGCATGTTATATTTTGATTTTTTTATTTTTTATGTGATGAGTTTTTTTACAAAAATAGTATAAAAAATAGCTTAATAGTATATTTTAAAAATATATTTTAAAAATCCGAAAATAAAATAAAAAGGCCAAAATCAGAGGTTTTTTACTAAATTAATATAAATATACTAAAATAATATATATGAAACATTATGTACTAAAATAATAAAAAAATAAAATACGAAAATAGTATATTTTGGAAAATAAAATCCAAAAATAAAATAAAAAACAAACGGCTAAAATCAGAAATTTTTACTAAATTAATATAAAAAAACTAAAATAATACATTTGAAACATTATGTACTAAAATAATATAAAAATAAAATACGAAAATAGTATATTTTTAAAAAATCCGAAAACAAAATAAAAAAGGCCAAAATCACAGATTTTTACTAAATTAATATAAAAAAACAAAAATAATACATGGAATATTATGTACTAAAATAATATAAAAAAACAAAATACGAAAATAATATATCTTAAAAAATAAAATCCAAAAATAAAAATAAAAAGGGCCAAAATCAAGGTTTTTTTCTAAATTAATATAAAAAAACTAAAATAATACATGAAACATTATGTACTAAAATAATATAAAAATAAAATATGAAAATAATAAATTTTAAAAAATAAAATCCGAAAATAAAAATAAAAAAGGCCAAAATCAGAGTTTTTTTTCTAAATTAATATAAAAAACTAAAATAATACATTTGAAACATTATGTACTAAAATAATATAAAAGAATAAAATACGAAAATAGTATATTTTAAAAAATAAAATCCGAAAACAAAATAAATAAAACGGCCAAAATCACAGATTTTTACTAAATTAATATAAAAAACTAAAATAATACATGAAACATTATGTACTAAAATAATATAAAAATAAAATCTGAAAATAAAAAATAAAAAGGACCAAAATCAGAGTTTTTGTTCTAAATTAATATAAAAAATAATACATTTGAAACATTATGTACAAAAATAATATAAAAAATAAAATACGAAAATAGTATATAAATTTTAAAAAATAAAATCTGAAAATAAAATAAAAAATAAACGGCCAAAATCAGAATTTTTTATTGAATTAATATAAAAAAAACTAAAATAATACATTTGGAACATTATGTACTAAAATAATATAAAAAAATAAAATACGAAAATAGTATATTTTAAAAAATAAAGTCCAAAAATAAAATAAAAAATAAACGGCCAAAATCAGAGTTTTTTATTAAATTAATATAAAAAAACTAAAATAATACAATTGGAACATTATGTACTAAAATAATATAAAAAAATAAAATACGAAAATAGTACATTTTCAAAAATAAAATCCAAAAATAAAATAAAAAATAAACGGCCAAAATCAGAGTTTTTCTGTTTTTTATTAAATTAATATAAAAAAACTAAAATAATACATTTGGAACATTATGTACTAAAATAATATAAAAATAAAATACGAAAATAATATATTTTAAAATTTTAAAATCTGAAAATAAAATAAATACCAAAATATATTGAACTACATGCCGGGTATATTATATATATATTATAACTTAAACCAAAATATCGTAATTAAAAGTAATATATAAAATTTAGTTATTTTGACAAATATTTAAAATCCATCAAACATTGAAATTAATAACAGAAATTTATTTGAAATTGCAGGTATGGCAACGGCTTCATTGATTAAGGAAGATCCTCACATAGCTGACAGAGTTAATAAAACGGTAATATATTGTTATTTGTTACTCACAGGTTCCATTAAAAAAGATTTATGTAATTTACGGAAATAAATTATGTTATTATAACTTTTTTCTGCAATTTAACATTGTCAGGAATCGTACCGCGTATTAAGGGGCCGGGTGAATGGTTTAGGATATTCCCCGGATGCACGACTGATACCGTACTTAGAGCTAGCTGGATTCGGGTCAGCAGCATTGATCCGGACGTTTAATTTGCGGTACGATTTAATATCCGCATTGGTTGAGCGTTGGCGCCCGGAGACCCACACTTTTCACTTGCCGTGTGGGGAGTGCACTGTCACTCTGGAGGATGTTGCACTGCAACTTGGGCTCCCAATCGACGAGAGTCCAGTAACCGGCGTAAGTGCGATAGCTGAGCCGGCTGCACTTTGTTATAGCCTCCTAGGAGCCTCGCCCGGGAGCACGTTTCTGTTGCCGTCTTGAGCAACCGCAAGAAGTAAGATCTGTGTATATTTTCCATATAGCCATGTCCCATCTACTTGCACAAACGGCTTGCAGTTGGGAAATGCGCGCACACATGGATCAAACGTCCAGAATATCCGATGAAAAATTCTTTTTTCTGGCTGTAATTGGTCATCCGGACCGTAATAAGGTTGTGTCTGTAACTCAATGATAGTCCCAGGTACGTACTCCCGCATAGCGGCTATCCATCCCTGTAACTCGTTATACGATGTATCGAAATCCCCATACAATTGCTCCATTGCCATTTGTTTAGCTATCCACGTCTTTCGATATGATACAAATCATCAAACCGCGCTCGCATTTCTGGCAATCGAAGATGAAACTTTAATGGTCGGCATGTCCTTCACCATTGGCATGATAAACGTACAGATAGTTTTGGAATCAAGTTTTCCATGGTCTTCAGTCATACGTATTGATGTATACGTGTGAGGCTCAACAAATTTGCGTATCTCCCACATCTGCGATTTTTGAATAAATGCAGCTCGTACACGCCAATTACAGCCTTCCGCCGACTTCCAACACTCTCCAATATATAATGTCGGTTTAGACACTGCAACTTTGTAATCCACTGATATATTCATGCTATACCGCTTAATAGCAAATACACAGTCTTCTTTGCTTTCGAATCTCTGGCCTACCAATAACTCCTCATGATCAGAATTTACGGCCAATCGGTGAGCAGGAAGTATTTCAGGGTACTCCGGGAACTCAGCTTCATGCGCCGCGTCGGGGTCTATGAGCGACATGTGTGGCCGAGGGTTATTATGTATCACAATACGTCGCATCTGGTTCCCCACTGAAGACGCGTTAATGTTTCCATCCTCATTCACATCTTCATCGTCAATATCATCGGGGACATCGTCCACATCGGGATCACTATCACTATCGACCTCTTCCTCACAATGATCACTATTATCGTATCCATCATCACCAACCACGTCAATATCGGGTGTAACATTAAGATCGATATCGATCCCACGTATAGTCGATTCACTATCAACGTACGATATTGGAGCCACCACGCACGGTTCTTCAGTTGCATGTTCTTCACCATATGCAGTGAGATCTTCATTCTGCTCCATACCGGCTAACTCAGCAAATAAGTGAATCGGTAAATTTTTGTCACTCTCATTCTCACAGTAAAGAGCTATCATTGTCTCCACGTCTTCGTCGTCTACAAGTTCCATTTCGGTGAATTTGATAGGATCTGTCGAAACTGGAAACTTGTAGAAAAGTTTTGAGATCCTTCTCCCACAACGTCTAACAATTTTTGCGTTAATTCTTCCCTTCATATCATCCAATGTGACATTTCTATTAAATCTCATTGCTATTTGTTGCCGACATTCAAATATGCATCCAACGGTTGTTGTTAAGATGATTCCATCGAAATAAACGCATACGAAAAACTGATTATCCATCTTCAATACTCAATCTGTTAAAAAAATAAACAAAATTTCTCAAAATAATTTTGAACAATAAATAAATTACTTAAATACAAAATTAATTAATCAATATGCAATTTTTTTCATTCATAAGCCTATACTTTTTCAGTTCTAAATTTGTATATGAACAACATTTATTTTTACATTTAACCACTTATATTGAGTTTTACATTTTCTTCCATCTCCGATCCCGTATCTTCATCTGGGAAATTCTCTACAATCCAATTTAGAAATTCTTGATTCTCCTTATATTCATCTTCTACAATCCAATTTGGAAATTCCTCGGGATCTTCTGCCTCTTCAATCTTTATAATTGGTATTGAATATATAAGTTCTCTTGGTAATTTCCTAACAACTAATTTATCCATCCATGGTTTGTCAAACACATTTTGCTTCCCAATTAACTTTCGTGAACCTATACTTTGTCTCGCTATTTTCCTTGCTCCACAAGATATTATAAACTTCGCGAAGTTTATAACTAGATTCCAATAGGTTCGTGGTACTGATGCCTTCCAAAGTTCGTGCTAAACTTATTATCGCATCAGGCAATACCAAATATGTTGCCATTTCTAACAATATGTATAACAAAAATATTTTTAGTTGTTATCACTAATTAACAATTACTTTATAATAGTTTTACTAACATAAAAACTTTCAAATATATTTAAAAAATTTAAAATATAAAATTCATAATAAACACATAATTAATGCTAAACACAAAACTTATTAACATTTCACAATAAACAAAATAAATTTTAAAACAAAACATAAAAGTAACACTAAACAAACTATATAATACTAACAAAATAAATTTTTTCTTATCATAATCTATTTTGTTTAAAAAATAACAACAAATAAATTACCTTTTCTTTTTTTTCTTCTTCTCCTTTCTTTCTTTCTATCTTCTTCTTCAGTAAATTTTTTTTTTTCCAATCTGTAGTCGAATGGAGGGGAGGGTGAATATATACTAGAGGGGGTCAAGGCTATGAGAAAGGCACCACCGGTGCCGCCTGTGGGGTACCCTCCACTGGTGCCGCCTGTGGGGTACCCTCCACCCCTATTTTATTATTATTTTTTTCTTCCTATTCTTTTTTTTTTTTTTACCGCAAAGCGCATCGATTATGTTTGGATTTGAGGGTGGTGCCGCCTATGCACCACCCTCCATCAGTTGCAATGACCCATTTTCGTGTATAATGTTAAAGACATCCCATTTTGTTTGTTTTTTTTTTCATATTATTTTAGTAAAAATCCCTTGATTTTCACTAACTTTTCAAAACCTGCATCCAAAAGAGAACCTCTCTTCAACGAAACGGTCATACATTTTTCCCTATAACCAAGTTGTCTCCGCTCCAAACGAGTTGACTTCGACTCTGACTCCGTAACAGACGAGGGACGACCAGTTTCACCGGTTACTGTACAATCTTCCAGAATATAAAGATTGTTGGTCTTTTTACCTTTTAACAAAACGAAAGCTCCACAAGACAACTTAATGTCACTCAACTCGATGTTGATTCTACAACCTTTTGAGTCTAAAATACTCAAAGAGATGAGATTCTTTCGTAAATCAGGTACATACTTGACATATGAGAGTGTCCTAATCATCCCGTTGTGCATCTTAATTTTAACAGTACCAATACCAATTACCTTATTGGATCAATCGTTTCTCATGCATACAACTCCACCTTCAACCGAACTGTATGTGGAGAACCATTTTCTGTTGGGACACATGCGGAAAGAACATCCTAAATCTAGGATCCACTAGGACGTAAGCTCGGAGCTATCGCTCATTGACATTAGCAAGAAATCATCATCGTTTTCATCAGCCAAATTAGCACAAGCTGCATCTTGCTCGTTACTCTCAGCAGCCATTTTATTTCACAATTTATAACAATATGCTTTGACGTGACCTAACTTCTTACAATAGTGGCATCTTTTGTCTCGCTTCTTTGATGCTACCAAAACAGAAACTTGCCTATCTGCCTTGCTATCTGAACCAAACTCATTGTCAAGTTTGTCTTTACTCAACAAATGACCATTCACATCCTCGAACGAGAGTTTGTCTTTATTATAAATCAGGGTCTCCCTGAAAGACTTGTATGGAGAGGGTAAAGAGCACAATAATAGCATAGCCTGATCTTCATCGTCAATCTTAACCTCAACATTCTTTAAATCATTCAAAAGAGTAATAAATTGACTAATGTAATCTCTAAGAAACTCAACTTTGTTCATGTGAAATGTAAATAGATGTTTCAACACTAAACGGTTAGTCAGAGACTTAGTTGCATAAAGAGTTAATAATCTTTTCCACAAGGCGGATGAGGTTTTCTTCATCAATACATCTTGCAATACCTTATTCGCGAGGCACCACTGGATTGCAGACAGGGCATTTTCATCAAGCTCTTCCCATTTTGTCTTATTTAGATTCTTAGGTTTCTTTCTCGAGAACAACCTTTTTCAATGTAGTCTGAACTAGAATTGCCATAATTCGAACTTGTCACAGATTGAAATTTGTGACACCATCGAACTTCTCAATGTCAAACCTTATTGTTGTTATCTCTGAACGGGTTGATATACGAAAATTGAACTAGCTCTAATACCAATTGCTGAGAATCGACCCGATTAAGCAACGAACAAGTAAAAAATAGCGGAAGAAATTGAGAAATTGAACACACAAATTTAACGTGAAAAAACCCTTCCAAAGAGGATAAAAAATTACGGGTAAAGATAATTTTACTATAATGGCAAAAGAATGAAGAGTACAAAAGATAAAGATAAAAACTAAACCTCAAAATCCGAAAACAAAGAACCCTCAAAACGTAAATACAAAATTTTCTAAAACTGTTATAAGTTCTAATCTTTAATGGGTATGTTTTCTAATGTTGTAAAAGAGCTTATTTATAGGCTAAATTCGTAAGTCAAATAAATTATACTAATAATACTAAATTTTCTAGAAAGAAAATATATTTTGTTTAATTGAACTTGCAAGCAATCTCTTATTTTATTTAATAGGAATTTAAGTCACACAACTCTAACAAAAACTAAATCGATCTCTTTAGTAATAAAAAGATTAATTTGATCTAATCTTTCTAATACAAGGATTTCTTAACGTAATAACAACTTATTTAAATACAATTCATAGAGTTTATGGGTGGTTTTGGATGAAATTGATTTGAAATTAATTAAATCAAGTTAATATACTTTTACTTCAGCTTTATTTCATAAAATTTTAAAATGGATCTAATCCAAAATATAATAAATTTATATTATTACATGATTTCTATAAATATATTATATATTAATATTCTTTATCAGCAAAAAGAAACCTTTTTTAGTTTTCAAGATCCCTTTTTAAAATGGAAACACTTTTTTTTCTGAAAATATTGTGATTACTAAACAAAACTTGAAGCCACTTCATATGACTAGTTTTGGAGTTTTGAGTAGGAACAAGAAAAAAAAAGAACAGAAGAGAAGGTGTTCTTCTTCGTAAAGTTTTTAACATTAAGTGCTTTCCATTATATTCCAATTGTTTCACTGACCCACTTTTTTTAATAATAAAAATTGAAGATGAACATTTGTCTTGTTGAAATGATAGCTGTGCTGTGAAAATGGAATAAAATATAAAATAGATATTGCGTTGATTAAATGAAATACACATGTATAATATAACATTGTTTGGCTTGCTATTATAATCATGTTATAGAATATATTAGGTATAAATTTGAAATAATATTTTATTTATAAAATTAAATTCATTGCTGTTTTAATTTATTAAATAAAAATATATTTCTAAAGATAATTTTTATTTTATTTAAAATGAATATTTATCAGTATTAAACACTTCAAATAAAAAAAAATATTTTTAAGTATTGAAAGAAAGAAAAAGAAAACCAAAAAGATTTCTCAGTGGATAAGAAGAGATCATTACTCTCAGATGATAAAAGGGCAATATTGAAAGAAAATTTTCAAACTATTCCTTGATGCCTTAAAGAGGCCATCCATTGGGTGGGGTAATGAATGGCAATGCAAGCCCCGCCTGTAATAAGCACCTATACGGTGAAAGCTGTAATGGGCAAAACAATGAACCAAACAATTGAAAAAATAGTTAGCCCAACACCACATAAAAATTATTCCTACATCTGAAACTTCATTACTAATCTTTCTGTTCTTTTGTAATATGAATCAGTAAAGATCAAAATTATTTTTAATGAAATAATTTCATTATGAATGTATAATATTAATACAAAACACAATTTCTTAATAACAAAACAAACTACAGACAAGTCATTGGTTCAATGGCACGTGATGAAAGTAGACACCAAATAAAAAATTCAAATCAATTACTTTCCACATCCCCCTAAAATTGGGTAAAAAAATATATGAAACAAGCTTTTGATATCACTTTTGTGAAGCAAGTAAAAATCATAACTCATCAGATCAGACCTAATTCGACCCAACCTGACCCGACCTGATTGGGACCATACATACCCTTTAACCATTTTTTTCCCAGTGTAACTTGTGCTATAAGTTATTCTTTTACTTATAAGGTTTCAACAATATTCTAATCCTTTACAAGCTATTCTCGAAGAAACAACAATGGCGAAACTAGCTAACCAAAGAGAGATCATTACAAACAAACTACACTTGAAAAGATTAGCCCTGTTAAGACCTGGAGAAAACCTTACCTTCATGTCCATGGATCAGTGTTGGAATACGTAACTTGGATTAACATGACATACAAAGATTAATAACTCCATCCCAAGTGTACAGATTGGAGAGAGCTCTTCCCTTCAACTTCAAGGGGCCTCCATCAACTTCCATATTTGAAGTCCTACAAACTGAGAGAAGCCTTCCAGAAGTACTGAGCTATGCTCTTTGAATTCCATTGTTGGAATGATTTCGTCATGCCCACGTATCTCAAAGGCAAACAATAGATATCTACTTGCGGATGCAAATCTGCAATCAATATATTTTGCTGTTGCAAGACAAACAAAAATCAAACAAACGGATCTGGGAATTATTAGATGTCAAAGGATAAGTAAATGGCAAATTCAAACATGCAAGGAATCCCACCCAACATTCAAGCTAAAGAGCAAAAAGATCTATTCTGAAATTTTAAATTATTATGTAGGCACACAGAAATTGCATACATTATGACCCTCAGGTATTGGTACATGTTAAACACAGGTATTTTCAATCTTTTCCAAGATGTTCATGGTCTCCAGGGGGTCCTTGGATGATCCAATCACTATAACCATATCTAGATATGCATTGGTCGAACATAGGAGTCAAACACGAGTATTTCAAGAAAAATGAAGAATCCAAGCAATATAAGTATATATTATACCTAAATTAAGAAAGTACAACTTGGAATAATCCATTCCGTTACAGATATCACTGAACACATTCTTTTATTTTCTCTGCCCCTTACCTGGAAAAATCCAGTACAAATTAACCAGTTCCAAAGCAAAAGTGAAATGTCATTGATGTAGAGCTTCAACAACATAATCAATTGGTAAAGGAAAAGAATAGTCAAAAGGAAATTACCAGTTAGTACTCATATGAAAACTGCTACTCCTGCTTGGCATAATAGTGAGGGGCTAACTCTGTCAACCAAAGGCCATCTATTATTGTTATATTGCGGATGTACTTATTAGTAGTTTTGACAAACTCGTTGAAAATAATGCAGTCCGCTTTTGTTCGGAATAACACAGATGTTGGATGGATCTGCACCACCTCACCACTTGCCAAACCCCTGTCATTTGGTTAGGTAAATGTAAGGAACTTATAGCTCAGACCTCCTGAACAACTAAACAAACAATAAATGCTGATCTAACACGATCAAATGAGAATATAAAGCAAGGGAAGATCACGTAGAAAGATGAGTGCGTCCTTAAAAATGAATGCTCTAAAAGCTACTATCAAATCATATCCATACCTGTATGTTCCGTCAGGTTGCTTCAAAGCTGCATTGAGGAAAAAAGCAGCAGCAAGGCATCTGCGGAACTGAAGTGTGTCGTCTCCACAAGAAGAAATGCAAAGGCCTATTTGTTCAACAAGTCGGCGGATTTGACTGCAATGAAGCAACTAATAGACTTAGCGAGGCATACTTACAAATTTTCGGAGATATATTTCCAAGACTCTTGTTTACAGAAGAGTTTTAATGTGTGCAAAATAAGAGAGAAAGCCCCAACAAACTAAATACGGGCATGTGTGTATCCAACCTGTGGATGTCACGAGCATGCCGTAAAGAACGGCTATTGATGAAGTTTTCCTTACACCACTTTCTCATAACTTTTTCAGCCTTATCTTTGCCAACCTCAGACTTTCTCTTCTCCAATAACTCAATAGACGTTCGATAAACATTAATCAAAGTGAGATGGTCTCCCTCGGAACTTGCAAAGCATTTCTTTGCAGTTCTTGCCTGTCCAATAGGAAAAAAAGGATTTTATGTGTTTTCATCGTTAACTGGTAGAAAAGAACATAGAACTAAATCAAAACATTTAAGTCCACATGCATAACATGGATAGAAGTTTGTCGCAGGCAATATAATACCTCATCCAACTTCTCACGTGGCTCATAAAAAATAGATTCTACTGAAAGCATTGCGACAGCAATTAACATTTCGTCCAGGCACTTGAACTGGCTAGCTAGGATGAGAGCTTTAGAATAAACAGGATCTAATGGGAGCCGAGCCATTTGACGACCAACTGGATCTGACAGTTTGAATTCATCAGTTAAAGCACCTAGCAAGAGCAACTCCTCTAATGACTTTTTAATAGCTGCCCTGTTCAAATGCAAAAAAGAGTCGTTCACCATTGTACACCATATAACAAAAGGGAATACCAAGCAGTAATTAAAAAGTTCACTTTATCCAAATTTGCTCAATATTAAGCAGTGATCAAAATCAGGTAGATGATTTTATCACACAATCAATGTTCTATGATCTGCAAAAGATGATAATATAAAGCAAAAGAGATCTACACAATTAGCTAAAATTAACCTAATCAAGTTCCATCAACGTTCAAGGATCAAGAAATAACTAGAAAAAAATTTGCATAGATGCACAAATAAATTAAGGAAAGCCTCTAAAGAAATTCACCTTGAGGGTTTCTCTATGAAGTCAAACCCAAATATATCATCGACACCCAGGGCCTTGAGCTGCAAAATGACATTTGAGAGGTTGCAGCGCTTAATCTCTGGCTTGGTTGAATCCTCAAGCTTTTCAAACTCGCTCTCAGGATAGAGACGGAAACACTTCCCAGGTCCTTCACGCCCTGCACGTCCACTAGAGCAAGAAAGAATATATCATTATTTTTTAAAAGAACTTCCATCTTAAACATCTCATTTGCCAAGTAACTTCAATTATAAACATAAGAGAAAGGGCCAAATAAAATAGGTAAAACACAAACAAAATTGAAATGCAGGTCACTTAAGAAGCATAAAATAGAATGACACAGTTTAAGGCAAAATGCCAGCAACAAACACTCCCCCAATCCTTCTTGAAAACCACTCAATAAACTGAGATCAATAAAAAGTTAAATGTAAAAGAAAAATGTTAATCATTCATCCCCTACCTTCTCTGTATTGCTTGTGCTTTTGAGGTTGGGACAATAATCAATGATTCCATCCCCTTGACTGGATCATAAGAACGTGCTTTTACAACTCCAGGATCTACAACATACTTAATTCCAGGTATTGTCACGGATGTCTCAGCAATATTAGTTGCTAGTATAACCTAAACATAACAATGCATTGACATGATTAACTGATCGCCTGAATGAAGGTTTCATCAAATTTTATTTGACAAACTAAAACAATAAAGCAGAAATAAATAAAATAGATGTCAACCAACAAAAAATGGTCTACAAGACTAAATTTATTATTCAAGTTAAAGACATCTTTAAGGTAAAGTTGTATCATACTGTAAACACAAAAGCAGTAATACAAGTATGATCAACATAGATTGCATTTAGAGAATATAAGCCCTTGCTACCCTATTCTCGTTTTAACATTAAGAGTAATCAGATAAAACATGATTTCAGCAATGTAAGGATATTACATTGCACATAATTCTCATTCTGGCAACATCATACACTGTGTATTCCTTACATTAATTGCTATATCAAAGATCACCAGTTTATACACATTATTAAATAATTTATGAAGCTACCTTACGAAACCCTGCAGGAGCAGGTGCAAAAACTCGCATTTGTTGTTCTGAAGGAAGGGATGAGAATATAGTAACTGTTTTCATGTTCCGTTTATCTTCAGGTAACCGTTGTAAATTCTCATGGATTTGTTTTTCAACTGATTCAATCTCTTCTTGCCCAGTCAAAAACACAAGAATGTCACCAGGAGCCTCCTCCGAATGAATCTAATAAAGTGTAGGTACACATCAGGATCCATATGGTCAATATTTTACAAAAGTATTCCAATGGCATTTTTTAGGAAAAGGCATTCCCCACAAATCATAAAAATATATACAGGTATACCTTCAACATATAACTACAAACAAAAATATAATAAACAAATGATCCTGGTAACGAGAAACACACTGTCATTGTCATAAAAATTTGAACCCCAGAACCAGTGCAAAGATAAAATAAAAAATGAAGACAACCAAAAGAGTACTACCAACAAACCTGGAATATGGTGACAATAGCAGAATCCAGATAATCAGTCTGGGGATTGACGGTATAGAATACATCAACTGGAAATTGTCGTCCTAGAACACGAACAGCTTTTGCACCACCAAAGTATTTAGAGAAAACATGTGCATCCAAGCTGGCAGACATGATGATTAATTTCAAAGGTGACAAATTCCTCCCCTGGCATTGCTTTAAAACACCAATGCAGGGATCAGCATTTTCTTTCTCCAAGATTGCACCATTGCTTGCCCTCTTATGACCAACACTAGTTTGATCTTTTATATAGTTGGACCTCACATTTTGTACCCTTTTAAGCAAACCCAACAATACATCAGTGTGGACAGTTCTTTCATGAGCTTCATCAACAGCTATCACTGAATACCTAGAGAGATATGGATCCAATAATGCCTCCCTGAAAGAGCAAAAAAAAAAAAAATTATAAAACCAGCTAAACATCAACTCCAGCATAACTAAACAATATAAAACAAGATGTCTTTTACAAAAGAAGATTACCTAAGAAGTAATCCATCAGTCATGTACTTGATCCTTGTTGAGCTTGAGGTGACATCCTCAAACCTAATTGAATACCCAACTTTTTGTCCCAACTCAACACCACATTCTTCGGCTACCCTTTTCGCAACTGTGACCGCAGCAACACGCCTCGGCTGTGTTACCCCAATAGTTTTCCCATTATGGCAGAACCCAGAATCAAATAAATACTGAGGTATCTCTACATAGACATATAACAGCCTATAAATATCACAACGTTATCAATTGCAGTTAAAAATAAAAACCCAAGGAAAGTATTACTCACGGGTTGTTTTCCCACTTCCAGTTTCTCCCACAATGATTAAGACATCATTTTCTTGAACCACCTCAACAAGTCTTCTCTCAACTACAATAAAAAGGATCAACCTTTGTATTTTTAAATAGAAAAGGCATAAAATTATAAGTAATTTATCCAAGGAAGAGACTGTAGGAATCTAACAAACCTGAAGCAATAGGAAGCGACTTCCGATGCTCTAAAATCTTTTGTCTCCTGCAAATTAAAAGTAATTATTAGATTCAAATTCCAATTCTTAGAAAAAGAGACAGAGTGTGAAGAATGAACCTGGCAAAGAAATTGGGTTTGTTGTTATTATTTCGGTTGTGCTTAAAAGAGATGTTGCCCTTGGGTTGTTGGGATTCCGCCATTGATGGCATCTTTGCTCTATAACAGAAAAGGTAAAACTACTTGAGACTCAAAACTAGGGGTGTGCAATCAGTTGATTCAGTTCAGAAAAATAGAAAACCAACTTAACTGTCTTCCCTATTTGTATAAAGCGAACCAAATTTGTATAAAAACCAAGGAAACCGACCAACCATTTTTTCGGTTAGTTTGGTTATAAAACCAACCAAACCAATTTTTTCTTTTACAAAACAAAGCCAGAGAAGCAATAACAACTGTAATAAAAATATTAGAGCTCCACTGGAAGCTCAATACTCTAATACAATTCATATTGACTAATAAAATGAATATAACCCAGAATGCCAGGCATCAAGAAAATAACATCCACCGTAAAATCAACATAAAAAGAAAAAGGGAAAAAAAAAAGTAGACAAGGTAGTTAAAGCATACAAATTTAGACTATATAAACCGAAAACATGAATTTTGAGACAATTTAGTTACTGAACAACCACAAAGATCAGCCTTGTGATCTGTTTCACTGACAACTTTTCATAATGGGGTGGGCAGGCATGCCAAAGAAAGAAGTGATTCATCGAGAACAGTTAAGACTTCATTTTGCAATATTGAATCAATGACCCAAATAACATGAAACCAAAGGCAATCATATGGAGCAAAACTAAAACACATAAAGTCAAGAGATTTATGATCGATATTGAATTTGTGAAGCAATTTTTCAAACCTACAAAAACAATAACCTTATAGAAGCTTTAAATTTAAGTGAAGCTGGGTGATATGTCAGTAGCAAGCTTTTTTAAAGGGAAACCCTATCCCCAAAGTTGGTGGCAAATATGAGAAAACCGGTGCAACTCAAGTAAACGCATGGATGATCTTAAAACTTTGAAGTTATAACTTTCTTCTTGCAAGCGAAACA
Source organism: Gossypium longicalyx (assembly GCA_025698465.1). Classification (NCBI taxonomy): domain Eukaryota; kingdom Viridiplantae; phylum Streptophyta; class Magnoliopsida; order Malvales; family Malvaceae; genus Gossypium; species Gossypium longicalyx. The sequence goes on along the minus strand of CM047006.1, from coordinate 13,431,212 downwards.
AAGTAAGAATGGCAGCAGGTCAGATTTCTGCATTTTCTGGATTATCCGAATCCGCAAATATCCGAATATCATTATCCAAATCCGCATCCAAAATAAATATCATTATCCGCTGGATATCGAAATCCGCAAAAATCCAAATCCAAATACGCTAAAATTGAAGTTTTAAAAATAATATAAAATCAAACAAAAAATTAATTTTAAATAAAATTTATTCATAATTAAAAATAAATAAATGCCAAAAACTAACAAAAGTTAAATTAACAAAATAAGTGTTGATTGCTGAAACACACTACAAGCAAACTCAAGCCTGCTCTTGCCACATAATTTGTTGGAACTTTTAAATTATCATCAACACTACAAGCAGGCTTCTCAATACATTGTAATTAGCCACTTAAAAGACAATTACTAGCAACCACCAATACATTCAGTTATCAAATTAACAGAATAAATTATCAAAATTCTACTGATAGTACATATAAACTCATCTCATTCAACAAAAGCTACAAACATGTTGGCGTTACTTCCAATTATCGCATTTCTTCATCATTCTTCACACTTCCTCCATTTTTTAATACAACCCTTTCAAATATTCCTTTCAAATTTAATCCCACCACCGAAATCATTCAAACACAAGTGCGGCAACTATGTCTTAAATTACAAAAATATTCAATCAATTTAAACATACACAAAATAACCCAGCAATTTGTAACCTTCAACGTCAAGAACATGAGACAATAATCCTACTTGGCATTGAACACAGCAAAAAAAAAAAAACATGGTAAATAAAACTAACCCTTCAAAGGATATGAGAGAAGAGTGCTCCAAAGAAACCGATAGGATAGGCAGCGATGAGAGCAAAGGTTTGGCCGGTGGTTGGTAGTGAGAGCAAAGGCTGTAGTCGGTGGTGAGACTTGAGAGGCGCGCTGGGAAGTTTAGAGGTTAGGGCTTGGTATGTGAGTTTTGTTTTGGGAATTTTAACTTTTTAACCTTTTTTTTAAACTTTAAATAAACTATGATTATATTGCTTTATTTCATTATTTAGTGCAAATGTTATCGGTTTATATCAATTTTTAAAATAAAATAAAATTTTAAAAATTGAAATATATTTTAATTTTAATTTTTAAAATTAGATTAGTGATCGAATTGGTCACCTCATTAGTTTTGATTAAATAAATTATTAAAAATATATATTTAAAAAATAAAATAAAATTAATTCAATTAATTTACATGTCAACTGATCTGATGCTTCTTTCAAACTAATACCCCGATTAGTTAGCCCGGTTCAAACAATCATAACTCTAAATTTTTACACTTTTTACATTTAAAATTTAATTATCTTACTTTTATTTTAAATAATTTAATACATCTACTTTTTGTATTTATAAATCTAATATTTACTATTTAAATTAATTAATTATATTATAAAAATATAAATATCAAATTATATTAAAAATTAAAGTATAAAGATTCACCTGGACCAATATCAGAATCTCCATCTATTTATCTTCTATAGAATTTTGATCGTGTATTAAAATTATCAAAATAAAAAATTAACTACCTTTTATAAAATGTAGATAAAAAAATTATAGTAAGTGTGTATCATGTGCCAGTGTGAGGAAGATCCTATGAATCTTTTGAATCTTATTTTAATATATAAGTATAAATAGAGCTTGAGTCTATCTATATATCAATTTAATAATATTTAAATTTTCATATTAAAAATTAATCATCAATTAAATTTATTTATTTATTATTGTGAACCATCAACTTAGTAGGTTTCATTATTTAAGTTTAAAAATATTGACCGAATTATATCATAATCTATTATAAAGTTAAGAGATAAAGTTGAGTAAATATTTGGTACATTATCAATAAAATTTAAAATTTCTACAATTAGAGTTGAATTGATGACAAATGAATATAAGGTATAATAAAAAAATTAAAAACAAAACATGTAGAAATTTTATAACTTTACTTGTGGAGTTAAAAAAATATACGTGTACCAAATACTTACCCTTAAGATTATGTATCATTAATAAAAAAAATGTACATTATATTAACATAGTTGTATATAATGTTACATATCATTACTAATCTACCTTATATTATATAATGCTAATTGTATATATCGTAATGTACTACAAAATTAGTTTTATGCTTAGAGTTTAATGTTACGTGGCATTAATATAAACACGTATATTATAATAACGTAATTGTATATAGAGTTACATATCATTACTAATCTACTTTAAATATATAATGCTAATTGTATATATCTTATATAATATACCATAAAATCAATTACATGTTTAAGGTTTAGGTTGTATATCATTAATAAAATAATGCACAATGTAAAATCATAACGGTATACTATTTTTTATAATATGTACTAAAACTAATTATGTCACATTACAAAATAAATTCATGTTATAATATTTATTTTAATTATATTAAAATTAAATAATTTTTTGTTTAAAATAATTTAACTAATGGAGTTGACCAAATAATAAAAGGGGTAATTGCAAATCTAGAAATTTTGATGACTTTATTTCATTGTTTAGATAGATTTACAGATACAAAAGGATAAGATTTAAGAGAATATAGACATTAAAGAAAATATATTTTTCTGATAAAAATTTTAAACATATTTAATTTTATTGTATTTACCATTAATAAATATATTTAATTTTAGAAATATATTTTTTATACAGTGGGAGTAGCTGGGAATTAGTCGAGGCATCGAGACCATTCCAAGATGAGTCAAACCAGTGCCATTTCAAGGATGTGACGAGGGTGCCGTGAGAATGAGTGGGGGAGAATGTCATGGGTTGTGGATCAAAGCCCGTGACCATTGCACAAAGAACGTCTCATGGAGATCAACAGATTAAATGGGGCTCATTTGACCCACATGAATTGGCCTGACTCGTGGAACATATGGAGAGGTCAACTATACAAATATAGGTATTCCCCCTCATTGGTATTCACTCAGTTGTAAACCTTCAAAGTAATATATACTTTCAAGAGCATTTACTTGAACACTTAGTGTGCGCTATTTACCTATGGCTTTCTATTGTTTCGTTACTCTTTTATCTTTGGGTTTGCTTCCACTTTGCTTCGTACCGTAAAGAATTTCTGTCGAGAATTCTTATCTTTCGAGTGTTAGGTGATCGCCTCTCGATGCGACGCATGAACTTTCGGGCCCGAAAGAATAAACACTAATAACAACAATCAAACTAAACCAATTACGTGTGTGTTTGCAAGTGTGATAGGTCAATTGTAATATTTATAGTATTATAATGGAATACCAGAGTATTCCTATTATCAAACCCTGAGGAGTTGTCAATTGAGCATATTCTAGCAACAAACATGCAAATAAAGAGTCTAAACAACTACTCGCTAGATACTAAAATACGAAAAGCTATGAAATTGAGAAAAAAATAAACTAAATTATTATCTAATTAACAAAAAGGACCAAATCATAAAGCATGCAAAGTTATAAAACTATCAAATATGAATAAATACAAAAACAGAGAGTGGTTGGTTGATTTCCAAGTGGTTGGTTGACTTCCGATTAGGGATCTAAATTGCTATTACTCCTAAATTGGTTTCATTTTACCTCTCGACCTCAATTTTATCAAGTTAGACAAATTAGTTCAGTTTATCTCTCGACCTCATCGACTAACCCAGTGTAACACCCCGAAAGTTGCTACGTAAGAAAGTGAGATATTATCTTTGATACAATAAAATAAGGAAATAAAGTTAAAAAAAGAAGGGAAAGTTTGAGTTATGTCAACAAAATCTATTTAGGAAGTATATTATGATGTATTAATTCAAGAAAAGACTAAATCGCAAAAGTGAGAAAAGTTTTATGACCCAATAGTAAATACTTAAAATTTGAGGGGTTAAAATATAAATATGAAAAAGTTAAAAGACCAATAGTGCAAATATTTTAAGAGTGAAAGGATCTAGAAACTAAGGAAAATTGATGAATTTAGACCAAATTGAATAAGTAGAAAAAGTATAAGGGGTTAAATCACAATTTTACTTAAATGAGTGATGATTCAATGGAAAAATTTTGAAGGGTCATAAGGGGCAAAATGGTCATTTAGCAAGGAATATAATTTTGAAGAGTAATGATGATATTGGTGATATTTTAGATTAATTAAATAAATATGAGTTTATTAATATTTTGATTTGACATTTAATTATAATTTATTAATATTTTATTTAGGCTCCGTTTGTTTGCCAGTAAAATATTTTTCGGAAAATAATTTCTGAAAAATGATTTACTTTTCTGGAAAATGATTTACTTTTCTGGTGTTTAGATGAACTGTATAAAATATTTTCTGTTATTTGACAAATTTCTTGAAAATATTTCATAAAACTATTTTAAATTAAACAAATATATATTTAAGAATTTATTATCTTTTCATTATTTAATTGAGTTTATTATATATATATATATTAATAAATTTATATTTTAAATTATTTTTCCATATATTGCAATGATTTATTTATAAATAAATAAATCAAATTAAATATATAATAATACTCAATTATTAAGCTAGAATATTAACCGTCATAAATTAAAAACAACCAAAGTCAAATTAAATTATTTCTAATTGTGTTATAAAAAATAAAAAAATAAGGATTGAATAATTATAAATTAGCTTCTAAACCACATTAACACTAGAAATTAATAATATTATCCAAATACATAATTAGTAGTACAACACATGATAACAATAATATTGTCCAAGTGCATAACTAATATTACACCACATTAAAAATACCAATATCTTCAACCTTGAGAAAATTTGTGAAGCCAAATTTTTCTATGCTTCTTACTTTTAACTATAAAAGCTTTGGTTTTAGATTCATAACTCACTAGATAATCAAACATAGAACACAGGAAGTCATCATCAAATTCTTTTACCTCCATGGACATCACTTCTTCGTAAAGATTTGGTGTCTTATCCGCAATAAATTGTTCCAAAGCATTAGCAATTTTGCCAAGTTGTTCACCCACAAATTTAATTTGTTCATCAACGACACTTTCTTGAGCATTTTTTCTTTTACGTTTAGATGTGCCAGATGAAGATTTTTTTGTTCTTACCTCTTCAGTCTCTTTATTGTCGCAGTCTATAGGCACTGAATCTTGGTTACCATCACCAAATCTATATCAACAAATGTTCTGGCAAAACTCCCTGTTGTCATATCTTTGCCAACAACCAAAGTCAGTTTATCATAATGATCAATGCTTTTATTCAAAAATGGTTCATACTTCTTATGTGCCTGTTGCATATTATACACAATTAGAATAACAAGTAAAAATAATTAAAATATACTTAACATATATCTACATATATTACCATCACTGCTGCATCATATGCCGCTCTATCACATGTGACCATTTTCATGTTATCATCCTATCCAAAACCACTTTCACCCCTAATTGTGCATATAATCTGCCACTGGTTTTTGACAGTTCTCAAATGATTTTCCACATGCTTCGCATCGCATTGGACTTGAAATCTTTCAGAAATAGCTTCGGCAACTCGATTAATAGAAATTGCTTTGAAAGTGTTAGAAGGCTTATTTCCTTTCTGGGCATCCTCTGCTAGAATTTCAAGAAAAAGATGTTCCATTGGTTTTGTCCACCTGAATTGCTTGGAGGTCCCTTCTTTGTTGCCCTTACTCATTCTACATTAATAATTGTCATTGTCAATCATTTCAATATCCAAGAAGCTTAAAACATAATAAATTCAATATCTAACAAATTCAAGACATAATAATTTTAAAATCCAACAAACTAAAATTTCAATATCATTATCCAACCAATATTAACAAAAAATAATAATTTTAATACTAAAACATACATAACATAGAAACAATAACCCTAGGCCCTAAACCTACCTAATATATCTAGCCATATAATCAGTCCACATAGTTTGTGTAATTTCATCTCTCTTAGCAGACCATTCTCTTGCTTCTTCTCTTGCTTCTCGCTCCGCAAGAGTTGGTATTATCAAATCAGACTCAGGCTCCTCTTATAATCCTAGATTAAGTAAATCTCTAGGATCAACTCCCGTTATATGATTATGAATGATATAAGAAGCTAAAACTATGTCTACTTGAGTTTGAAAATTCCAAAATGGTTCAGCATCTAATACACGAAACCGTTTTTTCAAAATCCTAAAAACACGTTCAATAGTGATTCGCAATGATGAATTACAAAGATAAAAGAGTTCCTTTGCATTTTCAGGCCCCTGAGCACTAAACTCTTTTAAATGATATTGGACACCACGATATGGGGTAATATATTCATTTCGGATGCGATATATAGCATCAGCAAGATAATATTTACCTACAATTTTACAAAACATAATTATTACTAATAAATTATGAGCTTACTAGAAATATTTGGTATTTAATGTTTTATAATTCTTACCTTCCGGAATTCTTAATCTTCTTGGGCGTGAAAATGCATCACTTAAAATACAAGAATCATGTGCACTACCTTTCCAACTAGCTAGAACATGGGAAAATTTCAAATCAAATGTAATGGCAGCCAATACATTTTGTGTCGTCCCCCCTTTACGGTTACGAAATCTTCCTTGAATGCTAAGTGGAAAGGATGCATGAACATGAGTTCCATCTAATGCTCCAATACAATATTTAAAATAAGGATAAAACATTGGATTGTTTCTGATTTCACTAGGAGTTGACTCATCAGGTAATCTAATAACTAGCTTATACAATTTCAAAATAGTTCTCAATACAACCCTAAAGTAACGGTGAATTGTCTCAATTGATCTATAATATCTAGATCTAATCACTCGAAACCTTATATTATGACCAATTATATGTAAAAATATAACTACTTGCTCCCTAATATTCACCGATTTAATTTACTGTAACAAATTATTCCTACTAAGAATATCACACAAATTAAAAAAGGTTATCGGTCTCATCCTTATCACATCAATACAATGTTGGTCACCACTATATAAAATACTATTAATATAATTTTCTCTTTCATAATCTCGATTCACATGAGGGTGAGAAGCAATTTCTTTCCTAGTTTTTAATTTTTTAATCCAGAGATCCCCAAAAGCTAAAACTGAAGCCACGGCTCCGACAATTGCATTTTGACCTTGATTACGATCCATCTACACAAAATAATGCCACAAAAATATTTGATCACTACAAAAAAGATGCAAACTTTTTATAATATCACATATATGACTAAAGTTACCATGACTAAAGTGCATACATACATATATGAAAGTTTCTCAAGCAATGACTAAAGTTACCATGACTAAAGGGAATGGAGTTAACTAACCAACCCCAACTTAAATAATAACAAAAAAAGGCATAATTCAAGACATATTCATCACAAACTGTAGTACCTAATAGAACAAATTTTGCATAGAACCCCCCAAAAAAAGATAACTTTTGGAAACACGGATCTTATATACATGAATTCAGAGTGATAAGAGTTGAAGAAAAGGAAAAGTAAAAGGTTGAAGTAACCTGGAGTAAAAAAGAAATTCACCACCAAAGCACACTACAGCAAAACAGATTATTAGCGGCGTTTTTTTGGCTTTTCGCGGCGCTTATATGCGCCGCTAAATGTATTAGCGGCGCTTAGAAGCGCCAGAAAAACGCTTTTGCGTAGCGGCGCCCGCAATTTTTGTGGCGTTTATGTGAAAAAAACGCCACTAAAAGTCATCACTTTTAGCGGCGTTCGAGAGAAAAACGCCGCTAAAAGTAGATACCTTTAGCGGCGCTTTACCATAAATGCCGCTAATAGCATAGACCTTTAGCGCGCTTAGCAAAAACGCCGCTAAAAGCACATACCTTTAGCGGCGCTTACCAAAAACGCCGCTAAAGTTCTAGACTTTTAGCGGCGTTTTACCCACAAACGCCACTAAAGGTGCGAGAACTTTTTATGGGCGCTTACCCAAAAACGCCGCTAAAGTTGTAGACCTTTAGCGGCGTTTTTGCCCATAAACGCCGATAAAGGGTAGACCTTTAGCGGCGTTTTTATCCACAAACGCCACTAAAGGTGTAGACCTTTAGCGACGTTTTCGAAAGCGCGCTAAAAGTGCGAGACCTTTTGGTGGCGTTTGTTTCATGTTACCGCTAAAAATCTTGACCTATAGCGGCGCTTACACAAAAACGCCGCCAAAAGTACAAACCTTTTTTGGCGCTTCCACAAATGCCGCCTAAAGTAGAGTCCTTTAATGGCGCTTTTTTCGTAAAAACGCCGCTAAATTTCTGATTGAAATCATTGCATTTTAACCAATATTGAACCCTCCCGCATTAGAAATGCAACCAATAACAACAAATATGACATACAAATCCAACCAATAACATTAAACCTAAATAATACTTTAAATTCAATGAATGATATATGATTTACATTAATAAATAAAGTATAATTAAGTATATTGTTACAATAATATTCAATGTAAAAATGTTAAAAATATCATCAGAACAATCAAATAAATATCTAAGAAAGTAATTGCTGCGATTTTGAAACATCTTCATCATTTGTTGAAGTCAGAGTTGTAGCTCATCATACTTTCTGCTCTGCTCGCCTCTCTGGCATTGCTGCTTGCCATTGCCTCCTCGGCTCGGCTACTGCCATTGCCTCTCTCTCTTGCATCGGCTAGAAGTTGTTCTTTGGAGTTCTTCATATTTTCTTTGAACCTCGCAATTTGCTCAATTGTGCTCGCTTGCATCCGAGCTAGGTGATCTCTTAACCTATGAACTTCGACTTGAGCTTGACTTAGGAAGGCATGTATTCTTTGGAGTTTGGATCCAAAATATTGGGTCTGGGTAACACGGATCCTTGAAATCGAACCCGACCATACCTCTCGGGACCCAAAACTTCATTAATAATTCGTTATCAATGTCCTCATGATTAACAGAACTATCGATCAAGCGATCGCCGTGTACTCTCCTTCTTTTCCTTTAGTCTCTCCTAAAAATAAATGAAAGAGTTAGAAACGAAATATATAATGAAAAAAATAGAAAATAACATAACATTATTTAAAAAAGAATGCAACATAATTTAGAACAAATCAAATTTTATTAAGTTAATATACCATAATTTCTCCGGCCGGATGTCATTGGGGATCCATCTTTCTTCCTATGTGTAATGTCAAAAAAGTCAAGGCGCCCAACTTTTTGACCAGACGAGACTTCCTAGAATATAGTAATAAAAATATTATTTAGTAGTAGAGACTCATCGTAAATTGATAAAATTAATAAATTTATAATACCTCGGCCTCATTTACGTGAGCAAAACTTCGACGACCACTGCAGTGTGTGTGAATTTTTGTTTCGTCTACTACTTGTTCCAACACGCTCACGGTCCTACATTGAGTAATTATTATTATGTATATAGTAAATACTAGAAACCAAACAATTTAGAAGAGTTTGAAAGTACGTAATACCTCTCCTTTTTTGAATTCCAAAATCTAATCTGTATCTTCCCACTTTGGTACCTCAAAGCATTCCGTGGGACATTGCACAATTTTTTTCTCGAGACTTATGTCTTTCTTAAAATATTGTTTTTTTAAAGTACTTTTATTATCTCTACATTTTTTGCCCAAGGTCTTCTTGATATAGTCATCAGAGACCTCTAAAATAAATCTCTCCTAAAAACTCACAAGGTTAAAAAGTAAATAAAAATTAAACTTAAACCAAAGCATTATAGATTAATTTCACGTTTTCTTACCTTAATATTGTCGAGAGCTTGATTTTTGTTCTTTTGTCGGGCATGTGATGCCATGATTCGTAGTTGATGGGCAACATATTTGAATTTCGTGCAAGAATGCCCAAATAGCCACTAAAACTTGAGCTTGATTCGACAGTGACCATGATTATTTCTACGAACTTTGACACGCTCGGTAGGAGCTAAGTCGTACAAATCTGTAAGTAGTAGCACGACCTCTACCTCTCAAGGCGTCCGGCACTCTCAACTAAAAATGACATATTATTATATTAAAAATAAAAATAAATTAATAATAAAAGCGAACACGCATGTAAAACAAACTAAACATTTACCGAACTTCTCGCAGAGATCGTGAATCGTCTCCTAAGACACTTGAAGATCCAACAACTGTTTGTTGTTCACTATTGCCTTCTTCGAATTTGGATTATTCGAACAATATTTAAATGTCGTAACTTTCTTCTACGCATTTTTTCGCAATAAACATAAAAGCGGTGTAAATTTTAATAATGATTAGAACAACAACAACGGTACACATAAAATAGTTAAATTATATAACATGAGCAAGATTAAAATAATAACATTACATATAAGTAAAAATTGTAAATTCTTACTACATTATAATTCGTAAATATCTTCATCCACCCGGCGAACCCATTGAAAATGCGTACTAGTACTAGGGATATTTTCATTTAAGTTTTGTTGTGGAAAAGGCAAAGTTTCGATCTTTCAATGATATCATCTCTACTTTCATTGCCCATGTCAAACAAGTCTCTGAAATTTGTTTGAGTACAACATACCAACCCTCATCAATTGGATCTTTCGAGTAAAAACTTGTTTCACTTGAGAAGAAAATACGCACTACTGCGTCTATTAATTATTCTCCGGTGTGAATCAATCGAGAGAAATTCACCATTGTAAACCCGAATTGATCATTTTTAATACCACGAGCAGTATTCACATCAGCCCAATCACCTCGAAATAAGACAACTTTCCATTTTCCATAGTAATCCAATTCAATAATATCCGTAAGAAGTCCGTAAAAATCCACATTTCCCTCGACAGGATTACTGTCCCTAGCACTAGCATAACTCGTAATAGAAGAATTAACAACTAGTCCGCAATTTTGGGTTCGCCTCAATCTCTCCCGATATTTGGTATGAAATCTGAATCCATTAATGATGAAGCCTCTGTATCTTTTCACTAATCGATTCGGACCCTGGGAAAGCCATTTAACTTCGTCACTAACGGCCTTCCCACTCCAAACCTATTGAATCAAAATATGAATTGAGTAATAATTATAAATGTTATGAGAAAACTTTATGATTTGAATCGGAATATGATTTGAGTAATAATAAAAGAACACGTTGCATACCGTTTGGCTTAACCATTCATGAAAAGATTCAGTGAATAACTTATTAATCTCTCGATGTGGTAATCTTCGTGAGCGTGAACGAGATCTCAATATTTGTTTGTACTCACTATGTTGAAAACAGGTTTAGTTGGTTAGAAAATAAATAAATCAAGAAGATGAATATTTATCATATGTATCATATTCTAGAACTTACTTGCATAATGGTTGAATTGCATCGTGGTGGAAAAGAACATATCTATGTGCTTGTATCCAAGATCGGTCATCTAATTCCGCAACTTCAACTTTGCCGATTGGTTCTCCATAACTTTGAAATAAATAAGTTTCGGCCAAGTTAGGATCATTGAGCCCAGCATTTCTACTTGGTCTATTCAATCTTGTTTCAACATCTTCTAAATATCTAGAACAGAATGTCATACATTCCTCTGCCAAGTAGCCTTCAGCAATTGATCCTTCCGGATAACGCTTATTACGGCAATAAGACTTTAATTTGCTCAGGAACCTAAACACGATATACTACATTATCAAAGGTTGTAACTATATGTATAGAGTTGAATGAATGAAAGAGCTTGAAATAAATTAGCACCTTTCTATGGGATACATCCAACGATAGAACACCGGTCCACCAATTATTGCTTCACGAGGGAGATAAATTACCAGGTGCACCATAATAGTGAAGAAGGAAGGTGGAAAGATCTTCTCCAAATTGCATAATGTCAAAGCGGCTCGATTTTGTATTTTTTCAAGTTCTTCAACGTTCAGAACTTTGCCACAAATTGCTTTCATTATATTCGACAGTTCAATTATATAGGACGTTACCTTCTTTGACATACAACACCGTAAAGCAACTGGAAGTAGATCTTGCATCAAGATGTGATAGTCATGTGATTTTAATGAATACGATCTTGATCTTTAAGACTTACACATCGAGATATATTTGATGCATATGCATCTGGGACCTTTATATCCTTCAACACTGTGCAGAACATTTCTTTCTCTTCCTTCGACATTGAAAAAATTGGAGCAGGCAACCGATATCTTCTATTTGGAAGTACTTGAGGATGAAGATCACGTCGAATTCCCATGTCAACTAAATCAAGTCGACTCTGAAGATTATCTTTGGATTTACCATCGACGTTCAAAATTGTCGTGATGATGTTCTCACAGACATTCTTCTCAATATGCATCACATCAAGATTGTGACGTAATATGTGATGCTCCCAATAAGGCAACTCAAAAAAAATACTTCTTTTCTTCCACAAGTCCGCCTCATTAGGGTCATCTTCCAAATCAGATTCATCATCAGATTCATCCCTCGGTCGTCTATTTGTTTGCCTGTTGGATGGTTGATTGAGCTTTCGAATGGCGAAATCAATATCTTTTAACATGAACAATATTTCAGATCCAACGGTCTCGCTCAGAGCTTTTACGAACTCTTGATCTTGTCAAATAAAGCCCTCGAAATCTAAATCTATGATCTGCGCATCTAACCACCGTCGATGCCCCATATAGCGTAACTTCTTCCCATTATACAACCATGTGAACACGTTTGTGCAAAGCACAACAAGGACAAGCATAACGCCCTCTCGGTACTCCAACGGATAAATTCGCATATCGCGGAAAATCATTAATTGTCCACATCAAAGCAAAGACACGTAAGTAAAAGTTCTCCTTTCTAACAACATCATACGTCTCAACGCCCGCCCATAATTGTTTTAACTCATCAATAAGTGGCTGCAAATATATGTCAATATCATTTCAGGGACCTTTTCTCTTGGGGATAATCATAGATAAAATCAAAGAAGATTGTTTCATGCAGAGCCATGGAGGCAAATTATAAGGAACAAGCACCACAGGCCAAGTACTGTATGAGGTGCTCATGATCTTAAAAGGATTAAATCCGTCCGATGCTAGGCCTAGCCTCACACTCCGAGGATCACTTGCAAAGCTTGAAAACTTATTGTTAAATGATTTCCATGCTAAAGAATCTGCAGGATGCCTTAGTAATCCATCATCCGTTCGTTGATCATGATGCCACGTCATAAACTCGGCTGTCTTTGACGACATGAATAGCCTTTGAAGCCTTACAATTAGCGGAAAATATCGCAAAATCTTGCTCGGCTTTCTTCTTGATTGTGTCTCATATTCACCATCATTAACATCTTCTGCATCTGCATTCATCCAACGAGATTTACCGCAAACATGACAAGACTGTTGATTTCTCCGATCACCCCTATACAACATGCAGTCATTTGGGCAACTATGAATTTTGTTGTAACCAAGGCCCAAATCTTTTATCACATTCTTCATGTCTTTGCATGATTGAGGGATTTTTGCAAATGGGAACATTTCTCTCAAAAGCTCTAACAAGCATTGTCAAAGAGTTTCCGCTCCACCCTCCTAAACATTTTAAGTGAAAAGGCGAACACAGAATGACATTGTCGAAAATTTTGATCCTTCATAAAGTTCTTCATTCATTTCACCAAGTAACGTGTAGAACTTTGCCGCTTCTTCATTCGGTTGTTCATCAAGCACACTTCTTCCCGTTTCCATAAATGTATTTCCACCGATATTATAATCATCGGATGCAACATAGTTTGGTGGACATGATTGAAAACCTTTCGCTCCGCATATTAAATGCATCCCATGACATACCTTCCATGTCATCTTCTCTAACATATTGACCGTAACCACTATAAGGATAACCTGAATTAATCGTCGAAGAGGCTCCACTGGGTGTACACTCACCATGGAAAATCCATTTTTTATACCCCCGAATGAAGCCATCAACAATTAAATGTTCGTAGACAACTTCACGATAATGCCAATAGATATTGCCACACTTCTTACACGGGCAAAGAATCATATTCTCTTGGCTTGAATTGTGAAATGCAATATCTAAAAAAGTTTGCACTCCATTTCGATACTCGTTGCTTCCCCTTGATAAATTCATCCAAGTCCTATCCATTTCGTAGTTGTTGATGTCTAAAGTTGGCAATAAGTTACACGGGTAAGTTGTTGATGTTTTATTTAAGTTACGTAAATTATGTAAGTTATGAAATTTGAACTTTAAACTATATGCTTTTAAAGAAACTATTAGATTAAACTACATGTATTAGTTAAGTTATGTAAGTTATATGAGTTATGTAAGTTGTTATATACGTTATGTGAGTTATATAAATTATGTAAGTTATGTAAGTTATGTAGGTTGTTATGTAAATTATGTAAGTTACGTGAGTTATGTAACTTATTTAAGTAATGATCAATATTAATACTATTTTGATAAAAATTAGTTATAACTTTTAAAGACCTTTAAAATTATTAAATATTAAAATAAAAAATTATTAATATAAAACAATAGTAATTTAAATCTTTTTTTAATACAAATTAAGGTTATATAAATATTCAATAGTCAACGAGCTCGATAGAACATTTTTCAACTCTTTTAGCGGCTTTTTTAAGATTCATCATACGTGGCGTTGTTACACCTAGGGAGGATCCGTTATATCTTACTGATGAGATATAAGGCAACCCGTTAGGTTTCCAGCCTATATACTTTGAATCTTGTTTTTTATACAAATACCTTTAAAAATATTAAGTACTAAAATCAAACATTATTAATATAAAACAATAGTAATTTAAATCTTTTTTTATTACAAATTAAGGTTATATAAATATTCAATAGTCAACGAGCTCGATAGAACATTTTTCAACTCTTTTAGCGGCTTTTTAAGATTCATCATACGTGGCGTTGTTACACCTAGGAGGATCCGTTATATCTACTGATGAGATATAAGGCAACCCGTTAGGTTTCAGCCTATATACTTTGAATCTTGTTTTTATACAAATACCTTTAAAAATATTAAGTACTAAAATCAAACATTATTAATATAAAACAATATATAGTAATTTAAATCTTTTTTATTACAAATTAAGGTTATATAAATATTCAATAGTCAACGAGCTCGATAGAACATTTTTCAACTCTTTTAGCGGCTTTTTAAGATTCATCATACACGTGGCGTTGTTACACCTAGGAGGATCCGTTATATCTTCTGATGAGATATAAGGCAACCCGTTAGGTTTCAACCTATATACTTTGAATCTTGTTTTTATACAAATACCTTTAAAAATATTAAGTACTAAAATCAAACATTATTAATATAAAAAAATAATAATTTGAATATAATAATATCAAAAAAGAATCGTAGTTTAAATTTTATAAGTAAATTACAAATAAATTAATGTTATATAAATATTCAACACTAAAACAATCAAAGATTTAAATAATAGTATATATATTTGTTATAATTATATCTAAAATATTTTATATTAACATAAATTTCAATTTATGATAAATTTTTTGTTATTATCTTTTGAAAATGTCTTCAATAATATTAATACCAACTAAATTTATATTTAGAGGGTTGATTTAATATAATTCTATGAAGATAAAAATGCATTATATTATTTTTATTATTTTCGTGTAGTAGTATTCAATATTTATTTTGGTATGTATGGGTAAGTAGCAAATGCTTTGGGTTGGTCAAAAACGTGTATCTCACTTAAGAAGAAATTTATTGCGTATTTATGATTGACCAGGGACTTCGTAGTTTCTTATCGTCTAAGTTATGTCCATAGGTAGGATGGTTCACCTAATCTCATAAGTTTGGCATTGCTACATTGGAACTTGGATGAGATATTTTTCACCTCCAACTCACTTCATTTGCAGAAAATTTAACTTAAATAATAATTATTATATATTTATAATAAAAATAACTTAACTCGAAATGACTCGATAAAAACTCATAAGAATTACTTGTACAATTATAATTCAATTCATTACATTATCCACCTATGAGAATTAAGTTTGGGTCCCCATTAATCTGTTTTCTTCAGAGAGGGACTAATTTGTTTAGTTGCAAAAAGTACAGGGACTTTAAGGGGCATTTATACAAAAGAAAAAGAGGGTTTACATTGGTTGTCAAAGTTTAATACAAGATTCTCTTACAAGGCTTTTAGTTAGTTACCAACATTGGACATTTTACCCTGTTATCTTGTTGCTAGTAATAGTTAATTGTTTAGTTAAATTATGTTGTTAATCTTGTACTATGCGTAAAGTTATAAGTTTGGTCAATGCTTTCCATTTCGATCATTCTTAATTCTTGTATTTTTTAAATTTTAAAATTTTAGTCTCGAGATATATGATAATTGTTAAAGTCATTAACTAGCATTTTTTGTGTGTGAGTATTTACATTCTATGTGGAATAGCAAAGCCTTGTAAGAGATGTTGAATCTTTCATCATAAACATTAAAAACATAAAAGGAAAAACATGTTGAAAGAAACATAAATGTTAGGGAAGACAATGTTTACCTTGATTGAATTGGAAATGTTTTCTTCAGGGTTTATTTGGAGATGCTTGGGATTGATCTCTAATAATGTCGAGAGACTTCCTACTCATTGCATTTGAAGAACAGAAGTCATTTTTGGTCCACAAAACAATCAAATGAGTTCTAAAAATAAACAACATTTAATGATTGGTATAATATTAATTATATTTGCTAATAACAGAGTTGGAATTAACAAATAAAATGATAACAAAAATAGAAGCTACAAGAATTACTAAAAATAAAGCTACGTCAACAATGGTATCATGAGAACAAAAATTAAAAATCTGAATTAAGTAAAAAGGATAGCCTAAGCCACAGTTTTAATAACTTCTTTTTCAAGCTGTAGGAAGGAACATGTGTTTCCAACTAAGGATTCATTTTCTTAAATTCTCTCTAATGGAAGCAAAAACATGCTTCTTATTATGCTTAGTAAGTAATGATAAGCCCAAGTATCTTCCATGATTGAGGCGAGTAGTAATTTCAAAAAATAATAGTTGTATTTTTAAATTTTCAATTAAATTAACTTAGAGAATATTTAGTTAAATATATGAGTCTTTTGGTAATTCTAATTAATTTTCTAAATATTTAGTTAATTTGACAATAGAGTTTAAAATTTAAAAAGCAGAATTTGATTTGGTAACATAATACAAAATATATATATAGTTTTAAATAATAATATTAAATTATTTTTAAACAATCTTTAAAAACAATGATTTTTCCTTAAAATCTTGTTTTAAAAGTTTATACACTATTAATACAATATTTAAATTTTTTTATAATATATATAGTATTTGAATACAATACGTTTAATGTATGCAAAAATATCGCTTAAAAATTTAAAAATTTTTAAATAAAAAAATACCTTTAATGAAATAATATAATTTTATTTTTCACAATATTACTCATTTAAAAAAAATTAAAAACAATTTAATATATTTCAATTTATACATCCAACTAAATATTATATATTACTAATATTATGAAAATACACACCAATAGAAATTATTATGAAAATATTATCTATCGTCTATGCAATTAATTGGGCTTAAAGTTATATATATATATATATATATATATATATATATTATATAAATACCAATGTTGAAAGAGCAAATAAAAAAACCCCTGAAACCAAGATATTAAGATACAAGAAATAAAATACAAGCAAAATCATATGTCAAGACTTAAAACCAAAAATCTTGCTATGAGATCTCAAGCCTTATAAGACATCTCAGATGGTCATGGACTTTTTCTGTTCAAAATGTTGTAAAAAATTATTTACAATGCCATGACATAAATGAAAAAGTATGAAACAGAACATATTTTCTACATAGCATCACGCTAACAAGAAAGAAATCTAATGAGGAATGAAAAAGGAATCCATACCACTTCCACAGAATAAATACATATCTGCATGCGGCACATATATGACCATCCACACTAAAGATAAAATTCTAGATAGTCTACAATCAAATTAGCTATTACTAATATAATTCAAGCAATAAAAACAACCAAATCACCTGAACGGAAACAACATAATACAAATGTTCGCCATTAGACCAGTACAATTCCAGCCATAAGAAAAACAAAAAATCAATAGCAATATCAAAACAACTAGAGCAAAGGAGCAGACAAATATTAAAGGAGCAAAGGAGCAAAGGAGCAGCCATAATACAAATGTATAGCTGCTTTTCATACCATTCACAGTGTGAAATACCCTTATCGTAGTGACTATCACACTCTTAAAATGTGAACGATCACCACAAATCACCCTTATATTTTGTATTATAACAATATATATCTTAAAAATATAATTCTTTTTCAACTATTTACATCCTTTTAATTCAAAATACATAAAACCTCAAAATCCAAACTCATGCATTGAAATTGTGAGTTGAGATTTCTCTGCCTTATCCAAACTCATGCATTTTCACCAGCAACATCATGAATCTGAAATTTTCAAACTTAGTGGGAAAAATAAATCTTACCCCTTCCCTAATTTTAATTAAAAAACCACAATCTTTGCTTAATGCCACAAAATCAAAAGAACAAGCATACATCAGCTTCAGCACAATAATTTCTATGCAGAACAGCAACCAATGTACTAAATTACCATATGTGGGCTATTTTGAAGTCCCTTCAGTAAGAATCAGACACAAAGTTAGAAACCAATATAGTGATCAGTTGAGCATACCGTTTTAACTTCCTCCAGAGCTACTTTTAGGTCCTCGTCACTGTAAGGTGGGGTAAAAATACCATTAGAATCATATGAAAGGTTAAGAAGGATTCAATATACCATTCTCATGTACTAAGTTGATTATTACGAAAAGTACCTCTGTCAAAAGGTGGTTGAACCGCTCTTCAACTGTCTTCCTTATTTGCTCATAGCATTTATCCTTGTAGCCTTTCCCCTGAACCTTCAACTTTTCTTTGTGCTAATTTTTAGAAAGAAAGCTGCAGACTTGGTAGATTTTCTACATTGTCATAAAGGATAACTTTAACATATAATTATTAATTGATCATTCAAAAGCGTTAACAATAGTTTACAAATAAAATATGTGGCAGTAAACAATCACACAGAGACATACTTACCAGCTCTTACCAGTCGACGAGAGGAAAGGGAAAATAGTTAGGATTTCGGTATGGGGAGCAGTTAAGGGAAAAAAAAAAGGGACTTGGGGAAAATGTTAGGGATTTTGGGTTTGGGGAATTAGGGGATGATTTGGGGAAAAATAAAGAGGTGTTTGTTTTAGGGATTTGGGGAAGGAAGACGAGATGGGGGAAAATGACTTAGCAGAAAAAGGAAATCGATTTCGGGTAAAGGGCATAAACCACAGGAGAGAAAAAACGACGCCGTTTCAAATAAAGAAAATTTGTGGCGTTTTCAGAACGCGCCGCTAATAAGACCTTTGCGCGCGTTTTTAGCAAAGCGCCCAATAACACCTATTTTATCTACACTATAAAAGCAGCGCCATTCTAATACGCGTTGTGGCGTTTATTATAGAAACGCCGCTAAAGCCACTACTATTCGGAGGAAACGTATATTTGTTTTACTCTAATGTATAATGAAATTTTATGGCGTTTTCTAAAAACGCCGCTATTTTCTATCTTTTTTGCGGCGTTTTATGTATAAACGCCGCTAATACTGAATATATTTTATACAAATTAATCAAAATTTAAAACTATATATTTAGAATTTCTTTTAAATTATATATAAACCCTAAAATCATACATTCACTCAACACGCAATTAAACATACAATTTACAATTATATCAACCAATTATTGCTAGCATTAAGTTAAATTTAAACTCACCCAAGCATGTTTTACACAGGTGAAACTCATATTTGAGAGCTCAGAATTCTTGAAAATCTCAACTTTACCCATTTAGTCGAAAAGTGATAGACAAAATGTATGTTATTGTTTTACGGTATTTTACGAATTTGGGTCTCACTGTTCATGATAAAATAAAAAAGTGTACCTGTAGAGAGGCAGGTTTTGTTCGGTGGGGATGAGAAGGAGGTGGCATCGCTGAGAAGCATACTGACGGTTGATGAGCTTGAAAATGTAGTTTTGCCATTATTGGGGGTATATATGGCTTTTGAGTGCAAGTGGTGACTGATTGATTATGAATATTGGGAAGCTTGTGGGATCGTATGATCGTAGGTAGAGATGAAGATTTTGTTGGATGGTAATTTATTCAATAGCTTTATATGCCACGTAAGAATTGAGTGGATAAAGTGGGCTCTCCTTACCTTGTTGGCTGATAATCCTATACACCAATTGGATTATGCTTTTATATATACTAGTATTATATTTTACAATTTTTATTTTATTAGCACTAAAAATTAATTTTAAAATAAATTTAATTAAATTATGACTATTTTAGATCTTTTACTAGAAAAATTAAATGTATTATAATTATTTAAGATTAGATCAGATTTCAAATCAACGAATGTTTTGATCAATTATTTTAAATATATATTTTGAAATTAAATAAATTTATATTTTGATAGGATATCAACATTTACTATTCTCAATTCACTTACAATTAACTTAAAATTAACTATTTAAATGCATTAATGTGAAAAAATAATTGTGGCTTTGATATTGTGTTCATATAATTCATACCTTTTTTACCATGAAGAGCAAAAGCGAGAGGAAAACATTTTTTTAATTGAGCTACGGTAATTAAAAGGAAAGTTTTAGGAACTTTTGGTGCTTTACTGTGTGTATGAAAATTAGGAAAGAAGAAAAATTCTATTTCAATCTCAACCATAAATTTAATTTGATCTAATGGCCAAAAACCTCATTCTTTCTTAACCCCTGGACACAAAACCCCTAACCCCAAACCTTAGACCACAAACACAAAACTCCTAACCCCAAACTTTAAACCCCAAAACCATTCGGTAACCCCTAAACCAACCATAACTCCTAGACCATAAAGCCCAAACTATAAAGTACTCTAAAAACTATTAACCCTAAACCATAATAAACATATTTTTGGGAATTCGTGTGGCCAATGTTAGTGTAGAACAAATTAAAACACACATATATATATGTTTATATTCTTATATTAAATAATATATATGAGTACGTATATACAAAAATATAACATGAATCTTAGTAAAATCCAAATGTTCTTCTGTTAATTTCTAACTAATAGTAGTACCATTTCCTTAAACCCTAACCTAAACTTAATTTTTAACATATTTTATTTCAGCCATTCTATTTAATCTAAATATATTTAAACAAAAAAATAGATAATTAAAAATACACAATAGCATTATTATTTATACAAAGTTACATAGCTTTAATAAAACATTAATTAATTCTCTATTTGAACACTCTAGTTATAATGTCCACGATCTGTAAGATATTTCTATGTTATATAAGCATGGAAATTATACATAGTTCAACAAATGCTAATTCCACATTCAAAATCACCCTTAATAGCATCGCAGCAGGTAAGAAGGAAATTATCTCTTAAGAAGTTAATAATTCTCCCATTGTAAACTTTAACCCTAACCTTTAAACCCTAAATCATAATTCATAAACCCCGAATTCATCATAAACCTTCAAATACTAGTTATCTCCCTAAACCTTAAACCATAGTTAACTCATAATTAAATCTACAACTAAATTAACCATATATCTTAAACCATAAACCTTAAACTATAATGAGAATTAATTCAATATTTTAAATTCAATACTATCTCTTTTATGATTATATAAGAAAATATTTAATATATTGTATAATCATAAATTTTAATAATTATTGTTTTAGGGGTTATAGATTAGTGTTTATTATTCTTTTTGAGGTTTAGCGGTTATGAGATTTTTAGCGGCATTTTACAAAAAGCGCCGCTAATGCTATGGATTTTAGCGGCGTTTTACGGAAAGCGCCGCTAATTCTCTGGGTTTTAGCGGCGTTTTATGGAAAGCGCCGCTAATGCTCTGGTTTTTAGCGGCGTTTTACTAAAAGCGCCGCTAATGCTCTGGTTTTTAACGGCGTTTTACTAAAAGCGCCGCTAATGCTCTGGTTTTTAGCGGCGTTTTACTAAAAGCGCCGCTGTTGCTCTGTTTTTAGCGGCGTTTTTTTTAGAACGCCGCTACTGCTCTGAATTTTAAAATTTTGGCGGCGGTTTTTAATAAAACGCCGCTAAAAACGCCGCTAAAGCCCTATTTTCCTGTAGTGGCATCAGTAACTCATCACATATTTTGGAGTAAAAATAGATTCTCTTTTTCATTTTCAAACAACTTTTTATTTGTTTAGGACTTCAAACATCATACTTTCACAATAAAATTTCTTGGTTTCTATTACAATGAATTTCTCTTAGAAACAGAAGATATTTTCTTAACGAAAGGGACGGAAGATGGAAAGGTAGAAGAAGCCAGAGTATTGTAAAATTCGTTGCCGAGATAAAATCAATTCAATTTACTCACAGATATCAATGTAACAATGTCCCTCAAATAATAGATAAGTATCTATATTCACGTGAATTATATAAAACTAGAAGTATCCAACCAAATGTTCCAAGTAAACCTAACATCTATAATCCTTGAGCACTTGGAATAAAATGTTTCCATTTCCAATCTGAGAATACTAGTTCCAGGCACATCCAATTGAATATTTCAGTATTTCACTACTAGTACAATTATGTGCCTGTAACTCTTTGAATTTTGTTTACAGGACCTTATCTTCAGACAAACCGTTGGCAAATGACAAATGCATATCCGCTAATTTAACTATAAATTGATTAACCTGAAACCTAATTAAACCAATGCCAAGTACAAATCCTAAGAAACTTGGCAAGGATACAAGAATGAAAATAGGATCAAGACAGAGCAACAATGTTATTAGATTTAACCACCTAACTTCAGATAGGTCTGTCTATATAAAGTAGGAAATGCTAAATTAAGATAACTAAATCAAAGGTAGTATGTCAGGAAAGTTCAACTTAGAAAGAAACATCATATTGAAGATCTATGGAATACATAAAAAAGGACAGAAAACTTGGCTATGTAAGTACAAATTAGTAGTCAGCCTCTTCTACATGGCTTCCCATCATCTTTCAGATATTGAAATATAATGTCAATGAATAACGAAACCACTTATAATTATGTAGGTGGCTGGAATATGTTGACAGCTGAGTAACTTTACAGAAGAAAAAAAAAGACAGCAGAGCTATAGACTTGCACCAAAACAAACTACAGAATTGCAGATGGTTTTATGGACAGGGTATAAAACTGCAGATGATAGCCATGATTTTTGTATTCAAACACCACGCGTGTACTGTACTATTTAAGCAAGCAGATTCAATAATTAACTTAATATTCCAAAAATATATATCCTTTTTCTATGTACATAACAAGTACTCCATCATGTCTGCCATCTTTTGTATCAGCTTAATACTAGAATTCCCTCAATCATAGAAAATGCAATTAACCCTATTGCAAAACTTTCTTGTAATTCTAGTAAACTTGGGAGAAAATATTAACTAACTCAAGATTAGCAGTGATAATGCACACACGTGTACATTGGCTCATACTCCATAGCTGGGAAAATCTATTTATACAACTTTTACCATCAGAGGAAATTATAAATAGTTCTACAAACTTAGACAAACAAGATCAAGATAAATACTTTCTCCGTCCAGGATACCTATTGTTCATAGGTTGATTATAGTTGGAATTTAAAAAAAACAAGAAAAAAGCTAAGGGAAGTCACATAGCATAGTAGGGAAATGGTTATTTATAAGACTGAGAATGAACTATGGTTAATGAATTGCAATCCAAATGCTTTGGCGAAATGCTGAGGCCAGGTGAGTACTAATTATGCTCAATGTTTGTCATATTGTCGAATCAATTATCTATGACCTTAGTAAACTTAGTACGATGTTAGATTTGACAAATAGGTAATAATGAATAAAACTTAGACAATTCCTAACATTGAAATATCAGCCACACCAACCCCTGAATCGATAGAATTTACCCAAACCCCAAAAAAAATTAAAAATAAAGAAACAAAGAAAGGCATAAAATTTCAAGCATAAAATCAGTAAAAATGTGGACAAGTAAAGAAAAAGAAGAAAAAAAATAAGAGCTTTACCTTAAGCCAAGACCCTGCGAAAAGGAATGAGATTTGCCTGAGAAAGAGAGAAAGAGAGAAATGAGATTTGCTTGAGAAAGAAAGAAAGAGAGAAAGAAGATGAAGAACAGAAGAAGGAGAAGGACTTTTACCTAGATGAAGAAGATGGAAAATGTCTTACAGAAAAAAATCTGTAAGACATTTTCCCTAAAACCCATTCATTTTATCCGTGTCTTGGAAAATATTTTCCAAATGTAAAATATTTTCAAGCTTCCAAACACCGTAAAACCAAGAAAATATTTTCTAGAAAATGTTTTCCTGACAAACAAACAGACCCTTAGTATATAAGGAAAGAAAGATGAAGAATTCTTTTCATCTTTCCGTGTTCTCAAGGTGAGAAGAAGAAGAAAGAAAGAAAATTTTCTTTTCTTTACAATTTGGTCCTTTTATAAAAAAATCCACCATTTTCACTTAAAAATTAAAAGAATTTGCATAGCCGCCAAGAAAGAAAAATAATAAGGAGACTATGGGGAGCTAGAACATCAAGTTAGATTCAAAAAAATAAAAGTTGGAGTAGAGAGAAAATCAAGTTAAGGTTTGGTTTCAAGAGAATAAGGTATGAATGTTAAGGTTTTATGTTATTTTAAGTTTAGTTGTAATGACCCAAAATTCATGGGCATCCGAAAAGTGCATTATCGGGCCTCTGTCTTAATAAACGGAATTCGTAAATAATTAATAGAAATATTTATGAGTCTAATTAGGCTTTAATTAGGTGAATTTAACTTAATTAGGAGAAATTAGGAAAAAGGATTAAATTGAATAAACGGTAAAATTTTAATTATAAATTAAAGAAAAACTTAAGGGGCTAAATAAGTAAAATGTAACACCCCTATATCATGTTCGATTCAAGGAACCTGATATAGGAATATTACATTTGGTACCATAGTAATTTTTGGCTAATTACTATTATATTTGAACATAAAAACGGATAAATAATAAATTTAAATAATTTATATTTAAATCCATTACTACCACTTGGGACATACTTAATTTTTCCTAAGTACATGCCATTTTATATCCAAAATTTTAAAACGTACCCTCTTGTTGCTTGAAGATGTGATGAGATGAAAACTCGTAATCTCAACTCTTCAAAATTTTTGTACCTAATCTGTGTACGGAAATAAACCGTACGCTAAGTATACATCTAGTGGTATTACTATAATTCAAATACTTAAGGTAAAAACAATATATATACACATTAAATCTTACCACTATTTTACCTTCAATAAATCATTTATGCATTTAAACTTTAAATTTATTCTTATAATATATATCTTAAATAGTTTTTCTTTATTTTATATCAATAACCATTTCATAAAATCATTATTTTATATATTTTATTTCTATACCCTAATTCAATAACTTGTTCTATTCTATATCTAAAACCTTACAATATTAGTCTTTCAATAATTATTTAAACCAACATTTTTTAATAAAAATAATTATAATTAATTCATAAGATTATATTCAACTAACTCATACACTATTTCATTATTTCCAAATCATTCTATTTTCATTTCTTATTTCGATATCTCAATTTCAATTCACATTTCAATTCATAATTTCACTTTCTTATACTTTCAATAGTTCAATCGATCAATTCATTTGATTTTCTCATTTCATTTATTCAACTGATTTCAATATCAATAATTCGATATTTTAGCAAATTCATAAACCTTAAGTTCATGCTTCAAATCTCACATCTTAATTCCATTCACAAATTCAAGTCACATTTTCAATTTATAATCTGCTTTCTCATTTCTTTCCAATGGCTCAATCGATTCAATTCAGTTGATTTAACTTTCCATTTTATTACCCCTATTAACAGACTCGGACTTTGACGGATATGCAGATCCAACCAAACACACCAGATTGGCACCCAGTGCCTCATCGAATAGTTCGAAGCAAAGTTGACACTCAGTGTCTCATCGGCAGAGCCGAAGCAAAGTGGTACCTAGTACCTCGTCGAATCTATCCGAAGTAAAATAGTGACACCCAGTGTCTCATCGACTCGAGGTCGAAGTATCCCTGAACTCTTCCAATCCTATGGCATGCCAACTATATCCGACTCAGTCGGACTAGTTAATAGGGTCTCCAAATTCACATTTCAAATCACTTTCAATGTCAATGTCAATTTCACTTTCAATTCAAATTCACAATTCAATCCAATTCTCATTCAATTCAAATTCACTTTTCTACTTTCTAATCAATAAATAATTCAATACCAATACATATTCCAGATAATCACATATAATCATATTTCGATTCAATTCAAACCACTTTTCAATCAATACACAATTCACATATTCACACATATTCATAAACTAATTCATTTTTATTTAATTCATATTTTTAATTCATTTTCCAATCAAACTCAAATAACTAATTACTTTTCAATCAATATACAGTTCAAATACTCACATATTTTCTTCATTCAATTCAATTTGATTCAATTCAAATCACTCTTAGTTTCCAATTAATATACTTTCAAATATTCACATAATTCATAATTCAATTACTAAATTCAAATCACTTTTAATTTCCAATTTGTTCACATTCAATTTCAATAGCCATAAATATTTTTTAATCAATTTCATTCAAATCAATATTATCATCTCAATTGCTTACCTGATTTTACTTACCATGCATTTTAATTAAAAATTTAACATTTAATTAAAAATAACTTGAATTATAGTAATACAAATCATGATTTCTCGTTTTTACTCCTCGTCTATTTTTTCTCTTCCTTTCTTCGCGAATGCCTCAGGTTCAATATTGGCTACGAAAAATTAAGATAAATTTCATAATCATTAATACAATATTAATTTTTATCTAATAAAATAAATTTCTATTCAATTTTCTACTTTAATTTTAATTTAGTCTTAACTAAATTCACTTACTTTTCTATCTCAATTCATACTTTATTTCTACTCAATTTTGAACCAAACTTAGACATAACTATCTAATTTTATCATAAAATCCTAATTTTGAAATTCTTGCAATTTAGTCCTTACTATGTAAAACTAATAGCTTCTTTTACAATTTAATCTTTTAATCAATTCTAACTAAAAATTCTATCAATTAAACCTCTAATTCATCATTTTGTTCAACATGAATTATGTTTAAAAACCTAAGAACTTCCAAAACTTCAACTTAATTTCAACAAAACTTTGTTCTAAAGCTTCTAAGACATCAAAATTAAAAGAAAAAGATTTAATTGACTTACCTATTTAAGTTCCAAGCTTTAAAATCCCTATTTCTCCCTTTTCTTCTTCCCTTTCTCCCTATTTCTAAAGCTTCTGTTTCTTTTCTCCTTTTTTTTTTTTTTACTTTATTTCATATATATATGTTAGTTAATAATAATAATAATAATAATATAATATAATATAATAATATTTAATTCATAAATATCTTTTACTTAAATTATAAGAAAGTATTTTATTTTATTATAAGTGTATTTCTATATATTTTACACATGTACCATTAATCATTATACAATTGTCTTCGTTTTATTTTATTTTAATAATAATAATAATTTAATAATTTAATACAAAACTATAATAATAATTATAATAAATATCCATTTAATAACAAATACATATATCACAATTGTACATATAAATATTTTTACATTTTATATATTATCATGACCATCCATTTGTCTTTCTTTTTATTTATTTATTATACAAAAATCTTATAATATAATTATTTAATTAATAAATATCTTTTAACTTAAATTTTAAGTAAATAAATAATTATAAGACAAGTGTATATATATACATTATTACACTTGTATCATCTTATCACCATACTTGTCTTAATTTATTTTTTTTCATAATATAATAATATTAATAATAATATTTAAATAAAAGACCATAATAATAATTATAATAATAAATTTATAACAAAATCTCAAGATTTTTATACTCATTAACCGCCTCATTCTAAGCAATTAGTCTAATTTCTTATTTAGCCCTTAAGTTTTTCTTTAATCTATAATTAAACTTTTACCCTTTATTAAATTTAATCCTTTTTCCTAATTTCTCCTAATTAAGTTAAATTCACCTAATTAAAGTCTAATTAAACACACTACTAGACTCATAAATATTTCTATTAATTATTTACGAATTTAGTTTATTAAGACGGAGGCCCGATAATACACTTTTCTAATAACCGTGAATTCTGGGTCATTACATTAGTAGTGATAGAAAAGCATAAAAATGGTTTTAAAGTAGAGGTGCTCATGGGTCGGGCCGAGCTCAACTAAAAATTTAGACCCATTTTCTAGGCCCTGGCCCAGCCCAAAAAATGGGCCCAAAATTTTACTCGAGCTCGACTGGCCCGCCCGTATTAATTTTTTATATTATTTTTATATAATTTTTAAATATATATAATATATCAAAAATACTAAAAACATCAAAATAAATATTTCCCAACAAATTGAAAATAAATTTTTAAAAATATGTAGACTTAAATAACACTAAGATAAATGCAACTTAACAAGCAAATATCTTTAAAATAATAACAAAATTAACAATAAAATAAGTTTTATACAATATCCAAACAATAACAACAAAATAATAGCAACATAATAGCAAAATGGTAGCAAAATAAGGAGAAAATAACATTAAAAAAAAAGAGCAGATTTTTTTATCCTTTTGTGAATTCAGGCTGGGCTGGGCCCGGGCCATTACCCAAGGCCCGAACTATTTTTTAAATAGGCCTTATTTTTTGTCCAAACTCATTTTTCGGGCCTATATTTTTGCCTAAACCCTCACACATTTTGGGCGGGCCTTCGGGCCGGGCCGAGTGGCCCGACCCATTGTTAGGTCTTTGTTAAAGTAAAGATTTTTCATGAGGAAATATTGTGTTTTTGACATGTTGATGAAGAGAGAAGTTGAGTAAGTGAATCAAGTGATAAGAGAAGAGAAAAACAAGAGATTTTGATAGAAAAGAGGTAAGTACCCATGAACTTTCTTGTTATTTAAGGATTAAAATGTGATCTTTGTAAACTAAGTGATATTTAGGTAAATAAAAATAAAAATAGTGTGAAATAATTTACTGTGTGAAGTAGGAAATTATAATAAAAGAATAATATTTGGGTTATGTGTTAGTGAAAAATATACAAAGTATTAGATAAGTGAAATCATGGGAAAATGTGAAATTTTATGGAAACAATGACTAAATTGAAAGACTTGAGAAATACATCTGGTGGAAATAATACAAGTGAAATACATAGAAATTTGATGTGGAAAATGAGATATTGGAATTAATTATGTGAATTAAGTGAGTTGTGAAAAAAATTTTGTTTAATAATGAATAAATACTTTTTTTTTAAAAGTTATCAAATTGAAAAGTTATAAAAAGTTTACAAGGAAATATTGATAATAAAGCATATAATGGAAAAATAAAAGAATATACGAATTTTGTAATCTGAACTACAATTATTTCCTAAGTTGTGGAAATTAAGGGTTAAATCGTAAATTTGAGAAATTTTATATTAGAAATAGAAAAGTGAAGTGCATAACACTTGGAATGAGAAACATTGATGTTGTAGTGAATTTTGGAATATTAATAAGTATTGAATTATGTAATATGTGTTATTAAAAGTAAAATATATTGCTACATGAAATTTTGTGCTAAGGATTAAATTACAAAACATAAAAAAGTGATACGTGAAATACATGATAAGGATTATTAGTGAATTATGGATGAATAATGAATTTAGAAATATATTACATGTATTAAAGATAGTGAATATATAAGTATACGGATTATTGGTACAAGGATTAAATTGTAAAGTATGTAAAAGCATTATGCGAAAAGTGTAAAAGTGATATGTGTGAATGATACAATTTACCCAAGTAGACGAGATTAGAACTACTAGGATATTAGTGGCCTGCTATTAAGGGACCCTAGCGCGCTATCCGATTATTAGCACATTAGTACTCTTCGTTTAGCACATTTGTGCTCTCTGTATAGCACTTTAGTGCTCTCTGTTTAATAGTGCATAATAATGCAATTCTGTATCAGTTTCGTATATTCTAAGTGTTCTGTTTAGTCTACTAGGCCTCTGCTAAAAAAGTAAACAATTTTCGTTACGAGGTAAAGGTTTTTCTCCGATTCATGTTTGAAATATTGAATTAGTAAAGTGAAGATGTAAGTAATTTGAATGTATTTGAGGAAGTATAAGAAAGACAATGACTAGTAAGTTAAATATGTAAAAATAAATTGTGAAAGAAATAGTGAGGAAATCATGAAAATTTACACTAAATAGTGAAATATGATACATGTATAAGAAGAGTAGTAATTTTTATAGGTTGATTTGAGGACTTAAGGACTAAATTGTGAAACAAGTAAAAAGTTACAAATGAATATGATAAATAAACAAAGAAACCAGATATTGGGAATTAAGAAATTTAATAGAATTTGAATATTATGGGTACTTTTACTTAACACGTTTATTTTCAACGCATAGGTAAAGTGATTTTGAAGAGTCGTAGTTAAGGTCATGGACATCCGCCTCATCACATCTTCAAGTTCCAAGAAGGTATGTTCCAAAATATAAGTTATAAAAACTTTTTTTTTAAGTTCAAATATATTAGTGATTAGTCAAAATCACTTTGGCACCAAATTTAATGTTTCTATATAAGGTTCCTTGAATCGAACTGGGTATAGGGGTGTTACACCTGGGACTTATCAAATTAGAGTTCAATAAGATCTCCTATCGGTTTCAATTATCTTTATTTTCCCTTAGGGGCGTCAATCTTAAATATTTAAGTTTATTTGTTTTAGTCCAATTTTGCAATTTAGTTACTAAACCCAAGAATCAATTATCCAACATTTCCATCAACCAACCCCTAAATATTGAGCCAGTCATACTCATATTGAAACCCATAATCAACAATAAATCAAAGGAAAATAACATTAACTTAAATCTAGAGGTGCTCATGGGCCGAGCCGAGTTTAGGCCGGGCCGAGTTTAAGCCGGACTAAACTAAAAATTCAGGTCCATTTACTAGGTCCGGGCTCAGCCCGGCCCGAAAAATGGACCTAAAATTTTCCCAAGCCCGACCCGGATAAAAATGTTAAAACCCGGGCCTGACCCGACCTGCCGATATTAATTTTTATATAATTTTTAAATATATATAATACATCAAAAATACTAAAAATATCAAAATAAATATTTTCTTACAAATTGAAAATAAAATTTAAAAAATATGTAGACTTAAATAACACTAAGATAAATGCAACTTAACAAGTATATGCCTCTAAAATAATAACAAAATTAACAAATACCTTTAAAATAATAACAAAATTAACAATAAAATAAGTTTTATACAATATCCAAACAATAACAATAAAATAGTAGCAACATAATAGTAAAATGGTAGCAAAATAGGGAGAAAACAACAAGAAATAACATTAAAAAAAATAGAGCAGTTTTTTTGTCCTTTAGTGAATTTGGGCCAGGCCCAGGCCAAAAATGCCTTACCTGATGCTTGACCTGTTTTTTAAACGGGTCTTTTTTTTTTCCAAGCCCATTTTTCGAGCCTATATTTTTTTTCCAAACCCTCCCACATTTCGGGCGGGCCTTCGGGCCGAGTCGAGTTGCCCGACCCATGATCAGGTCTACTTAAACCCTAAGCAAATCAATAAAACCCAAGTTTTTAATGGCAATAAGAAAAGTAAACAAGAATATTAAAAGGGTGGTTTTTAAT
The DNA here is from genome assembly GCA_025698465.1 of Gossypium longicalyx. Taxonomy (NCBI): domain Eukaryota; kingdom Viridiplantae; phylum Streptophyta; class Magnoliopsida; order Malvales; family Malvaceae; genus Gossypium; species Gossypium longicalyx. The sequence goes on along the minus strand of CM047006.1, from coordinate 13,399,333 downwards.
AGAGAAAATGTAATAAAGCTAAATAGAATTCGATTAATGGATTAGATTGTAACTACAAAAGAGTTTGAAGGACTAAATAAGCAAATATATCCTAACTATAGTAGTAACTAACTTAACTAATTACAAAAAAACTAAGAAACACCAGAAAAATAAGTAAGAAGTAAAACCCTAGACTATGGAGAAGAAAACTAAGCCCTAAAAGATGAAAAGAATAATCCTAAAAACCTAAAAATATGAAGTGTGTCTTTGTCTCAGTCAATTTGACCTATTTCAATAGAGTTCATGTACAAAAAAGTTGACTAAATTACCCCTAAATGCCTAACTTTGGTTGGAGGACATGTTGGATAAAGACTGTCCTTGTGGTTATTTTTTTGACTCCTTCAACAACGGTATCGCGATACCCAGAACTGGGTATTGTAATATCATCTCCAATCTTGAAATGAGGGTCCTTAAGAGTCTTGGGTATCACGATACCCTATGGTCAATATTGCCATATCACTGTAGGTGGCTTGAGCTTCATTGTTTCAACATTGTAAGGGGTATCACAACTTCCAAGCTTGGATAACGTGATACCCCTCTTCTTGGTGATGTTTTCACTCCATTTGGGCCACTATGGGCTCCTTATATCATCCACCAACCTCGTTAGATGCCCCGGTTGCTAATTGGTCATTTCGGGTCTCAAAATAGCATAAAGTATACACTAATCACTTATTAGTGCAAAGAACTAAAACTAAGTAAAAATATAACAAAAACATATAAATTGCTAGGAAAAAATCTCTTTAAACATATTAATGAGCCTAATTTAACATATCAAATTACGACATATCATTATGTTAACTTAGACGGATTTGAATCTAAAAAATCGTCTAAGACCGTGTAGTTTACTAGACTAAAGTTGTAACCCAAATAAGCATGTAATATGTCCCATTTTAGGGTATGAGATAGTCTACAAATTAAAAGTTGTATTAAAGAAAAAACTTAAAAGAAATGTGTTTAACAATGCATCTTCTTTCAAAATAATTATACATATAGTCACTTAATTATAAAAATATTTCATTTTAGACATTTAAAATAAAAAAATTATAATTTAAGCATTCGCATTATTTAGTTAAGTTATTTTGATCACTCTAGTTATAGTCACAAACAACAAGCTAATGTAGCAATTAAATGTGTGGAGAATTTTTATTTTATTTAATATTATAATATTAAATAAATATAAATATAAAAATTGAATTCATTATTATATATTTAATATATTATATATTTTTTAAAATTTTTTAAAATTAGGATAAAATTGAAACCATTTGTAAATTTTAAATATTATTTTTTTTAGATTTATGATTAAATTGATATAATATGTAAAAATTGAGAATTAAATTTATTATATCGACTTTTTATTTATTTCTATTATATAGGCTTTTTTAATTACCACGTTAAGCTACCATTTGTAATTTTAATGGGAGTGGCAAAAATAATTACTGAACTATATAACGTGGATGCTTAAATTGCAAAATTTTTATTTTAAATACTTAAAATAAAAAAATTTTAATAGTTGAATAACTATCTATAGAATTTACCCTTATATACATATATAAATGATCCTATCATATTTAAAACAATTTATATTTATATAACTTGTTATATTAATAATTTATATTATATAAACGTTTTTTTGGGTTATAAAAAAGATATAAAGTAAAAGCTTAGATCCCCAAACGAGGATCTACGAACAATCTTAAGCCTATTCTCCTAATACGAATAGAATTAGCCAAAGTATCAGCAATTAAGTTTTCGTTTCTGGGATGTATTGAATTTTCCACTGCTCTATCTTCCTTAAGATGAGATGAATTTTTCGAACTAAGGTAGAATTTGAGCTCCCGGAAGAATCGTCCAAAATTAAATCAATAGCTTCAATGCTATCCGTTTGAATTAGGATTCTCTCAAGGCGTCTATCCAGGATAAGATTCAGCCCATCAAGAATTTCCCAAAGCTCTGCCTCCAAAACAGTGCAATTTCCCAAATAATTAGCGAACCCGATGATCTACTCACCATTATGATCTCTCACATATCCACCACTTGCAGCAAAGCCTTCATCAAATCTTACTGAACCATCAGTGTTCAAACTCACCCAACTGTTAGGTAAAGGCCAACTGTGAAGGTGACCTCGTGCTCTATGGAATGAGAACTTTAAAGTGGATGAATATTGTTTCGCCCAACTGTAGGAGATATTAATAATTTCATCAACACTCCATGTAATACCTTGAAAGATGAATAGGTTCTGGTTCTTCTAAATACGCCACACAGTGATCCCGAAGAGACACAGCCAATCGGTTCCATATAGAGGAGTAAAATGGCTCCGAAGATTACTCTTCATCCAATCAGAAAGAGATCCAGAGTAGAAAGCAGAAAGGTTTTGTTGTGAAATAAGCTTGTCCAAATGCGTTTGGTAACATCACAATCTCTGAGTATGTGCACAACATCTTCATAATCATGATCGCAAAGGCTGCAAGCACTACTACTCCCAAAGCCACGTCTTACCCTCTTGGAATTTGTTAAAAGACAGTGCTTTAGAGCCAACCAAATAAAAAAGCGAATCCGATGAGGACTGTGAAACTTCTAAGGTAATTCCCAGATCTGGTATTTTACATTGAAAGTGTCTTCACAAATCTTTGCGTAAGTGCTTTTAAGAGAGAATGAGCCAGTTAAGGAAGCTCCCCAAATAATTCGATCAGGCCTGACGAAGGATGTGGAGGTGGGATACTTGTTATTTTGTTGATAATCTCTTCCGAAACCTAAGGTCTAAAAAGATCTAACTGTAACGAGCCATCACCTATAACCATACTATTAAGGGAACAATCTAGAAAAGGGTTAGCAAAACAAGGGATAAACTTAAATAAGGGTCCACAATTAAGAATCCAAGGGTCTTGCCAGCATTTGATGCTACTTCCGTCTCCGACTGACCAGTTTAAGTTTTCACGAATGAGAAGACATACATTAAAGATGGATCTCTATGAGAAGGAACACCTACTCCTTGACAAGTCATTAGGTAAACTACTAGAAACTCTGTATTTAGAATGAAGTTGAATCCAGAGGGCATTAGTATTAGAAATAATATTAAAACCAACCTTTATCATAAATGAGGTATTATGGTCTTTTAGCTGTCTAAGACCAAGACCTCCGTTAGACTTGGGTTAGCAAACAGAATCCCAAGTAGCCAAGGCTGTCTTTAAACTGCCATTATGAGTTCCCCAGACAAATTTCTGAACAATGCGTTCAATCTCATCACAGATACTTTTTGGAACCATCATTGTCTGCATAAAGTAGCTAGGAATCGAGAGAAGAATATATTGCGTCAAAGTAACCCTTCCAGCTAAAGAGAGCTGACTGGCATCCCAACTAGATAATTTATTACGAACCCTTTCCACCACAAAATTCAGAGTGCTATTAGTGACTTTATCATGTAGGAGTGGAACTCCAAGGTAGTGCCCCAAATTAGTAACTTTTTGGAAACCAAAGAAACCACTTAAACGTTCCCCCAAGTTATCATCAACACCTTCTGAGAAGAAAATATTAGTATTTTGTGAATTAATCCGATGTCCCGAATAATCACAAAATTCATCTAAAATATTTTTGATGACTCGAACTTGGTTTTCATCCGCATGACTGAAGAGAATCAAGTCATTTGTAAAGAAAATGTGAGATAACGGTGGGCCACCACGGGACAGCCTAATAGGAGGCCAATTACCAACATCAATGGCCTTGCGGATACTAAAACCTAACTATTCCATGCAAAGAATAAACAAATAGGGAGATAAATGACATCCCTAACGAACTCCTCTAGCTGGTCGAAATTTCTGGGTTAGGACACCATTCCACAAGACCTGCATAGTAGAGCTAGAAATTGTAGACATAATAACATTACGTAAAAAAAAAAGAATACCTACAGCTTGGAGCGACACCCCAATAAAATCCTAGCGTACTCGATCAAAGACCTTATCCAGGTCAATTTTGATGACCATCCGCTTCCTGCGACAAAACCAGCTTGCTCTGGAGCAAAAAGCCTCGGAAAGACCACTTTGAATCTGTTGGCAATGATTTTCATGACTAGCTTATAAAGGACCGAACATAAGCTAATTGGCCGAAACTGAGAGAATTCCTCAGGATTTTGGATTTTGGGAATAAGCACAATAAGAGAATTATTCAAATCCGAATCAATGTTTTTCCCTTTGAAGACATCCTTAACCCATGTGCAAACCGAAGTGCCAACATGATCCCACTAACTCTGATAGAATAAGGCATGGAAACCGTCACTCTCTGGAGCTTTTAAGGGTGCCATATAAAAAAGAACTGCTTTAATTTCCTCATCTAAAACTAGTCTGTTAAGAAGATTAAAATCTTCATATTTAAGACACGGGAAGGCAAACAGGTGGAAAAACTCTCCTAGGCCCATGATGCTCGCCATACAAATTGGAGTAGAAGTTAATCGCTTCAAGCTTCAGTTGATCATCGTCCATGACCCATTCTCCCAAGCTATTCTTCAAAGTAATAATTCTATTATGTTTGCATCTCCTTAACGTGCGTGAGTGGAAGAATTTTGTGTTGCGGTCACCTAAAACTAACCAGTCACAACGCGCTTTTTGCCTCCAAAGAATTTTTTCATGATGAACACATTTTCTAATTCCTCTCTCACATCCATCTCTCTTTGCTTAAGAGACTCCGAGTTAGATCTATCCCGTTCAAACTCAATAAGCTCTAGCTTACTAGTCAAGAGCTTTTTACGAGTAAAGATGTGACCATAAACCTTTTTGTTCCAAATCTTAACCTGATCAGTGAATTTGGAATGCAATCTTTGACAAAATTCGAAAAGGATGGATGTTCAATCCAACCAGCTAAAAATCTGAACAGACGTTCTTTCAAAGAATGAACTTCAGGTAAAAGAGACAATTTAAGAGGCCTGTGGTCAGATTTAAGTCGAGGTAAATGTGTTACCATTGAGTTCAGAAATTTCGTATTCCAAGCAATATTACAAATAACTCTGTCCCATCTCTCAACAATCCCCCATCTTTGCCAAGTGAATTGGGACCCACGGAAACCCAAATCATGAAGTTGGGCAGAATCCATGAAATTGCCAAAGAAATGACACATTTTGCCTAAAATACGTCTACCTTTTTTCTCACTAGGGGAAATGATGGCATTAAAGTCACCAATAGCCACCCACGGGGACTCATTTATTGGAATAAAATTTTACAAAATCTCCCATAAATGCCTCTTTTCTGACTATTAGGATTGCCATACATGAAGGAGACTAGAAAAGGCTGCCGAATGAGCTATTAGAAACTTTGGCTAAAACAAATTGGGGATGGCTTTGGAGCACCTCCACATTAACCGAATCCTTCCAACCAATCCAAATGTCTCCAGAAAAACCGACTACTTCCACACGGTGAGAATTATTAAAGCCGAGCTTAGCAATAACCAAATCTGCTTTCTCACCACTAACCCGAGTTTCTAGAAGGCTTATCAAATCTGGTTTATGCTCTCGATTATATTCCCGGAAGACTAATAAATTTAAAACTCGCATAACCCTTGACAATTCCAAGAAAAAATAGTAAAATTCATTAAAAAAAAGAGAGAAAGAAATGACCTCGTAAGGGCTATTAGTAGTTTAGAGATTGTCAGATTTAACTTCTGGATTATCTGAAGAAATTCTAACTTGCACACTAATGAGCTCTGTCATAGAACCCATAGCTTCAGGGAGAGAGACTTGTGGATTACTTGCAGGTTTAAATTTCCCTCCACGTCCACGAATGGATTTAATAAGAGATTGCCCACTATGACTATTTCCTTTCCTGCTTTCACCAACATGTCCTTTAGGAATAATCGAAGGATTCACACGCACCTTTGGTTTAGATTTAATATCTAATTTCTTTTGAAAAGTGACAGTAGTGTGCTTTTTAAGATCAAGTGCATTAGAAATAGGACCCACTTTTACTTCAAGATGATTTTCGAAAGTGGGATTTACGTGAAAAGAGGTGCCCATGTCCTTAGAAAAGGAAATAGAAGCAACTTGGTCTTTATGCACAAAACTCGCTGCACCCTCCAAGCCCAAACTGTTTGAAATTGAAGTATGGCCTAAAGTCAGCTGCTGTCCAAAGCATTTCAGCGGAGGCCCAAATTCTTCATGCGAATAGCCCAGTGCCGGATTAGGCTCAAGGTTGCCAGGCGCCCGAATGCTATCCTTATGTGTATGGCCTAATGTCGAACTAGGCCCAATGCTACCAAACGCCTGGTCTGCAGCCCGCAGTGAAGCGCAAGCCCCCACCCCTAACTTTTAACCCGTGCTGCTATCCTCAAAAATCCTAAATGCTAGACATGGCCCAAAATTACCCACGTGGCCCAGCAGGCCTTCACTCAAATTTTCCCCAGCCACCTGTCCAACCCTAGCCCCGTTTCTTTGCCTTTTAATTTTTTAAGGAAGTCCCCTTTTGAAAACCTAACCGTTCCTAATTCCTTAGATGGCTCCCCAAAATTCAGCAAAATGGACTCAGAATCCATGAAAGATAAAGCTTCAAATCTAGTACTTTCTAAATTTCCTTCTGTGATTTTTTATTTTTGCCCACGAATCATGTCCTGTTTGCGCCTTGACTTGCGCTCGACCACCATCCACGGGCCAAAGGCATCACCCACCGTTGGCAGAGCATCACCTGTCTTCGTTGGAGCAGATTCGTTATTCAAAGAGTCCTTGTGATTTCCCTCTCCGTCATGACTGTTTGTACCTGTCAGAGAAGAAGGGCATAAATTTTTAGGGTGCCTATATTTACCACACGAGAAGCATACCTCAGGTAAAGCCTCGAATTCCACACGTTGCAGCCTTCCATTAACAAGAACTTGGGAAGTAAATGGTTTTCCTAAATCAACAAAGACAACTATTCTGGCGAATTGTCCTCTTTCGCGATTGTTGGTTTTGATGTCAAGTTTCGCAACTCTTCCAACCAAGCTACCAATCTCCTCTAAGATATTCTTTTGATACAAGAATCCCTGTAAGCTTGGAAATCGGATCCAAGCAAGCACACCGTAGGGAAAGGGTTTTGATGGGTCAAAATCCACTGTCCATGGTTGAACAGTGAGATAGTGTCCAAACACTATCCAATGGCCTTGTGTCAACACCGCGTCATAATCTACCTTACACTGAAATTGAATGAGGTAGTATCCGTTTGCAACATCCATTAGACGAAAAGGTTGTGCAGGCTTCCAGAGGCTAGTTATACGATTAAGCAAAACCCCATAACCTATGTTGCGTCCAAACAACTTGACCACCACAGTGAGTTCCATTCCTTTGATTAGAATTCTGTTGATGTGTTCCGAGAAATCAATGGCAAGAATACCATTAAGATTAGATCTGTGAATATCACCCTCAACAAACTCTAAATCCAGATTAACGTCCCCATCAAGAGAGTTTGAGGCCGCCCTATTCAAAAGTTTGTCCTTCCATGAAACTCCGCTTGCCGGAAATGAGTCAACCACCATGTTAGCCACGGAGTCATCACTTCCATCTTTAAAACGAACCTTTTTGGTTGTACGATCAACAATAGAGCCATCCCCTACGCCAGTCCGATCATCGGACAGAGATTCAACGTCATTCATTTTTTCAAGATTCATATTATATAAACTTTGAACATGTTTGTATGTTTGCATATTCAAACTGTACTTATGTATCTTTTTCATGTTTCGTATCTCATCAAACATTGCTAAATCTGATAATAACAATAATAATTATAATGATAAGAATAACTTAATTTTTAATTATTGATATTATAACTATTAAGGGAGGGCAAAAAACAAATAATAGGATATTGTTCAAACACCATTAAACCTAGAATCAAGCACAACATATAGTATTACGATTAGCTCCTCTCCGAAAATGAACCAAAAACTTGCACTCTTCATTTTCTAAAACTGTTCTTATTTGACACACAATTGGGAATCGGTTTTCCGAATACATGAAAATACTTTTTACAGAAAATATTAAACATACTTTTGTTGAAGACATACCTATATCTGACAAATTCGAGTAACATAGATTGCATCGATTGCCTTGCCTGAATATCATCATCAGCAACCAGTGAAATTCATTCTCAAAAGCTTCGGGGTTTTGAGAAGAATGTGAAAAACAAGGATCCTGCATGGATTCTGGCGCTATTGGAATCTTAAAGCAATGCCTGTGATGCATGTTAGATTAGCTTTATAAACTAGAAGACTGCATCTGGCTCGTCAAATTTATCACCGTTGTCACCATAATCACTTGCTAAGGAAATCCTGTATTTAAACTGGCCACAAAAGCCTTTGAATCCAACGAGCATCATCAAAGCACAATATCAACTGAAGTAAGATTGTACATTTATTACTACACTTCCTGCAGATGCCTGGTTGGCTGCTCGATTACTTCCAAAGTTCTTTCGATTTGACTCCCTCGCAATTCTTGATCCAAACTGACCAACCAAATCAAAATAACTTTGAAGTCAAGTTATAAGAAATATATCATCTCAAATATCAAACAACTCGTCAAAGAAGGCATTGCGATAACATATGATAGAACTCATTTCTTAATCAAATTTTATGCTAAGGGATATATAGCACTGCCCTGTAAACAGTTAATTCTTTTAACAAGAAGAACAGTATAAAGTTCTTGTAAGGTTAAATGCTTATACCGAAAAACATAAAATAACCCGAAAAGGAAAATAGTAAGTAAAGCAAAAAAAGAAAAAGAAAAGAAAAGAAGGAACATGGACCTGAATTGCTCTCTTGGGAAGAATTGCAGCATTATGCAAACCAAGCATATGAGCGACCTAAAAAGAGGTATACAAAACAGTATCAGTTTTAATCCCCAAAACTAGAACCGTGCAGTGCAAAAACAATCTAACCTGAGTGCAATCACTAATTTTGACAAAAGTGAAAAAAACCAATTGACTTAAAGGAAAACGTAAAATAAAGATATATGCTGACCTCTCTCAGAATCTTCTTATCACCTTTTCCACTTGGTTGATCAAGATCGGCAACCTCCCAAAGAGGAATATCCAAAAGCGTCCTAATAATGTCTTCATCTAAGAACGGAAATCTAGCCTAGTAAAGAACACAATAAAGAGTTCAGATAAAAACCAATAGGCAGCACTTAGACTACGAGAAAAACCCATTAGCAATACCTCCTTTCCGCTATCGGCGATACATCTATCATCTCTTCCTAGATTTCTTTTCCAAATTCTCTGCATGTCCAATTTCATTTCCTTGTGTAGCCCAAGCCAACTATTGGCAGGGAAGTAATTTCACTTAATATGTAAAGATATAAACCACCGTGAAATTAGAGATTAATATAAAGACACTAAACAGACCTATCATGCCTATACTTTGTCTTGTGCCGACCATATCCGGCACATTGCTCATCTGCACCGGAACCAACAAGCAGAATCCTGGCCCTTGATGTGTAATTAACACGTTTATCTTCATCAGTCTCATTATTACTCTCTTCGCACATCCAACCTTCACCACGAGCAGCAAGCCACAAAGCTATTCCTATATTCAGATCCTGGAAGTTAAAATGCAACATGAGATTCAATCAGTAAGGGGTTAGAAAAATATGACATTATGTTTTGATATCAAACAACAGAAGAAAACTAGATAATTAAGTGCTTCAGTGGAAGCTAGCAATCAATTAGATCATGGAATAAAATGAGTACCATGTACGTATTGGCAGGATTAATAAGCGACAAGACACGCCTTTTTTCCCAGGTCAACTTTGACAAATCAGCATCGATATGAACAAGTCTCCACCTGTATTAAGGAACAAAATTAAAAATTTTGACCCTTAGATAAACATCGATTATCTTGACAGACATCAGTTTCAACTTTGAAGGAAGCTTAACACTGAACCTTCTCAAAGGTGCAACCCTTCTAAGTTCCTTAACTCCTGTTTTTGCACTGATTCTATCAGGAGCAGACTCACCATCAAAGCTCACATTAAGGAGATCAATCTCATCTGCCAAGAGACATTGGAAGGCAATTGCATCAGATAAAGGACTGACCGATATGTTTCAGTTTATTCAATAATAATGACACTTCAGTGCCACACAAGAGAGGTAGTTTGCATCCCATATCTAGCTTTTAAACTCTTTTCATCACTTTTTTGTGTCTAACAAAAGTGAAGGGGTATACTAGTAGCTTAGACCAGAGTTGTGAATAACCCCACCTCGAGTGTCACGCTTGACACTAACCAACATTGTACAAGTTTGTTTGTCATACATGAAAGACCACTAAATTTTATTGCATCACAAAAATTTCCTCATAAGAAATATGATGTAATTAGTACCAAATGGTAAACAGTATCTATACCTTGAACAACAAATTATACATTGGCTGGCCAGATTTCCGGTTCAAGGCACATGGATAGGTTCAAAATTGACCATTTTATACTCTCGATGACTGGATAAACTGTCATTTTGTTGACTTCTCATGCCATTAAAGGAGTAAAAAAAGGATAAGAAATATGCAAATTTTAGGTGTTAAAATAGTTGTCTAACACATTTTCTTGGTAAAATGCAATAAAAGGGAAAAAAGAAAACACGGGTGTTAAGAACTTCTCAATTTTCCAGAGTGAAGCTTTGAACAAGACAACTTTAACATGCAAAATACAAATGGGATAGAGAGAGAAACAAATTATATACTTCCAGCAAGTTAAATTACAAGAAATAAACACATAAAGAGATAGATAGCAATACTTACAATTAGGATCTAAGCATTGATCCAACAATGCAGCAATAATCATAGAATCTAATCCACCAGAAAAGAGAACAGCCACAGGAACAGTTTCTTTTTGGGCCTACACATCCATTTATGCAAAAAACAATTTAACAAATCTGAAATACAATTACAGCTCTAACCACTAGGATAAAGCCTATTCAAGATTCAACAATCTGGGCAATAGACCAAATGTTTAGTCTTAAATTGAACTTATAATAAAGAAATGAAGAATTAAACCAACGCATCTTTCCCTAACATGTAATAACAGCAATTATAATTCAGTTCAATAAATTAGACCTGATAAATATTATACAGTGATATGCGCCTCAACATAGATTCCCTCAAAGCTGTCAGCACATTCTGCGCCAAAACTGAAGCACAAATAGGTCCCATTCAATAAAAATAAAGGTTAAACAATAACATATCATCATGAAATTTTTAAATCAATAAACCAAATCAGAAAATTCTTTCAGTGATAAGAAAGGAACAAGACCACAAAACCGTACTACCTAAAATTTCCAAACTCTTACAATTCCATAATAAGACCCATGCTTATGCATGATTTTTGTTCAACAGCAACATACCTGAAGAAGATGAATTTATGTCAAGTTCAGCACTCGAATTCCTAGAATGGGAAAAATTCAACTCTGCAGGTTTGGGTTCGATGGAAACTCTTTCCCATTCGATTAGTTCTTTCAGCATAACATTGGTCCATTCATGTTTCTTGATTTCACTATGAAATCTCCCATCTGATTTTTTCACATCTACAGACATACTGTATATCCCACACGAAAGCTCTTCCCAAAATTTGATGCCACTAGTCCCATTTTCAACTTCAAAGCCTGCAACGGAGAGACATTATTCCATACAATTCAAATTGAATTGAAAGATCGTTCATAGATGCATTGCATACAATAGATAAAAAAGTACAATATTTAGAGTAGCTCAACAGGATTAACAGTGAATCAATTACATACCAGAATCTTGTAGACTTGACGAAGTAGGTGACACAGATGAAAGCAGAAAACGAGGATCCTCCATGGTGGGCCAGTGAACAAGAAGACTTCTCCTACCAAATGCATCTCGACCAAACCACAGGGTTTTCGAACTTTCCTGTCAATGACAAATAAGTAAAACTTTAGTAACAGATTGCCTGAAGAAAATATAAATTTTACCAAATTAAACAAAGACACACAGTGACTTACCACTAGGGGTTACCTGCCAGTAAATGATAGCCCATGGTCCTTTTATAACTGAAAGAACATCAACAATAGAAACTTTCGCTTGTCCATTAAAATCACAAGTTGTCCTATGTTCCTGGGACCGGCAGGAACAGCAGTTTCCCAGAGATTGCATAAGACTTTCAGTATCATTTTTGTCAATGCCAACCTCAATTCCTCCAAATATTTCACCTTTAATCATACAACAAGAAAAGAACACAAAGCAATGGGATTATTCACTGCCTTACAAAACAAAGAAGCATAAACTGAATTTTTTTTTTCTGAATTTCTGATAGCAAAAGAAACAAAACCCAAAAATCTAATCAGAAGAAAGGAACAAATTTTACCATTGTAAACAAGAACGTTCCTTGAAGAATCCATCAATGGCTGACAAACAGGAGACACTCCCCTTAACTGCAACGCAGCACCGAGAAAAACAAATTCAGCAAAAGATTCAGGCATGTCCGAACCATTGTCTAGGACGTGAGTTTCCTCGTTAAAAGAAGAAACCCGATAGTTAGTAGAATTTGAAGAGTTAGAATGAAGAGGAAGAAGAAGCTTCATGGTGCCCAAGCTATCGGGGCCACGTCTTTGTAAAGCAGCTTTAAGATCATCTACAGAAAAAACCAGATGTGATTTAGAGGATGAAGATATGGAATCGAGATTTAGAGACGATAAGCCGATGCGAATGCCAGAGACAAGTAAAGCGATTCCGCACATCTTGTTACCGGCGGCAGCTCTCTCTCGATTTCTCAGTGTTTTAACTGTTCCATTTAGGGTTTTGACTTTCAACCTCCCTAACTACATTTTAAAGTTCGACTCTTACAAAAAAAAAAAAAGTTCAAATATGTTGTTACTACCATAAAATTTAAGATTTAATTTTTATATATATATTTTTTATAAACAAAACGATCGATTACAAAAAATCATTCATGAAAGAGTTCTCAATAGAATTATCATCCTACAAAATATCTTTTATCCTAAAAGGAGGAGACTCGAAGATACGCAGGGAGAAACCACTAGATAGGGATATTTTAGCTAAAGCATCAGCGACCCGATTAGTTTCTCTGGGGGCATAAGTCAAGAACCAATTTTTTTCAAAAGCCAAATTTTGCTGTATCCTGTTAGTAAGTGCATTATTAGAACCACCAGTCTTGCTTTCACTAATCAAGATCACATTTTTAAGATTATCTGAACGAATGATGACTTCATTGTAGCCTTGTTTCTGAGTGATAAGCAAACCATCCAGCAAGCTCCATAGTCCAGCAGTCGCCACAGATCATTTCTCCAAGAAGTGAGTAAAACCAAGGATCCACTCCCCTTTATTGTTACGCAACACACCACCTGCAGCAGAAAGACCAGACACAGAGTGAACAGCACCATCAGTATTAAGAACTACAGACATACCTGCATTCTGGCGAACTGAGAGCTGCTTCGGCTGCAAGTCCATTCCTTCATTAAAAGAGTAAAGAAAATGTTTTGCCCAACTAATAAAAGCACTGATAATATCCTTCGAACTCAAGCCATTTCCTTGAAAGATAATTAAATTCCGGTTCTTCCAGATGCGCCAAAGAATGATCCCAAAGAGGCAAAGCCAAGAACTATCATTTTGCCTAACGGAAGAATGAAGTTGCAAATTCGAAATAAGCCAATCAGACATAGAAGTGAGAAAAAAATCCTAAGCTGGGAAATAGGAATGATCTGATGCCAAATTTCCTTCGCAAATGCACAATCTCTAAGAATATGCACATCATCCTCCATGGAATGACTACAAAGTTGACACGACGCATCCTGCTCAATACCCCTTCTAACTCTCTCCGAATTAGTTAAAAGTCTTTGTTTGAGAATTAACCAGAGGAAATGTTTCACACGATGCGGCCCTGGAATTTTCCAAATCTTTCTCCATTTCGTTTCTTGCGGATGCCAAGATTCCTCTTTCAGAGCATAGTAAGCACTCTTCACAAAAAAACTCCAGACGTCGTTCTTAACCAAGAGAGACAATCCGGTCCTGTAACAGCCTAATTTTTAGTGGTGTCGAAACAGTGGTTCGAGATCACTAAATCCGACAAATGAGTAGGAAATATTATTAATTTAGTAATTATAAGTTAAATGTGAAGTTAGGAAAATTTTTGAAATAGTGAATAGTGTACTAAAAATAAATACTAAAATAATTAGAATCGAAAACGAGGTATCGAGACCTCGAGAATTTTAAATCGAGCCATAAATATTTTTATAAATATTTATGGAGTGTTAATAAGTTAGTATTAAAGTTTCGTCAAGAAATTTTAAAGTTCTGATAGTTAATTGAACAAAAATGACTAAATTGTATCAAATGCAAAATTTTGAGAAATGATTAAATAGCTTAAATGATAAAAGAAAGAGGGTTTAAAAGGCAAATAGACCCAAGGTCTATTTGGGATGGACGGCAAGGGCATGAAATCAGCAAGAAAATAAGGAGAATTAAGGGCAAAATTGGAAAATTGCAAAATTTACTTGATAAAGTTAGGACTAAAGTGGAATTATCTAGATTTCTCTTTATTTTTCTGCATTCTCATCAGCAAAAACGCCATGGAAGAGTTCCCATAAGCTGGTTTTTTATATTTTTACTTCAATTAAGTTCAATTCTTGATTATTTCTTAAAATTTTTGTGTTTTTGTGACTTTTACAACTAGGTCCACTTGTTGAATTCATTAGTTTTTGATTCTATGAAAGAAATTGAAAGTTGCTATGAATATGTGCTGGAAGTATATGATGATTTGGCATGGAATTAGAGTTTTAAATTGTTTATATGTTGATTTTATTGAAAGAATTGAATAGAAAGTGAATGTTTGGGACCTAAGTGTAAAAGAGTTTGAAGTTAGAGTTTTATGTGGAAATTCTGAATTTCAATAGTTATGAAATAACTTATAATGTCTATTAAAAGTATTAATTGATAAAATTATCTTAATTTAGGGGTTAATTGAGCAAGGACTGAATTGTATGAATTGTGAAATTTGGGGCAAAATGGAAATCAACATTTTGCACTACAACTGTTTTGGACAGCAACAGTAGTCTAACTTTGAAAAATCACAAAAAATTGTAGAAATGGAATTAGAGGATGAATAAAATATGAAATTAAATCTTATTGAGTCTAGTTTCTTATAGAAAAAATGATGTAAGCAATGGAATTGTAAATCATGAGATATGATAAATTTTGTGAGACAAGGTCAGAATGATTTCGGGTTCCCCTGTTCTAACTTTGTAAAATCATAAAAAATTAGATAAAAATAATTATGGGATTAAATTTATATGTTTAGAATCCTGAATGAGTCTATTTTCAAGAGAAACAAACGGAAACATCATTCAAATCCTGTACGATGAGATAATTAATTTTTAGTAAAGAAGGGTCGGAACTATCAGACAGCAGAATAGGGGAGACTTCAATGAATAAACTGTATTAATTGGCCCAACCAAAAATTATGAAATTTTTATGGTAAGAATATATGTGAGTCTAGTTTCAGGAAAAATTAGCGGACATTAATTTGGAGTTTCGTAGCTTTAAATATAAATAATTTAGTGACTATGACACTGGTGGATAGCTTGAATATTCACATAAGTAATTAGTGAAAATTATGGATAAGGTTACTTACAAGTGTGTTATTTATACCAAGGATGTGGATGGAGAGGAGGAGGAGGAAAAATATATGAATGACTCGTGTATAAATTGATCACATGCCCGATTATAATCGATAAGTGTTGGATTAGAAATGATATAATGTTTTATTTGGAATATTCATTATGAAATTATGATTATCGTTATAATAGAAAAATTGAACTTGTGAGTTTATATGGCTAAATTTTAGTGATTATTTGTTAATTTTATGAATTTCATGATGTGTTATTTCATATGTATTGATGATAAAACCGTGAATAATGTAAAAGCATGAAAATTGAATAAATGATCAAATTGAGCATTTCAGTTCAGTGACAAGATGAATTGAAGGAAAAGACCACGGTTGGACCATGGTAACAAGTGATAAGTGATAGCTTCGGCTACACTTATCGATCAGGACAAGTGAAAGTGATAAGTGATAGCTTCGGCTACACTTATCGATCAATGACAAATGAAAAGTGAAAAGTGGTAGTTTTGGCTACGATCGGTGAAAAGTGGTAGCTTACGCTGCACGATCGATGAAAAGTGGTAGCTCGGCTACGATCGATGAAAAATGGTAGCTCTAGCTACGATCGATGAATAGTGGTAGTTTCGGCTACAAGTGACAAGTGACAAGTGATTTCCGTATAAGACCATATCTGGGATATGGCATCGGTGTGATATATGCTACTATATAAGACCATATCTGGGATATGGCATCAGTGAGATATGTGATTCGTGTAAGACCATAGCTGGGCTATGGCATCGATATGTAATATGTGATTACGTGTAAGATCATAGCTGGGCTATGACATCGATATATGAATATGTGTAAGACCATAGCTGGGCTATGGCATCATTATATGAAGATGTGTAAGACCATAGTTGAACTATGGCATCGAGAAAACGAAGTACTCAATTCCGTAAGATGTTCACTAATTTGAAGAAGTTTGGTAAGTATTACATGGAATTATGTGATATAAGAAAATACGAGTTGATGAGACATGAGCATAAAACTTGGTTGATGAATGAGTTCATTTGTGATTATATATTTCTACGCCTTGAGTGTATTATCCGTATGAATTGATATTCCAAATGAGTTAATGAGAAAACTTCTAGTATGAAATAATCTGAGTTCGAAACAAAATATCATGAAAACGTACTTGAAATACATTGGTATGTCTTGTATATGCTATTTGAATTCATAAATGTGGAAAGTAAATGTATGTGGAAATATGAGATGATGATATCTGTACATGGAATTTATTGATGAATACGTACATCCAAATTTATATGATAGATTTTAGTGAACATTGAAATTGCGCTCAATAAGTGATTTGGCAATTTAAAATCGTGATTAGTAGGAAGAGTTAATGAATTGCATATTTATGAATTGTTACACGTATTTGTCTAAAATACGAGGAAGTGATGGTAATTGATACATGGAAATATGAAACTATGATGTAACACCCCTAACCCGTATCCGTTGCCAGAACAGGGTTTCGGAGCATTACTACCATTTGCAGATCACTTAAAAAAAATTTAAATGCTTACCGATTCAATGCATCATATAAATAAATATATTACCATTCAATCAACAGTTTAGTACTTGTATAAGCATCAAACAGTAACATTGTTAGCGTACTTGCACATATCTCATATAAATTCAACATTGATATAACTATTTTCTCGACATATCGTACTTGAGTTCAATAATAGTCTCAACTTACATAATTTTCTTGTATCAACATATCAAAGATAATCATATATGTACATGTCATGAAACATATCATGCTCTTACCGTTTCTTTATAAGCATATATGATTCATTTCATTATATTAATATTTCATGCTCCATCATTTCCATATATTTTATGTATATTTATTCCGATAATAGCTTATATCAAACTTAATATAAATTATATTCCATGTACTCATACTTATTTCGTTTATCTATCTTCATAATTATTTCATACAACTATTTTGTACATATATTTCCATATGACCAGTTCTTGTAAACATTGCACACAACCATTTCATATAACCATTCGTCATCTGATACATATTACTTGAATATCAATTGTTCAACAGATGTCATAGCATCTCCCATCCACGGTCTTATTTATCTTTGACATGATGCCATAGTATCTTTCAATTATGGTCTTACTCATTTTCTATCATGTTGCCATGATATTTTCAACCATGGTCTTGTTCATTTCATATCACGTTGCCATGGTATCTTTCAACCATGGTCTTACACATTTCATATCAGGTTGCCATGGTATCTTTCAACCATGGTCTTACACATTTCATATCAGAGAGCACACTCCCGCGAACCTCATCCTTACGAGTGGGATTACGGTCCAGGCTAAATCTCTGTAATATAAACTCATAGAGTATTGTCGGGATTACGATCCAGGCTAAATCCTCTGCAACGACAATTACTCTAATGAGCTTGGATCTGAATTACGATCCGAGGCTAAATTTGGACCACGATTCGGATTACCCGTCCGGGCTAAATCCATTTTACACATATTCTTGGGAGGGCTATATCGAGGATAGGATCACCCGTCCGGGCTAGATCTTTTTACCGTCAATTCCTTTCGAGAGATCCATCGAATTTTCCTTTTCATTCAACCGGGATTTATTTTCAATTTATTTGAGTATTATCAATATTTCATCAAATATCATGAACTGAACATTCAAATCATATTTTCATCACATAACCACATATTTCAAGTATTTAAAATACAATTCAAGTTACACAAACTTACCTCATTGCTTGTTTGTGTTTATAATTTCATTAATCCGATATCTTTTCTTTTCACGATCGAGTCTCATATTTGAGTCGTTCGGATCTTTATAAATAAATTTGATCATCATTTTCATTCATTTCATATTCTAATGCATTTAATTAATGCTTTAGGCAAAATTTACCATTTTGCCCCTAAACTTTTAATTAATGACGATTTCATCCTTAGGGTCGGAAAATAAAATTCTTGCAATTTAATCCTTATTTCCAGCTATTATTCTCATATATATTGATAATGATCCATGAATTCTATAAAATATCGAATTTTCCATAATTTCAACACTTTTCAATTTAATCTCTAAAACATGTTTTCCCCCAATCTTGAACTAAATTAATAATTTCATTCAATTTTGTAATTTAAATAATAAAATAATCCATTTCATGCAATTTGGTCATTTCTGACATTTTTACAAAATTGCCCATGAAGTTTTACTTTTATTCAATTTAGTCCCTGAGCCTAAAATATGCAAATTAGCCATGCTAGATGACTATTCATACATATTTTCCCTCCTCCTCCTCTCCATTCCACATCCTTAATGTAGATAATACACTTGTAAGTAACATTATCCATAATTTTTATTATTTACTTTTATGAATATTCAAGCTGTCTATCTGCATCATGGTCACTAAATTATTTATATCTGGAGCTATAGAACTCAAAATTAAGATCCGCTAATTTTCCCTGAAACTAGACTCATATATCTTCTTACCATAAAATTTTCAGAATTTTTAGTTTATCCAATAAGTACAGTTTATTCTTTAAAATTACCCCTGTTCTGCTGTCTAACAGTTCTGACCCTTCTTCACTAAAAATTAATTATCTCCTTGTACAGAATTCAAATGATGTTCCCATTTGTTTATATTGAAAATATACTCATTCAGGATTCTAAAAATATAAATTTAAACCCATAATTATTTTTATCCAATTTTTTATGATTTTACAAAGTCAGAACAGGGGAACCCGAAATCATTCTGACCTTGTCTCACAAAATTCATCATATCTCATGATTTACAATTCCATTGCTTACATAATTTCTTCTATAAGAAACTAGACTTAATAAGCTTTAATTTCATATTTTATTCATCCTATAATTAGATTTATACAATTTTTGATGATTTTTCAAAGTTAGACTACTGCTGCTGTCCAAAACTGTTTTAGTACAAGATATTAATTACCATGTTATAACACCCTTATTTTCTTTTTCTACACCATTTCTCATCACTTTCTCTTATTTTCTCTTCACTAACATATCATGAACATAGGACCTTATATAAGAAAACTCTACTATAACATTATTTTCATGCTTTGTCAATAATAACAAACTTAAAAACATATTGAAATCTTGATATACTTACCTTGTTCTATTGATACTAATCTTTAACTTGATTTTCTCTCTCCTCCAGCTTCTATTTCTTGAATCCAACTTGATATTCTAACTCCCCATGGTCTCCTTAACATTTTTCTCTCTTGGTAGCTATGGAAATTCATTTGATTTTTGGGTGAAAATGGTGAATTTTTGGTAAAAAGACCAAATTGTAAAGAAAGCAAAACTTTCTTTCTTCTCTCTCTCTTTCTCTCACGTTAGTGCATGGGAAAATATGGATGAGAATTTCTCATCTTTCTTTCTTTATATACTAATAAAATAATAATAAAATATCTTATTAAAATATTAATAAAATAATATTTATCTAATTAAATATTTATAAAATATCAAAATATCTCTAGCATCATTATTACTTTCTAGATTTCTCTCTCTTCCAATTGACCATTTTGCCCTTCATTATCTTTTAAAATTCCACCCTTAAGTCATCATTTAATTTGGTAAAATTGCAATTTAGTCCCTCATAGTTTCTTCATCTATTCAATTTGGTCCTAATTCATCCATTTTCCTTAGTTTCTAGATTATTCCACTCTTAAAATATTTACACTATTGGTCCTTCAAATTTTTCATATTTACACTTTAACCCCTCAAATTTTGAGTATTTACTCTTGTGCAACAAAACTTTTCTCACTTTTACAATTTAGTCCTTTCTTGAATTAATATATCATAATATACTTCTCAATATTGACATATCTCAAAATTTCCTTTTCTTTTTTTTTTTTCACTTTATTTCCTTATTTTACTATATCAAGGATAATATCTTACTGTAAATATTTTCAGGGTATTACATATGATATATATATAAAAACATGGAATATGTTTGATAAATGTGTTCATTCATAATTATGGAATTTATGTACCTCATGTGTGCTATTTGCATAAAGATGATATCTTAAATACTTTGGTGAAAAAGCTCAAATATGAAATAGTATGAAATCGAAACAAATTGTTATGAAAATGTATTTAAATTATCTGTAAGTGTTTCGTGCTTCTCGATAATGCCTCGTACTCTATTCCGGCGACGGATACGGGTAGGGGGTGTTACAGGTCCAGCCTGAATCATGGGAGGGGGAATGCTAATGATGTGCTCCATCACATCTTCAGGTAACCACAATCTGAAAAGGGCAAGATTCCACTCCCATTAGGCAAAACCATCTCACTAACGGTGGTCCTAGGATCGAAAAAACCATATCTCGACACATAGTATTGAGAGGTCCTTTTTCAGGAACCCAACAGTCCTCTCAACAACGAACATGCTTACCATTACCAATGGACCAAATCATAAAGCTACGCAACAGGGGCCAAGCTCTGGCAACAGCTCTCCACATATAAGAACAACTGCTCCTCATAATCGAGTCAGGCATACTATCCTTCATTCTATACTTGCCTCTTAGAACTTGAACCCAAAGGGTACCAGTCTTAAAAATAAGATTGTAACCAAGTTTCATCATAAAAGCACTATTCTGATCACTCAAACAGCGAAAACCAGGGCGTCCATTATCTTTAGGCTGACAAAGATCTTCCCATTTAACTAAAGCTATCTTCATTTTGCCTTCCACGGCCCCCCAAATGAATTTTCTTATAAGACCTTCAATAGCATCACAGACACCCTTAGGAACAAGGAAAGATTGCATGAAGTAGCTTGGAATAGCCAACAGTACTGATTGTGCTAAGATGACCCTTCCAGTAAAAGAAAGGCTTTTGGCATCCCAACTCGAGAGTCTATTCCGAACTTTATCCACCAAAAAATCCAAAATACTCTTGGTAACTCTTTTATGAAAAAGAGGAACCTCAAGATAATGACCTAAGTTGTTGACTTCGTGAAAACCAAGTATGTCATTGATCTCATTTCTAGAAGATATATTAACCCCCACAGAGAAGAACACATTTGTTTTCCTAGCATTAACTTTGTGGCCAGAAATCTCACAAAATTTACTAAGATACTCTGTAAGAAGACCACTATGCACCACATCAGTTCTGTTAAAGATCACTAAATCATCAGCGAATAACAAATGTGAAAGACTAAGTCCAGATCTCGAAAGCCGAATAGGACTCCACTCCTTTGCTAAGATGCTACTATGGAATCTATGACCCAGCCATTCCATGCATAAAACAAAGAGATATGGAGACAAATGACACCCCTGACGAATACCTCTTACCAGCTTAAACTTTTGGGTACACCATTCCATAGGACCTGCATAGAAGAAAGCGTGATAGCATTCATAATAAATTTAGTCAAATGAGAAGGAATACCTGCTGCGATGAGCGAAGCCTCCACAAAGTCCCATCTAACCCTGTCGTATGCCTTTTCCAAATCTATCTTAATAGCCATCCACTTAAGGCTCTTCTTGACTCTCATAGTATGCAAGACTTCCTGAGCGATAATGATATTATCAGTAATACTTCTCCCAACAATGAAACCTGCTTGTTCTTGGCCAACGATCTTCGAGAAAATGGCCTTAAATATATTAGCAATAATCTTCATGACTAACTTGCATAGCACAGAACAAAGACTGATAGGCCTGAATTGAGTGAAGTTTTTTGGATTCTGAATCTTGAGAATTAGCACAATAAGAGTATAATTAAATTCAGGATCAATGATTTCACCATCAAAGACATTTTTAACCCAATCACAAATGTCCTCTCCAATAACCTCCCATTGCTTCTGAAAAAACCCAACTTGGAACCCATCACTACCAGGGGCTTTAAAAGGTGCCATGTCAAATAAAGTAACCTTAATTTCTTCTCTCATAACGTTACGCCCAAGAAAATCTACATCTTTAGAGTTTAAGCCAAGAAAAGCACTATGAGGCAAATTATCTGCCGAGCCAGGGTCTTCTCCATAGAGTTTTTGAAAGAAACTGATCGCTTCCGACTTGAGTGTGTCCTGATAAAAAATCCAATTCCCATCAGCACCACGTAAGGCCGTGATTTTATTAGACTTCCTCCTCTGTAGAGTATGTCTATGAAAATAGCTAGTGTTTCGGTCCCCCAGTTTTAGCCACTCACATCTCGACTTTTGCTTCTAGAAAATCTCTTCATGATAAAGAGTGCTTTCAAGTTCCTCCCAAGTTCCTCCCAAATTAGACCTTGAAAGATCCACGACACGTTGTACATTGGAGAGCTTGTGTATCAATCGATGTTTCTTCTAGCTAATATGGCCATAAACACAATTATTCCAGTTCTTGAGTCTGTCCGTGAAACCAGCAATAGCGTTGGTCATGTTTCCATCGAAACTCCAATTCTCGTTGACGAAATCAGAAAAATTATGATGCTGTAACCAGCCAGCCAGAAATCTGAAAGGACGATTAGAAACATTCCTAACTTCAGAGTAAAGATTCAGGAGGAGCGGACGATAATCAGACTTAACCCTAGGCAAATGAGTCACCATACAGTCAGGAAAAGAATCCAACCAGTTTCCATTGCTAACGGCCCTATCAAGTCTTTCCGAAAGAAAACCACGATGCCACGTATAAGGAGGTCCCTGAAATCCCAGATTAAGCAAATTAGCTTCATCCATAAAAGCTCCAAAAGACTGGCATCTGTGGCCTCTGATATGACCACTTTTTTTATCATCGGAGGAAATGATAGCGTTGAAATCCCCAATGGACATCCAAGGTTCATCTCCAACAGGAACTGAGCAGTTGAGATCTTTCCACAAAATATTCCTCTTCACCTTATTCGGGCTCCCATACACAAAAGCAACAAGAATCGGCCTTGGGAACGAATCTGAACAAATACGGGTAAGAATAAATTGAGGATGATTCCTCACAACCTTCAGATTAATCGAACTCTTCCAACTGATCCAGATTCCACCTGAGAAACCAACTACTTCAACACGGTGTGACTTGTCCAAACCCATCTTCGTAATAATTAAATTAGCTTTGGATCCACTAATACGTGGTTCTAGAAGACTAACAATGTCTTGCTTATGTTGAAAATTATATTCGCGAAAAGCACGCAAGAACTTATCCGATGCGCATCCCTGTGCATTCCAAGACAGAATAGACAAATTCATGGAATAAAATAAAATGGTAAAAATGAGAAAAACTTATCTTATTGACAAGCAGAAGGAGAAAGATCCGATTCTTCTTCAAGATGCCTTGACAAATCCTTAGCAGACTACTCTTCAATTTCAGAAGTAATAAGAGTAGCAGCCCTCTTCATAGAATCAGCAAAAGAGACCTGGGAATTTTCAGAAATTTTAAATCTGTTACCTGGCCTCTTCAAGGTTTTGTTGAGCTTCCAACCACCTTTAGAAACAGACTTTTTAACAGACTGACTTTTACAACCCGCCTTAACAAGATTACTACCAGCCGAATCACCAGCCTCCATAAATCTTTTATTATTAAACAGTACTGTCGAATGATTTCTGGCATCCAACACTCCTTTCACTTCCACATTCACAAAGGAATTTTTTTTCAAATACAGGATTATAAACCACCACATGATCTGTCTGTTTAATAGAAGGAAATTCATGCTCCCTTCGGCCCTGACCTGTTGCAATACTAAGATGATTTAAATTAGAGGGAAAAATAGAACCTGAATTACCAGCTAATAAAGGCCTGGACATAACTTCAGCTGATGACACGGGTACATGTAAGGCGCTAAGCTCCTTAGGAGTAGTTTCTAAGTGGTTCTCCGAAGGTTGAATCTCCAGCTGTAGCCCACTAGACCCACTGCCATGGGCCTTTTCATTATTGGACGTAGCAGGTGGATTAGCTACGCTTAAAACCATTGGGTTCTCTAGGCCCTTCTTACACACACCGGTGGAAAAGGCAATCATGTAAAAATATATAAAATGTAAAAGTTAAATCTCAAATTTTATAAAAAAGCATGGCATATTTAAAAAAAATTGAAGTTGATCCCAAACAATGATTAGAGCAACATTTTAATTTTGGAATACGATCCTCTAAGAAATCAAGTGTGAGTTTGAAAACAAGGATGATAAAATTGATGGCAAGATTAAAATTAATGATGAATATACTTCTGGATTTAAAAATGATTAGAATGTGAATTTAGAATAGAAAATTCAAATATATAATATTTAGTTATAATTAAATTTATTATTTATATTAAATCGTATAGATTAAAATTATGTTGCACTAAAACTAAAATTTTTAAAAAAATTATTAAAAAAAATTGTTTTTTAAGTTTAAAACTACTGTTGTCCTAATTTTCACTATGTAAGAAATACAATTATGATACAGCACAAATGCATTAAAAACGAAAAGAAATAATTAAAGTGTTACAAACCAACCGAATAAAAATTGAAACAATGAATCAGACTATTTTTACACAAACTAATCAAACTTAACCTCATAGTAATATTCAAAAACTCTCAATTTTTAATTATGCCTTTATCAACTAAATCAAGTCCTCCATACAAATAATATATATATATATATATATATATTTTTTTTATAATTAGACAAGCTTATCAAAGAAACAAAAGAAAGTTGAAATTAATCTCGTTGAGCTACCCATATTGAAAAATTGCATTAGATTTATATTAAATTATAATACCAAAAATTACATTAAATTTATATTAAATATTTATAACACACTTGAGGGAAAAAAATATAAAAATATATTTATAAAAATATTATATGAAACCAGAATTCTTAGAATGAGAAATGTTTTTTCAAATGTCATATTTTTTAGTTCTTTTTTTTTGTTTTTAGTAAAATAAAAAGATAAAAATTCTTAATAATAATAATAATAATAATAATAATAATAATAATAATAATAATAATAATAATAATAATATAATGTACCCCACGGTTAGTGGAATTGCTCTCAGAATAACATAATTTTCCTATTCTTTTATTTAAAATATGAGGGGGAGAAAATTTTAATTTAATTCAAAAAATTCAATAAATAATTTAAGATAAATTCGAATAAAAAATAAAATGTTTAGTTTAATTCGAATATGAATTACACAATTCGAATTATCTAAAAATTTGAATAAGAAAAAATAAAACTACGTTCTTTTAATAAATATTTACATTTTCTAAAGTTAAAAATCAACACTATTAAGTTAAAAAATAAAATTACGTCGTTTTAATAAATATTTACATATTAAGTTAAAAGCAAAACCATTATATTGTTTATGTAATTAAATAACCTTATACTCTGTCTTCTAATTAAATAATTGGTTCATGTAAATGCAACATTGTGTATAAATAATAGGATTCATTAACTCGACTCAACTTAACTCGAAATTTTTTTGACTCGAGTCAATTGAAAAAAATTAAATTGTGTTCAACTACTAAAATATAATTTATCAACTCGACTAATTGAAAATCTTTTGACTCGATCCAATCGAATCTCCCCCAAGCGTAATTAGGAGAGAAAATTTGGAAAAAGAGACCGTTCCTATTGTTGAAAGTAAAAATTAAAGACAACAAACTTGCGTTGGAAAACAAAATTACATGGCTGTTTTCAAAGGCGAAAGGAGGAATCCAAAGGTGCTGATCCAACAAATCAGGAATGGGGTAGTTGAGTTTTAGCGTATGGAGAAAGACGAGCTGAGGGTTGAGGAAAGTAGGCCAACAGAAACAATTGATAAATGGAGGAAACCTAACGAGGGTTTTAACAAGGTGAACTGTGATGGAGCTTGGGATGTTGATTGTCATTTGGTTGGGGTAGGCGTTATTATAAGAAATGAGAATGGTTACAAAAAGTGAATACATTAGGGAAAATACACACAAACCATCAAAATCTCCATGCATTTAGATCAAGGGTTAATATGCATTTTGGTATTCTTCAATCTAGTACTGATGGTTTTTTCTCTTATTTTGATACCTAAGGTTTTATTCTGTTAACCACTTTACCCCAAATCGTTACAAAAAGCGATGTGGCAATATTGGACTAATCAACAGTTGACACATGACATAATTGTTTAAAATGTTTTTTTAAAATTTCCTCTTTATTCCTCTTTTATTTCCAAGTGGACTTTTTTTTTTGTCTTTTACTTCTCCCTCGTCATCAATATTCATCATCGTTCATCAACTTCTCCCTATCATCATCATCCCCAGCACTACTCCACCATCACCATTACCATCATCAAGTTTACTGTAGATTCCAAAATTGATCTCTTGATATTTTCTTTAGTAAATCTTATCTTTATTATTATCACCAACAAAAAATCATCACCATCTCCAACAATGTCTCGTCACCACAGTCTCTAATACCGAAATGTTTGGTTATGCACTCACAGTACTCTTTGGGGTTATACTCTACAGTGAAGCCAAGAAACGAAACAAATGATGCCTCATCTTGAGATTCAACCTTTCTTTACCCTCCGAGCTTGGATTTTCTTAAAATTTAGGGAAAAAAAACCCCTCAACATTCCACTTCGAAAGTTTTTTTTTAGAGAATAAAAGAAGATGGTGAAAGAAATTGTTTTTAGAAAAAATAGTTGGTGTATTTTGAATCGGAATGTGAAAGAGACCAAAATTGAGGTTGGAAACAAAAAAAAAAAAAAAAAAATTGTCCCCAGAATCTAGGGGTGGTTGTAAACATGAGTTTTCTGGTGGTTGGGTCTATAGTATGAAAAACAAAGAGAGGAGAAACAAAATAACAAAAAAAAAAAATGCAAAGTTTGAAGAAAAAACAAAGAAAAAATCTGAAAGAAAGATTGATTCCCGTGAAAAATAAAAAAGGAAATAAAGAAGAAATTGGAAAAAAAAAAATTTAACAAAATAAAAGAGGAAAAATAAAACAAAATTCACGTGGAAATAAGAAAGAAATAAAGGGAAATTAATTAACAAATATTATGCCACGTGTCAACTGGTAAATTGGTCTAATTTTGCCTTGAGGTAAAGCGGTAATTAAGAACAAAAAATTATAAATATGATATTGAAAAATGAGGTATAATTCAGATTAACCTTTAAATCAATAATATACTTATCCAGCTGAAATCGGATTCTTTTAAGACAAACCGGAAACCCTCGTCGCAGTTCAGAATTTAGATATTACCAAACATGCTCCACACGTAGTGTCCATTTTTGCATTTTAACAGGTCAACACGTGTCTTCCTCTTATGTCGGAGAATCTGTCAAACACAATGTCTACATCATTGACGTGTCCTCCCTAATTATATTCCCTTCCAACTTTATCTGTTTACTTTCTTGGAAAATACTAACTACCAGTTTCCCCTTTTTAATTCATTTTAAAAAATTAATGAGATAAAATACAATTAATGTGCATTAATAAATATCGACTAAAATTTTGTCCTTATCATTAAATATGTTGTTTTCATAAATCTATTTATTTTTCTCAAATATCTTTTAAATTACCATAATAAATAAATGAGAAAAATTAAAGTTCTATAACTTTACTGATATAACATAGACTGGATTATCATATAGATGACACATAAACATTTAATTAATTTTTAAAATTTTAAAATTAAAAAAATATAAAAATTATTTTATTAAAATTATTTAAAAATTTTAAAATATATTTTTTAAATTTTAAAAATAATTAAATGTTGACATGTGATTCATGTGACTAAGTGTATGCCGCGTCAATAAAGTTAACAAACATTAAAATTTCCATTCATTTTTGATTGATTTGATAAAAAATAAAAATTCAAAGATTAAAAAAAGAAAATAAAAATAACTTTTTAAAAAAAAAACTAAAGAGCCAAAAAAATTCTTATAAATTTATCAATATTAGTATTTATTATAATTTAAAATATTAATGTACTTAAATCAAACTTGCGCAATAACTAGAATGGTTCAAAATCAAATCTTACTCAATAATAAACTTCATGTGATGATTTGATAATTAAGGGTGTTCATCAGTACTTGAATTTGAGTCGCATTAGTTGCATTTATTATTCGGCTTTTATCTTATTATTGTAATTTACCAAAAAAACAAAAAAATCTTGCCCAATAATCATAAACAAATTCGATTTTTTTAAATAATTTAAATCATTAATTTAATGTCAAATTTCTTTGTTGATTTGAAATTTTGATGAATGTTAAATTTAAAGTGTAATTATGAATAACTCAATCTTTTTTCTCTATAAAAAATGAAAATTTAATTTTTAATAAAATTTAAATAATTTATGAGCAAGTACGTTAATTCTGCTTCTAGTTTTTACACTTTGCCAAAGTTACGCATTTTATTTTTATACTTTAATTTTGTTAATTTATTTTATTATTTTTTTTAAATTTAAAATTTTAGTTTTTATCAACAAAAATATTGTTAAATCTATTAAGATGAGTTTTGGCATTTTCAAAATTTAATGGTTCAAACATATTATTTTATATGTAATATTATATCAACTTATTATTTCTACATATTATTCATTAAAAAATTAGTTAATTGATTAATAATTGTTGTTTACATTAAAATTAAAATTTTAAAATTTAAAAAGTATAAAATTAAGAATAATTCAATTAGAAAATATAAACTAAATCTATAACTGTACACATAATAAAAAAAATAATAATTAAATTTAATTAAACAAATTTAATTATTATTTTAATTTTAAAAAATTTTAAAATTCAAAAAAATATAAAAAATTAAAATTTACTAATTTAAAAATACATATACTATCAAAATAAATAAAAAAATTTAATTCTACTCTTTAAAAAGAATATCCTGCCTCTGCCTCTGCCTCTGCCTCTGCCTCTGCCTCTACTGTTTATATAAAGAACAAACTTAGAAGTGAAGGGAGGTAGCATCATTGGTAAAGGAGAAATTTAAAAAAATGAGGAAACCACGTGGCAAATTCCTAGACACCTAAACTGAAGCCGACACGTAGCTGCTGCTCCCTTCTTCATTTTATACATTTACACGTGTTATTATATCCCCTCCCAACTTGTTTTCTTTTTGTTTTTCCGGCCAGCTTGTTTTCCAAAACACGTTAAAAAGGCAATCCCTTTTAAACTATTATTATCTAAATCGTATACCACGTGTCGCTCGGGTGTTTCTCCTGATCGCCACTTGTCTCCGTCTCATTTCTCAGGGTATTTTCGTCATTCAATAAATACTTCTTCCTCATTTACTCCATTTTCAACATTAATAAAAAAGAAAGGAAAACCCTCTAAACTCTCTCCTTCCTTCTACTTCTCTTGAATCTCTTCAATCATTTTGCTCTCTTCACTAACACCCACCCAATCAATTGTTTCTCTCAGACCGTCCTTCTTCTTCTTCTTCTTCTTCTTCTTTTCTTTTATTTTTATTTTTTGTAAAATCGACTTCATTAAATATACAATTTTTTTGTGTGTAACGAAATGAGCAAGAAACAATTTTTTTTTTTGTTTGAGTTGTTATTGGTTTCAAGTTGGAGTTTTATCATTCAATCTTAACTCTTATTTGTATTACATAATTCTTTATTTTTCTTAAAAAAAAAGGGAAACTTTCGTGTAAAAATAATCAAAGTTTATGCATATTGGTAAGGCTAACTTGGATCAAAATCTGGTTTTTTGTTATGTCACATAGACAGAGAATAGCTTAAGAGTTTTTTTTTTCTTTGCGTTATGTTTCCATCAACAATGGGAGAAACAAATGAGAACATAAGAATTAACAGCAGCAAAGAAAGGAGCAATCTTTCTTTGCAGATGGAGAAATACCCAAGGGACCTGTTACAAAGATTCATGTCAACTGAATCCCAAGCTTCAATAACAAGTGAAAGAGAAGAAGATGAAGCAGAAGAAGAAGTGGAGCTGAATCTTGGGTTATCATTAGGAGGCAGATTTGGGGTTGATAAGAATGCAAAGAAGTTGATAAGGTCATCATCCATTGCTAGTTCAATGCCAACATTTAGAGAAGAAGGTGCCAACAATACTCCACCAACGATTCCTTACCCAACACTGATTAGAACCTCTTCTTTGCCCACCGAGACTGAAGAAGAGTGGAGGAAGAGAAAAAAATTGCAAAGTCTAAGAAGAATGGAAGCCAAGAGGAGAAGAAGTGAGAAGCAAAGGAGTTCGAGAGAGAAAATGGAGGTGAATTTGTTAGAGGAAGACAAGCAACCTGGAAGAGCCAATAATGTTGGGGTTGGACCACCATTTGGATTGCAGAGTCGGGCTGCATCTGCAAGGCAGATCACTTCACAAGGCTCTATAGGATCACTAGGAAGAAGCTCTTCTAGTATGTCAGAAATGGAAAATAAAGGTCTTCAAGGTACTTTCTCCAACATTATCATCTATAGGATATTGTACATGCATTTAGTTTCAATTCTTGGATTTTGGGGTAGATAATAGTGGCTTTGTTAGTTTCATAGTTGAATTGGAACTGACTTCAGCTGAGAGATGGTGGCATTTCCCCTTGCATCATTTTGCAGTCACATTATCTTTATTATTTTGATCTCCTTTTCTCTTTTAGGCTTTTGAAGTTGAAGTTTGAAAACATTTTGTTCTTTGGAATGATTCACTAGTCTTAGGCTGCATTAGATGTATTTGAAAATTGATGAAAATTAGTGCATTGGAGTTCAATGAACTGTGGCCGGTAAAGAGTACCATACTACTATTACTATACAAATACAGGCGCTGTGCAGGCCAAGGATGTAGTTCAGATCTCCTTCCTCTTTTTCTATGACCATGTGCTTATGAGTAATTAAAGAACATAAAAATCATGGGATTTAGAATAACTGGATATTCAAATAAGAGAGCACTCATGGATGAAATCATCCTTGATTGAAGTCCTTTCACTGCTACTTGGACTTGTTGTACATACTTTGTGATGGTTTTGAATACCCTGAATTACACACCCGAGCTAATCAGCAGATATTTTGCACCTTGGAGGAGAAACGTATCAGTTTCTCCTACTTCTTCCATGTAGTATCACTTTACGGTTTTAGCCTGCTTGATCGATCTTTTGGCAACATGTGGAAGATTTTAAGTTTGGCCCATAGATGCCAAATTTGTTTCGATTACTCCTAAGTCAATAGCTAGCAGCCTAACGTCTGCCATGTTGATCATCGGTGTTGATTATTTATGATTAAGCTATTGGTTGCAGCAGTTGGTTTTCATATTCTTATAGTCCCATGCATTGCAGGAGCAGGCAGTTGTGGTGAAGCGAGAAGCTCCGGTAGCACCCAATCCTTGCAAGATCAAGGTAGTCAAGAGGCTGCATGTTCTTCAGGGAAAAAAAAAAGTGAAACCTGCCATGCTCCGGAACTTGAGGCCGAAACACTGAGTAAAACGGTTGAAAATAAAGGGAAAGAACGAGGGAGTGGGATGGAAGACATGCCTTGCGTATTCACCAAGGGGGATGGTCCAAATGGGAAAAGAATAGAAGGCATTCTATATAAGTACGGTAAGGGAGAGGAAGTGAGGATAATGTGTGTGTGCCATGGATATTTTCTATCTCCAGCTGAGTTTGTCAAGCATGCAGGTGGTGGTGATGTCGATCACCCTCTTAGACATATAGTTGTAAATCCTAACTATGCTTCATTTTTCTAATGGACTTTGATGTCATCCCTTCACAAAATTGCCCATTGGGATGTGTTATAGGGACAAATTTGAAAGTGACAATTTTTGGAAAACATTCATTTTCTATTTGGAATATGTTAAGAAGTGAAAGTCTAAACTTGCTTCCTGATGTCTCGTAGGAGAGATTTTTTTTTTTCAATGCCTCTTCTTTTGACCATTTGGTTCAATCTTTGCCAGCTGGAGTTTTAAAGCTACAGATTCTGGGATTTACTTAAAGAACTGTGGATTTGTTACCAGAAAAATATCATAAAAGATTCTTTACCAAAAAGGTTAAAAATCTTGACACCTTAAAAAAGGATCCACAAAAGTAAAAATACCCAATATTTCATAAGATTTTAAACACTGGTTAGCACTACAAAAGTAAAAATCTTGACATACTAAACCTGCCTTGATTAGCACTACAAAAGCAAAGAGAACTGAAATACATTTATATAAAGCAGTCTCCAAAATTCATATCTGCTATTTTTGTGCAGATCATTAAGGATTGTTCTCAGCCAGGGGATGACAATTTTGATTTTTGGTGCGAATGTACAAACTACAAGTCTTTTATGACTTGTGCACTTAAGCTGTTCCTTACAAGATCATAGTATGCACCCAGAAACCAGATTATCTTACCGAAGAAGGTTGGATTCGTTTCAACCGACGGACAACTTGCCTCATAGTTGGTCTTGCCGAGAGGCTATCAACTGTGCATGTAATGGCCAAGTGCAGCAGTTCTACAAGATGGTCATGCGGACCGCTATCCCATAACCTTGCAGTGAACACATCCTTTGCTTGACCCTGTCGCAGCATCATGCAGGCCCAAGAGACGATATTGAAACCATTTGCATGCGAGGAGAAAGAAGGATCCAAAGCTTTTTTATCTGATATCAACTCGAGAAGCACAACCCCATAGCTGTAGACATCAGCCTTCTCAGATACACGGCAGGTCATAGCATACTCCGGTGCAACATATCCAAATGTGCCGGCTACACCAGTTGTTGCATGGGTTTCGGAGGTACCCAAAAGCCTTGATAATCCGAAATCAGACAGATAAGCATTACAATCATCATCCAACAATATGTTACTTGGCTTGACGTCCCGGTGCAGAACCTTTGGATTGCATTGGTCATGTAAATATGCAAGTGCATGGGCTACATCCGAAGCAATCTTGTGAACAATCTTCCAATCTACAGCTCTTGTGGACCTTTCCTTGATAAAATTTTCTAAATTACCACCTGACAAATAATTATATATGAGAAACATCTCCGTTTCACTGGCATGGTAACCTATTAAGGTTACAAGATTAGGGTGCCTCATTGTTTCAAGGGTCTTCACCTCAGCATGGAACTGCTGAACACCTTGGAACCTTCCGATAGCAAGCCTCTTCACTGCCACTAGAGTTCCCGGAGCTATTTCAGCCTTGTACGTAGCACCAAAACCTCCATTCCCAATGCATTTTCCAGCACTGAAGTTCCCTGTTGCCTGGACAATTGCTTCATACGTCAATGGAACCCCAATGTCAACAAAAGCTGTAATTTCCCTAGTTTCAGAAACCTGAACCCTGGACATTGGAACCCATTTCCTGGTGTAAAAGAAGAGAATGACTAGAACTAGAAGAACTGAAACAATGGCTGAGGCAGATGCTATGGATGCGATCTCAATGGAATCTAGACTTTGATCATCAATTGTATTACTGGAAGGAGAAGCTGCACCAATTTGTGAACTTCCAGTGAAGGTTGTTTCAGCAGATCGTACAGACAGCGAGAATACAGGGTGTGATCGAAGTAAAGGCTTTTCATGGACACCTGTATGATTCACTGCATTACCATTCAATGGTAATGATCCAGACAGGTCGTTGGATGATACTTCAAGCATAGAAAGAGACTTCAAGTTCGAGAAACCAGAAAGAATTTCCCCTGAGAATTTATTATTATTGAGCTGAAGAGAAGTTAGGTTTCTCAGATCAAGAAGACCTGGTGGAATCTCACCAGATAGCGAATTTGATGAAAGGTCCAACACTTCAAGGGAACGAAGCTGTGCAAAGCTAGAAGGAATGGAACCAGTCAGGTTGTTGCTTGCCAAGGAGAGATGTTTGAGGTACTTCAACTGATGGAGCCCTTCAGGAACTGGACCTCTAAACTTGTTTCTGCTTAGGTCAAGAAAAACAAGAGATTTCAAGTACCCGAAGCATCTGGGAATTAACCCCGTAATCTGATTCTCGGAGACATCCAAATATCTAAGAGATCTGCAAATTGCACCGATTCCAAATGGAATATGACCGGACAATTTGTTCTTGCTAACATCAGCAATCAACCCATGAAGCTTATTACAGTTTCCAAACAAACTTCCCGGAAATGATCCAGTAAGCTTGTTCCCACCAGCTAAAAATGCATAATCAATCTGCTTCTCCAATCTTGTTGGTACAACTGGCAGCCCTGGGAGTGAACCAGAGAAGCTATTTCCACCAAAATTGTGAATCAACACAGCTTTCGAACCAGAAAACGGAAAAACCATTGCATGCCGCGTTTTATACGCAAAGAATGACAAATACACAAATACTGGATCACGGGTTTGGAGAAGTCCATAACTCAAGGAGGAAAAGCTGGGGCATACACTTTGATTAAATTTGGGGATCGATCCGGACATGAGGTTTCCACTGACATCAAAAAGTGTCATACAGGGAATTGGAAGCTTATCATCAAGCTCCCCGGTTAGCCTGTTCGAGCTCAAATCCAGATGCTGTAGTTTCTTGCATCCATTAAACACACCAAATATTTCCCCACTGAAGCGGTTCTGAGCTAAGTTCACCATTTCCAAATTCTCACAACCGCTCCAATTCCTTGCTAACTTCCCCTCAAGATTTGCCCTCGGCACCCAAAGTACTTTTAGCTTAGCAAGGGTAGTAATTCTCATGGGAATGGAGCCTCGAAAATGATTATACTCATCAGTAGTAGCAAGTGGCAATCGAAATGAAAGCTCTTCACTTGAACTCTGCTCACTCAGCACGGGATCAAAGAGATTAGAAAGGACAAGAACCGACAACTGAGCACAATTTCCAAGCTCCATGGGGATCAAACCGCTAAGGTTGTTTCTAGAAACATCGAGAATCTCGAGCTTATGCAGCTGACCAAGCTCATTAGGAATAACACCATCCAACATGTTAGAAAACAACAAAAGAGTCCGTAACCGCGGACAATTCCCCAAACTACTAGGAATACTCCCAACTAGGAAATTCCACGACAGATCGAGATACTCTAGATACCGACAATTACTTCCAAAATTCTCGAGAATCGGTCCGTTTAGCTGATTATTAGACAAATAAAGCCCCTTCAACTTGTGGAAACTACCAACATAACTAGGCATAGACCCCTTCAGCTTATTCCCAGCTAAATTCAAAACCTCCAAATCCACAAATCTTGAGAAAGATCCTGGAATCTCCCCTTCGAGTTCATTAAACCCAAGATTCAAAACCCGCAAATTTCTCAACCCCACAAATTCATTAGGCAACTTACCAGTAAGTGAATTCCCTTCAAGATCAAGTTCTTCTAAGTTCTGTAAACCCCATAGTTCTAAAGGAATTTCACCACCAATATCATTAAAAGCAAGAGACAAAACTCTAAGTTCAGTAAGTTTCCCAACCAAAGGTGACAAGTTCCCCACTAATTTCCCCTTAGAACATGCACTTCTCCTCAATCCAAAACCATAAAACGGGAACTTAGACAGCTTTGAAGAACAAGAACAAGGTTGAGCAAAGTTACCTTCAGAAACTTCACGACAACCACCAGGAATGGTGATAGAGATGACCTGAGACCTTGAATTGCATGAAACTCCAAACCATGAGCAGTGATTAGGGTTGTTTGAAGAGTTCCAGCTTGAAAGAACCCCAGAAGGATAAAAAACAGAGCTTTTGAACTCCAACAGGATTCTTTTCTCAGATGCCAAGTTCCCTGAAGCTAAGCAGAAGAAAGCAAACAGTTGAAACACAAACAAGATCAAATCTTTACAGAACAGATAGCATTTCATGGTGTTTCTTTTTTGGTTAGAAAAACAAAGATGATATCTCTGTTGTTGAAAGAAAGAATCCACCCCCAAAGGGACCAAAGATTACTCTCTCTGTTTCCTAACGGCAAAAATCATTTGATTAAAGTGCTTGTTTTTGGAGGAAATGGGGAGGTCTTTGGATGAGAAAAACGCGTTTTTTATTTTGCTTCTTCTTTGATGGTGTTGAAGGAAGAAAGTCTGAGTCTACTCTTGAGCAAAGCTCTGTTTTTTCTTTTCTTTTTTTTCTATGCAAGATAGTGTGGCCCACGCAGACTAACGGGTGAGCGAGGTGGGGTCCATCTGCCGGTCAATTAATACATCATAACCGTCCATCAACACACGGCGGCTCCTTGGAAGACCAGGCGGACTGTGGGGCCCATTTTGTATCCCACATTTCCTACTTATATTACAAATTAATTTTTTTTAATTTACGAAAAGTATAAAAGAAAATTCTAATATTTTCTAAAAAAATTAAAAAAAGATTTTAAAAGATTATTATATCAATTTTTTTAACATTTTAATAATTTTGTATGATTATTATATTTTTCAGTAGGATAAACTATATTTTTAATTATTTAATTATCAATAAATTTATATTTTAATCATAAAATTATAAAAAATTATAATTTAATCACTTAATTATACGAAATTGATTATTTAAGTCACATCTTTATTATCTTTGGTATGAATATCAACGTGCCACTATTCCTAAAAAGTATTTGAGTGAGCTACACTATTAGCAACTCAATTACTAACAATTTTTTTTTTTTTTACCATTCAACTATAAAATGTTATAAAATAATAACTAATAGTCGAATGACATTGCACATTTATTCATAGACTTAATGGTTAGTTCGGTCTCAACTATAAAATATTATAAAATAATAACTAATAGTCGAATTTTAAAATTTTTATAATTTTTAACCCAAAATCCAAAAAAATAAATTTATTAGAAAATTGTAAAAAAGCTTGAAATTTTTTTTTTGAAAATATAAAATATATTTAAAATTTTATAATTATGAGAAATAATTAAACTTGTAAAAAATAAAATTTTGAAATAAAATATTGAAACAAATTCAATGAAATTTTTTAAAATATATTTTTATAAAAAAAGAACTAAAATATTTAAAATAATTACAATGAAAGTTTAAAATATTGAACCTAAAAAAGGTCACATTTTTACTGGGTAGAGGAAATAAAATTATAAACAAATCTATTTTTCTTAAATGCCCAAAAGCTCATTGTTCATCTCCGTATTTTTTCATTGTATGGCCATTTTTTAAATAAATTAAACATAAGTTTCTTTTCTATTCATTTTTTTTCTGTAAGTAAACTGAAAATGGTAAACATAATAATAGAAAAAAATCTTATTTTGTACTTGATTAATCATCCAATTTATATTATATCATTGATTATTATTACTTTCAGAATTCATCTAGATTTACAACAGTGATTTTGAATGAGGAATGCATAATATGTTATAATTTGTAACATAAAATATATTTAAAAAAACAAAATTTGGAAAAATTGATATTTGGATTTGTTTTATTTGAGGTTATAATTACACAACCATATTTGCTAAAGTAATATTGTATCTCACTTCAACCCCTATTTTTTAAAAAATTTTAAACCATATCATTAAATCAAATCATTAATGATAAAAGAATATTTTCACAAATTGATTAGTATTTACATTTTACCTTTTCAATAAGATGGTTTTGATTAGGTTTAATCACAAATTTGATCACTAACGTTTTCATGTTTTATTAAAATGGTCTTAATTGTATTTTTGAGTCTTTTTTTTTTTTATCAACCTTTGTTCTTTTTTTTTCAATCTATTTTTTTTAACAGATTTAACGAAAGTACCTTTAAAAAAGTTGATGAGAATGATGTGGAATATTTTTTAATGAGATGTAATTTATTACTAAGATAACCCAATAAGATAATTACATGTGGACAATAATAAAATAAATAAATAATACATTAAATTACAAAATAACTCTTAATTTAAAGAAAATAAACATAATTATCTAAAAAATTAACTCAGTAGAAAAACTTCCCAGTAAACAAATGTACGAAAGATTGAAACCTTTTGAAAGAAAAAAAATTGAAAACTTAAATTTATTAATTAAATCTATTAAAAAAAGTAGATTGAAAAAAATAACAAAGATTGATGGCAAAATAAGGCTCAAAAATATAATTAGGGTCATTTTAACAAAACATGCAGAAATTAGTGGCCAAATTTATCATTAAGCC
This sequence comes from Gossypium longicalyx, assembly GCA_025698465.1. Taxonomy (NCBI): domain Eukaryota; kingdom Viridiplantae; phylum Streptophyta; class Magnoliopsida; order Malvales; family Malvaceae; genus Gossypium; species Gossypium longicalyx. Next base: position 13,360,767 of record CM047006.1, on the reverse strand, counting down.
TTTTGACAATTGAAATTGTTTATTGAGATATGTTGTCCAAATTTAAAAAAAAAAATTAAATAGCATATTTAAGGTGGGTTTTAAGAATGAAATTGAAATGATGAAATATGATTATGAGGTAAAAAAATTTAAATGTATAAACAAATTCATTAAAAATGTATAGAATAATCACTTATATATTATTTATAATAATATTTATTATTGTAATAATTAAGGAATTTATCTTTATTTTCTATGTAGGGGTGAATATAGGGCTCATAAAATGAAAAATTATCCATTTTAACTTTTTTTTTAATTTTTAAAAATTTAAATTAATAAGGATAAAATTATATTTTAACTTCTTAAAAATAATAACATTACGATTTAATTTTTTAAAAATTATATTTTTATTATCATAAAAATTATAATTTAATTTTAGCTCACGAAGATATTAATACATTAGATAAAAAAAATTAATTGAAATGAATAGATAGTGACCGAGAAATCAGTAGGTACAGAAAATATAAAATAATAAAACAGGATATTTGTGGAATTATCAATAATGTAGCAAATATTTTAATGTTTTCAAGGAATGGTGTGCAGTGCAATTTTTGGGTGTAACCATGTGGAAATGGAATGCCCAAATATATTTTTTAATTCTATTTCTAATAATTTAATTTATAATCAAATCTTAGATATGAACAACTCAGCTAAAATCCTATAACAGGCTTGTTCAGGAGAAAAAAAGTAACTCCTTGTATTGTAAGTTAGTAATGGTTAAAAAAAAATCCAAAAAAGAATTTAATTTTTTTAATTTTTTAAATGATAAACAAATTTTGAATTAAATTTACAACTTGTTTTTCACAATTCAAGTTAATATAAAAAAAGTGAGGACCACAAATGTGACACCAACATTAATGGTGGGTGGTGTCTGATTGGAGATTAATAAAAGCAATTAGTGGGTGAGATGTCACATTAACTCTCACCCATTTCCATTGGTTCAAATCAATTCCAGCTTTTCTACAAAATCAGGAAGGGATTCTGAGACTTAAATCATTTATTATCATCTCCAGCTTCATTTGTAAAATAATATGAAATGAAACAAATATTTTCGTCCATTTTATTTTTTTTAAGAGGTATAATGATAATTATTTCCATTAATAAATAAATTTTATCAATATCAAAATAAATTTAATTACAACGACAAGATTTAAGTTAAAATAAAATTAGATAACACTTCCATAAGGTAAGATCTGAATTCAAATATTAAACGTTTAAGGTTACAACCTTTACAAACTATGTCAAAGCTTCATTGACTTATTTGATTTTATTTTTAATTCATTTTGAAGATGGATGGAAAAAAAAATAAAAAGTAATATTTATTTTTAAAAATTAGTGTTCTTTTTGAAGTGAAAGATGGGAGTGGATAGGTTATTTAGGATTTTTTTTTAAATAATATTTTTTAAAAGTATTACATAAAAATATTGAAAGATATAAAAAAATTTCTAATAATATTTGTTTTTTTTTAAAATATAGATATTATAATAGAAAAGATGTTTATAAAGATCGAACAAAGCATTGAAAATTTGACAATGTATGGTCAAATTCCTTTTTCATTTCAAGTGTACAAGCTTTTGCTATGTATTATTTATAACAAAAATAAAAATAAAAAAAATACATAGAATAGTTTAAAGAGTAAAATAATAATTTTAAAAAATTGGGATGGAACAGGTATAAACAAAAATTAGCCTGCTATACTATCCGCGGTGAATTGTATTTTGTCATCTCTACTCTAAACTAGGGAAGGTTAATTTTCCCTTCCCAGCAGCAGTCCCTAGGCAACCCCGTATATTTTCACTAACTAAAAGGACCTGATTCTCGTATAATTATACATAAGAAGAAAAGATGTCTAGGAACTTAAGATACCATTGAAGTATATTTGTGTGCGTCTATGTATGCATATGTATACGTGTGTGTATATATATATCACTTCAACGAAGGCCTTTGAATTTGTGTTGAAGACATGACCCGCGCATGATGATTAAATATGAACAGATTATGTGCAAGCATCCAATGACAAAAGTGCACCATTTTGGGGAGGCATTTTTGGCTGGGAAGAGGCCAGTGGCTTGAGTTTTGGTTGTTCCTTTCAACAACAGCATTTTCCTTTACAACGGTTAAATGAGCAACACCAACGCCATCGACACGAAGTGAACCAGGAGCAACAGTTGCTGCAAGCTGATTTCGATTTCAATGCAGAGGCCAAGGGCTTTTCTTGTAGTTTATGCTGCACTTTTTCTTCCTCTGAAACATTACTTTCATCTTCCGAACTACAATGTTACCAATATAACTTAAGCTGAAAAGATCCCACAAGATCTCGAATTTCTTATAGATTGTATATGAAACCCCAAATATAAGCATCGTAAGCGTAATATGCAGCCCATGTTACTTGGATGTGAGTATTGGATACGGACATGTTATTGAGTATGCTTGATTTCTTCTCAGTTTTATCATATATTTAGAGCATTATTGGAAACAAATACCGGATATCAAACTTTTAAAAGAAAGTTTTTCTTTCCCAAAGATATGCTATATCTAATATTTGATAGAGGTGGGGGAAAAGAGAAGTCTACACTGAAGAAAACTGCATACAACAACCCAAATATATGCATCATAAGTGCAGCCTATGTTAATTGGACATGAGTGGGTGTCAGATATGGAGATGCGATTGAGCATGCTCGATTCTTCTTAGTTTTTTCATTTACTTGGAGCATCGTATTCATACCTCTATACTCACCATACTCATTTCCAAATATGTGATCAGACACAAATATTGACATCAATCTTTTAAAAGAAGGTCTTTCTTGCCCAAAGATCTACTTATATCTAATTTTTGATACAGTAGCATAGATGTAGGGAGAAAAAGAGAAACATACTCTGAACAACAACAGCAGAATCTTTTCAAGCTGCAGTTCCAACAATTGCTGCAAGCTGATTTCGATTTCAATGCAGAGGCCAAGGGCTTTTCTTGTTGTTTCTGCTGCACTTTTTCTTTCTTTGAAACATTAGGCTTTTCTTGTAGTTTCTGATGCACTTTTTCTTCCTCTGAAACATTACTTTCATCTTCTGAACTGCAACGATACCAATATAACTTAAGCTGAAAAGTTCCCCCAAGATCTAGAATTTCTTGTAGATTGTATATGAAACCCCAAATATAAGCATCGTAAGCATAATATGCAACCCATGTTACTTGGATGTGAGTATTGGATACGGACATGTGATTGAGTATGCTTGATTTCTTGTCAGTGTTCTCATATATTTAGAGCATTATAGGAAACAAATACCGGATATCAAACTTTTAAAAGAAAGTTTTTCTTTCCCAAAGATATGCTATATCTAATATTTGAAAAAGGTGGGGGAAAAGAGAAGTCTACACTGAAGAAAACTGCATACAACAACCCAAATATGTGCATCATAAGTGCAGCCTATGTCAATTGGACATGAGTGAATGTCAGATATGGAGATGCGATTGAGTATGCTCGATTCTTCTTAGTTTTTTCATTTACTTGGAGCATCATATTCATACCTCTATCCTCTCTATACTCATTTCCAAATATGTGATCAGACACAAATATTGACATCAATCTTTTAAAAGAAAGTCTTTCTTGCCCAAAGATCTACTTATATCTAATTTTTGATACAGTAGCATAGATGTAGGGAGAAAAAGAGAAACATACTCTGAACAACAACAGCAGAATCTTTTCAAGCTGCAGTTCCAACAGTAGCACAACGCGCAGCTATAATTAGAACAGTAGCAGAAAGCCCAGCTACAACCAGAACAGGAGCATGATGGCCATGCACACTTCTTCTTCTTGCTTTTGTTTTTTCTGCAGTAGAAAAGGTGCATATTCATTATAGAGAAACCACTAGGTTTGAAATTTCTATATGATTGTGCACATAAGAAGAATAGACATGGACATGCAATTCTTGATAAGGACATTGTGACACATGGATTTAAAATAAATTAGAAGATGGGTACGACAAGACACCGCAAACTTTTTATTTTCCTTTTTGACGATAATATGCAATAAGAATATATAATTGATACTTTTCTTTAAATATTAACATGCAAATAGCTTTTGTTCATTGTTGATTCCCCTGCTTTGCATGTTCTGCTGTGTCCGGGTGCCTTCACATGTCAAGCATGTATTCCACCCCAACGAAACAATTTTCTATGTTAGATCCCTGCGAAGTGTCTTTGCTTCATAGGTATGCATCAAACAAGCATTGGGTTTGATATTTATATATGGGAATGAATAAATGATAACATAAGGTTTGTATTAACAACTGCATAGACACGAAGGTAAAAGGTACTTGTTTTGCAGAAAGAAAAACTTATGTTGAGCACATCAATCCACAAGTATATAGGATAATTTTGCAGATAAAAGAACGCTGTCAACTTACACTGGAAAGTCAAAGGAGCATTGACCAATTCCACTTTCAGAAATATTGGGCTGATTCCAGGGCGCAATTGACAGTGACTTGTCAACAATTGGTTCTTCAGCAGTAAGGGCTGTTTTATCCTTAACAGTATCATCTGAAGCCACAGTTTCCTTGCTTTTGTTAAATTCAAAATTCTCTGTGTACGTTGGAGCAACAGCAGGGAATGGAATTAATGCCTTAACTTCACCTGGCTTTTCCACCCCACGGGCAGTTTCCTTGTTTTGAATTAGATCTCTGGCGAAACTAGTGCTCCCTACTTTAATGCTAAACAATGAGTCATTAGAAGCAAGACTCCAATCCATAGGTGCTGATGATTTACTTACTTGAAATACAGCAGACGGAATCCTATACGGATCATACTCTTCAACCCCTCTATCCATTACTTGGATTGGAGGGGATTGTGTCAATGCTGATTCTTGTGCAACAATGGGAACTTGGGAATTAGATGTTGAACCTGCAGATCCATTTTGAGTTTGTTTTAATATGGAAGAGCTCTTGCCAGAAGTTAATCCTGATATGCCTGATTCTTGTGTATCTGCTTGAGACTTATCATCGGTAGATGAACCAGATGAAGGTGAAGACGAAGATGACAGCGAGCTAATATTTTCAGTTGAGATATCACCTTTAGACCTATCAATCTCCCCTTGAGCTACTTCTGATCGATTACTACTTCCACTTTCATCTTTTGGCCCTTTGTGTATTTCAACATCATTTTTGTTTCCTGAGCCCTTAATAATTCCAGAATTGCCATTACTTTTAGTTCCTTCAATACTATTTAGGATCTCTGAAAGGGCATCTGAATCATTACTGCTTCCACTATCTTCACTTGAATGCTTACTGTTTCCATTTTCATCCTTAAATTTTACACGTTTGCTTGAATTCTTTCTATTGATGCTATCAGAGTCCATAACTTAAAAAGTTTGTACGAAACAGGGTCAAAATCATGCATTTGTATTTATCAACACATAGATCTACCAGGAAAATGAAAAACAGAAAGAAACCTTTCGCCATGTCAGTGAAAAGATGAAGTGTTCACAGATTTAGACAAAGTTCAAAGACTATGTGACGTTCAACAACTTCAAGACATTGTAATAATAATAATAATAATAATAATAATAATAACACCATTGTAATGCTGAAAACAATATCTATGTTTGATGACTGGTCAGTTTTATGAATTGAGGAAGGAATCTAGAATGAATAACATATATACAGCCTATGCAATGAACTTTGTAGTGAAATCGTGAAAAACAATGCATGCCCTAAAGTACCCGTGTTCGACACATATGTCTATGATAGAATTTCATGATGATGATAAGCTCTTCCAAACAAAGCAAAAAGTGAGAAGGACCATGTTGGATACATCGGACACTTAAAATCATAAGCATGAAGAACAAAGGCATTTGGTAGCAGAAATTCTCTGATATATACTATATTCAGAAAAGACATTACGTTTCATTCCATTAGCAATTTCAATTCTAAGTTGAAAGCTTCGTCAATTTATCAAATTGCTGAACTAATACCAGAAATAAATGCAATCAATCCATTTCCCTTGAACAATTTCTACTATGTTTATTTTTCAGAAATTAAGAGAAAAAAATTATAATAAACTTATTGGAAAAGAGAAAAAGAACAAACATACTTTAGTTTTGTAGCATTGAACATATGAACTGCTGAAATTAAACTCGTCGGAAGTGTCTCCGGGCTATCCTCAGCAGCTTCTTTACGTTCAACAAATATCTAAAATCGGAATATACCTATCAATTTTAAAAGTTAAAAAAAAGGGAATTAACAAAAAAAGAAACCCGTCATATGTTTATCCCCAACTTTTTAAAAGGATAGACACAAAATTAACTAGAAAACCGAAACCGATAATTGAGAATCAAATTACACATAAAAAAACAACTGATTTTTCGTTTTGTTTGTATAATAATTCAATCATAAATTAAAAAAAAACTGCATAAAAAAGAATTAAGAGGTTTAAAAATGTGGATGGAGTAACGCCAATTTTTGCAAAATTTGTTCATAGTTTCTGAAACTAACCTCATCAAAATTGCAACTGAAGACGTTGCTGTAAGTTTTAAACTTACTGCGTCTTTCCATTTATTTGCAGGATGAGGGAAACAGTTGAGCTCGATATAGCTTAGTTTTTCAAATTTTCTTGCATTTGCAGTTCGTATGATACCAGCATGAAGACTGATGGTTTCTACAACAAGCTTAGATTGGTTATGGTTACTCAAAATGGCCAACTCCAATACCTTCATAAAACCTTGTTCTATCAGTTTCTGCTTGTTTTTGGTAAATTGCTCATAGTACTTTTATTTTAAGTTAAAATGTGGGACAAGTCTACGTACTTTTCGAAAAATAAGCTGTACTTTTATTTCATTCACTTTACTCTCTTCACCTATTATATTTCAAAATTTAAGCTCAACTTTTTTATATTTTAAAATTCAATGTCAATGATTAATATTATTAATTATTTTATTAAATTCAAATTAAAAATTAAATTATTTTTAATTAGATAATTATTAAGTGATTTTTTTATTTAAAAAATATTATAGCAACAAATTTAATAAAAAATTAATAATCTTATCAATTGACCCTAAATCTTAAAATTTTAAAAATAAAGAAATTAAATTTTATAAAATAAAAATATAATGACTAAATTCCTATTTTTTAAAAAGTATAAAGATTTATAGTATATTTTAACATTTATTTTAATACATCTATCCCCGAATTTAAGCTGATTCCAAAGTCTATTTATTTTTACTACGAATCCCCAAAAAACTATTTTACTATTTAAAATGCTATTTAAATGTTAAATATTTATTTTATAATTAAATTTAAATAAAAATAAAATATCATTATTAAATATGAATTCAAAGGGAATTTGAAAGTAAATCTTCGAATGTTGTGGTAGAAGTTGTAGTCACAACGACAAAAAGATTTTGCACATAAAAAATTGTTAATGCAGAATTAACCTACATTTAATGATTCTTAGTTAAAGAATCAAATCATTAAAATCAACATTACAAATAAGCAAGGATTTAAGTCCAATTTTTTTAACTCTCAAGTTACAACCTCAATTATATACATCTAAGTGAGATTCTCACTACTTACTTTCTCAAACTACTTTGTAGGTTTTACCAAGTCATTTAAAGATGAAAATGTCAAAAAAAAATTCTTCACTTGAACATATAGATTTAATTACTCATTCATTGAAATCAATGAGCTCCATTGTTTCCTTCTTTTTTTATATAATGATTAGAACTGCCCATAAATCTTTCTTACTCGTAATTAGGAAGATAAAATACGTTTGAGCACATTCGAATCCACGTTTTTTTACACTAATAATAATATCGATGGCAACCGAGTTAAGACTCAGTCAATTTTATTTTCTATTTTAAACACTCATCATATCATGTTATTCAAAGAGACCCCTTAACTTCAAACCTCTCTTTCATGTCAATAACATGTATTTGACCTTTTCACACATTATTTTTCGTAGTCTTCAAAATCGCAAGGATTCTTTACACCTTAACTTTTTATTCGATGAAGAGCAAGCTTTTAAGCTCTTGTACTTGACACCCTAATTATTATTCTTACTACATAATACATTAGTAAAACTAATACAAAGACAAAAACTGTCAATTAAAGATAGTGTTGTTGCAAAATATTGTGGTTACTGGTGTTGGTACAAGTACTATGGATGCCCCTGTACTTTGATTTAACGTATAAGGATTAATTTACCCAATTTTTTAATAAAGGAGATAAAATGTAATCTGACTTCTAGTATAATGCCTCAATGGTACTTTTACTTGATCTTATTCATCCTTTCTTAATAGCACATTTCTATATATTATATAAAACCAGCTCCTAAGGGAGCCATAAAAGTAAATAGAGATATAATATTGTAACACCCCTACTAGTTCGGTCGCCGAACCCGAATTATAGGATGTTATGATAGTTAACAGAACAATTACATGCAAAATTAAATTCAAGAATATTAAATAGCGTGTAATTGTTACATATATCATGCATGACAAACAAAATCGAGTCTAAGTCGAGCTCACAAAAGATCTAAAATTTACCTAGAACAAACAGGGATCAAATTGTAACATTTTCAAAAGATAAAGGTAATCATGCAAAATAGGGATCACACAGTCGTGTATCCAAGCCGTATGGATCAAATTGCAAAAATTCATCAAAAGTCACATGACTGTGTAACAAACTGAGACCGTGTGAAAAAACTAGATGACCAACTCTATAGTACTCACATGGGCGTGTGGTCAGCCTATGTGACAATCAGAAACCGTGTGCTTTTAACTATTTCCTAGTAGACGCACGGTCGTGTCACCAGCCCGTGTGTGACACACGATCGTTTAGTACAAATTATGCCATTTGATGTCTACTTCAAATCCAACCTTAAAATGTAACCTCAAAATGCATTTTGGTAACTTAATAACCTGTTGAAAACATACCAAAACATATCATATAACAATCCCTAATCATCTAACTAATATGCCTCAATTACACCATTACACAACAAGGTTAAATAAGTATCACGAACCATTCAAGTCAATTAATACAACTCTATACCATTTATCTCACACTAATCCAACCATTTCACAATCAAATATGACCATTTGAGAGCTTCAACCATTGTGAACCGTAATCCAATTTTGTACATTTTAAGCACTCAAATGAGGTATCCAAAAACCAACCACATTCTTAGCTTAAACACATAAAATCTCCCATTTATACACATATACAATTCAAGCCCTATCTACATATTATATACACCTTCCAAACAAGCATTATATAGGGAACATTTCATCGTCTTTCAAAATCAACACTTAACCATATTGAAACCTATTTACATTCCACATAACCTGGTCAAAAATGGTTCAAAAGTCTACTGAAACTGAAGCTGGGTAGTGTGAGCTCTGAATCGATTCGATCTCCACGATCCGCAAAAGACAACTATAATATAAGAAAACATAACAGAGTAAGCATTATATGTGCTTAGTAAGCTCATAGGTGTTAAAACAGTAAACTTACCTCAATTCATAATTAAACAATTAAGACATACTGAGACTAACATGGAAATTGTAACATTCTCTATAATTCCACTATTATTTATAGTTGATTCAAAGTTGTCTACTTGAGTCATAGTCACTAAATTATTTATATCTCAAATTACAGAATTCCAAATTAAAAACCGCTTGATGTTTCTGAAACTAGGCTCAAATATCTTTCTACCATAAAATTTTCAGAATTTTTAGTTCAGCCAATAAGTACAGTAAAATCTTCAAACTTACCCCTATTCTGCTATCTGATAGCTTTGACCTTTCTTTGCTAAAAATTAATTATCTCTTAGTAAAAAATTTGGATGATGTTTTTGTTTGTTTCTATTGAAAATATACTCATTAAGAATTTAAACATGTAAATTTTAACCCCTAATTATTTTTCTCCAATTTTTGATGATTTTCCAAAGTTAGAACAGGGGGATTCGAATTCATTCTGACCTTATCTCACAAAATTTATTATATCTCATGATTTACAATTCCATTGCTTACAATTCCATATTTTTTTCATGCTCTAATTCGATTTCTAAAATTTATGGTGGTTTTTCAAAGTTAGCCTACTGCTGTCCAAAACTGTTTTAGTGCAAGATGCTTATTACCATTTTCCCTAAACTTTTAATAAATGATCGTCCCTGCTCAATTAACCTCTCAATTGGGCTAATTTTTCTCAATTAACACTTTATTCTATCACTTTAAACTACTTTATAACCTTTTGGAATCAGAATTTTAGCACTAGACTTTAATTCCAAACTTTTTCACAATTAGGTCCTAAAAATCAATTTCTATTGAAATTACCTAATAAAATCATCTCATAAACAAATAAGAGCTTCAATTTCATGTTATTTCATCATAAAATTATAGCAATCAACCATGGTGACTTTCAATTTCATCCATGAAATAAAAAAAACTAATGAATTTAATAGTAGGACATAGTTGTAAAAGTTTTAAAAACACAAAAATTACAAGAAAAAGGCAAGGATTAACTCACTTGGTGCAAAAATTATGAAATACCAGCTTAAATAACCCCTCCTATGGCGTTTTGGCTGATGAGAATGAAGAGAAATCACAAGAAATCTAGATATTTCCATATTAGTCCTAATTTTATTTAGTTAATTATGCAATATTCCAATTTTGCCCTTAAATCATCCATTTTCTTGCTGATTTCATGTCCAACCCAAATAAATTTTGGGTCTAATTGTATTTTAAATTCTTTCTCATTAGACACTTAAGCTATTTAATCATCCCAACCTCTATTACACCTTTTCCAATTTAGTCCTTTTCATTTAATTGACTACCCAAACATTAAAATTTCTTAACGAAATTTTAATACCACATTACTAACATTTCATAAATATTTATAAAAATATTTTTGACTTGGTTTTACGAGGTCGAGGTCTCGATACCTTGTTTTTATCCAATTTCTTCAATAATTTCTTTTTCTAACTAACCATTCAATCGGTAAAATTTTTCTATCGATATTTTCATACGATTTTCCTATCATATCAATATTCATGCAAAAATATTAAAATAAATTTCTCTTTAAATCGGATTTATGATTACGAAACTACTGTTCTGATAACCTTGAATTTAGGTCATTACAGAAATCATTTGGAATCCTGCTACTTTCACATGTATGTCAACAAGTACATTCAGAGGTTAGTTCATTTACATGACATGAATTTATAACATAATCAATTACATGTTTAACAACTCATTTCATAACTCATTTGCAAACACATACATGTATATTTATTTTCATTCATGCACCACCATTACATCCATTTCATTTTCTGTTGCACTTTCTATCATCACTGGGAGAACTAAAGAATATTGAACTCGGATACACGGAACTGATTTAATTCCACAAACTATAGAATTGATTTGCTTATACAAGCTTTATTCGATGCTGCTCACTCAACCTGTCGAGAATCTGTAATATAGGCTGGATCTCAAGCATCAATAAAGAATAATTCAATTTGCTTACACAAGCTGTGATATTTGAATTTGTTCACACAAGTTGTAAGTCAGGTTTACTTTTGCAACTTTATTCGATGCTGCTCACTTGAGCTGTCGAGAATTTGCAACACATGCTGGATCTCAACTATCGAAAAAGAAATCCCTGACCAACACCCGGTTACTTTTGAACCTTAATGGTCTGTCATTCATATTCTAATTGTTTACTAAATTCATTCAGGCACCGTTACAATTTTTGAATCATTTCAATCCTGTGACCGTATACACCTTTTCATATATCAAATAAAGATCTATATACATTTTAAACCTTATAACAACATCATATACATACTATCCAATTACATATCTAATCAAATCCATTCAATAGCATATACCTATTCATATTTATCATTTAATTCGTATTTTACGATTGAGTCCATTTGATGTCAAAACATTATAATCATGATAATACAACTAGAAAATTACACAATATAACACAAACATATTATGAATTGATAAAGTAAGTCCTGTATGAACTTACCTAGAAAAGCAACAAGTAATTAAGGTGTCAGAGACTAATTTATAATTTCTCATTTTTCTCGATCATCTTCCAATTAACTCAAATCCTGATCTTTAATAATACATTTTAATTTATCAATTCTAAACATCTTAACAGCTTATTATAAAAATATAAAAATTCAATTTCATTTTACAAAAATTTCCTAAAGTTTCACATTTTATTCAATTTAGTCCCTAAAACCAAAACAAACATAAATTTCACATTTAAGTTCCATTCACGATCAGTTTTTAAATACATCCTTTTAAGGTTCTCTAGAATACATAGTTACTAAAATTTCATGATAATTTTGAAATAATTACATTTTAGTTCTTAAACTTAAAACTAATAAAGTTACTTTACAATGTAGTCCTTTATCATTTCTAAACTTACAACCAAGCCATTTAACATTAAAAACATAAAAAACCATCAATGGTAACATTTCAAAACTTTAATAATTTTACTATTTAATATCCGTAATAACTACATCAAGTTACAATGATCTCAAAAATATAAAATTTATGAAAAAATACTTAAAAAAAACTTACCATGCAAGAAAATAAAGTTGAAACTTCAATCTTTCTTTTTCCTCTAAGGTTTCGGCCAAAAGATGAGTAATGGGAAAAACATGGATTTTTTTTTTCAGATTGTTTTATTTTATTATTTCATTATATAGAAACATATTTTATTACTTCAACATATAATTATATCATAATTTTTCTATACACCAACCGTCCACTAAGTCTTAATAGTGGCCAAATTGTCATTCAAACCTTGGTTTATTATTATCTAAGCCCTTTAACAATTAAAAAATTATAACAACTAATTTTTACCATTTTTACGATTTAGTCATTGTATCTTATTTAGTTACTAATTCGATAAAATTACCTATTCAAAATTCAATTCACCTATACAATAAGCTCGGTTTATGGAAACGAGGTCTCAATAACTCATATTTCAATATCATTGACTTTAGGGTCATTACACTTGTGCCTTAACTAACTATCAAATTAACGAATTCGTCATACCAAAATATAATATAATACTATAATTAACTCGTAAATATTAATTAATAATATTTACAGACTCGATCATTGAATAACGAGATTTTAAAACCACCATTTCTGACACTACTGAAAATCGAGTTGTTACAAATAAATTTAGAATTTATATATCTATATTATATATATATATATATAGCTCTTATTAGGTTTATAAGAGTTAATAAGGTTAAATGTCATTTAATGTAACACCATTTATCCGTTTTAAACAACCAGTACGAATGAAAAATTCCACCGGAACATGTATAAGAAAGAAATATTGAATTTATTCAAGAATTGAAAATTTGAAACATTTTTATAAAATAATTAAAATATATTTTAGACAAGATTCAAAGTTTTAAAATCATTTAGGATTTATTAAGGTTAATCGAAGGTGATTGAAACCTAAAAAAGGTAAAACTATTTAAAATAGTATAGTGTTGAAAACAAGCATGACATTGGGACTTTTTTGATATTGTGACAAAACTTATTAAGTAGCGCTGTCACGACGTAAATTATGCGACGTCGAAACGTTGAGTGGCTAAGTCGCAATGTTACAATTCCGTAATTGTGACATTGAATGGTGAGATCACAAAATCAAAATTTCATAATGATAATATGATTCACATGAATATGCCCAAAACACTTCTAAACGTGTTCTTAAATCCTTTTATTCATGATTATGCCCAAAATTTATAAGAATATCGCTTCGTGGAATATCTTCAACTTTGATCTTTAAGCATTTAGAGTTTCTTATGTTTTTTTTTTCATTACTCTTATGTATTTAGTTTCTATCTAAATTTTAATTATATATATTTTATTTTCTCCTATCAATAAATTTCCTTTTATTAATAATAATAGCGCACTTTTCTATATTTTTCCTGCAATCTGTCATAATCTATTGGTTGATTGTTATTCCATATTCATGTATTTTCGATATTCATAATATATTGTTGGGTTAAATATATTAATCTTAAATATAATTTTTCTTTTTAAAAATTTTAGATTTAATAAAAATAAACATAGGAAAGGAACAAGAAGCTATTTTACATGATATCTTCTCACTCACTTAAGAAAAAAATCTCTCCAAAAAGATTGTTTGTCCACTTTATCTCTTTTTCACTTCTGACTTTTTTTTTTCTTTTAATACACATTAAAAATAAATTATTTAACTTTGTTATTATTTTACGCTTTGAAATTTGCATTATATTATTACTTATAATTAAAATTGTTTTTATTTATTTAATTCATTCACATACTTTAAAAAATTATTATATATTTAATTTAGTTAAATATATTTTGTATATGATTTTATAAATGTTATTTTAAATTGTGAAATTTAGTTTTTATGCAACATTAATTTATAATTTCAAAGGTTACATTTGTTTAAGAATTAAAATTTTATATTAAAATGTCTTAAATTGACTTTAGTTTAAGATATAATATTATGATGAAAACTATTTTTATTAAATTATTTAAATAAGATTTTGAACGTATTAATTATTTTTGATTTAATTCTCATCAAGACATACATTATTAAAGGTAGAAAATGATTTGGAAGCAATAGAAGTGAAAGTACATTAAAGTTTCTTGATGCTCTCTTTAACTTCTCTCCATCTTTTGGTTATTGCTAATGTGAGAATTAGGTAAAAGCATTTTCCTATATATAGGCATTAAGGTCAATTTATTTTCTCATAAATAAACAAGATGCATGCGAATTGATGAGATAATTTAATAATAATATTAAAAAAAAATTAATACTAATCATTCTCTTATTGTTTTTTATTTGGTGCATTTCTAATTAATCTTAATATAACAAATTGTAAAGATTTTGGACGAGTGGAACTAATTGTTCATATAGTGCTTATTCTTATCAAGATCGTTTTACATTTTCGACAATAACATGATTTTTATATGATAAAAGTTATCCCATTCATAATTATTTAATTTTTTAAACATCATAAATAAAATTAGTAGAAAGCACATACACTTATAAAGTATTTTTTTATTAAATAAAACATATAATAGTCTTGAAAATAATGAAAATTTCAACATCTCTATATTAAAATATATTATTTTAAATATATGTTTTTAACTTTATAATTTGTTTTTACACTAATTATATAAAAATTTATTACTTGTTTGAATAGTTCTATTTTTTTTTCAATTTAATTATTTTGATTATCAAAGTTTACTCATTTTTATTATCCATTTTATTTTTTCTATTTAAAATTCAATGAATTTTTTTGATAGTGTTGGCCGATTGTAAAGTTAAATATAATATTATTTTCAATTTTAGTAGTACCTAAATTGATATGAAATGTTTTTTTTATTATTGAAAGCAATATTGAGAATAAGATAAATGTTTTAAATTTTCAATTCATATATTAAGTAATGTTACTTGTTTTATTTGACCTAAAGAAAATAAAAAATTGAAATTTATTTTGTGAAATTATATATAAGATGTTAAAAAATTAAATAAATTAATTAAAAATAACAAGAATCACTAACGGATGAATTTCTAATAAAGGAATTAATTTTTATATTTTTTTCTTAACATAAATAAATAAATTTTTTTGAATAAAAAAGTAAAATGGATGATGATACTTTTATTTTATTTTATTTTTTGGAATAAAAATGGTAAAATACAATCCACCGAGTTTATTCTAAATATTGATTTTTTAATTTTTTCTTTCACTCACCTGTATCTGACGTAATCTAGTATCTAAAATCTAAATACGTGGATATCAATATGGATACTAACCTACCTTGGTTCAGATTCACAGTCGTTTTCGTCTTTTTTTTTTTTTTTTTTGAATGATTGAATTACTTTGTTTTTAGGGGAAGGCAGTAGATTATATGATTATCTGTTTATTTGCAGATTAATTACATTAAAACGTTACCAAATCAGCTGTAAAAAGTCGAAAAGCGCAAGAAACGCTTCCCGGAATTTAATGGTGGCAGATCAGTTTCCATCCGCTGTTTCACTGACTCTCTTCGCTTCCGTTTGGTGCAACAAACCGATCCCTGATTCAATCCACCGCTTTTGCTGATTTTGGACCTTTGTTTTCAAGTGGTATAATAAATATTTCTACCCTTTTCTTAATCCTTTTTTTCCCTTTGGTTTATTGTTCCTGGAATTTGCTTGCTTTCACGCTTATTCTTCTAAACAAAATTGGGTTGTTTATTTATTTCGGTCTTTAATAAATTACTTTTTTAGTATTCCAATGCTATTTTAGGGGTTTTCCTTGTTGGTAATTATGCTTCTTGTTAGAGAATTATATCTGTTTGAGCTAACGTTTTACCATGGATTAATAGAATTGAACCATATTATACGTTTCTTAATTTGGTTTCGAATGCTTTCTTAGTCTTTATGAGTGTTGGGATTTTGCTTTTTGAGAGAACTCTAACTGCTTAACTTCATGCTGTGTATCTAATCGTTGATAGATTTCTTAATTGTTGGGCAATGAGCAAGGTGGAGTCCTCCCTCTTTTTTTCCCTGCTTGTCAATATTCAGCTGCTAAAATGAGCAGAGTTTTTGTTTGGTTATTAATTTGGGTTTTTCTATTTCTACTTTTGTGCTTTTTTTCCTCCTTTTCTTTGAAAGCAGTAATTTGATTTTTAAAGGGGTCCCTTTCTTGCTTTCTCATATACCTGCCCATAGTTTTCAGGATTCTCAATTCACACGAGAAATATCAAGAACTGTAACTTTCAAATATATTTGATTCCCATCTCATGAGCAAGGCTGCTGAATTGATATATCATCTCTTTGCAATACTGTTGGCTGGAATTGAAGGAGGAAAAACCAAAAGACAATGGAAGAATCACAGGGGGATTTTCTTCCATCTGACGTTCCTGAATCTACATCTTCCAATAACTGTGAAAGGAATACTTCAAGTGCACATTCGAATCGTTGGTCTGGCTTTCCAGGTGTGAAGAAGAGAGGACACAGCAGTCGCTCATGGATAAAGATTGACCAAGATGGGAATGTGAAGATTTTGGAACTTGATAAAGCTAAAATAATGAGACAGTGTTCTTTGCCATCCAGGGACCTAAGGCTTTTGGACCCTTTGTTTATTTATCCTTCAACAATACTAGGAAGGGAGAAGGCTATTGTGGTCAGTCTTGAGCAAATAAGATGCATAATCACAGCTGAGGAGGTTATCTTGATGAACTCTTTGGACATAAATGTTGTCCAATATAAGTCTGAATTATGCAAGCGTCTTCAGTTAAAGAAAGACCAATCTGGTAAAAATGCATTCTTAATAGCCTGTAGTTTAGTTTGGTTTCAAGTGGATGGCTGAAAGAGTCTTAAATAAACAATATTGATTGCTACTTGCTGTTGAAATTACTGTTACAAAATATCTGATATACTCTCATATATTCCCACGATATCCACTGACTTGTTATCCTGTTTGGAGAAGCATAAGAAAATGTTGCTAAATTTGACTGCTATGCTGCTCCTTTGAAACAGAGACATCTATTAAAAAATTACTAATTTGAACTAAATGATTCTTCCTAAATTTATTAGTCCCCAAAGGGTTTTTATGGCAGTTCTTATTTGTCTCACCTTCTTTCTTTATTTATTTGGCAGTTTGGAAGTTGTCATATAACATGCTTACATAGTTATATTATCTACTTGTTTTATTCAGATGACCTGCCATTTGAATTTAGGGCTCTGGAACTGGCATTGGAACTAACTTGCATGTCACTTGATGTAAAGGTATTCTATAACCTCTATCACTAGCTAACTGTTAAAAATGCTTGAAATCTTTTTTCAAGTACATAACCAATTGGATTTCTTTTACTTGACACTGAGGGGATATCCTAGAGGTGCATCCTTGAGAGACACTTATATATTGAAGCACAGGATAGGTTCTGGTCTCAGTAAATATGATGTTTTCATAGCCGACTCATTGCATATAATTTGTAGATCTTTGTATTTAGCATGCATCATCATCCAATAAAGCCAAATGTGTCTTTGTGATAATACAAGTTCTGGTCTTATAGAAAAAAGATTAGGGTAAATAGCAAGGGCAAAACAAGGAATTTTTGTGTTATGGGGACTGAGATAAAATTACAGAATTTCAGGGGGGGAGGGGGCAAAGCTAAAAATTTTGTGGTAAAAGGATTTAAATTAAATTATTAATTTTTGGGAGGGGCCAAAAATGGAAATTTTCCATTTAATCAAGGGGTTAACAGGCTTAAATTGAATTATTAACTTTTAGGAAGGACTAAAAGTGAAAATTTTCCATTAAACCAAGGTGGGGCCGAGACCCCTGCCTGCCCCCTTGGCTTTTCCCCTTGTAATTAGGCTGGCTAAACTAAAGTAAAGAACTTGGAAATCAATGTTCATGTTGGTATGAAATCATAATAAGCTAAAATCCTTTACATTCGGAAAATTTATTTTCTATAGGTGAAAGAACTGGAAATGGAGATATATCCAGTGCTAGATGAACTAGCATCATCCATTAATACTCTTAACCTGGAGCGTGTACGAAGGTTAAAAGGTCACCTCCTTACATTAACCCAGCGAGTTCAGAAGGTACAGATATTTATATACAGCGTGTTTTGGAATACACCTATTGTAGCTTTGTTTCTTATATAATTGATTCTAGATTGAAATTTCAGGTTCGAGATGAATTAGAGCATCTTATGGATGATGATGGTGACATGGCTGAGATGCATCTCACAGAGAAAAAACTAAGGTCAGAGGGCAACACCCCCCATGAAATAAATCCTTTAACTAATTTTTCCGGTGGGACCAGACAAGTTTCAAAATCTGCTCCTGTTTCACCAATAGCATCGACCAGTGGAGCTCCAAGATTGCAAAGGGCATTTAGCAGTATCGTGACTGCAAGTAAACAAGGAAGCTTATCTAGTTCACATGGTGGGGATAATATTGAGCAACTTGAAATGTTACTCGAAGCATACTTTGTTGTCATTGATCATACTCTTAGCAAGTTGTTATCGGTAAGAGACCTTTACCTTTATACTGTAGATATGTTAGTGTGGTACATCCTACTGGTCTAGAGGTCCAAGAACCGAGAATGATCTGTTTTTGCCACCCCTAATTTTAACATATAGATGTTGCATTGACTTCAAGCGCCACAAGTAGTTTTTTCTTCCAGTACTTAGTAACCTATTATACTCAACCACTGATGCCCGATCTTACTGGTTATGCAGCTGAAAGAGTACATTGATGACACTGAAGATCTGATCAACATTAAATTGGTGAGAATTGATTGATTGTTTCAATGATACCCTCTCTCTTTGGGTGTGCTTGGTTGGGTGGAAAAGTGAAAAGAAAATAAATTGAGTGTGCTTGGTTGGGAAGAAAAGTGAGAGGAAAGAAAATTAGGGATAATCATTTTTTATCTTCCAAATTGGAATGATGAGAGGAAAGAAAAGGAAATAGATGTGTATGTTATTTCAAAATTATGCATTTTTCAAATGTTTTATTTTCTTTTTTTAATTGTACCAGGCAAGGATGGAAAGAAAATATACTCTTTTTTTTCATTTTTCTATCTCTCCTACCAAGCACACTTATGAAAAGAAAATTTGTGTTTTCCGTCATTCTAATTTTTTATCCCTTCAATTTTCCATCCTTTTAATTTTCTTTCCACTCTACCAAACGAAGCCTTTTAACTTACAAGGTGAATTTAGAAATGAAAAAAAAATTGAATTGCAACTGGGGAAGTCGTAAGTAAATATTAATCAAAGATCAATTTTCTTCCTGTTTTGCTAAACAGGGCAATGTCCAGAACCATCTGATTCAATTTGAGTTACTTCTCACTGCGGCGACTTTTGTAGCCACATTATTCGCTGCTGTAGCAGGTGTGTTTGGAATGAACTTTGCAGCTTCGATTTTTGACTACCCGTCTGCATTTAGTTGGGTTCTCATTATAACAGGTGCTGGATGTGGGTTATTGTACTTTTCTTTCTTGTTGTATTTCAAGTACAAGAAAATATTCCCATTGTAAGCTCTTGAGTTTCAAGATGAAAACTACTATTATTCTTATGTCAACGTTGTTAGAATACATATTGCATTTGCAGTGCTTCGACAAATTGTCACCTTTCATCTTTCATCTTCAAAAGTTTTTGGTTAAATATATATAAAAAATATTTAAAAGATAGGATATGTTGAAATATACTAATATTTTATACGTACAAGTATTAGAAGGGTAAGCCTGAAATACTGCAAAAAACATGCAGTTTTGAGGGTAATATTTACAAGCTCAAGAGAATGACAGCAAATTTAAGTATATCATTCAGGATGCAAGTGTTGTAGGTGGGCAATTATCCACAGTGCAGGCCAAGATGTCTCTATAATCTCTGGATATTCTGAAAGAATCATAAACCTTCCCGTCGCTGCTCTTCTTGTATTCAAACAGTAGGTTGGAATGATCGAAAGCAGTAAGTTTTACAAATCCATAATCATAATCTCTAAATAAACTCCATTTGGTCTTGAGAGTGGTGAATGGTGAAAGGCTTGCTCCTGCCCCACCCGCAACAACATGTATTGTTCCCTTCAGTGTTCCCTTATAGTATCGTTTCTCATTGTCAGTGCATTGATTCTGTACCATGGGCCATTTCCAAAAATCAATTGTTTGCTAGGTATAAGAGAAAATGTTGAGATTCGAATCTCAAATATATAGCTCTGGGTTTGTTTATCCTAGAGTGAGTTTAATGTTAATCTTAGCAACACAAAATTTGCTGCCTTAAATATTGCAAAAAAGTTTTAGGGGTACCTCATATATAGGACATGTCCTTTCGTAATTATGCGCATGACCATAGATGGCAATGTCAACCTTGTACTTCTGCCAGAGTTTTTGAAGGTTTTCCTTTGCCATTGGTTCTCCAAATGATCCTTCAACGGCATAACTGAGGTCAGAAGAGTAGCCGAGAACTCTATGTGCAAGAAAGACCAGCCATGGTTGCTTTTGTCTGTCAACTGATGCTAGACAATGTTCGATGAACTTGTATTGCTCCGTTCCCTCTCTCCAATCATGTTCTGAGTCCACTATGCAGAATCGGAACATGCCGTAGTCAGTGGAGTACCTGTGAAAATAAAATCCAATGCAAACAAGTTATAGTAGAAAATGAATTCATTTAGGAGCTCATACAGAGACCTAAGTTACTGGTACACGGTTACGTGTGCATGTTTGTTTTTTTCTTCATGTTTTTGGAGTGTTCCTAGAAAGTTATATCTCCGTACCCATATCAACTATGTTGCTCGAAATGGAGATGTTATTGTCAACATGCTATTTCTATTCACAACTGTTATAGGAAAAATTCATATATCCACTATATTGCTTGGCCTCATAACGGACGGATAGATCTGTGTCTAACACAGATATTTGTCAGATATAAGCACTTTAAGGAAAATAAAGAGTTAATGACATAGAATACCAATATTTAGCTCTGTTTTCAGCAGGAACAAAAAACATAGTTTCAGCCAACACGCCACATTCGCCTCCAGAATCATTGTTCTCGTAGAAAGATCCAGTTCCGGGCCAATCACGTTCATGGTTACCACTAAACAGAAAACAATCAACATCGAGTGTCACATAAGTTGAAAATCAGAAGTAGACTACAAGCTCAAGCAAAGCCTGCTAGTGGCCAACCTTGCAAGCATATAAGGCACAGCTGATGCAATAGGCTCAATCTGTGCAGTAAATTGGTCCCATTGTGAAATATATCCATTAGCATAACATATATCTCCAATGTGAAACACAATGTCAATGTTTTTCAGATCTTTGATAAGCTGTTTAGTAGTGTTAAGAGAGCCCCGCTGGAAATTATTGTATTCATTAGAGCCATCAGCTTCATCCTGCAAGATCAAAGTTTTAACCTCAAGAAAAGGCAAGTCCCGAATGTAGAAGAACATCATATTTTTATAGTTCAAAAAAGAAAATCATGACAATTTTTACTTCATACAAATTACTAAATATATAATTAGAAGTTGCAAATGGGATTCAAACCTTTCCCATATCCCCGAAAATGACTACGCGTTGCAAAGAATTCTGACCAGGAAATGGAGATGCTCTAAACTGGTATTCTTGACTCCAAACAGATGTACTGTTGAACAATCTATGCCCCAGTTTGTAGGTATACCTTCATAGTAAAAGGGAGTAAAATGTATGTTACTTGGATTCAAGTAAGTGTCCAATATTGATTTGCATATGGTCAATTTTTAAAATTCTTTTTATATATTTGGAGGATTCTTAGAGGACCATATTTCTATACCAATGTCCAAATATGTATCAGATATGGATATCAGATATTAGTGATTTAAGAAACATAAGGAGTCAGAGAGAATACACTCTGTTCGGCCACAACTCTTTCAGAAAGCTTGTATGTATATATCCGGGATCACGCCATCCGACAGTCCTCGCTGGTGCACCTGATGATGCATTTATAGAATGAAAAGGAAAAGGAGAAAATTATAACTGTTAAAGGAAAGGAAAACAAAAGAATCCACTTTGATAAGGTGAAATGGCATGATTACCAGCATACCCAAGAACAAGGACAACCAAGTTGTTCAAATTAATAGAAAGTAAGAAGAGAATCAACCATCTCAACCTATATCATATTAATGTCCGCATATGCATCAAATACAAACGTGGGGTACGGGTACTTAAAAAGAAAATAAAGAATATGAGTAATGAAAGTTATATATAGATGATATGGAAATATAATTCAAGTCCAAAGAGCTATGTACCACACACGCTGCTACGTTCAAAAGTTAGAGTAACAGCTGGGGAATGTTGTTGATGTCCACCTTTAGGACCCCATTGAACAAAAGGCTCTGCTTCATCAATCCCATATCCACTAGTCCAAGTTACAGTCATCTGAGAAATGAGACCAACAAATCAATGGAGAATTTTTCTAACATGACAAAAATGTTGCTCAAGATTGCAAAGGAAAGACTTCATTTACTTCATCCCATTGCTTTCCTTGTGCTAAGCGTGGATAAACCGGGGCATTCGGATTTGCAAAAGATACTGTGTTTGACACTGCCACCAGCTTTGGCTAATTATGAAATGTAACAAGGATTAGAGGTAATAAACGACTGTCGGAAAAGGACTAACCACAAGTAATTTCAGAAAATAATCATGATTTTCATATGATAAGTAGCATTACACACAACTGAGGAACATAAAAGATTGAAAACAAAAGATGTAAGGGAGTTAGAATGCTTAGGTTCGGATATGAACATCCAATAATCTGTATATGTCAGACACAAATATTTCTAACTTTTTTCCGTGTATTTGAAGGATTCTTGTAGGATCATGCCTTTATACTATTGTCTGAATATGTGTTTGACACAAGTACTTAAAAGAAAAATGAAGATTTAGAGCTACATAGCATCGGCAAGTTAAGCAAATGCAGTCTTATGCTCGTGGAACAAAATAAAAGAGATGATTCTATCATCCTTGTACGCTGCCGTACAACTTTGAGAGACAAGTTCAAATTAGCATATTAGAGTAGATTCAGTTCAAACCAACTACACATTCGTGTCTGACTCACACCTGAATCCGAGTAGGCAAGGACTTCTGTGAACTTACATTTAAGAAACCATTTGAAAATAGTGCAAAAGAGAAGTCTGATCTTTGGTTAATCAACTGAAGCTTCAAGGACCCTTTTCCATTAACTTTGTAGTCAGGACTAGTGTAATTTGCATACTGAAACTGTTGAAAGAAGATGATTAATCTTACTAATCGTAACATATTCCATTAACAATTAAAAGCAGGCTATAAGAAAGAACTTGAAAATTTCACAGCAAAGTAATTTTCAGATGAACCTTAATAGGTGCAGAGCACAGCAGTGGAGGATAAACCCTTGGGTTTTCTGCTGGGCAGGTTGATGCACTGCAAGTTTTTAGTTAGCATGGTATACTGTCAGTTAGAATAAAGATACATACTAAGTTTCAATGATACAAAAATATTCAGGGGGAAGGTATTGGCCTGCTATTCTACCTGAAATTTGCAGGAGAAAATACCCCAATCCAATCATCCATTGAAGGGTTTGGAGAGCTATATTCCACTGTAACCCATTCTGTATTTTGACCCTAACACATAAGGATTCAATGACCCGATGAAGACTTGAAGATTGAAAAAATGGCATGTAATCCAGAAAATAGATGATCATTGCAAGGCTAATTGTAAAAAAAGCTGCAATTTAAGCTTACATTCAGTCCCAGAACAGTAGGAGAGGCTTTAACATAAGCAAGGTTATCAAGAGCTAATGTTGCTTTATGAATAGCAATTCTTGAAAGAGGTTGGATTCCATGTGAACTTGCCCTATGAAGTATTGCAAGAACCAATAAAATCGTCCACATGATCATTCTTAAACACCTCATCCCTACAAACATCTGAAATCGATCATTTAAAAAAAAAAAAACCCTTCAAACTTGAAAAGAGAATTATACAAGAATCAAAGCTTAGCATAATTACAGTTTCCAGATACCAAAACAAAGATGAAAAGCAGTTCCAGCTAAGCTACTTATGCAAGACTCCAATACAAATAGTCATAAAAGGTGAAAATTTAAACTTACCCCAAAAAGAAAATGCATGAAGAATTGAAGATAACAATATGGGGATTAAGAAACAGGATTGAGTCACCGAACAAGAAACCTTTAAAGGAGTTGGAGATTTATGGCTGGTTGAAAGAGTGTTTTTTTTATTGTGAAGTGTGAAGTAGAGGAATGTGCTGAAGGAAGATTCCTTTAGGATCATGTTTTCCAAGCTCAGATTTTTAAAAGGCTACAAAAGTTGACTTATAAAATGTTAAAAAGGGTTTTTTACTAAAATAAGATAAAAAAAATAAAAAATATCAAAATAATACAATAAAAAATTATGTACCAAAATGGAATATTCAGGGTGGTGCCGCCTATGACATTGGCGTGATCACCTTGACTCTGACATTCTGTCATTTTCTGTTAAAAGTAGTTAAAAATAAAAACAAAAAGAAATCTAAAAAAAAAGGGGATGGAGGGGTGCCAGTGGCGGCACCTGAGCAATATAAGAGTTAAAGCAGCAACTCCGGAAGCAAGAAGCAGCAGTAAGGAGAAAAAGAGAAAGAAAAAAAAAAAGAAAAAGAAGAAGAGAAGAAGGAGAAGAAAAAAATAAAAAAGAGAAGGTATAATTTTTTTTAAAATAATAGATTTTTATATTGTTATTGTGTTTTTGCTGTTATTATTATCGTTGTTAGTAAAAAATCTTATTATTATTGTTAGTAAAAAAACCTTATTATTATTGTTAGTTATTATTATTATTAATAAAAAACTATTATTAGGATTGTTGTTATTATTGTTAGTAAATAACCCTAATTATTGTTAGTTATTATTATTGTTGATTTATATTAATTTTGTAAAAAGACCCTGAAAAAGCCTATTTATATTATGTAAAGAATGTTTTATTTTTTATGTAATTTTTTTGTTATATGTGTTTTAGGTTGATTAGATAATATTTATGAAATTTATTTGGCATGTTATAGATATTGTTAGAAATGATAATATATTTGGTATTGTTTAATGAGATAATAACTTTAGCACAAAGGGAGAAAGCTGATAAGATGATGAGAGAAGTGCAAAATTATAGAATGAAATCAGAAGAAGACATTTTTCAACACGTTGTCACAGTAAATAAAAAGATGCAAGAAGTGTTGTGGAAGGGTCATGAAATGATTAGAAAGAATAAAGTGTAATACTTAACCCTTAGAAGGACATTAATAGAACGAGACCATCAAATCATTTTAGACCAGCTTTGGAAGACATTGGTACCACGAACCTATTGGAATCTAGTTATATGCTTCATAAAGTTTATAATCTCTTATGGAGCAAGGAAAATAGCGAGACAAAGTATAGGTTCACGAAAGTTGTCTGGGAAGCAAAATATGATTGACATACCATGGATGAATAAATTAGATGTTAGGAAATTACCAAATAAATTTCTAATTTCAATACTCGTTATAAAGATTGAAGAGGAAGAAGATCCCGAGGAATTACCAAATTAGATTGTAGAAGATAAATATGAAGAGAATCAAGAATATCTAAATTGGATTGTATAGTATTTCCTAGAGGAAGATACAGGGTCGGAGATGGAAGAAAACGTAGAACTGAATTTAAATGGTTAAATGTACAGATAAATGTTGTTCATGTATAAAATGAGAACTGAAAAAGTATGAGCTTATGAATGAAAAAAAATGCATATTGATTAATTAATTTTTTTTTAGTAATTTATTTGCTATTCAAAATTGTTTTGAGAAATTTTGTTTATTTTTTAACAGATTGAGCATTGAAGATGGATAATCAATTTTTCGTATGCGTTTATTTCGATGGAATCATCTTGACAAAAACCGTTGGATGCATATTTGAATGTCGGCAATAAATAGCAATGAGATTTAATAGTGGATGATATGAAAGGAAGGATTAACGCAAAAATTATTAGACGTTGTGGGAGAAAAATCTCGAAACTTTTTTACAAGTTTCCAGTTTTGACAGATCCCATCAAATTCACCGAAATGAAACTTGTAGATAACAAAGATGTAGAGACAATGATCGCTCTTTATTGTAGGAATGAGAGTGACAAAAATGCACCGATTCACTTATTTACTGAGTTAACCGGTATGGAGCAAAATGAAGATCTCACTGCATATGGTGAAAAACATAGAGCTCAAGAACCGTGCATGGTGGCTCTAATATCGTACATTGATAGTGAATCAACTATATGTGGGTTCGATATCGATCTTAATGTTACACCCGATATTGATGTGGTTGGTGTTGATGGATACGATAGTAGTGATCCTTGTGATCAAGAGGTCGATAGTGATAGTGATCCCGATGTGAACGATGTCCCCAATAATATTGACGATAAAGGCGTGAATGACGATGGAAACATTAACGCATCTTCGGTCGGGAACTAGATTCGACGTATTGTGATACACAATAATCCTGGGCCACACATGTCGCTCATAGACCCCAATATGACGCATGTAGCTGAGTTCTCAGAGTACCTTGAAATACTTCCTGCTCACCGACTGACCGTAAATTTCGATCCTGAGGAGTTTTTCGTAGGCCAGAGATTCGAAAGTAAAAAAGAGTACGTATTTGCTATTAAGTGGTATAGCATGAATATATCAGTGGATTACAAAGTTGCAGTGTCTAAACCGACATTATATATTAGGGAGTGTTGAAAGTCGGCGAAAGGCTACAATTGGCGGGTACGAGCTACATTTATTCAAAATTTACAGATGTGGGATATACGGAAATTTGTTGGGCCTCACACATGCATATCAACATGTATGACAGAGGATCATCAAAAACTTGATTCTAAAACTATCTGTACGTGTATCATGCCAATGGTGAAGGACATGTCGACTATTAAAGTTTTAGTACTGATTGTCAAAATACAGGCACGATTTCAGTATCGAGTATCATATCGAAAGGTATGGATAGCTAAACAGATGTCAATGGAGCAATTGCATAGGGGTTTCAATGTGTCGTATAACGAGCTACAGGGATGGATAGCCGCTATGCGGGAGTATGTACCAGAGACTGTCATTGAGTTACAGACACGACCTTATTATGGCCTGAATGACCAACTACAGCCGGGAAAAAGTATTTTTCATCAGATGTTCTGGACGTTTGATCCATGTGTGCGCGCATTTCCCCATTGTAAGCCGTTTGTGCAAGTGGATGTGACCTGACTATATGGAAAATATACACAAATCTTACTTCTTGAGGTTGCTCAAGACGGTAACAGGAACGTGCTCCCGATAGCATTTGCCATCGTAGATAAGGAGAACATGGAATTGTGGGAATTCTTTCTTACCAACCTGCGTAGGTATGTTACTAGCAACGATAAAATTTACATTATCTCAGATAGAGAGAAATGATTAATTGCCACCATTAGGCGTTCCGGTGTACCATAGAGATCTATTTACTGCATCCGACACATCGCGGCTAACTTCCATCGAGATTATAAGAATGCAGCCTAGAAGAGACAAGTTGTGAAAATGAGTAAATGATTACCTTATCTTTTCAATATAAGTTTTAATGTTTTAAAGCAATACTGTAATTTATCTTTTCTTAATACATATACAGTGCACGAGCTAGAGTCACACATTTTTCGCCAAAGAATGACTCGACTTGAGAGTGACATGTAGGGTCAAATGAACACATCTTTCCAACAGTGGTTAGATACTATGGAGCTATGACAATGGGCTCAAAGTTTTGACGAGGGCTTTCGTTATTGTCAAATGACCACAAACTTAGTGGAGGGGGTCAACGCTGTGTTGTTGAAAACACGACATCTTCCGATTTCATCTGTCTTCTTGGCTACATTCTACAGGTTGGCTACCTTGATGCCAAGAATGGGTGAACAAGTCAACTAGATGGAGGCGGGACACGTGTTTGTCGAAGATGTCAGGGATGCAATGGTTCCAAACCGTCGAATGACGAGGTCGATGAATGTAGAAATATATTTGTCGAAACCATTTTTTGAAAATGGGAAATCGACTTTTGAAAATGAAAAGTTGAGAGTCGCCACCAATTGTTTTTAATAGGGTGTGATTGGATCACCTCAAAACACGGTCGTTTTTAATAAATAAATAAATTTTTCAAAACGACGATGTTGGTCTGCGAAAATAGAAAACCGGTTCGGGAGTCAGTTACGTACGAAGAAGGATTAGCACCCTCGACACGCCCAAAATTGGTACTTGATTGATTATTTAGTGTCTTAATGTCGAAAATTAAAGATTTGGACAGAGTTCAAAACGCGATCCTCCTTTTATTGGCTTTTAAAACATTTAGGTAAGTCAAATGTGTATTAAAGACCATCTCACCTCAAGGTAAAACATTACATCCAGTACGTTAGGACACAACATTTTTGACCCTCAATTGTGAGCTTGCCTTTAAAACATGCGTTTTAGTCTTAAGAGGATATTCGAATATTCAAAACAAACAAAGAAAGCGAAACTCGGTACGTTAGGGCACGATTCTTCTAATTCTTTAAATACCGAACATTGCCTTTATTTTGAAATTTTTTTAGAGTGAACTGGTAAGAGGATATTCGAATATTCAAGACAAACAAAGAAAGCGAAACCCAGTACATTAGGGCGCGATTCTTCGAATTCTTTAAATACCGAACATTGCCTTTATTTTGAAAATTTTTGAGAGAAGATCAATGGATAAATGAATTAATGACATAGATTTTTTTTAAATGATGATAATAGACAACATGAAAATAATAATATGAGAATAATGCTAACCATATATAAATAATAAAAAATAATAATAGTAATTAATAGAAATAATTAATAAAACAACAGTAATAATAAATACAATAATGTAATAAATATTGTGCTAATAGTATTAATAATAATATTAAAAACATGATGACAATAACAAAAAATATGTTGACGATAACATTAAATATGGGGGATAATAGTAAAAAAAAATGAAATAACAATGTTAAATTAGTAATAGTGAGAAATAGTAAATAATAATAATTTGATATAAAAATGGTAACCGATAATAAACAATGGTATAAAAAAATAATATAATAAGTCTATGTATAATAGAAATTTATATTTAAAATAATTAACTTCGCTTAAAAATATATATATTTACAAAATATATAATAATAAATAAATAATATAATAATATGAAACATAACTCAAATTAATTAAATTAATAGAAAATAATAAAAAAACAAATATAAAAATAATGAGAATAAAGCTCAAATTAATTAATTTAACAGTAAAACAACAAAAATAAAAAAGGGGTTAAATTGAATTAAAAATGAAAACTTTGGGGCCAAATCAGAAAGGAAATAAAATTAGAGGTAAACTCCCTCTCTTTTCCCTTCTTTCGTTTGTGTAAAGAAAAAATGTGAACGCCAAATTAAACAAAATTGAATAATATAAAAAGTTACCTTAAAAATCTGATTTGTATTCTCTTTGATTTCGTATGTGTATTCTCTAAAAAATTTCCCCCTTACAATAGTTTTTCCATGTATTCTCTAAAAAATTCCCCCCTTACAATAGTTTTTCCATGGCTTTTATAACCAAATTTTACAACTTATAGGTAGTGAGGGTGATGGAGGTAGTGGGGGTGATGGAGGTAATGGATGGTTTAGTAGGGTGTGGGGGTTATTGAGGTAGTGGATGGTTTAATAGGGTGATGGAGTTAGTCGTCGGTTTAGTGGGGTGTTTAATTTGGGCTGGTTTGATTGGGCCTGGGCAGAAATTTGGTCCTACAGCTGCCCCTCTTTGCTCATTGTCGTGTAACGAGAATAGAGTAAAGATTTTAGAAGGGCCAAATTTGCCTGGGCTGGCTGAGTCTTGTCTTCTTTGCCGCAACCCACCGCACCTTATTACTTCAAAACGCTCCGTTGCTGTTTCACAGAGATGTGATCTGCTGTAATTTGATCTGATTTACTCCTGCTCAGTAAAGATAAGATCTGGTATGTTTAGCGTGCTCCACTCCTGCTCAGTGAAGATAAGGCTGGTGGCTGAAATCTGCTCCATTGCCGATACATAGAGATAAGATTCACCAAAATTTGATCTGTTCCGCTCCTGCTCAGCGAAGATAAGATCTAGTATTTAGCCTGCTCCACTCTTGCTCAGTGAAGATAAGGCTGGTGGCTGAAATCTGCTCCATTGCCGATACATGGAGATAAGACTTGCCAAAATTTGATCTGCTTCACTCCTGCTCAGTGAAGATAAGATCTGGTATGTTTAGCTCGCTCCCACTCTCGCCAGTGAAGATAAGGCTGGTGGCTGAAATCTGCTCCATTGCCGATACATGGAGATAATATTCACCAAAATTTGATATGCTCCGCTCCTGCTCAGTGAAGATAAGATCTAGTATTTAGCCTGTTACCCTACTGCTTAGGGGGTTCAGACGGGTTTTCGATCTGCTCCACCACTGCTCGGAGAGCCAGGATCTGTAAATTTTAGCATGTTACCCTACTGCTTAGGGGGTTAAGGCGAGTCTTCGACCTGCTCCACCACTGCTCGGCGAGCCCGGATCTGTAAATTTTAGCCTATTACCCTAATACTTAGGGGGTTAAGGCGAGTCATCAACCTACTCTACCACTGCTCGGCGAGCTCAGATCTGTAAATTTTAGCCTGTTACCCTACTGCTTAGGGGGTTAAGGCTTGCATCTTTGATCTGCTCCACTATTGCTTAGGAAGATAAGATCTGTAATCTTCAGCTTGTTACCCTATTGCTTAGGGAGTTAAAGCTTGCTGTCTTCGATCTGCTCTACTACTGTTTAGGGGAGATCTATATTTTCTAGCCTGTTACCCTACTGCTTAGGGGGTTAAGGCTTTTCGCCTTCGATCTGTTTCCCTATTGCTTTAGGTGATAAGATCTATAAATTTAACCTGTTACCCTACTGCTTAGGGGTTTAAGGCCCATCACTTTCGATCTGTTTCCCTACTGCTTAGGGGGTTAAGATCTGTCACATTCGATCTGTTTCCCTACTACTTAGGGGGTTAAGATCTATCACCTTCGATCTGTTTCCCTACTGTTTAGGGGGTTAAGATCTGTAAATTTAGCCTGTTACCCTACAGCTTAAGGGTTTAAGGCCTGTGGATTCATTGATTCCACTGCACTATCCTCTGAGGAACATGATCTGTAAAATCAGTTTCATGTATTTATGCTTATGCCAGATAATTAGGATGCAATGATTGAAATGAATCAAATACTCCTAACTAAATGTGATGTTTATGTCAAATGATCGAAATGAATCAAATGCTCCTAACTAGATGTGTTATTATATGAATGTAGAAATGTCATGAGCTTTTTTTTTTTAAAAAAAGGCTTAAGATATCATCGCTCGTTGTTCATCAGGATATTATCACTGACGTATTACGCTGCCATCTTGTTCGGCTGGTATTCTTGATAGAAAATTCAAAGAAACAATCACATTTTGCTCAACAAGCTTGCCCCGCTGTAATTTCAGAGTCCCTTCCACTGTACCTTCTGGGACATAAAGTTTATGCTTCCCACTGCAATTTCAGAGGAATAACATTTGGTTTCTTCCATCCATTCTGATACAACTTAAAGGTATAGGATTTGTATAATCATCAATCAGTTTGATCTGTTACACTATTCCCTGGGTGTAATGACCAGATGTATATGCCTGATATTTACATGAATGCAAAGTATCATTTTCTTTTCCCGAGAATAATCCCATTGCTCGTTCTTTTCCGGGATTATAACACCAATGTAATTTCTTTTTGCTCAACCAATATCTTTGACAGAAAACCTAAGGAGATAATTTCAATTTGGGTTTAAATATTTCCAACCCTTAAGCTTGGTGAGTTTTAAATAATAGTCCTATTTCAGGTTCTTGTATTATTTAGAAGCCTTCAGAGTAATATGAAAAACTCCTTTTATAAAAGTATTATTAGTCCATTTAATCATTATTTCAATACAAAATAATTGAAAAAGATTATAACATTGGACCAAAAATATAGCTCGAAGCAAGTAAGTTAACCAATGATAGCAAAATGCAAAGAAAGAAATTTATTGAGATGTATCTTGAAAAGAATAAGATAATCAAAGATATCAAATCCAAAAATGGGTAAAATGGAAAGCTAGGTGCCCCAGATATCGCAGATTGAACTTCTCTGTACCAACTTCTTGAGGACCACTTGGAGCTCAATCTGTGTTTAAGGGATCCAGAACACTTTGTCAATGCCCCCAGACGTAGCATTCTTCTTCATTGTTAGTTTAGGCATAGCAAGACTACTATATGCCCTACTTTGATCCAAATTTGAGTCGCCCTTTTCGGGTTTTCAACTCAAATCCCCTTTGGTCTCAAGGCGCCCTTTGAGGGTTTTCGCCTTGGCCTCTCCTGTTTCTTTTTCTTTTCTTTTTTGTATTTTTCCCTTTTTTTGAAACTTCTAACTGTGACTAAATCTGAATTCACCAAATTGGGCAAGTTCTTGCCATCCGCCTCGGTCAATATCAATACTCCTCTAGGAAAGGCTTTCCTTACTACATAAGGTCCTTCTCAGTTCGGCAATCATTTTTCTCTGAAGTCCTTTTGTATAGGAAGGATCTTCTTCAATATGAAGTTCCCCTCGTGGAATTCTCTAAGATAAACTTCATTATCGTAAGCTCGCATCAGTCATTTTCGGTGCATTGGACCTCGACAGATAGCTTTCAACCCTCTCTCTTCAAATTCAATTGATCCTATCGGGATTGGATGCATTCTGTCTTCAGCTTTGACAAGACTCGGAGAAAAAAAATCTCATCTTCAAAACTGATTTTATCCCATAAACCAATGAGCAATGTGTTGCCCCGGCTAAAGTCCTAGCCGACGTTCGATAAGGATAAAGGGTAAAAAGGTCACTTCCTTATGCCAATCTTTACAAGTCTTAGTTATCTTCCACGATTTTTTGCTACCTTCGCTGCACTGTGATATAGCGTCTGATCTTCGAACAAACTACAAACTTTAGACATTGTGCAGCTAGATATAATCTTTTTGGCATCTTTTCTTCTTTTTTCATTTTTTTTTGAATTTGATGACCGTGGACTTAGTAATATTGGCCATATGAACTGACTTTTACCCTTTTCACGAAGTAATCGACGACCCCAAAGATGAATCAATATCGGTTAGAAGCTTTTAATAAGATCAGCCTCATAATATCCATGCCCCACATATAGAAAATCTGTAAAGAAATAGATGAGGCCCATAAGTCTTGTCTTCCTCCATCTGGCATTTATGGCATAACTGATACAATTCCCTTCTACGGTGGGTCAGCAGAACTCGAATCTCATGATTAGCCTAGCCATCACAAAACTATTAGTATATGTTGTTCAAACACCTTGCAGCATCCTCACGTCTTAATAACCCAGGCATATCTTGATGCGATCATGCGAAAACATTTTTGAATTGGGAATAACTCAATGACGTCTCGCTTTGTTTTGTAGTAATGCTAGTTTCGATCTTTGCCTCTTGCTGATAATGTCCATTGACCATTTGTAGAGTAGGATCTATTTTTTTATCTTGTTCTACCATCCTTAACAAATCAAGAAATAAGCTACAATCTCTGTCATCTTCAAAGTCCTGAGATCCGCTTAAACACGTATCTCACCCCAAAAGGGAGTCAGTTACAGCGTTGCTCCTATCGTTGATATCTGAGGACCTATTATAGGTACAAAGGCATACTTCCAAAGAATAAATGATTCTAAGGATGATTATTTGTATGGCATGATTATGAATGAAATGAAAGGATAAAAGAATATTTGCTCAAAATGAGATATAAAAGTGTATTTTTTATTGAAAATAAATATGTTTGAACATGAGCCTATTTCACAAAATATTCTTGTTGCTTCTAGGCTTAAAACAACAAGTGTGTTTTGAATATTACTCTAGATTGGCTCTAAAAATAAAGGGATCTCTTCCATAGTCCCATTGTTCAAAACACTCCCAAGTATGCAAAAGTTTGGAGACTTTTATTCCTTAATTCCCTCATCGGATATGTCATTTAGATTTCCCAATATAATTCTGATACAATTCCTTATATGACATCGGAATAGGCGTAAACTTTGGCCTCAAGTTGAATTCCTACCTTGAAGAGTCTTGATAACTAGTGATTACAGCCCTTAACTGGTCTATATTGACCAATTTAGACGGCATACTCATGATGTTCACTTCATTCTCTTTATTTCTCGGAGTTTTAATGCTTTCTGCCACATCTATCCTCCATCTTCTTACCATATTTTCAATCATCTCACCGGACATTATTATATCTGAAAAACTTAGAGTAGTGTTTCCCAACATATAATCAATGAACGGGGCTTTCAGGGTATAGATGAAAAGCGTTGAGGTCTCCTTTTCCAAGAGAGGCGGTTGGACTTGTGTTGCTATCTCTCTCCATCTTTGGGCGTACTGCCTGAAACTCTCATTCGGTTTCTTTTTCATGCTCTGTAAAGTGATCCTATCAGGAGTCAGATCTGTCACATGACTATATTGTTTCATGAAAGCTTGTGCTAGATCTTTCCATGTATTGATCTGGGTACGGCTCAATTGGTTGTACCATTTAGATGATGCCCCAACCAAACTTTCTTGGAAACAGTGAATCAATAATTGGTCATTATTGACATAGCCTACCATTGGTCTGCAGAACATGGTGATGTAAGCTTTGGGACAGCTAGTCTCGTCGTACTTTACAAACTCTGGAGTTTTGAATTTAGGGGGAAGCACTAAATCTGGAACTAAGCTCAAATCCTTAGCATCAATTTCACAGTAATAGAAAACACTTTCCATTGTTTTAAACTTTTCCTCTAACCACTTGCATCGGTATTCTAATTGTTTCGAGAGCTCCACCCTTGTCTTTTCTGTTTCTTCATCGAGATCGGAGACAATGGGATTAATTGAGTTATTCTTCGGATTAGCGCCTGAACCGTTTTGGTAATTCAGAGGCGCTGAATCACCGGCCTGAAACTGCTGGGGCCTAATTGTAACAGACGGCCTTCGTGTATACACCTCAGGTGGTGTCTGATCATTTGTCGGGGTAAAACCCGCGGGGTAGAGAGACTCCTCATTGTCCTCTCCAGCATTGATCATGGAGCTTTTCCTTTTTCCTATCCCCTTAGTCAGCAGTTGGGACAACTGATTCATCATATTCCTTTGAAACTCTAGCACTTGGTCTCTCATATCTTGCCGTACCCTCGCCAGTTGCTCTTGCATTTGCCTTTGTAATTGGACTTGCATCTCTCTTTGAAGTTGTTTAAGTCTTTCCAATCTTTGGTCCATACCTTTTGTCTTAGCACGGGTACCGTAACGACGCTTGGTTGGTAAGTTCTTATCAGTTTCCAGATTAACTAAAATGATTTCAATTAATTAAGGTCCTTTTGTGAAAATCAAATGCAAATGATGCAATGACGCAATGTAATGCAAATGCATGGAATGAATGTAAAAGAAGATGTCAACTCTGATTCAATTCCATTTAGAAAACTTTACTAGAAAACAAAATCTTTTACATAAAGTGGATTACATATACAGCTTGGCGCTAAATTCCATTACCGAGTTACGGCTACGATGCTGGTGTAGTACCTTCTCCAACTCTGCCGCCCTTTTCTGATCGTGTGCTCTCTAACCATTTCCGGATAACTATATTATCCTCCACTTTATCAAGGGATTCGCTCTCCATGGCAAAACTTTCTATTAGTAACTGAACCGTGAATCGACACCTCCTTTTTATGATAAAAATGCTATGCAATGTGATGCAAACATAAACAAAATGAAACACGTTAGTACAGGAGAAATAAACAACCTAGAACACCTATCTGGGTAACCACTAAGGTTTGGCGTAGCCCTAACTAGGGTAGGCTCCTAGGGTTTACTATATGTGGTTCATTTCTAAAGAAAGAGGTGCCTGAACCAGTAGATTCCTCAATCCTCACCCATTATAGGCTTATATGGACCAAGTTCGGTTCAGGGGGATACATTTCCCTATGGCCATGCGGAGGTGAAAACCTCACGAAGACATAGGTACGGATGTATCCCAGAAGCGATCCCCTAGCCCATGCGGAGGTGAAAACCTCACGAAGGCATAGTTTCTCACTCCCACTTAAAAGGTGCGACCACAACAGTCATGCAATATGATGCAAGAATATACCGAAAGACTCGACAAATAAAGTAAAACCCACATGATAAAAACCGACAAAGACACAGAAAATGCAATGAGAGGATCGTAGATTTAAAAACCAAATTTCCAATTTTTGACAAGAAGACAAAAAACAATCAAGTTACAGCTCGACTCACAGGTGGAGTCCCCAGTGGAGTCGCCAAGATGTCGAAACCATTTTTTGAAAACGGGAAATCGACTTTTGAAAATGAAAAGTTGGGAGTCGCCACCAATCGTTTTTAATAGGGTGTGATTGGATCACCTCAAAACACGGTCATTTTTAATAAATAAATAAATTTTTCAAAACGACGATGTTGGTCTGCGAAAATAAAAAATCGGTTCAGGAGTCAGTTACGTACGAGGAAGGATTAGCACCCTCGACACGCCCAAAATTGGTACTTGATTGATTATTTAGTGTCTTAATGTCGAAAATTAAAGATTTAGACAGAGTTCAAAACGCGATCCTCCTTTTATTGGCTTTTAAAATATTTAGGTAAGTCAAATGTGTATTAAAGACCATCTCACCTCAAGGTAAAACATTACATCTAGTACGTTAGGACACAACATTTTTTACCCTCAATTGTGAGCTTGCCTTTAAAACGTGCGTTTTAGCCTTAAGAGGATATTCGAATATTCAAAACAAACAAAGAAAGCGAAACCCGGTACGTTAGGGCACGATTCTTCGAATTCTTTAAATACCGAACATTGCCTTTATTTTGAAAATTTTTTAGAGTGAACTGGTAAGAGGATATTCGAATATTCAAGACAAACAAAGAAAGCGAAACCCAGTACGTTAGGGCACGATTCTTCGAATTCTTTAAATACCGAACATTGCCTTTATTTTGAAATTTTTTTAGAGAAGATTAATGGATAAATGAATTAAGGACATAGATTTTTTTAAAATGATGATAATAGACAACATGAAAATAATAATATGATAATAATGCTAACCATATATAAATAATAAAAAATAATAATAATAGTAATTAATAGAAATAATTAATAAAACAACAATATTAATAAATACAATAATGTAATAAACATTGTGCTAATAGTATTAATAATAAAATTAAAAACATGATGATAATAACAAAAAATATGTTGACGGTAACATTAAATATGGGGGATAATAGTAAAAAAAAAATTGGAATAACAATGTTAAATTAGTAATAGTGAGAAATAGTAAATAATAATAATTTGATATAAAAATGGTAACCGATAATAAACAATGGTATAAAAAATAATATAATAAGTCTATGTACAATAGAAATTTATATTTAAAATAATTAACTTCGTTTAAAAATATATATATTTACAAAATATATAATAATAAATAAATAATATAATAATATGAAACATAACTCAAATTAATTAAATTAATAGAAAATAATAAAAAAATATAAAAATAATGAGAATAAAGCTCAAATTAATTAATTTAAACAGTAAAATAACAAAAAAAAAAAAAGGGGTTAAATTGAATTAAAAATGAAAACTTTGGGGCCAAATCGAAAGGAAATAAAATTAGAGGTAAACTCCTCTCTTTTCCCTTCTTTCGTTTGTGTAAAGAAAAAATGTGAACGCCAAAGTAAACAAAATTGAATAATATAAAAGTTACCTTAAAAACTGATTTGTATTCTCTTTGATTTCGTATGTGTATTCTCTAAAAATTCCCCTTACAATAGTTTTTCCATGTATTCTCTAAAAAATTCCCCCTTACAATAGTTTTTTCATGGCTTTTATAGCCAAATTTTACAACTTATAGGTAGTGGGGGTGATGGAGGTAGTGGGGGTGATGGAGG
This sequence comes from Gossypium longicalyx, assembly GCA_025698465.1. Lineage (NCBI taxonomy): Eukaryota > Viridiplantae > Streptophyta > Magnoliopsida > Malvales > Malvaceae > Gossypium > Gossypium longicalyx. Next base: position 13,322,192 of record CM047006.1, on the reverse strand, counting down.
TAGTGGATGGTTTAGTACGGTGTGGGGGTTATGGAGGTAGTGGATGGTTTAATAGGGTGATGGAGTTAGTGGTCGGTTTAGTGGGGTGTTTAATTTGGGCTGGTTTGATTGGGCCCGGGTAGAAATTTGGTCCTACAATATTCACGACACCTTGAAACGTTTCGAGTTACGGAGACCATTGGTCGTCGACCCAGTATACCACCTAGGTCGTATGGAGTTTATCTCCGGAACAGACGGTGCGGTTGCAGGAGGTTCCAAACACTTCATTATCCATGTGCGCATGTCGTGGCAGCGTGTGCTAAAGTGAACCTTAATGTTGAACAATTTGTCGATGATGTGTACACGCTCGAGCACACATTACGTATCTAGAAAAATGAGTTCCTCGTCCTGCCTGACCTATTTATGTGGGAGGTACCTCCAACGAATTTCGAGCTTGTCCCAGACAAAGGGCTACGCAGGAATCTGAGAGGTCGTTCGCAATCATCCAGAATCCGTAATGAAATGGACATTAGGGAGAAACCTGACAGTAAGCGTTGTGGATTATGTAGGTTAGCTGGTTATAATCAAAGTAAATGTCCGCAGCGAAACTATTATGTTGGACAATCATCACGATCGGGTAGGAATTGAGCTTATGTTGTAATGTATTTAATTTATATAAAAAAATTATATTGCAAAGTTTGTTTCAATTAGATTAATATTGTAATGTATTTAATTAATGTTCCAATTAGATTAATCTATTTAATTAGATTAATGTGTTTTAATGTTCAAAATGTCTAAATTAATCTAATTCACGTTATGGTCAAATTTTGTTCCACTTTTCAAAGTTCCAATTAATCTAATTAAATATATACAAAAAGATACAAACTTTTTAATATCAAAACTCAAGAAACCCCTAAAATTGATGGTTCGGTGGTATGGTCCTAGTGGTATATTTCTGCGGAGGTCGACGTTCACGTTGTGGGTAACTGCGACGACCAACATCCTCTTCAGTCGTAGGTGAGGGTATCTGATATATGGAAGAAAAACCATATGGCTCGAATGGCATCGATGAACTTGAGCCGGGAGGAGTGTCATGCTGTGGTGGATACAACCCAAGAGGAGTGGAGTAATGCGGTGGATACGGGCCAGGGCTATGCTGTACTGTGGTCGATACGAGTTGGGGTAGTGGAGTACTACAGTGGATATGGGCCGGGAGAAGTGCTATGCTGCGGTGGATACAACCCAAAGATATCAAACTCGTAATGGTATCCGCCCCTTGAAGAGGCCGGAAAATAATTATTACCTGGTAAATTCGGATGATAAAAAGCATCAGCTGAATGTGAATGCGATCGCTCGGACTCGGCCTCCGGCTGTGGTTCAAGCTTGGGCTCTGGCTCGGGCTCGAGCTCAAGATCTGACTGTGGCTCGGGCTCTATATCAGCTACTGGCTCATATGCCCCAGGTCGCTGCACGTGCGGAAGGACTACAGTCAACTGCTCACTAAGTAAATATGGATTTCTCATACTAGAGTACCATTGTATGTACTCTAACGATGGTTGCAAATCAGAAGACATATCCATCTGAGGTATTCGAGCCATCCGATTATCCCACATCGCAATATATTTTCGGTGTACAACCCTCTAATGACTTTCATGTTTTCCTCTTTTGTTGATGCCGTGAACCTTCCTCACCTCCATTGACAGATCCGGGATATACTAGATGCAACCAAACTGTCGTAGTACTCGATCCCCGTGGAACCACTTGACTATATTGAAATTGATAATTGGTGCATTCGTGCACCACAATTAAGAATCAACATAGGCAGACGAGGGTATAATAGCCGTAATTTCTGGTCTACGATATGATATCTATATAAACTGCACGAGTAATACCATGGTTAAAATTTAACACGGTTCTAGTAAGATATACAAAGTAATTACATGTCACGAATATTGGAATAGCTTAACCCTTCCCCGGCATGTTGTTCAATCATCAGACGATATATCGGGACAGTGTACGATCTCCTGATACCCGGATAAATACTCCATCTACGAAAATAATTTTTAAGTAAATATAGTATCGTTAGAATAGTATCATTATAAAGAAATTGCCAATTAATAACAACTTAAATTTTATCACCTGTTAACTAGTGAAAATACGTATGGTTGGTGACTAACCGATGCCAAGAATGGCATCCGATAAAGAGCCCATGACTACAACAATACAAGGCATCTGCCTATGTCTACGACATCAGGCTTTGTCGTCCGACAAAGCTCATGATACAATATAGCTAGAACTGCAGAACCCCAACTATACGAGCAAACATTACACAAATCAGCTAATAGAGGTAAATACTGGAGATGAACCCTGTTGTTATTCGCATTGGGCATCAGTACACCCCCTATAATATGCATAATGTACGCTCGAGCTGCGCACAACAACTCTTCTTCAGTGGCATTAACTGATAAATGCTCAAAATTTGCTTTCAGCTATGTAAATTTCAAATCCGAAAAATTGGACTCATCATTGCTCGACGAGGCTCCTAGTAGGCATCATCGCTCGGCGAGGCCCCTAGTAGGCTATAACAAAGTGCAGCCAGCTCAGTTATCACACTTACACCCGTTACGACACTCCCGTCGATTGGGAGCCCAAAGTGCAATGCAACATCCTCTAGAGTGATAGTGCAAATGAAAAATGTGGGTCTTCGGGCGCCAACGCTTGATCAATGCGGATATTAAATCGTACCGTAAATCGAACATCTGGGTCAAAGCTGCTGACCTGAATCCAGCTAGCTCCAAGTAGGGCATCAGTCGTGCATCCAGGGAATATCCTAAACCATTCACCCGGGCCCTTAATGCGCGATACGGACCCTGACAGTGTTAAATTATAGAAAATAGTTATAATAACATAATTTATTTCCTTAAATTACGTAGATCTTTTTTTAATGGAACATGTGATTAACAAATAATAATATACTACCATATTACTGACTGTGTCAGATATGTGAGGATCTTTTCTGATCAATGAAGCCATTGCGATACGTGTAATTTCAAAATAAATTTTGGTTATTAATTTTAATGTTTGATGGATTTTAAATATTTATCAGAATAACTAAATTTTATATATTGCTTTTAATTACAAAAAAAATATCAAACAGGTTTTTTGACAACATATTTTTTGCTATACTACATTAAAAAAATAAATATATTCAACTCAAATACAAATATTTTTATTATTATTTTAAAATGATAATAAGTAAAATATTTCGGTTTAAATTATAATATATATAATATGCTCGGCACGTAGTTCAATATTTTTTAAATTAATTTTTATTTAATAATAATGTGAGTGATGAAATAATAATTAAAAACATGATAAGTAGTTCAATACTATTTTAAAATATATTATAATATGTAATTAAATTCCTCGGGAAATAAAAAAATATGAGAAAACAAAGAGGGTTTATGTTGCAATATTCTTAATTTTTTTGGTGATTTTCGCCCTTTGTTTGTATTTTTTATTCTCGGATTTTATTTTTTAAAATATACTATTTTTGTGTTTTAATTTTATATTATTTTAGTACATAATGTTTCAAATATATTATTTTAGTAATTTTTTAATATTAGTTTAGTAAAAAAATCCTGATTTTGGCCCTTTGTTTGTATTTTTTTTTAATTTTATTTTCTAAAATATATTATTTTCATATTTTATATTTTTATATTATTTTAGTACATAATATTTCAAATGTATTATTTTAGTGTTTTTATATTAATTTCATAAAAAAACCCTGAATTTTGGCCCTTTGTTTGTATTTTTTTATTCTTAGATTTTATTTTTTAAAATATATTATTTTTGTATTTTATTTTTTATATTATTTTAGTACATAATATTTCAAATGTATTATTTTAGTTTTTTTTATATTAATTTAGTAAAAAAACCCTAATTTTGGCCATTTGTTTATATTTTTTATTCTCAGATTTTATTTTTTTAAAATATACTATTTTTGTATTTTATTTTTTATATAATTTTAGTATATAATGTTTCAAATATATTATTTTAGTTTTTTTTATGTTAATTTAGTAAAAAACATTGATTTTGACCCTTTATTTGAATTATTTTATTTTATTTTTTAAAATATACTATTTTCGTATTTTCTTTTTTATATTATTTTAGTAAAATACCCGCCAGCACCACTTTCCCCAAAAAAATTATTTTTTTTGTATTTTATTTCTTTTCGTATTTTATTTTTTCATTAAGATATTTTTAATATTTTAATAATTTTACTATTTTTGTAAAAAAAAAACCCATCACATAAAAAATTAAAAAAAATAAAATCATAATATAAATTATGAATGAATGAAAATATAAAATAAATACAAACATACTTTAATATCTCTTTTTAATTAAATAATACCTTGCAAAAAAATAAATTTAAAAATTAAATCTGAATTAAATCAAAATCAATTAACAATAATAATAATAATAACAACTAAAATAAATAAATGATTTCCTTAATTTAACATTAATTACTCAATTTATAAAAAAAATACTTATTTTCCTTCTTTTTCTTTTTTTTTCTTTCCCTTCCCTCCCTCCCTCTTCTTCTCCTTCTCTTTTTATTTTTTCTTCCCTCACCAGTGCCGCCTCGTTCTCCTCCTTCTTCTTCTTTTCTTTTCTTCTTCTTCTTCTCCTTCTTCTTCTTCTCTTCTTTTTGTCTTCTCATTCTTTCTTCCTAGCCGAAATGAACTTTGGGGACCATTATAGTTCTCAAACAAAGAAAAAAATAAGCAGCCCTGGGAGACGGTGCCGCTTCTGCCACGTCCATGATCAGTGCCGCCTGTGGCAGGCACTCGACCGGTGCCGCCTACGGCAGCCCTCCACCGCCTTCCATGTCCTGTCCCATTGTTTCAATTTTTTTTCAGATTTTTTTTTTTTGTTTCAGATTTTGTTTTTTTTAACAGTACATTTTGTTTTTTTTTTTAACAAATTGTGTCAAAGGCAACGTGATCACGCCTTTGCCATAGGCAACACCACCCTGTATGTACCATTTTGGTACATAATTTATGCTGTGTACCATTTTGGTGTTTTATTTTTATTTTTGGACTATATTAGTAAAAAACCCCAAATGTTAACATAGCTGCCCAGACATCACTGCAGTGGTGAGTCCCAGTGGTTGGCAGGTGTACTCAACTAAAATTGAAAAATTTTCATTTACACCCTTAAAATTTTAACTTATTAACAGTTAAATTATATTTTAATCTTTTAAAAATGATAAAAAAAAGTAATTTAATCATTTCAAAATTATAAAGATAAAAAATTATTAAAATTATTAAAATGATAAAATTATATTTTTACTATTGTAAAAATATACAATTTAATTTTGATCCCAACAAATTTTTTAACTTCACTCTTACTGACAGTTGTTGACAAATCAAAGTCACCAATAGAATGAAAAAGAATAAATTAAAAAAACCCAAAATTCTATCATTTAGAAAACCAAGAGTGATAGCCATAATGGCATGCTTGAAGAGGGAAGAAAAGAAAAACTCTTTGAAAAAGGTCGAAAAACTCTTTGAAAAAGGTCGATTTACTCCTATATGTTGAATTTTTTTTAAATTTGATATTTTATGTTGTTTTTCCTTTAAAGTTACTGATATGTATTATTTTTGGAGAGAAAAAGGAAAACATATTCTAAAAGATGCGTTTTCACTACTACAGGACACGTTATCACTGTCACATCATTTTCACTTTGTTAAAAATTATTTTTTCTCATGGTTAAAAATTAAAAGTTTATAGATTTATTTTTGTCTATGCTTGAGATAGACATTATTATAGTTTTAAGGTATGTTTGAATTTACAATAATGTTGTGAAGCTCGGTGACCTATAAATTTCATCTGCCATGTGAGTATGAAGTCAACACTTGAGAAGTCAGATCGCATTGCAACTCGAGATCCCAATTGATGGTGATTATACGGTATCAGATTGAAGTGTAACTAGGGTTTCAAGTTTACAAATGTTATACTATCAAGGGATGGAGCATAAATGAGACCCTAGTTGACATTGGTTATACAACAATGACAACGAGTTTCTCCTTATCGGAAGAGGATGCTTTATAAAACTCATACAAGTCAAAGACAAAAAACACAGTAGTCCTTTCAGTATAATTAAGTAGTTCGTTTTATCCATCTTTACCAAAGGCAACAAACCCGTTACTATAACCTGTGACAGAGTTAGGGGCCTAATTCGCGGCGGGAAAAAGTTATTGTGCAGTGCAGAAAAGATAAAACGCGAAACAATCGTTGTCGTCCCAATTTGCGTTTCATCTTTTTTGCATCACATAATAACTCGTCATCACTGAAAATCTTGTTGCCCTCAACACTGTTACAAAGTTAAGTAATAGGATCACTATTTTTGGAGATGGACAAAACGAATTACTTGATTACACTGAAATGTCATTGAGAATTGAGTTGAAAAGAATAAAGTTTGGAAGAGTTTATGTAGGAAAAAAATATGGATGTTGAGGTATTATAGACATTGGGATTGTAATCATTGGGGGAAAGTTACCGTTGACTTGAAAACATGTCCTACAAGGCATGTTTTTACTGATGTGGCAGTGAAAACTATCTCATAATTTAAAAAAAAAAACATATTTTTCTTGCTCTCTAAATTCAACATATATCGATAATTAGAAAAATCATAAATTCTCAATTTTAAAAAATTTTCAGCATATTTTGGTAAATAAGCCATTCAGAAAATGCTAAATAGTGTGGAATAAAAACATACAGGACCAAAGGTGGGCAGGGGAAACGCATCAGTATCACATTTATTTTTTGCAGATGATAGTGTGCTATTTGGGGAGGCTTCAGATGAAGAGGCGCTTAACATGAAAGGAGTGATTCAAGAGTATGAAATGATTTCGGGACAATTGGTCAGCTTTGACAAATCTCTTATCTATTTTAGTGGCAATGTTGATCTGGAAACACAGGTACAAGTGAGACGGATTTTGGGAGTGAGAATATCCAACAACCCAGAAAGATATTTGGGGCTGCCAACTATGGTAGGACGTCGAAAAAAGCATGCTTTTGTGGTAGATAAAGAGCGCTATGTCAAATTATTGAGTAGTTGGAGTATGCGTTTTTTATCAGCTGGGGGAAAAGAGGTATTTTTAAAATCTATTTTACAATTAATTCCGACCTATGCAATGCTTTAAGCTACCGATTTCATTTTGTCATGAAATTGAGAATTTAATGTGCAAATTTTGGTGGCGTAATATTAAAACAAATAAAGCTATTCATTGGTGTAAATGGAGTGAAATGTGTATCCCCAAAGCGAAGGGAGGATTAGGTTTTAAAGATTTGTCAAAGTTTAATTTGGCATTGTTAGCGAAGCAGGGATGGAAAATTATCACGAAACCAGATTGTTTGTTTGCACGCGTTATGAAAGCTAAGTATTTCCCAAAAGGAGATTTTATGAGTGCTGGGCTAAGATCTTACCCTTCGTATACCTGGCGCAGTATTTGGGGAGCCAGACAACTTCTCGAGGAGGGGATGGGGTGGCGAATTGGAAATGGGGATTCAGTCAATATATGGAACGATAGCTGGCTTTCGGGACTTGGCTGTGGTAGAATAAGATGTCAGAATCTGGATATCAGTGTCACTCAAGTATCATATTTAATTGATAATGAAACTAATACCTGGAAGCTAGAAACCATTAAATCAATTTTTGGTAAGGAACAGTTGAAGCGCATTTTCACAATTCCATTGGCAAGCAGTAGACCACGGGACGTACTTGTGTGGCGAGGGGATAATACGGGGATATATACAGCAAGGAGTGGATACAAATGGCTAATTACAGAGGGGGTACCAGAATACATAATGAAATTCCTACTAATTTTTTTACAAGATTATGGGAGCTTCAGGTGCCAAGTAAAATTCGTATTCTTATGTGGAGAATTGCTAACAACTTTTTACCCACTTTGCATAATCTAAAAGTTCATCAATTAGCTGTCAATCCTTTATGTCCGGTGTGTCAAGCTGAGGAGGAATCGGTGGACCATCTCTTTAGGGATTGTTCCTTCACCCAGCAGGTTTTGCGGGGTTTGGAAACGCCATTTTCAACACACAATAAAGAAGCCAATTGGAAAACATGGTTAGCAGCAGAATTTGAAAGCTAGAGTTTAGAATTATGCAGAATCAAATCAATCGCCTACTGGGCCATTTGGCATAATTGCAACAAATTATATCATGAAGGAGTAAGAGAACAGGTGCATGGAATTGTTGGGTTTATCAAGGCTTACTATGCAAAAATTGCTAGTATGGGAGAAATCTTAAAAGATACACATACAAGTAAAGACTCAATCTGGAAACCATCGAATAATGATACCATAAAATTTAACTTTGATGAATCATTTAATCGAACCACAGGATGTTCTATTTCAGGAATCATTGCACGAAACAAAGAAGGTTTGACAATGGCAGCTTGTACCTTTCCTTGGGAAAACATTTTAGATCCATTTATGGCCGAGACAAAGGCATGTTTACAAGCCATTATTATGGCCGAAGAGATGGGCTTTCAGGACATCTGTATTGAAGGAGATGCGTTAACTATTATACGAAAACTGAATTCTGCAGAAGAAGATAGATCGAGTATTAACAGTTTGATTAAAGAAATTAAAGGGAGATTTTCCAAGTTCAGAAGATTAAATTTCAAGCATGTACCAAAGGAAGCTAACAAAGCAACTCACGCGATGGCAAAGGAAGGAGCACGATTCAAGCAGCCCAGGTATTGGATAGAGGAGGTGTCGAACGCAGTAGAGGTCTTGGTGAATCAAGAAAGAAGAAACGGTGTTCATGGAGGTTAGATGCAGAGGTCGAGTCCGGGCTCAGTGGATTATGGTTGCCCGAGGAACTCGTGATCTTGACAGAGACTGTGGGTCTAGAAAGGTTGAGTTTGGGAAAAATCAGTCTCTTCAATGGCTGATACAAGGGTGTTTTGCTTTGTAACGCGGGAGAAGAATGATTACCAGAGGTAGGTTTTCATTTCTGCCGATTCATTTTACTTTGCAAGCTTTATTGAACAATTTTTTTAATTATGTTTCTATTTGTGTTTCCAAAGCACCGTTTTGGTGGTCAGTTAGTTGTTGACAGCTAGTGTTTCCTTTTTTCGAGACTAGTAACCGTACTTAATGCTTCCACAATTTAATAATAGTATCATTTGATTCAAAAAAAAAAAACATACAGGACCAGAAAGATATTAAGGTTTAAATTCTTAGCTTTCACCGTGAATACCATCAGTCATCGTCCCACATCCAATAAGTCCAGCTTTGTGGGTAAAAGTTACCCCTTAGCAGCAGCAAATTAAACTAATTAAAATGACATACAGCTAATTTTATTATTTTCATCACTCTATTTAAAAAAAAAAATTCTTAATTTAATATTTTCCATACTTGGTTTGGATCAATCTACTTCTTAGCTATTGGTAGAATTCTTTTATATTTAGTAATTAAGTGTTTTCATTCACTGTTCTTGTAATTGGACTCTTTGTTTGATCATTCCTCAGTGATAAATGATGGTTTAATCCTTTCAATTTTTTTTATCAACAGACTTCTGCTTATTTTTCAGGACGAGTTTGAAAAAGAAAAAAGAAAAATTAAGCAAGAGCGGAGAGGGGAAAAGAGAAACAAAATGTTTTGGTTTAATTATAGACAAGTCCTTAAACTTTAGTTAAAAGTTAATAAAAATATCATATATCAATCACTCAATAAATTAATGCTTCATGTCAACAATCTATTAGTGACAAACAAGATTTTTAATCTCAGTAACTAATTCACATAATTATTTTAATTAAAGTGAATAAATTTTAAAAAAAAATCATATTTTAAAATGACATTGTGTTTAGTTTACCCTTATTTTAATTACACTCCTATTTTCCCAAAATTTTTAATTACACTCCCTCTATTTTTTCCCTTGCTATTCAATTTAGTCCTTTTATTTTATTTTTTTTCTCTCATTTCAATTTAGTCTCTATTTTTTTTCCAAAACTTTTAATTACACTCCATCTATTTAATTTTCTTCTCAATTCAATTTAGTCTCTATTTAATCTCTCAATTCTATTTAGCCCATCTATTTTTTTTCCAAAGTTTTAATTACACTTCTATTTTTTATACTCTTTGTTCATTTGAAATTTAACTTCCATATTTTAAATCTTAGGAATTTAGTCCTTCTAATCTTTTTTATTGTTTAATTTATTCCAATTAGTCTACTTATGCTCTCAATCCCTATTCTCTTTGCACATTTTAAATTTAGTCATTTTACTTTTAATCCAAGATTTTTGTCCTCTACACTTTTAATTGTTCCAATTAATCTAATTATCCTCAGAGTCCCTGTAATCTTTGCACATTTGAATTTAATCCCTCTACTTTTTTTGTTTAATAATTGAAGTCCAATTTGTAACACTATTAAATTTTTTTCCGATTGGTCTAATTATGCTTCCAATCACTATACTCTTTCCACATTTAAAATTTAGTCCCTTTACTTTTAATCTAAGTAATTTGATCTCTTCACTCTTTTGGTTTAATAATTAAAATCTAATTGATAACACATTTCTACTAAATTGAATTGGGTGATATTTTTTAAAATAAAAATTGCTGACATGATTAATATTACACACATGGAAAGCTAAATAAGTAAATAAATAATGCCAAATCTATAATTTTAAGAATTCCATTTTGAAATTGAGGTTGTGATGTTATTTAACATTTTTTCATAGAAGTAAAGTGAAATTATCTAGCTTCTGTGCAACTTTAAATTAGCCACAAGCAATTTTTAAAAAAAAACATGCCACACAAATTAATTAATAAGTTTTCTTTTACGATATTATCAATTGAAGTTTAATTATTAAATTAAAATAGTTAAAGGGATTGAATTTTAAAAACGCAAAAAATACAAGGACTAGAGTTTAATTAGATCTTTCCAGTTTTATATTTTTTTCTTAAAAAATTGTTTTTCTTTCTTTATTTTAAAAAATTAACTTATTATTCATATGAAAAAAAAGAGAGAGAAAATAAAACTTATTATTCATATTAAAAAAAGGGGTCAACGATCATATTTTTTATTGACCTGGAACTCTAGTGTAACAGGAAGTACATTAGTTTTGGAAGACAGAAGAAACTGAGCCGGAATAGGAATAGTATCACTAACTTCACTTCTACTTTTATTTATTTATGTTTGAGAAGTTGAGGAATGGTGGATGGAAGCTTCAAAGATGACAAAGCACCCTCTCATTATTGAAGAATGGAATGGATCTTCTTCTACCAAGCTTTTCAAAACCGCCACTATCACTTTCTCCCCTTCTTTACAAATCCAAAGGTAAAGCCTTCACTTTTCATCTCTTTGCTTTTCTCTTTCTCGCTCACCCAAGTTTTTATTTGGCTGAAACAGATCAGTTAATGGTTTCAACCATGTTTGGAGACGATTCCTCGATGCCTTCGTCCCCGAGGCAAGTTCCTCTCTTCCTGTTTGTTTCCATTCAAAATCGAATTTTGTTTGCTGGGTTTTTAGTCTCATGAAAACTTGATGAACAATCTGTTTTTCTTTTACAAATTCTTTTATTTTTGGATACCCAAAATCCCGGAGATGATTTTGAGTAATATGGGTTTTCGTTTCAAGTCATGAAAGTCAGCTTGATTGCAGGGTTTCCCAGGCAGTGTGACTCCAGATTATGTCCCTTTTCAAGTATGGGACTCTTTGCAGGTATGAAAAAAACATTGATGAACAGTTATGGACTACTTAAATTAGTAATACTTAATGGCTAAAGTTTCTATTGTTTTGGTTTACATTACATTTGTAGGGACTTTCAACATATATAAGAACAATGCTTTCTACACAAGTAAGGGTCAAATTCAATTGATATTGAACTACTTATGAGCGATGATTTTTGTCTATGTTTGTTGCTTACTTTTAACTTATTTCTCAGGCACTTTTGAGTGCTATTGGAGTTGGTGAGAAATCCGCAACTATTATAGGTGCAACTTTTCAGGTAGAATTAACATCCAATTTGCAGTTTTGTATAAATCTTCATTGTATTATTTTACCTGAGCTGTGATAGTTTGGACATTTATGGAGTGAGTCCTAATGCGTTATTGTTGAAGTGAGTTCAGGCCTTTTGATATTATGGTTATTGTATTTCTTGTAGTGGTTCTTGAGAGATCTAACAGGAATGCTTGGAGGCATATTATTCACACTTTATCAGGTTTACTCATTGAGATTTCATTGGTTGCCCATATTTACCAAAACCATATTTTCAAGCTCATGTTGAGAGTCTAACACCATAATGCTTTTTCATTAGGGATCAAATCTTGATAGTAATGCAAAAATGTGGCGTTTGGTCGCAGATCTCATGAATGATTTAGGTATGTCAATGTTTCTTTTAGAGAAATTGCATTGGAGTCCAAAAGAATTGACTGCTGATCTTCAATATTTCTCTCTGCCCCTTACGTATATGGATTTGCATGGGTGCAAATACATGCACATCTTTGGGTTCAGAGAGTATTAGTGATTTTATTATCTCCTAAATTTCTTAACTGTAAATAACAACTAGGACTTCCATGTTTTATTTCAGGAATGTTGATGGATCTTCTTTCCCCTTTGTTCCCTTCAGCTTTTATTTTCATTGTTTGCTTAGGGAGCTTGTCAAGATCATTCAGTAAGTTTCTAAATTCCTCGCAACTAAGAATATAACCACCAAGTCTGCAGAGACATGTTAGTTATCGGTTCTGTTGAGCCATTTTAACATTGCATAAAGCAATTTCTATGGGACACATTTGGTTTTTGTGGTAGTTACATTATTACCAGTGAAGCTTCTTGTTATTGTGTAAAAGTGAAGCAATTTTTGTTGGATGCGACTCAATTTCAACTTCTAATTATGTGTTTTCCTACATGATTTCCCTATGCAGCCGGTGTTGCTAGTGGAGCTACCAGAGCTGCTCTGACACAGCATTTTGCCCTCCAAAATAATGCTGCGGATATAGCTGCCAAGGTACCTTGAAATGAGTCTGATGTTTGGATGACAATGGCAAGAGCCTGTGTTGTAAAAGTATAGCTTGAGTACTGAGATTTTTTTTTTCAACATATTGGTAGGAAGGAAGCCAGGAGACAATGGCAACAATGATTGGCATGGCATTGGGAATGCTTCTTGCTCGCATTACTACTGAAAACCCAGTCGCTATTTGGTTTTCTTTTCTCTCTTTGACAATGTTCCATATGTATGGTAAGTTTGGTTGACATAAACTCCTGTAACCTATCTTATGGTCAGACATATTAAAACATATTGACTTTGTACTGCATAGTATATCAAAACTAGGGCATCTTTTTCCAGATTTTTATGTTGTTATGGCTTATCTTTTATTTTATTTTCTCTAATCCCATAATTAATTGATGATTTCCTTTTCACCTATGCATAGCCAATTACAAAGCTGTCAGGTGCCTCACTTTAGACTCACTGAACTTTGAGAGGAGTTCGATTCTTCTACAACATTTCATAGAATCTGGCCAAGGTAAATAACCACAATCTGTCGATATTATCCCTTTGAGGCCAATTTTTAGTGAATAGTGGCCCTGGATTTTACTGCTCCAAAAGTTGTCTTGTCATTGTCTTAAGTTATGTTACCTAGACTTGGGTGTGTGTTTGTATTTGGAAGGTTCATGAAATGTTATATTCACATACCCATATTTGGATATGTGTCAGATACGGTCTTCAAGTACAAGTACTTAAAGAAAATTGGAGGGTCTGACCAACATAACTTTTAAGTTAATTCTATGTGATTTTCTTTCTGTCAAAACCAATTTACTCTGCATAAGCACCATAAATTGCAAAAACTATTCATGATATCATCCAAGTTAATCAACTTGCACAAATTTGATTGGTAACAATGTCTGTGGGCTATTTAGTAGGAACACATACAATCTGATTGCTTCTATAAGCCCAATATGAACTGTTTTCTTTCCAGCATATTTTCAAAATGATATCATGTGGCATCATTTTTTTAAAAGCAGATGTTAATCCCCATTCCCAAATACCTTTTCAGTTCTCTCTCCTAAAGAGGTTTCAACCATGGAGCATGTTTTGCCCTTATGGACCACTTTAAGGTTGTCAAAGAGTGCTAAGCCCCTGCACACCAATGTAAAACTAGGCTTAAGGGTCTCCACTCTTGATCACTCTGAAATGTGAGTATTTTAAGTTTATATTGATGGTGCTTCAATAGTGACTGAGTATTTAATCATTGCACATCTAGTATTGGTGTAAACAACTAAAGTTGATAATAATACTAATGAAAACAGTCTAAATGTTGACACAGACTTCTAAAATCTGACAAAGCGTATGTTTTTAGTAGAAGAAACTCTTTTGTTGCTTTAGTTGTATCCACAGGTTTCTACTTTTAGATTCTAAGAATCCACATTATTATTTTGTACAGTGTTCAGCACTGTAATCTATTTTTCTCTTTTGCACCAATATCAAACGCATAAGGATACTATTACTCTGGTTTTTATAATATAGGGACTAAATTGCACTTTTGACAATAGTATACGGACTGCTTAGTTATTTTGACATGCGTCGCATATGGTAACATGAACTGTATTGAACTGACTAGTGTAATGATATCTCAAACAGGGCCAACTTTCTGACTTCAGCTGGATCATTTTACAATGAAGGTTGATCTTTTACACATCGAATGTACTCTATATATGTGGTACAGCCCTTTTATCGATATTGTTGCTAATTCTAGCTATATTGTTACTCTAGCAAAGTATTTACTGGTGGAGAGAAAGGGAATGGTCAGCATTGTCGTACACAAAGATTCGACAGCTGAAGATATCTTGAAGTCGTATATTCATGCACTTGTTATGGTCAATCTTATGGTTGAACAAAAATCTTTACATTTGGAGTGCCAATCATGGATGGATAAGCACTATGAAAGCTTTGTTCAGAAGGTAATCTCTATGAAAATTTTTCACGGAAAAACTTATATGGATCGAAGTTGGTTGACTTTGCAAAAATAAAATGATAAGCAATACTTGGTAATATGCAATACATCCTATGTTACTCAGACTCGGATGTGTCTGACATGAATATGTTTAACTTTTTCCAGTTTTTACATGTACTTGAAATATCTTTGGAATATCATATCCTCAACGTAGCTTCCATTTCTCACTGAAGATGCATCAACTCTTCTTTTCATTTTGCAGCTAAAGTTAGCAGGGTGGAAAGCTGGAAGGCTTCTCTCTTACTCAATCATATGGAAAGCACACTGGTCATTGGGTGAAAAAACTGACTAAAGCCACTTTAGTTTATATTACAGCAAACATGTCAAATGGTTACCCTATTAGAGTAAATTACAGCAAAAAAGAAAAAGGAAATTCAATTTCTTATTCACTGCTTCAATGGTGCAAATCAGACAACCTGGTTTAAACTGAGTTCATGTCTGAGATGGAATCGGCAAAGAAAAATTCGGAAGTTCAGATCCAACAACAGGGAGTCGATGTGTATGAGTTAGAGACTAAAAAGAGTCATAATTATTTTTCTTAATGAATTTTATATTTGACAAAGTTTTAACCATTTATTTGGAACATTTGTTTTATTTACTGAATTATTATCATTCATTTTGAGCACGCAGAAAGCTGTATGATACAAAAGCACTGTTACTTTTGCAAATTCAAGTGATCCATTTATTAAAGAATAAACTAATTCCAACCCAAATTAATTATAATTATCATTCATTTTGAGTATGCAGAAAACTGTATGATACAAAAGCACTTTTACTTTTGCAATTCAAGTGATCTGTTTATTAAAGAATAAACCAATTCCAACCCCAATTAATTATAACTATTATGAACAAGTGCAAAATCAAGTCTTTCCCAAAATTTCATCAAGAAAAAGGTCCATCTGGATTTTCTTTTTGTTGTTTATAAGTTGTATTGACATTTCACTTCAAAGCAACTATTGGAAAACTTCAAGCACTTTACTTTTCTCGTCTCTTAGCACGCACTTGACTGGGCGCATCCTGAAGGAAGTTACCGAGCAACCTTTGATCCACAACTATATTAGGTACCTGCAGAAGAAATGTATGAGCCAGGGTTTTATGGTGAAAGACAAAGGGATGAACTAAGAAAGAATAAAACCTTGTCTCCAAAGAAAATTTTTGTGTTATCAGCAATGGCTTCGATAAATTAGAAGCTCAAGAAACTCGGGGGTCAGCTTCAACGTGTTCGCTTCAGCTTCTTTCATTTCACTAGAAATGGAGAAAGAAGAGACATCAAACACCTCTACTTTCATTGTAAGTTGGACACAATAAAAGTTAACGATGACTTCACCGGTAAAAATCTGAATCTCATAGACTCTTCTGACGAGCAATGTACATTTGATTCTCGATTTCCTGCTACCTCCTGGAACTCTCCTTCTCCATCAGCTTCTGTTCCATCAGGATCTTGCTAACGTTCGCAGTTTTCTCAGCTTCACTAACAGCCATTTTCTGGGTCTCTGCCTCTTTCTCAGCCACTTTATGTCTCTCAATTGATACTAAAACCTGAAGAATAACATTATAGTTCGATATGAACTTAAAAAAGGAAAACTGGGTAAGCAAAACAGATTCTTATGTGGCCATAGAAGTTTACAAAAGTACCTTGGTGCGTTTTTCTTCCATTTGTTCATAATTTCTTCTAATGCTTTCAGGTATTGTCGACTTTTTAACACGCACACTAAGAATGGTGAAGAGCGTGTGCAATCACCCTGAAGAGCCTCTTTCATCTTTTCATCAATCTAAAAGAAATATATATGATTTATTTTCATGATACCTTAAATTGAGTCAATGTATAAAAGAAAATGCCATTTTAGTTTAAATAGACTTCGTCCATGTAGCTCCCACTTAACTATGTTTGGCACCATAAAGGAACATTTTTAGACGAGGGTATGAGCTATGAGGGTATAGTCCTCCAAGGAGTCTCCAAATACACAACCTTGCTTAAAAACAACAATAATAATAATTAAAAAATAAACATGCCTTGTCAGACACATACTTGTATCCGAAACTGACACCAGAATTCGAGTAACTTAGAATTTGTTGTATCATGTAATGCTTAGACTAAGGGAACTGGCAACCATAGCCTTAAAGAGTGTGGCTCAGTTGCATTTTTCTTACCTGATCAAACACTTCTATATAAACATGTTGAAGTGTATGAGAGCTGCAAAACTGATTGATTTCATGATGAATCTTGTCATAAATCCATGTGTTGTCATAATGCACACCATAGTTTCACATACATATTGTTTTCGTAGCCGATTAACAACCTTAAAACAGATGTAATTCAAGTATCAACGAGGGAAACAAAAGTCACCTTGAACTCCAATTACAATACGAATTCAGAGTAGTTTAAGCCATGCCTCTATCTTCTCAAAGTTGATCATCACACCCCCTTTAGTACCACATGGAATATCCCTCACCTGATTTTTTTAAATCAAAATAAAATGAAATAGGACATTATAATGAAGGCCAAGTGATGCACAATGTTCACGATTTGGGGGAAAGAAAGTTACCAGATCTGTTTGAAGTGTAACTAGAACAGGCTCATACTGGATTATCAGAGGCATCTTCAAATGGAATCCTGAGGATAGTAAATTCTAAGGAGGCTGAAGCTATGTCACTCTAACTTATTTATTTTGCAACAGTTATGTCTGACACATTTTTATATAAATATGAATGTAGGGATATAATCCGCCAAGTAATTTTCAAATACATGAAACAATAAAAAAAAAATGAAACATAAAAGTAACCAGCACCCACACCAAAATCCGAATAAGACAGACCAGTAAGAGCTATTATGAATAAAAAAATAGAAGACTTTAGTCTGACCTGGCTCTTGTATCGTCTTTAGAAGAACTCCACCCCTCCAATACACACCAACATGACTTTCTGGGACTTGATGCAAAATGGATAAGGTATTTTTAGTATTCGAAGATGATGGAATCATTACCCGAAAAATATCATTATTACCCCCTCATGATTTCAGTGCTAAAGTGGTTTTTGCATGTTCATTTGAGGTTTCTAAAATCTTAGAGGCAAGAATTCTCCAGCTGAAGAGCCTAAGGAACTTGCTGACTTCCATATAAACTTATACTGATTCTCAAAAATAAATCAAACAAATTCAAGTCAATTCTCACAAACTTTGAAGAAGAGAATGTTAAGCAACCATGTTTTTGAGGAGTGTAAAAAAAAGGAGCAAAAATTAAAGATCTAGGCCAATTTGCGCGGGGTTTCGAAAACAATTCAATGCCGAGGATGAAATAGGTTAAAAATGTGAAGTGATACGAGGGGTATTATAAATTTACGTTAAACGACTTTCAATTTCAAGATTTTTGAATGCTAATCAGAAATAAGTACAATCCAATAAGAGCTGCTTGACATACAAACAAAAGAATTCAAATCATCACCCAAACGAAAAACATTCGAACTTATTGAAACAAATGGAAGAGCAGTAATAATAATAATAAAGATAAAGAATGAAGAAAGCGCGGAGAAGCAAGAAGCAATCAAAAGCATTAGTGAAATATAAGAGTGTATATTACAGAATGCGGAGAGAGAAAAGAGGTTTACTATGGAGGCTATAAAGAGGAAAGCAAATGCAATCATGATGATTGGAAAAAAATCGCCATTTTGAGGTGGCTATCTGGCAGCGGTTCTATTTTGCTCTGGACGATCCATGGCGGTTAGTGTATAACACTATTTTTTTTTTTTGTTCTTTATATTTCTAAATAAAATAAGTCTGTATATATGAGATGAATGGGGATGGTTGATGTTTCACACATGGAAGGTGGTGTTTGATGGATCCAAGGTTGGAGCTTTAAGAACATCGTATTAGGAGAACTGGTGACTGATTGATTCGTTTGTTAGTCGTAGAACCTAACTTTCTATTTTCCGTAACAAATATATATCATCTTCAATCTTCCACGTTAAATTAAAAGTAAATATTTATATTTATTTTATTTTTCATTAAATTAAAAAATTAATTATAATATAAACTATCAAAATCTTAAAAATTAAAAAATATATATTATATTATTTTTACTTTTCCAATTATACTATTTTTTGAAAAATTATAATTTTTTAATAAATAAATAAAATATATTTTAATTAATATATACCATTAACTTCTGCATCGCACTAAATAATAACTAAATAATATATTTTATTTAAAATATGCAATTATATTTTTATATTTATTAGAGCATATTATATTGATAACCTAAAAATATTATCTTACTTGAATGTCGTTGATTAATTAACACACACTAAAAAAAATATTCTATAAAAAGAGTGTAAAGCATCTCTTAAAATATTTAAAGTGTCGGAATCATGAGCGAAATATTAAACAACATAAATTGATTTAAACCCAAAATTTTTAGTTAAATAATACCAGGGATGAATTAATCCTCTATATGCTAAATGTCATGGTTGAAACCATGTCGTGCACTAGCTTTTCAAATCATGCACTTGCTTTTTAGAGACTTTAAAAGTTGCTTAAAGGCTTTGATTTTTAAATTTTTTGTGTTATTTTTATTTTTATATTTATTTAAAAAATAATTTATGAGAAATATATATTTTTTTTTACACTTTTATAGATAGGAACTAGGATAAAAATTTTGATGCTTAAAATTTGTTGAGAAAATATTTTTGAATTTATATTGACTTGAAACAGACCTATTTATTAATTAAATTTAAAGTTAAAATCCTTATTTTCAATTTATTAATTTTATAAAATATTTTTAATGTTTAGAAAATTATTTAGTTATTGATTTAAGTGTAACTGCTTGTAAGTATAAATGTAATATGTTCAGGTAATCATTGTAATTGATGAGTCTTACTGAGTTGAGTGTAATTAAAACATTTAATTGTAGTAATTACACAATTAATTACATCCAAATCTAATTACCTTATGACTTTCCAATCACTTATATACTACTTTTTGAGATTAAACAATTGAGATTTATTATATTAAAGAGAAAAAACCACAATCGAATACAAACTAAAAAGTCCATAAACAAAATAAATGGATCGTGAACATCGGCCCAACCCAGTTAAAACCAGAAGTTGCTTTAGAAGCATCTTTCAGCATCAGCAACAATTAATTAGGAACGACTCTTGACAAAACTTAAGAAAACAACTTTTATAATTGCTTATCTTGTAAACGTGTGTTTGAGATAATTATGACAAAAATTTTAAAGTAATATTATAAATCTTAAAAAATTATATTATAAAATAATTTATTTGTATTTTATAAAGTTATGATAAAAAATAAAAATATATTATAAAAAAGTAATTTACGTATCATAGAAAGTGCTATAATTTACTTATAAAAAGTTTTAAATCGAAAAGTATGCACATAATATGCACATAACTTATTTACATGTCCATACTACTTATTATAAAAACAACATTTTATTGTTTTTCACATTTCATTTTCATTTCTAAAAATTATTTTTTAAATTTTCAACCAAATACATTTTCTTTGGTGCTTTCAAACAAAAATGATCTCTTTTTCTTTAACCCAAACGGAACTTCTCTTTAAATTTAAAAAAACTACTTTAAAGGTAACTTATTTTTTAACATAACGATATCCAAATAAGATAATACCTAATTTGTGTGGTATTTCACACCATCAAAGTTTTATCGTTTGATTTTGAAGTGAGCCTAAAAACACCTCTTAAAAATGTTATAGAATGAAAATCATTACGGCTAAAAAGTTAGAGTGTATAGTGTGACGCTAAACAACACAAGTTGATTCTAACCCTGAAATTTTTATATTAATGTGATATGCACTAGTAAATATATAAATTAATGATGTTTGAATCGGATTAGATAGTTGGATAAAAAATAAGCCGAGATATTAACTTGAAAAATAATATTAGATCAATTGAATTATGAACTAATTAAATTCACGGTTGAATTATTATTATTTTAATATTTTATAAATATTAATGATTTTTGTTAATGAGTTACATAATGGATTTGAGCATTAGTTGAATTCTAAAAACATAACTACTTTTATCATGTAGTCTCTTTTTTTCCCTTCTGAAGAAAATAATTTTCTTTTTACACGATAAATTTTAAATTTACTTCATTTTTGCGCGGAATGTGTTCCAGCCTGCATTTGCCGAGCCAATTCGATTTTAACTTGTAAGAGAAGAAGTGTTAGGACACGCGTCGCGTAATGCGAAAGTTCCATTACAAAAGTCCAGATTGCGCGGTTTATCGGTTAGTATCAGTAATAAGCATGCTCGACCACTCACTTCATCGAGGGAGTATCCGTGCGTTGCTAACTCCATTCGCGGGTGGCGAAAAATGCTCACCCTCACCTCCGCCAGCTCCGCTCTAACAATATTCCCGGAATGCAAAATCCAACGGCGCCGATTCGCAATTTCGGCGGCGGCGGATGATAAGTTCCCTTCCTTTCTACCAAAACAAATGGAAGAAATCAAGGACCCATTTGCCCGAAAACTCGCCACCCGAATCGAAAGACTGCCCGTTAATGTGAACTCTCTCTTCCTCATCTTCTTCTTCAGACTTATATATGGTTTTTTTTCAGTCATTATTTGACTTATAATGGGCTATTAATTTTCTTATTAACAATTCAGGTTAGCTTCTCAGAAAAAAGCATTATGAGCAGTTGCGTGAAGCCATTGATTCAGAGCAGCCAAAATCCAGTGGTTCTCCTTCATGGCTTTGACAGGTCTTTATATATATATATATTCTTTTCTAACTAAACACGTTAGAAATGATGACCCATTTTAGCTATTTGAATGATTATACTTTCTTCATTGTCCAGTTCTTGTTTAGAATGGAGATACACATTTCCATTGCTTGAGGAGGCTGGTTTGGAAACTTGGGCTATTGACATTCTTGGTTGGGGTTTCTCTAATTTAGGTTTGTTTTGTTTTGTGTGTCAAACAACTTATGGTATGTTCCTCAGTTTTAGTTCCTTTTTATTTATTTACTTGTATGTTCATTTCTAGAAAGAATCAAGTCATGTGATGTAGCATCCAAGCGTGAGCATTTCTATCAGGTAAATCTTCTTATCTCTACAATTTTCAATTCATAGAACGGCATATGATTTAAGCAGTGAGACTGTAAAAATGGGGTAACCTTATATAAGAGTGTTAAATCGAAATCAGATTGATGAGAGTGGTTGAACATATTGGCACCGAGGCAAGTTTTAGCATATAGCAGGTGGTTGCCCTGAGTCCAACTTCCTCGTGTTTCATTATGTTGAGATTAAACTGGCTATCTCTTATTTACAGCTATGGAAGTCATACATCAAAAGGCCAATGACATTGGTCGGGCCAAGTTTGGGCGCTGCTGTTGCAGTTGATTTTGCAGTCAACCACCCGGAAGCTGTAAGCATCTTAGACAATTTGGAATATGATCTTTTCTCCATTAGACTAGTTGGATGGTAGAGTTATATTTTGGTATTGATTCTACTAATAAATGTCATGATGCTTCATGTAACTCATGACACGCAGTTACTTCTTTTTTTAGGTTGAAAATCTTGTTCTGATCGATGCAAGTGTATATGCGGAAGGCACAGGAAACCTAGCAAAGTTACCTCGAGCAGCAGCCTATGCTGGGGTTAGTCTTCTTAACTACTCATAAAAACCTTGAATCTCAATGATTATGGCAATCCCTGATGTTTATAGTTATCTGTCTCATTTATATTCTCCACCTGAAATCTTTCTGGACAACCTTGTGTGTTATGAACAACCGTTTTTCTTGCTCCTCAACTAAATTGTTCTAGATTTTTCTTTTTTGATCATTCTGGCTCCTTTTTGACTGAATTTTCTCCCTTTTGGTAAAAATAATAAAAGGTTTTTGTTGGGGATCGACTCGTATAAACAACGAATAAGAACGAAAAAGAGAAAAGAAAATTTGCTCACGCAAATATTTTAACTGAAAAATTCTTCCAAAGAGGATAAAAACCACGATCAAAGGAGGTTTCAGCTTTTCATAAATGAGTAAACAAACGATGGTATAATATGAAGAAACCCCGAAAACAAAATCTAACTCTGGAACAAAATTCTCTCCATAGTTACTACGAAACTCTCACTGAAATTCATATGCGACTACATCTTGTCACTCTCAAAAGAATTTTTTTTTTATTGACGTAGCAAAATAGAGATATAATAAACTTATATTAGAGTTATAATCATATTAAAATATTCCTAGAATAATCAGATTCCAATTGGAAGAAGCAGTCCTACTTAAAGTTTAAAGCGCGGCTTCATAACTTGGAGAAATTGCCATGATGTCCCATGCATGCTCGTCATGACATCATCGCCACGTTCATTTCGTTTGGGGTTTTGTCGCGACGTCACTTCTGTTTTACCTCTTCTTCGGTAAATGATAAATGTGAGGCACACCCCATGATTTTCATTAACTACCTAACTCTGGTATTTGGGAAATAGCAAGCAGACATGTTAAATGACTTCATCTCATTTTTCCTAACTTTTTTTTTTGTCGGCATTTCCAATTTTGATTTTGTAAAAGAAATAGAATGTTAGTAATGACAATATATAGCAAAAGTAAAAATAAAAATAAAAACAAAGAAGACACCGATTTAAAAAATTACAAGCAGAGAAGAAGAAAATTTATTATATCGAATTCGAATGATTACAAGAGGAATAGACTATGTCTATTTATAGACTTGTAAAACAATATTCTAATAGGAGTATAGTAAAATTGAATTCCTTATTCTAATCAATATCAAATAGATAAAGTTTAATAAGGTTTAAAAAACCTTATTCTAAAATAAAATAAAAGAAGTGTAGTTCTATATGAATTTTATATTTATTTTATTTTACCACTATATTTTATTTAAATAAGAGTTCGGGTGACTTAATTCTAACAGATTCAATAATCACTAATGCATCTCAACATCTACAAATAAGTCTTGTTTTACTTGTGTTTTATCGTACTTTCTTTTGTTGGCTAATTGCATGGCTTTGATATTGGCATCACACGTTAATGCTTACCAGTAAATGTTGGGTACTTTTTCTTTTTCCCTTTGTGAGAAGGGGGTCAGCTTGTTAAATCTATGTTCCTCAGACTCCAATGTGTGTTAGATATGGATATGTATCGAACAAATGGTCAATATTTTTCAAGTTTTTCATGTATTTGGAGGGTCCTTGGATTGTTATGTATATATATATGTCCATTTTCATGTTCAAATGTGGATTGAACACAGATGCATCAAGCAAAATGAACAGCCGGAGCATCATAGTTCCGTAGTTTTTCTCACATATCAGTGTTATAACCGTAGACTTTTTTGTGAATTAGGTATCTATATTGAAGAGCTTCCCGCTACGCTTATATATAATTTTTTTAGCATTCAAGGGTGTGTCATTTGACACCGGCTTAGACTGGGTTAATGTAAGTTTTCTTCACTAAAATGATGCTAAGAAAAGTAATCCAATAGTTATCAGATTAATTATTGTGTATTCCAGGAAGCTAGTACATTTTTTAGTATTGCAGGTTGAAGTGGATATCTAATAGCCATTCTGTTCTTGTACCCCTGTACAGATTGGTAAACTGCATTGCCTATATCCCTGGTGGGAGGATGCAACCGTGAGTTTTATGATCAGCGGTGGTTACAATGTCAGCCGACAGATAGATCAGGTTTGTCCGACTTCGTTTTTCTTTGAAGTTCCGACAACCCTCACACTTGAGTCTGAGTAGTATGACTACTGACAGTTAATATTAATTTCAGCTTTATTGTTTCAATTAGTTTTTATTTTGATAAAATTTTAAACTCATCTCCAAGAGGGAACCTTGAGTTGCTGACATGAAATATGACCTTGATTTCAAACTGTGCTAAATTCCACTGTCTTATTATCTTTGGAATAACAGTACTTCAGAAAATACTTTAATATATAATTAAACGAAAAAATCCTGAGCAAAATTAAAACATCTTGTAGCATTTGGACAAGTTAATTTTATCTTATAAAAGGAGGGAATTCATTTTATTTGTCGACCGCAAAGGATGATGAATGGAAAATTATTCTAGGGAAATACAACTTGCCATTCTTGCTGTGTATTGATTCTCCTTGTTGTGTATTGTTATATTACTCCTACTCTTCATTTCTCTGGCGCATAGTCTAAATACAGGTATTGGGTTATGAGTCTCCAAGAATTCTTCAAATGCATGGTTTTCTTTTTCTAAATGAAATTCCCCTGTCTGGCGCAAACACCGTGTCTGAGTAACATAGATGTGTTGGATGCATCTCAGGGTCCTATACATTCTTACATGCATTTGAAAAACATAAAAAATAAAAATAAAAAATAAATAGGACTTTTCTTCATATGGAGTATTGTGAGCAGATATTTGTTGCCTTATATCACAAAATAAATGCAATAAAATGTGTAAATTTTCATGCAACTTGCAAAATTTGTTGTACAGGTGAAGCAGAAGACACTTATCATATGGGGTGAGGATGACCAGATTATTAGCAACAAGCTAGCAGTGGTTAGCAACTCAAACTTTTGCTCCATACAGGCATCAGAATACTACCATAAAGTGGCTCTCGGACATGATTGACAAATAATAACAATAATGATATACGAATTGATGTTCCGGTGAAACTTTGAGCTGATCCAGTAGCAAAATTGAAAATTAACTTATTGAATTGCATATTGCAGAGACTGCACTGTGAACTGCCGAATTCAATTATTCGCCAAATACCCGATTGCGGTCATATTCCTCATATAGAAAAGCCAGATTCTGCTGCCAGATTAATCTTGGAATTTTTGCAGAATTGCAGCTGCCAGAAAAAGGCCCAGCTGGCCCCTACTGAAGAAGTTGTGTATTAATCGTGCATGACTGAAAGTAAAGACACAGCATATATTATAATAGGTATGTTGATCATAATGATTATCTTCGTTTTCCACATCTTTCTTGTGCCGAAATTTACTGCCATAGCGTCATTTCATTCATGTTACAAACTGTTGTTTTAAACCCAAAGCAAATAATATGGAAAACTCGCAATTTAGGCTCAATTTAAAATAAAAAGGACAAATTTCACCGTTGTGCCATCCAATTAATACTAAACTTTATAAAAAAGTTATAATTTACTCACTAATATTTTCGAAACTGTTAAAACAGTAACAGAATGATGATAAAGATAACTTTTTAATGTTTTCATTTTAATCTTAATCATTAAATTACAAGAAGTTTGTCACACAACCGTTGATTAGTAACCAAACGATGATATTACAACTTTTTAATTTGCTCCCCAATTTTAATGCACATATTTGAGAGATTTGTAGGAACACTTTTTTTTTTTTACATGGTTTTTTAGGAACATTTTATTGAGTTGAATTATTGAGAAAATTTTGCTAAGAATTCTATGTAATCGAGTTTTTTTTTTTTTTTGAAGAGATTTATTTTTCTAAAAAGACTACTACTAGAAGATCTTTGTTGGTTCATTCCATATTGAACCTGTTTGAGTTGAAATTGTGGAGACGGAGATTCACATTGGTTATACATTCAATAAATTAATTTATGTCTTGTTCATTATTTTATGTACAATATTGGGAATATTTATTTTGTTCAGTGTGAGGAACTTATTTTAGTGAAATTATTGTAAACATACTATTTTATTTGTCAAGTTTGTAATTAAGCTTTTAAGGAGAAAATCTTAGTGGGGGAGAGTAATTATGTATAAGGTTGCAATTTGATAAGTAAGTTAAACAACATTATGTACTAAAGATTGATAATGAGTTACTCTCTAGCTAATATTTGCTTGTTCATTTTGCTTTGCATGTAAAAGTCGTTGATGACAAATACAAATTATATTAATTTATATGGTAAAAATTTATTAAACAAATTTATTCAAAAAATTACAAGTAGACTTGGTCATGGATGAGGTTAGGCCAAAGTAAAATTTAGACTTGGTCATGGATGAGTTAGGCCGAAGTAAAATTTTAAAACTGTTTTCTAGGCTTGACCCGAAAAATGGACTTAAAATTTTGCCCAAACCCAACCCAAATTAAAAATTATAAACACAAGCTCGACTCGACCTGCCCGTATTAAAATTTTTTTAATTATTTTTTTATATAAGAACAAATTAAAAAATATATAATATACCAGATAACTAAAAACATTAAATTTAAAAAAATATATAATATACCAAATAACTAAAAACATTAAAATAGATGTTTCCTAACAAATTGAAAATACTTTAAAATTTTTTACTTAAATAACACTAAAATAGTTGCAACTTAACAAATAAATGCCTCTAAAATAGTAGCAAAATTAACAATAAAATAAGAGTTATACAATATTTAAATAATAACAACAAAATAGTAGCAATATAATAGTAAAATGATAGCAAAACAACAACATAATAGTAACAAAACAACAGGGGAAAAAAGTTTAAGCTTATTTAGGATGGAGCCCAAGCTAAAAAATCCTACCCGAGGCTCGACCTATTTATAAAACGGATTTTATTTTTTGTCCAAGCCCATTTTTTTAGCCTATGTTTTTGTCCAAACCCTCCCACTTTTTGGGCGAGCCTTCGAGCTTGGGTGTGTGGCTCGGCCCATGATCAGGTCTAATTACAAGTACATTATGACAAAAAAATTACACCAAGGCACTAGATCCCAACATAATTGTCTAAATGGATTACCTCAATATTTTTCTTGCCTTTTCAATCTCCGATTTGTAGCTCAACTCCCTATGCAACATCCATAGTTAAGACAATCTTGACTAATCCAATTGTATTGGAAACTGTAAGATCAATTTTATTGGTAGCTTTCTCAAATATGAACGAGTCTGATGCTCTTATATCAATTGGAGAACTCTTTTTTCTATGATGTCAATGTCTACGAACATCAACCCTTTCTGCTTTTGACCCTTTTTTTACCTTTGTAGAATTGAGTATCATGGAACCAAACTTTAAAGCTTTACTCTTTGGCTAGACATCTTTTTTATTGATGATCAATTTGGCTCGCTCTAGACAATCTTAGATCTTGTGTGGACCCCCACATAAGAAACATTTCACTAGCTCTTGATCTTTCTTTTTCTCTAACTGTTTGTTGGACTTCCACTTACCTATTTGTGATTTCCCATTTTCATTTTTAGGTTGTCCTTCTTAATCTCCCCACCATTGCTCTTCTCTTTGAGCTTGAAAGACTCAAACTTGTCCATTTTTGTACCAAGCTCGATCAATGACTTAATTGTTGTCATGGCTTTGGTTAAATCCTAGATCCCTCTTTGTTGTAACTCGAGCTTGGCCTAAGGTCTCAGTCTATCCATAAAGGAGAAAAATGTCTCTTTTTCTGCTAAGTAAAAAATTTGGAGCATTAGTTCACTAAATTCTTGAATAGTGCCTTGTTGCGTAAATAGTCGCAACTTGGCTCGAACTGTAACAACTCATTTTTCAATGGTGTTAGAAACAGTGGTTTTGAGGCTACAATTTCAACAAGTGATTCCATAAATATTATTTATTAATATTTACGAGTTGATTATAGTTATTAAATTTTGATCTGGTAAATTTTGCTAATTGCACAGTTAACTAAAGTCAAATGGTTTAACCCTAAAGTTAAGTGATTCTGAAAAATGAGGTATTAGAATCTCGTTTCTGTAAATCGAGTTAAATATTATTATTAAATATTTACAGAGTTTTTATATAGGTAATTTGTAATTTGGTTCGAGAATTTTGATGATTTGATAGTTAATTAAGAAAAAATGACTAAATTGTAAAAATCGTAAAAATTAATCGTTAATGATTTTAATTAGCTAAAAAGACTTTAAGGTAATTATTAAGGCTTTGGCAATTTATCACTTTTTATGATAATGGCTGATTAATTCATGGTTTGGGAAGAATTTATATATATTTTATTAAAATTAAGTTAAAATAATGATAAAACTAAAGTTATCTTACATTTTCATCATTCTTTCTTCCTCAACCGAATACATCAAAGAAGCTTGAGAAACCATGGCTTTTTCTTCAAGCTCATTTAGTCTTCTTGCATAGGCAAATCAAGCCTATTTTTCGTAAATTTTATATTTTTGAGATCGTTGCAGCTTAATCTAAGCTAGTCCGAATACTAAATCGTAAAACTGTTAAATTTGAAATGTTTTCATTGATGGTTTTTGTTGTTTTTGCTGTTAAATAGCTTGGTTATAAGCTTAGATTTGATTGTGGACTAAATTGTAAAGTGAATATTGTTAGTTTTGAACTTAGGGACTAAAATGAAAATATTTTGAAATTGACATAGAATTTCTGTAATTTTTAAATGTAGAAGGCTGCAAATGAATAAGGGTAAATTTGGCTAACATGTTTTGGACTTAATTGAGATAAATGTATAAATTTTGGTTTTAGGGACTAAATTGAATAGAAGGTAAAAATTTAGGGTAATAGTGTAAAATATTATTAAAGGGTCAAATGCATGTACTTAGTTGATTTAAGGTATTTGAAATGGTTAATTGAGTTAAATTATTATATAGATCAAGAAACGGATCAACCAGTTGATAAACGCGAAAAAAGAAAAAATTACCTAAAAGTCCTTGGTGTCATATCGTTGTCGATTTTGGTTAAGTAAGTTTCATATGAGACTTAATTTGTTAATGATTATTTATTATTGTGTTATTTAATCGCTTGATAGTTTAATCTTTGTAATACATTAATTATTGGCATCGAAAAAACTATAGTGCAAAGCATGATATATGCTGCTAATATGAATGGTTATATGATATGGAACGGTTATGAAATATTACTTGGCTTAAATTACAAGTATATGGTTATTTGATATGTGAACAAAAATGAATAAGCATATGGTTATTTGATATGTGTACGAAAATGTTCAAAAGAATAGAAAGATTAAATATGTGATACAAGACCCGTGTGAACTTAGTGAATAGCCATTAGAGTATCGTGTAATGGTTAATGTCCCGACTTATTGGATATATTACCGATGGCTAATGTAACACACCAAATTTTGGGGTTAGAAGTTTTGAGCTTTGTGGTAGGGTCAGTGGCTAGATTGTACATTCGGGTTTCATCTCGCGTTTTGATGTCAAAATAGGTTTGTTGGTCTGGTGGTTGGGTCTATATTAGTGTACCTTTGGGACTTAGGTCCAGTCCTCATGTGTGTGTTTTGAGGGGATTATTTTGCTGAAGTTTTGTTTTGTTGAAAAAGTTTGATTTTTTTTATTAAATATTTATTTAGTTTAGATTTTCATTTATTTATTTTTATTATTTATTATTTTTTTACTTATGTTCTTCTTTTTTTGGGGTTTTCCACGTTCTCTTTTCTCCCTTACTACGGTTTATTTTCTTCTTCTTTTTTGCTTAGATTTCTGGCGCCTTTTGGTAAAAAAAAAAACAAAACAAGAACGATTTTGATTCGAAAAGCTTCGGTTCTCTGTAGTCAAGTCGGTGTCTGGATGTTTTGGTCGCAAGTCAGGTGTGGGATTCGTAACTCTTTTAGTTTATTTGTGAATTGATGATTCGATTTGGTGGTATTTTATAATTTCATGTGTGTTGGGAATCTTTCCCCTTCATTGTCGAATTTTCGACCTGTTTTGTGGAATTTGACACTGTTTGTGTGTTTGGGAAATGGACCTTTCAAAAGGTCGATTAATATGGTGATGGGTAGAAATTGGGTGTGATTTTGATATAGTTTTGGGTTGTTAATGTTTGGGGTTCGTTTTGATGTTGCAAAATGGAGTTTTCGGCCAATTTTGGTGTGGTTTCGTGGCCACATGGGTGTATACCCCCCACGAAGGCGGTTCACACGGCCGTGTGCTTTTGGGATTTAGGTTACCAGGCTAATTTGGGTGCCACACGGCCGTGTGGCCAATTTAGATATTTTAGTCGATTTCTACACGGCCGTGTAGCCTAGGTACATAGGCGTGTGAGTTTGAGATTTAGGGTTTAGGTGATTTGATGCCTCATGTGGCTAATTTGAGGATTTAGGGATCCCACACAGGGGTGTGTTTTGGACACATGGTCATATCTGGTGGGCATACAGGCATGTGAGACCCTCATATGGCTGTGTTTGCACTGTACCCTATTTAAGTACAAACGGACAGAGAGTTACAAGACCTGTTCAAACGACCATGTCCCTAAGACACACAGGCATGTGCCCTTTCACATGTGTAATGCCCAAATTTCAGCGATGTCGAAAATAGTAATGAACTCGTAGATTATATTATTTAATATTTATGAGCCAAATGTAGCTTTTAAAATATTTTTGAAATAGTAAATTGTGTTTCATAAAGATTTATTTGGTCAAGAAATTGAGAAAAAAAAGTATCGAGATCTCGGTGTTATAAACCATGCCATAAATATTTTTATAAATATTTACGAAGTGTCAATAAGGTAGTATTAAAATTTCGTTAGAAAATTTTGACGTTTGGGTGATTAATTAAATAAAAAGGACTAAATTGAAAAATGTGTAAAAGTTGTTAGAAGGATTAAATAGCTCAATTGTCAAATGAGGAAGGACCTAAAGTGAAAATAAGCCCAAAAGAGATATTTTGGGCGGCAATAGCTTAGAAAAATCAGGAAATGGGTGAAATAAGGGCAAAATTAGAAAATTGCCAAAATTAGCTAAATAAAAATGGGACCAAATTGGAATATCTAGAATTCTCTTCATTTTCTCTTCATTTTCATCAGCTGAAAAACAGCCATGGAAGAGGGTTCAAGGTGATTTTCATACTCTAGCTTCATGTAAGTTTAATTCTTGCTTTCTCCTTGAAATTTCTAAGATTTTAGACTTTTACAAGTGGGTCCAACTTACTGTGTTATTAGTTTTTGATTCCATGGCTAATATTTAAAGTTTCTATGGATGAGTGCTGGAAGCGTATGATGAATAAATATAGAATTGAAGCTTTAATTTTGATATATGATGATTTTATCAAGTAAAATTGATGGAAATTGATTTTAGGACCTAATTATGAAAGAGTTTGGAATTAAGGTCTAGTGCTAAAATTCTGATTTTCAGGCGTTATGAAGTAGTTTAAAATGATATACTAAAGTATTAATTGAGAAAAATTAGCTCAATTGAGGGGTTAATTGAGCAATGAATGAATTGTATGAACTATGAAATTTGGGGTAAAATGGAAATCAACATTTTGCATTAAAACTATTTTAGGATGATGAGTGAGTAGTCTAACTTTGAAAAATCACCAAAAATTGTAGAAATCGAATGAGAGGATGAATAAAATATGAAATTAAATCTTATTGAGTCTAGTTTCTTATAGAAGAAACAATGTAAATGGAATTGTAAATCATGAGATATAATAAATTTTGTGAGACAAGGTCAGAATGATTTCGGGTTCCCCTATTCTGACTTTGGAAAATCATCAAAAATTGAAAAAAAAATTAGGGGCTTAAATTTATATGTTTAGAATTCTGAATGAGTCTATTTTCAATAAAAATAAACAAGAACATTATTCGAATCTCATACAAGCAGATAATTAATTTTTAGTGAAGAAGGGTCGAAACTGTCAGACAACAGAACAGGGGTGACTTTAAAGAATAAACTGTACTTATTGACTAAACTAAAAATTCTAAAAATTTTATGGTAAAAAGATATGTAAGTCTAGTTTTATGGAAAATTAGCGGATCTTAATTTGGAGCTCCATAGCTCAAGTTAAAAATAATTTAGTGACTATGACACAAATGGACAGCTTTGGAATATAAATATAAGTAAATAGTGAAATTATAGATAATGTTACTTATAAGTAGAGGTGTGCATGGGCCGGGACGGGTTCGGGCCGGGCCCATAAAAAATTTTGGCCCGTTTTCAAGGCCCGGGCCCGACCCGGCCCGAAATATGGGCCTAGAATTTTGTCCAAGCCCGGCCCGAGAAAAAAATGATAGGCACGAGCCCGGCTTGACCATATTAAAATTTTTTTAATTTTTTTATTAAATAAAAAATTTTAAAATATAATAAATCAAATGCATTTAAAACATAAAAACAAATATTAAAACAAAAAAATAAAAAATGGGACTAAAATAATTCTTAAAATAATACATAAATTAAAAATATAATAAAAAGTAATTATATTAAAATTAAAAAATTGAAACAAATTAGAACTAAATTATATTAATAACAAAAATTTTATAATATCAAAATAACATTAAAAACAACAAAAAAAAACTAAAGTAAAAAAAACTAAAGTTACTTAAAATTTAAAATAAAAAAAATTAAAAATAATTTAATATTAAAATCAGGCCGGGCCGAGCCGGGCCCGGGCAAAAAAATCTTGCCCGAGGCCCGGCCCATTTTCTAAACGGGCCTCGTTTTTTGCCCAAGCCCATTTTTCCGGCCTATATTTTTACTCAAACCCTCTCATTTTTTGAGCGGGCCTTCGGGCCGGGCCGGGCCGCCCGGCCCATGCACACCTCTACTTATAAGCGTGTTATATACATTAAGGATGTGGAATAGAGAGGAGAAGGAGGAAAATATGTGAGTGACTTATGCATAAATTGATCACATGCTCGATTATATTTGGTAAATGTTAAACTTTGTTAAAATGAAAAATATTATAAATTCATGTTTGAATTAAATGTTATATATGTTAAAGAATAATTTGAATATTTGATATTGCCTAATAAATGAATATCCAATATTGCTTAGTAAATGTCAAGCTAAATATAAAAAAATATATATTATAAGTGGAACATGTGTGAAAGAATGTGGTAAGTATTTTCATGGTTATTATTGAGCTCATTCACATGAATCTGTAATTTGAAATTGTGATAGACAGGAAGAAATAGTGAATGGCATGCTTATGTATAGTTATATGTATTTATCTGAAACACAAGAAAATGATAGTTATATATTTGATATATGGAGACATGAGACTATGATATATGAACATGGAATATATTTTATAAATATGTTCGTTCATAATTATAGAATTGTGCAACTCAAGTGTACTATTTGTATAAAGATAGTATTTCAAATGATTTGATGAGTAAAGCTCCAATGTGAGATAGTCTGAAATCAAGACAAATTATTATGAAAGCGTATTTAAAATACATAGATATGATTGTTATAAGTTATGTGAATAAATGATATGTAAAAGTATATGCATATAAGAAATTTAATGAAAGTTGAGCCCATACATGTTTCTTGATATTTATATGAATTATATGACTAACAATGTGATAAGAATAGGTATTAGGGCTCATGATTAATTCGAATAATTATGCTTTGCATAATTATGTTGAATATAGAGAAGTGGTAAGTTAATTACCATGTTATACGAATTTATTAAATATTACATGTTTACTTTGTTTTACTTTTTCCCCTAATTAATAATGATTCGATAAGCTCCGGTAATGCCTCGTACCCTATTCCGATGACGGATACAGGTAGGGGGTGTTACAACCTGTTACGCAGTTTTTCGCTCATTGCATAGCTTAATCCACTTTACTTCTTGTGTTGTTCAGCGCTCACTGGTCTTTCTGTATAAGAAATAGAGACTGCGACATGGCTTAGAGTCATGTATTATTTGTAAGTGTAGTATTAAATGGTTGAGTTGTGCAATCGTGTTTGTAATGTGCTTTTGAATTGATACGTCGTCCCATATTAGGACTTGAAGAAGTTTGATAATAAGCTTTTGTGTGTGTGTAAGAGCATTTCCAACTCTATACTTGTTTTCATATTTCTAATCTCCAATTGTGTGCATAACGCAATAGCTTGGATTCTATATTTGGTTGGTTGTATATGAGCTTATTTGTTTGAGTGGCTAATGGTATTTAAAGCGCATTTTTTATTCTGTCTGACTGCTTGTAAGTTGTGGTCACTAATTTTGTGTATCTGTCTACATACATACATTTGCATAAAACATTTGAGGTTTGGTTGTGAAGAGAAAGAAGATTGTATTGTATATACGTCAGCTTTGCTGCATATTATTATCTGTTCTGACAGTTTTAACTACAACATATCTGTATAGCGATTTATCGCAATGTTACGTCAGCTCTGCTTCGTATTATTATCTGAGTGGCTTGGACCACATACATGCCGTGTAGGGTTGGATGGGCCTTTAAAGGTTCTATGTGGTGTGTTTGGTTGAATGAGTTTAAACAGCTCTTATGGGGTGTGATCGGGGGACGAAGAGGTGTTTTGGCTGGATGGAAAGGTCTTAATGACTGCATTCATACGCATCTAGATGTGAGTTTTTTGTCAGTAATCTGTCTGTTCGTTATAACAATTACGACTGTTTTGGGTGTGTGCATTGTTATGATGAGTGTTTTTGTATCGACCAGTTGACAGGTTTATTTGCTAAGTATTTTGTGTGTGATTTGGTGTGCTTGACTATTAAATTTGGTTAGGGGTATTGGTTCCGAGTTTGTTTTTTGTTTCTGCGTATCTCTGTAAGTATTTTCCGTCATCGAACTACTATTTGGTTCTGATCTATAATTCTGTTGATAGATACGTTTTGAACTCACACTGAGCTCGTGTAGCTCACTCCCTTAGTGTTTCCCCTTGTAGGTACGATCGGTTTCTGTAGTTTGGACTCGACATGCCGGAGGTCTCGGACAATCACAGTTAAAAATATGCTTTAATTGTATTTTAATAATTTCTGAGTTTATAATTAAACACTTTGAATTGTAAGTACTGTTTTGAAAACTGTGGTACGGAATTTTGTGTTTTACGCACTTAAGTGTCATTGAGACTATATTTTCTTTTGAAATATCAGGATCTTATAACTGAGAATTTTATGTAACTTAAATATTGCAATATTTTTTGGTTTGTTAAACTAAAATTTTTCTACGATCATTTCGGTGATCAATGTGACCTCCGAAATTCGACCAAAATTTCTAGGCCGGTTTTGGGGTGTTACAGCTAAGATCCTACATGTGTTGC
Organism: Gossypium longicalyx; assembly: GCA_025698465.1. NCBI lineage: Eukaryota > Viridiplantae > Streptophyta > Magnoliopsida > Malvales > Malvaceae > Gossypium > Gossypium longicalyx. The sequence continues at coordinate 13,286,286 of CM047006.1, read as the reverse complement.
ATATTCTTCACTGCTCGTATGAGCAATATCGTGTAATGGTTAATGTCTGATTCACAGCTCGTATGAGCATTATTATCCCGTGTATTCGAGGTATATTTACTATAGTTCTTTGGATGATAAATAAAAGAGTAAAATGAAATTGGTTAAATAATGTGAATATTGAATATGAAATGGATACATGAGAATGGAATAACATAAATGTTGTACTTGCTGAATGTTTTTTATATAGATTAAATGGTATCGTTGGAAATGTTATTTGATTCATGTATGATAATCTCACATGTTGTTGTTAAATTGTGATAACAGGGAACTATATAGTAGCTAGTCGATTTAATTAAATAGGAATCGAGGTGAGTTATATTCTTTTAAGTTGTGAATGATAAATAAACAAAATGATTTGAGTTATAATTGGTCAAATGTGTTTTGGATAGTATCAAAGATAAACCGTTATATTATAAGCATGTGTAATATAATGTATTAACCTCTAGAAGTGTTAAGAGATGTACTTATGGATGCAACAGGGTGCCAAATGGTATTCGTACTTGTTACATTAGGTTTTTATAATTTAATTGTAAATTTATCGATGTAGGTTAAATGAATTTCATACGAGCTTACTAAGCATTTGTAATGTTTATCTTTTTTACTTTTCTATCTCTGAATAGGCTATTTTGCGAAACATGTCAGCCAGATAACTCGAAGTTCACACTATCTAGTCTCTGATTCAATATTCTTTATTTATTCCAAATTCGATTATATGGCATGTATATAGGGTTGTATTTGTGTTTATGTTATTTTGGGTGTTCATGATCTTAGTCTAATGATGTTAATAATGTTGGATGATTTGACATTATTATGATAAAGGAAGTGGTCAGTGAATAGTCAACTTGAAATGTGATTTACTCAAGCTAATGGATATGCATATGTGAATAGGGTTATGGAAAAGGATGTATATAAGTATTTTGATTATGTTTTGTGCTATTTTTTTAATAAGAACTATGTGTGTAATGATGCAATATATAATGGTTGTTTTTGTGATTTGTGGCTTATGTTCTTATAAGCATATTTGGCACCCATAATGTTATCTTGCTTGATGAATTTGTACTTGTGTGTTAGGTCAATTGGTGAACTTTATTTGATGATGGAAAATGATGTTCATTTGGTGAATGAATAGGCATGAAATGTAAAGTATGTTTATGCATGAATGGTTAACAAATAATGTTTGAATTGTGGTGGCAATTGTGACATATTGGTTAGACACTTAGGTTGAATAATTCATGTTGTGTTTTGGTATGTTTTTAGTGTCTTTTAACAGGTTGATCAAGGGCCAATTTTATGACTTGAAGTTTAAGCGAACCTAGGTTGTGTTTGTTTGTTTTGGTAGGCATGGTCTATGACACCATCTGTCACACGGGTGCAGGACTCAACCATGTGGTCTGTTTAATTTGTTTGTAGGATGGTCACATAACCGTGTGATTCCTGTTTTCACTTTTTACCTATCTTTTCTAAAAAATTTTAAGTTAGTCCTGAGTTGTTCCCCAGATGATTTAAGTGCTTCATAAACTCGATTAAGACTCAGTTTTAGTTATAATTCATATTATACGTGTGTTATTGAATATTCTGGTATTTGATTGAAATTTAGGTTGATTTCGTATGTGATATTGATTATTAACTGTAATAATATCTTCTAACTCGGGTACGGTGACCAGATCGGGTATAGGGTGTTATACGAACTTTATCCTTCGCATATTTAGGGTAAAACTACTCCTTGAATTCTTTTCAAAACTCCAACCAAGTCCCAATATTGGTTCCACCATGTTTTTCATATGTAGACCTACAATGCCACCATAGAAAAGCAACACCTGTTAACTACATGAAATAGTTTTACCTTAGTGGCATCATCTTTGGTTCCCACAACATGGAAATGTAGCTCTATTCCCCACGAAAAATTGTCCACATCCCTCATAAACTTGGCCCCCTTGGACTCTTTCGACTTTGGGACATCAATCTTGTGTTTGGGTGTCATAGCTAACATCCTATTACCCACAGCTGCTTTGCATAGAACAAGCTCCCCCTTGAACTCTTCCATCTTTGTCTTCAAAGCCTATACCACGACTTTGAGAGCATTATTCTTTTACGTCAACATATCTATAGTTGAGTTGAGAACCCAATGCATACTCCCCATTAAGAGTATTTCGCACTTGCTTTTTGAGCTCATCTCCCATATAGTCCGCTTTACAATGCAACCCTTAATCACCTCGAGGCTTTCGTTCACATCACTCATGGATTCCTCGAGTTTAGAAACCCTACCATCCATCGCTAACATCACATCCCTCAGACTACTATCTTTTTTGGCTTTCCTATGAATTTCTAGTTGGACACCTTGACCATCTGTTCGATTTGTAATCTTCACTAGTGTATTAATGAACCTAGCTTTGATGCCAAATGTCATGGAGCTAGACTTTAGCCTAGCAAACTTCATGGTCTTAGACAGTGAATTCGTTTCAAGTTTGCCTAAGTTAGCTTAAGCCCTTGAAACTTGAGAATCTCAAAAAGAATTCTTTAAGACACTGATGCTTTAAAAGCAACTAAGCGAAACAATCACATGATTCTTGAAATATCATTTATTATTATATTATATTTTTTAAAAATATTTCATTTATAATTAAAATTTTAAACAATTTCTTAATTACTTAAAACTTTTTAAATGTATATTTAATGTATAATTATATTAAATTAATTTTTTAAAATTTTTAACATCATGTCTAAAATTAATATTTTAGCTTTCATCACAGCATTTTCAAAAAGTACTTTTTTCAAACCAATCTTAAAAAATAATTTCTTTATATGCAACAATCATACGGATAACTTAGATTGTTGTTGTAGCATTATGGGATAGACTTGGTGAAAGTACTAGGGGAAATCTCTGTACTTAGGAGCACATTGTATTTTGGTCTATTTTCTGAAAAAATAGAAAAAATCAACTCTTACACATTTCGAAATGTGCGGATTAACTCATTCGTGAAATTTTTTCTGTTAAATGATGGCGTGGGCATGCTATTTTTTTATGAGTAAACTATAAAAATGATTACTTAACTATACATTTCATTCTATTTTAGTTACCCAACTATTAATTTTTTGGATTTAGTATTAAACCTTTCGAAATTAAATATTTTAGTCATTATGAGCTTATGTGGGGTTTTTTTATTGGTCTAGTAACAAAATTAGCCCTTTAATTTTTACACATTCTATCAATTTAACCCTAAATATAAAAAAAATCAACAAATTTAACTCTCATGTTTACAAAAATTGTCATTTTAGTTCTAATTCTAATAAAATTAATAATTTGGTCCTCAATATTTACAGAATCTATCAATTTAGTCATAACTCTAAAAATTTTATAAACATCAACTAACGTATGTGAGATATTAAAATAAGAAAAAGAGACAATTTATTTTACTATATAATTTTGGCTTCATACTAGACCAAACCAATTGGTTTGGAACCTATTTGAAATAATTGGTTGCATTATTATCTGAACAAATAACGTTTTTAATGTCTTTATTTTATTTTAGGTCCTAATTTTTTTTTTTGTGTTTTATCCTGAATTTTTAGAGTTTTTTTTTTTACAAGTGACTTAAAAGAGGATACTATTAGTCACCAAAAAAAAAAAAGAGGATGCTATTTTTCTTATTTTAATATCTCACATGGGTTAGCCGATGGTTATAAAGGGTTAAAAATAATTTTTTCAAAAAAATATTTTTTAATTTTTAGAGTTAGGACTAAATTGACAATTTTTGTAAATGTTGAGCGCCAAATTTATTAATTTTTTTTGAATTATAACTAAAATGACAAATTTTGTAAACATTAAGGACTAAATTTGTTGATATATTTATTATGATCAAATTAATAGAATGTGTAAACATTAGAGAGCTAATTTTGTTATTAGACTAATTAAAAAACTCATAAAAACTCAAGGTGATTAAAATATTTAATTTTAAAAAAATTAGTAACTAAATAAAAAAATTAATAGTTTGATGACAAAAATAGAACAAAAAATATAATTAAATGACTATTTTTATATTTTACTCATAAAAAATAATTTTAACATATTCACATCATCATTTAACAAAAAAAATTAAACAAATAAATTAATTTACACGTTTGAAAATATACAAAAATTAATTATAAAGACTACTAATACAATCCGCCAAACAATAGAAACTTTGCTGTTACTTTAACCAAAAAAATTCAAAATTTTTTGAAATGAATTCAAATGGCTCTTCTAAGTACGAAAGTATGCTTCATTACACCTTTGGCAACAAACAAACAACTAAAAAAGTTTGTCCGAAATCATACCCGTTGAGATAATGGTGGACCCACTTGGTTCAGCTTCAGATCTGAATTTTACAGTAAATGCAGATGACAACACTTACTTAACCCCAAACTAATCTAATTTCTGTTCCTTTTTTATTTTTTTTTCAAAAAATAGTTTTTATCCTAAGAAGAAGTTTTATAAATTTCAAACTATTAAATTAATTAATTAATTAATTATTACATCTATCCATCTCATCCTCGGGAAACCCCTTCCCTCTCTCTCTTTTTTTTAATTACATTGAAAATTTAAAAAGCAATCTTTTTTTTTTTTTTTTTTGAATTTTAATTTTATTTCTCTTTCTACTAGAATTATCTCTTTCCCGACATTTCACCATACCTAAAAATGGACCCTTTTTTCTCTTCCATGCCCGTAGCCCCTCCTCCCCCGATCCCTCCCCCGTCCGTCATCCCCGTCGTCCCTCCTTTTGTCTCTAACCCTACGACGGCGACTACGGTGGCTGGTGGTCCACCACCGAGTTTCGATCACCCATCTTACTCTGACATGATATGCGAAGCTATCGGGGCTTTAAAAGACAAGAACGGGTCAAGCAAAAGGGCTATAGCTAAGTACATAGAGTCAGCTCACAAGGACTTGCCACCAACACACTCGGCCTTGTTGACTCACCACTTGAAGCGCTTGAAAAACAACGGTATCTTAGTCATGGTCAAGAAATCTTACAAGCTTGCTTCTACTGCTAGATCTGAGGTTCCTATCCCGGATTCTACTCCTTCCAACCCTCCCGATGTTTCTTCTCCTCCTGGATTCAAACGAAGCCGTGGTCGTCCTCCTAAACCCAAACCCACAATTTCTGCTCCCGCCGACCCCATTCCTCAGCAGCAGCAGCAGCAGCAGCAACAGCAACCGCTGCCTGCACCGATTCCCGATGACACTAAAAGGTCTCCCGGTAGGCCCAGGAAGAATGGTCCCGTTGCTCCACTTGGGGTTAGGAAGGGCCGAGGTCGTCCACCCAAAACTGGCCCCAAGAAGAGTCCCGGTCGTCCCAGGAAGCCCAAAACGGTCAGGTCGGTGGTGGGGGCTAATGCGATGAAAAGGGGTCGTGGGCGGCCGCCTAAGGTCTTGAACCAGATGCCTCAACCGGCTGTTATGCCGATCCAGGGTCAGCCCATGGCTGTTCCTTATGCTGATACTGCTGCTGCTGTTCCTACTACTACTGTCGTTGCTGCTGGTCCGAGGCCTAGAGGAAGGCCAAAAGGCACTGCAGTGGCTCCTGGTGGCCTTGCGGTCCCTGGAAAGGGGAGAGGTCGACCACCCAAGAGTGGTGGGGTCGCCGCGAAGCCCATCAAGCCCAAGAAATCTACTGGAAAGCCTGTTGGCCGCCCCAAGAAGGTATAACCACTTCACTTATATATATGGTTTTTGCTAGAAGACCAGAACTGTCAATGCTCGGGCTTCCCCGCCTCAGCCCGGGCATGGGGCTTAATTCTAAGTATAACTTGTCATAATTGCAATGTCTTACAATGTAGAAAGTACTCGAAGTAAATAACTAACTTGAGCCCTTTGTAACTTCACGTTCCATTTGTTTGTGAATAAAGGAGAGGTCAAAATAATTTGTTTAAGATGGTAATGGTTATGGGAGAAATTGATGAAATATTTAAGTGAATGATACATGTCATTTAGAAAAAGAGAGTAGGTAATATGTGAGTACTATGATTTTGCAAATTGCTAGAACATGCCTCTAAAATTTAGACTTTTTTTTAATATTATCTTATGCTTGATGTTTTTATGTTGAATCTAATATCATCGTCCTTGGATTTGATTTTTTGATAACAAGACAACGGATGGAGCAGCATCATATGGCGATCTGAAGAGAAAACTTGAATTCTTTGTAAGTCAGATTATTTTGATTTGTGCCTTGCAGTGGGATAAGATCTTCTGAATTCCAAAACTTTTAGCATTGTATTGATAATAGTGAAGACATAGGTGCATAGTTGCCAACTTGTTGCACTTGGACTTTAAGAGTTGGATATCAGTATGTTGCACTGGATATAGGCATGTTTTCGATGTAGTTACACTAACAATTTTTAAAGTGTTCCTGCATCTCTCTGGAGTCTGGAAGACAGATAACATGCTTATGTTGGAATTAATGTCGGATTTAACGTGCAGTGGTAAGGCACATTGCACTTTCAAAGAAAAAATGTGGGTTCAAACCTTGGGAGGCGATATTGTTAGGAGAGGCAGCCACGAACCCTAAACATGGAGGATACCAAAAAAATGTTGGATGTAGGTTTTTTTTTAATAATCCTTACGTAGATGTTTAAGGAAAAATAAAGAGCCCGGGTACATAGGTAGGCAAAATTGATTCACAGTGAAGTCTTTGATATTCTGTAGGACATATTGTGAAGTAGGCAACTAGTATGGTAAATTTTGAGTAGGTTACAATGATATTATATAGTATTTATGTAACGTATAATAGTATTTGCAGTGTAGCTGTGTTGATTATTAATCCTTAAATTTAAAAACAACTAAAAAAAGGGCAAATTCATTTATGGTTTCTGACTGAATAATGTTGATTGCAGCAATCAAAAGTGAAGCAAGCAGTTGGAGTACTAAAGTCTCAGTTCAGCAGTGAAAGCAACATCAGTGCAATCGATGCTATCCAAGAGTTAGAAGTACTTGCAGCTATGGATATTAACAAACCATTTAAAGATGATGCTCAGCCACCGCCCCCACCACCCCCAGCTCCAGAACCAACACAGCCAGTACCGATGCCCCAAAACATGGAAGGACAAGTATATTAATAACGAAGCCCTATCTCTCTGTATGATTATTAAGAAGGCAAGGCGTGGAAGAAAATGTTCTGACCCTAGACATATGATATTTCTGTATAGGGAAAAGTAGGAAGTTGCAGATCATCTAATTTGTGTTGTTATTGTTGTTGAGGTGTGTGTTCGTTTGTGAACCCTGTTCATCGACTTTTAATTGTTCCCCCTCATTTAGTGCAACATTAGTCAAGCATCCTTGTTCGCTTGGTTTTTGCTTGAGTATCATTATTATTGTTATTATTAATATGTATTTGATATTAGTAGTGTATTTGAAATATCCATTTCGGGTTTACTATCAGAGTTATTTTTTTGGTGTTTGACGCTCGAGTATCCAAAAAGTCTCTAGTCTCCAAGGGCGGGACCTTGATTAAATTCAGAATGGAGAGGGTGCGTGCAACTTTACATGTCGCAATTAATGCCCGGTCTGTAATGGCAAAAATGAAATTGCGGAACACTTGTTCGATAAGCTGCATGATGTTGCAATGGGATATTTCTTTACCTGTTCGCTTTTATTTGAATCCCGCTGCTGCGAAAAGGATTATGCAATAGTTTAGCCTATGACACATCGAAATTGTTCAGGGAGTTTTACTCACTTTCACTTAAGGAAATGGGAAATGGTTATTAAGGTGTGTTTGGTCCAAATAATTTAATAATTTTGAAAAATATGTAAAACTAAAATTTTATTTTTGGATTCAAATTATGGTACTCAGTTTCATTTTGATACTGCCAGTATCAGTCGGAATGTTCCGTTTCAGTAGCAAATTGGAACAAACTCTAGGTTCCATTCCAATGCAAATTTTGGTTGGTATCGGTCGTATCAGTGTGTACTAGTTGATTTCTCTCATATCGATCAGAATATGGTGTATCGAACGGTACAAAAAAAATAAATTTAAATATATTTTGAATTTAATTTTTTATTATTTATTTATACCAAAAAGTAATTTTAGAATATATTTTAATTTTAATTCATTTTTTCATTATTTGATATTTGTAAATACCTTTTATATGCATATATCAAATGTTTTACAAAAATAGTGATAATTCCAAAATAGACTAGTACTGATACGTATGGTACTAGTACAAGTAGAAAAATAGCACGTCCACGTCCACGAATACAATACTAACTATCTTGTTTCAAATATTATCTTAAGTCATTACTTTTATGTAAGAGTTAAACCCAATATCACCTTTTCTTTAGGTAAATTTACATTAGTCAGTGGTGGAGTTAGAATTTTCTTTCTTAGGCGGAATTAAATTATATATTTGTATGATAGTAAAAATACAATTTCAACATTTTAATAGTCTATATCTTTATAATTTTTAAAGTATTAAATCAAATTTTTATATTTTTTGAGAGGGTCAAAATGTACTTTTACCATTATCAATTTAAACTTTTATAAATTATAAAAAACCTAAATAATTTTTTTTTTCATTTTAGGGGGCCGGGCCCTCTGAGCCCCCCTTGCTCCACCACTGTTAATAGTCATTTTCTACAATTTTATCTTATTTTTAATGAGTTTAGTTCATTCTACTTGAAACAAAACAAAATAATAAGACACAATGACTTATTTGGTCCTTCAACTTTATGAAAAAATTATTTTAGCCCATATTTAATTTTTTGTCTTTTTTTAGCACTTAAAATTGAATTATTCGTCAAATCATCTCAAAATAAATAAAAAATTAATGTTTGTTAACTTTACTGATGTGACATATATATAGCTATCACATCAGTAATTAATTAAAATTTTAAAATTAAAATTTTTTAAACAATTATAAAAGTTATTTCTAAAAATTAAACAATTATAAAATTATAATAAAATTATTTTTTAAAATATTTTTAATTTTAAAAAATTAATTAATTATTAATATATTGCGTCAAATAACTTTTTTATTTATTTTGAGATGATTTGACAAACAATATAAATTTAATTTAATGACTAAAAAAATAAAAATTAAATAAAAAACTAAAATAATTGAAGGACAAAAAATTCATTATGATTAATGATAATAAGAACAACTAATAAATTAAATAATTCAATTCTCTCGTATATTCTTTGAGTATCATTTCAATTATATTATTTATTATTATTATAAATTAAGAAATATTAATATTTAGTATATTTTATTAGATTTGTCTATTGCATTTTGCTTGAAATTGTTGCTCTTATAATAATTTATATATTCCCTTTTATTTTGATCAAATTTGTTGGAGTCATAACAAGCAATATGTTTTAATAATTAGAAATGTATCATAATTTATCTGTCATATAACTTTAAAAAATTTATTTTAGTTTTTAATTTAATTTTTCGTCTTTTTTTATCTTTAAACTTGCATTTTTTGTCAAACTACCATAAAATGGATAGAAAAATTAACATTTGTTAACATTGTTGATGTATCATACATGTGGACTGTCACATGAATCCACATGTATACCATGTCAATAATTAATTAATATTTTAAATTTTTTTAAAATTTAATTAATTACTAACATGACATAGACATAAACTATCACGTGAATTCCACATCAACAAAGTTAATAGAGGTTAACTTTTCTATTCATTTTGGAGTGATTTATCAAATAAAAGTTTGAGGGTTAAAAGATACGAAATTTTTTTTTTGAAAAAAAGCCAAGACTTCATTAATGGGTCAAAACAAAAAGCAGATATAAAAACATAAACCAACCACATGTCCCTATCCCCTTCACAGTCAGGAACCCATCACACAACTATACTCAAAACAAGCAATAAAACAAATAGCAAAACGAAACTGACTGAACATAACACAAAGTAAAAAAGCAAAAAAAATAAAAGGAGCCTTTTCAAAACCAGAGATGACGATTCTGGCTCTTATGTGAGAAAACAAAACGGGCCCTTAAACCAGCAGGGCGGTCCGATGGTAGAGTTGAGTTCATCCTTCCTTGATATGAAGCAGAAAAGACTCTTGTAATGGATCCTGGTGGAAGAAACTAAAGGGGTGTAACATCCCGAATTAGGGCCTAGTCGGAACAGTGATTTCGAGACCACAAATTTGAGATAGAAATAACATTTTATGGATGTTACGAGGTCCATGATATAAATGCCTGCCTGTGTGAAAATGTCGATGAGAAATTTTATCGACAAAGTGTCCAATTGAGTTATTAGGACTAAATTGCAATAAGTGAAAAACATGTGTTCTAGTTGATTTAAGGGCTTAATTGTGATGAGATTTGAAATTTGAAGTCCTTATTTGGAATTAGACCATTATATGTCATTATGGACAAAAATGGACATAGGAGGGATAAAATATCAAAGTTATAATGGAAGGGCATTTTGGTCCATTAGTTAATAAAAGAATTAAAAGGGAAAAACAGTCAAAATTTGTGTCCACACGGGTGTGTGACCCTGTTTTAAGAAAAAATTTCTAAAGTTCATGGTTTAGTCTTGAACCGCCTCCAATGTATGTTTTGGGCCTCATAGGCCCATATAAAGGACGATATATATGTTCTTGAATAAATTTTAAAATTGAACAAAATTTTATGGCCCGATTTTACATAGTAGTGTATGTTCAAGTCCGGTAATGTCTCGTATCCTGTCTCGGCGTTGGACACGGGTAAGGGGTGTTACAAGGGGCATATCACAATTCATTGCCCCCAGTACGTCTTCAGGTACCTCTTCTACCCAAAACATTGTGTTTCTCTTTGTAAACCCCGTTGTTGCTAATTTGTGTGCTATAGTGTTTATTGATCTATTTGCATATCGAAATGAAATAGAGTGAAAAGTTAGAGTTAAAGATAATATTTCTTTTATAAGCACACCAATTTCAAATCTATCAAAAGTACGTATTTGGACTTTAATAATCGTAGTTCTTGAGTCCCCCTCAACCTCTATGTTATAGAAACCCATATCTCTTGCAAACTAAAGTGCTTGGATGTAGGCAAGGACTTCCGCAGAAAAAACGTCTGCAACATAGCTATTCATTTGCAGCCCACATCCCATTACCATCCCAGATTTGTCTCTAATAACAAACCCAGATCACGAACGATGTTGGTCTAGCTTAAATGTCGCATCAAAATTAATCTTGATGTTCTGCCCTTTTGGAGGTAGCCATCAAGAAATCATTTGATCTTGCTTCGCAGGTAATTTTTGGTTAATTACATATAATTCCTTAAGCAGACTTTCAATTTTAGAATAGATTTTAAAACTGATTGATCTTTTCCCTCCATAACAAATTGATTTCGAGCGTGCCAAATGGATTACATAGTTATCATAATTCTACGATAGGTACTCCAATCATTCTTAGAAAAATATCTTCAAACCAGATCCAAATATTCTCCTATCGATTATCTGTTAACTAGATGAAGTTCATTTTTTTCAAAACTTTTTGTGCAAGACCACACCATAGTAGCACATGTATTGTAGACTCTAGACACAATCCGCACCTTGGACATATTGGTGATTGCGCTATCCGTCTGTTGTATAGAACATAGGCAGTAGAGAGATAATTATGTAGAATACGCCATGATGTAATCTTTATTTTGGAGGGGATTTTTTGTTGCCAAATTTTATTGTATATTTCTATTGTATCATTAGCATTACTGTCTGTAGTAGTTGACTTATAAGAGTCCTATACCCACTTCGAACGGCATACTCACTTGTTCTGTCGCCGGCCCATATGAGTCTCTCATCCTCCACCACTCAAGAGAGTTGCTCGCATCTTATTGTTGTAGCATCTTCCCTTGAGAAAACTTTGGTAAGAACCTCCTCATTCCATCTCTTTGGGTTTAGTGTGATCAAATTAGAAACCTTATCAACAGAGTCTGTAATAATAGTGTCAGTGAATTTTTCCCCTAGCCCATTTGGAAGCCATCAATCTGTCCAAACTGAGATTTTAGATCCGGAGCCTACTCTCCAATCGACTCCATCTTCCAGCATCTTTCTAGCTGCAAAGATACTTTGTCAAACGTAAGATGAATAAGCCAAAAGGGACGAAAAATTAAATAAATTAAAATGACTGATTTTTTTTATAAAGTTAAATGGTCAAATAAATTAATTATGACGATAGAAAACTTATTTTTATTCTTCCCATATCAATTTTATTTTAAAAAAACTAATTACTTATCGCTATTCCCAAATTCAATTTATTTATCTGATAAAATAAATAAAATTAATTTATTAGAAAAATAAACTTAAATATATCAATAAAATAAAATATTGTAAACTTCACCTTTATCCAATAAATAGATAATTTAGTATAAACTTGCAAAACAATATAATCTTGCATTTCAAAATATGTTGTCAGCGAGCCGTAATATCAAACTGAAAACTCAGGGCTTCTTAATGGAAATGAGCACTTCCCACCAGACCAGCAGAAAGAAGAGTAAGCAGAAGTAAAGCGAGGTCTGTTAGTGTAAATCCTCTTAATACAGACAGGGCTGGAAATTAACAGAGGAAACAATAATGATAGAATCGGAGCCTCTATTGTCATTTGCAGGACAATACAAGTCCAATCTGGGATCCCACCTCCTATCCTCCCGATCAGGTTTAGCTCTTTCACGTTTGGGAGTGAACCAACTTCTCCATTTTATTGCGTCTTTATGCTTGTAGGAAATGGAGGAATATCCTTGAAGGAGCAACATGCTCAATTTGGAAGCTTCAACCGGCAATGGAGGAAATCTCGGCCCTCCACCACATCCATATCCATTTATCAAATAGTCCTCAACTTTCTCTTATTTTTGTCGGTAAATTGATCATTATATATAAAACATTTTAGTATTTGTATTCTTTTTTAATTTTCAAAACTTTGATTCTCAATTTTTAGTATTTTTTTAATTTAAAAAAATATTTTTAATTCTTCAACAGTAACATTATTATATTCTTTAATTTTATTTCTATAAAATAAAATAAAAAATACAAAAAAAAACCTAAAATGGATCTAAGTATAAGATAAAAAAATTACACTAACCTTGCTTCATGTACCCTAAAATATTGTAGCCCATGTGAAATGGAAAAGTGTAGACCATAAAATAATAGAAATAAATATTTAAGAGAAAAAGTGAAATATCTAAATTTGATATTAAGTCTTATAAAAGTAGGACACGTTTCAAACATTTGTAATGAAGTGTCGAAGCTGGGCAGCTGAGTCTTAATTAAAGTGGAGTGGCGTGGCTTGACTTTTCATCTCATCTTTTCTGAGGATTTCACTTCACTATTCTCTTCCTACCCTTTATTAAATTATTGAGAGAGAGAGTATCATCTTTACTAAAAGTTTTCAAACAGGAGCCGAAATATTTTACTCCTCCTATAATTTTGCTTTTGAAAATCTATTTTTAGATTCGATTTTCAACTAACCAAGTAATATTAAAATTAGTAAAAATTCAATTCTATATTGAAGTGTTATGTAATTAAATATATTTAATTTCTTTAAAAGTATTTGATTTTTATTAGAATTAAATATTTTAAATTTATATTTAATTTAATTATATATTAACCTTGAAATGAAGTTATTAAATTTACTTTTATGTAAAATTATTTAATTGACATTCTTTAGAAGATTTTAATGAAAATGAATTATAAAAGTAAAAAAAAAAAAATCAAAAGTTAATATCATGATTAAATTAAAAACAAACATTTATTAAAAAGAAAAAGAAAAGAAAAATCAAAACAAGATATAATTATTATTGATAATAATTTTTTAAAAATAAACCTACCACTAATTAGGATTTAGCTTTCTGGTAGAGGCAAGGCCTTGGAAAATATAAAATCCATTATGTGTAAACATTGGTTTATATTTATTGTGATTTATATCTCATCATCATATATGTATATTGTATAATTTAATTTTAATATAAAATTAATTAATAATTAAATATTTTTATTTTTATATATATTTTATTGTTCGGACTTTGAAATTATTCTCCAAACAAAAAAAAATTATATTTAATTATTTTTAATAATATTTAAAGAATAACTTCCCCATCCACCAATTCATGCTTTATGACTGAAATTTTTTAACAAAAGCACGAAATGGATTTGTTTCTAAAGTCTAAACCCCAAAATGGCATTTTATTATCACGATTGCTTCACTAACCCAAAAGTCGGTGGTTCACATGTACTAAATTATGGTTTTCAAATATGAATATTAGTTTATTTTTTCAAAAAACATGTTTTAGAAAAATATTTTTTTAAAATATGCCTAAAACACCAACCCTATCAAATATTCGATCATGTGACACCTATATTAAATGGAAAAAAAAATACTATAAATTAAATATAATCAATAATTTAATTTGGAATTTTATTTAAAATTATAACTTAAGCTATTTAAGTTCTAAAAAATAAAATTATAAAAAAACATAAGTATATTTATAATAAAATTTATTGTTTGAAAAAATAAATTTTTAATATTTTTTCTAACTAAATTATTTTTATAATATATGTACAAAAAGTAAAAGAAAATGGGCTAGAAGAAGAATCTACACATTTTGGCTATGCATTGCAACCTAATTGTTTTTAATTAAGTCTAAAAAATTCGCGTGTCGTAGTGAACACTCAAAAGGGAATCGAATTCCAAAACTCTTTTTCATAAAGGCAGGGGAAGAAAGATCAAACAAAAAGGGAAGAAAAAAAAAGCTAAAATGATCACTACATCCATACCTTAATTAAATATTAATATCACTGGTCATGCCCAAAAACGCATCTTTTTTACCTCTACTACTAAAATGATCACTACATACATAAATACATACATACATGCATGCATGAATGTCGAAGCGCATGAATGTTAAAACCTTTTCAAGCCCAATAGTATGCTAGAATCCAAAGTGTGACAGCAAGGCTGAAGAGAATGTTGTTGCTGCTGCTCGTGAAGAGAGGCACAGCATGACTTGGATCATTGATGCCGGTGGTTGTTCCCGACGGACCAAGTGAGGTGGTGCCACCACCAAACACCGTTGGAGACCCGGTGGTTGTGCCGGTGGTTGTCCCCGTGGTGGGTGTTGTGGAAGGAATCCCGGTGCTTGTCCCTGTTGTCGGTGTCCCTGTTGTTGGTGTGGTAGGAGTCCCTGTGGTTGGTGTTGTGGTAGGAGTCCCTGTGGTAGGTGTTGTTGGAGTCCCTGTAGTCGGAGTTGTCGGAGTCCCTGTGGATGGTGTTGTGCTTGTGCCACTGTAAAATTTAGCACAACATATACAATGTTAAAGATGCATAAATTTTTTGGTGAAATACCAAACAAAGAACATAAAAGAACAAAATATTACTTGATGAATGATAAATTGAAAACATGAAAAATCCCAAAGTAAGTTTCATCAAAGTGGGCAGATTCCAGTGAACATACCTGGAAGGAAAACTGCAAGTAGAGGGAATATCTGCAATTCACAAAGAAAATTATGAAAAATCCAAGGAATAAAAAAGGAAAAAAAAAATTTATTGAAATGGGTTGGTTAGGAGGACTTTACTTGAAGGAGGATTAACACTAACAGTAGCAGTGCCTGAAAAATCACAGCTTCCTTGAGCTTGACCTTTCTTTTGGAAATAACTATTGACTGCATAATTGCAGTGATCTTTCACAGTGTTGGGATTATAACAAGGACCATTTTGATTAATTGGAGTACAATCAGCTCCTGCTCCACAAGCATAATCCAGGGTTTTCTGAAGTGTTTGCTCATTCACTCCATCTTTACATAAGCAATAGTTGGCACCTGTAGACACCATAAACAATTAAAAAACACTTCCAATTTTTTCATAAGCAAGCTGAAAATATCTTCTTCTAAAAAAATGGGGGGTTTTTCCCCTTTTCTTTTGTTTCCCTTTGCATCAAACAAGAAAAACCGATCTCAGAAATCTTGAGTTATGGATCTGAAGTTGAAAAACAAGAGAAAAAAAAAAGGTGGTCTTTTGCCCAATGAAAGAAAGAAAATCAAAGAAACACCAAGAAACTTACTTGAATGGCCAGACATGGCTAAGAAAAGAACAACATAAATGAAAGGAACCATGATTGATGATGGAAGGTTTGGGAAGGGAATAATTGTAATATCAACTGACTTTCAAAGATATACTGTTGGCAGCAAAACTTGGAAGGAAAAGAGAGTGGAGAGATTTCCAGACCAACAACAAGATAAGAAACAAAAAAGAATGACGGTGGGTAGTGTGACTGGTGATGGTGAGTGTCTGTATCTGATATATAGAACCCTTTTTATTACAGTAAGTTATCTTAAAACAAGTGTTTATGAAAACAAATACTAATTACTTGGTATAGGTAGATACATACAAATGAATTTGTAAAAATCTCTCAAATGTTTCTCCCTTTCTTTTGCTTTATGTTCTTCTAAAGTGTCATGACAAACTGTGCAACGTTCCTAATTTAAAAAAAAAAAAAAGGTTTTTGTCATGTATTTGACCCTTTTTTCCTTCTTTCCAGCATAAACCATGTGCATGTATGTTGGTATTATTGCATGCAATATAATATATTCATAGAAGGATTCAATTTTTTTTAACCTAGGTTGAAAAGTCACACAAATTTCAAATAAATTGAAATTCGTTTTGTTTCACAAAATTCAAATTTAAATTTATTTTAAAATATAAAATTATTTTTTTAATATTATAATCCTTAAATTTCAAATATATATATTTTTAAAAATATATAATATTTTATCAATTAAATTTTAATATAAATATTATTGAAACGGTTTACCATTGCACGCCACCGTAAAAGGTAAATTTGAAGTGACAGTGAAAGTAAAGATGGAGTGATGAGGGTCCTAGCATTGGGACCCTTTTAGAGCTACTTTTTCAAGTTTTAATCAATGTGCTGTCACTATGTGTTTTGCTTTTTCTTGTGTGTGATGCTCCTTATTTTTCAGCCTTTTCGTTGAGCTTAGATTCCACACGAATCAATAAAGTAATCAATATTTATGTATTTTCATATGTTTACATTCTTATATCATACTTCTACGTTGTCCTGTTTTTAAGATTATCATTTGATGATCCACCAAAAAAGTTATCATTTCATGTGGATTTTTTTAATGTTAACAATAGAATTAAAAATAAACTTTAAAAAAAAAAACAGTTAAATAATTATAGAAAGGGATTAGTTTATACTAGTGTAAAACTAAGTAAATTTAAATTGCATTTGTTTCAATGATACTGTATAAAATATATTTTATTGTTTGATAATTATTTTTGAAATAATATTATTAGTAAAAAAACATAATATAAATATATTTGTGATAAAAAAATTATAGTAGTATATTCCTTTTGACAATTAAAATTAATTTTATAGTAAAATAATATTTTATAATAATTGATATCTTATATAAATTAAATAATAAAGCGGTGTCTATTAAAACTTAATTTAAATTACATATATTACATATATGAAAGTGAATACTAACACGTTAAAATTGAAAGAGATAAATGAAACTAGATAAGATTTAAACAATTACTCATATTTATTTAATTAAAATATCTATATTTTATACTATAAAATAGTCATTATTAAATATTTATAATTGTAATATGTATTTCTTAAAATATAAATATTTTCAGTAATATATTAAGAATATTATTTAAAATTTAAAATAAATAATAATTTATATTAATAGTTTATGATATTTTAAAATATAAATAATTTAATATGTATGTTTAATAATATTTAATATTATAATATCCATGTTTATTAGAGTATGCTGTAATTGATTTCAGTTAAGTAGCTAAGTTGGTTAGTAATAGTTTACTCTTCCTTGTATGTGTATAAATTCACGTATCATGTTCTCAATCAATCAGCTTTTCTCTCAAGGTTATTCATAATAATTTAATTTGTTCATAAAAGTAAGCTAAATTCTTATAAAAATAAGAAAAGAGCAAACTAAATTCTTATGAATAACCTTAAGAGAAAAGCTTGATTGATTGAGAATATGAGAGATGAATTTATACACATATAAGAAAGAGTAAACTGCTACTGACCAACTTAGCTACTTAACTGAAATCGGTTACAACATATGCTAATAATGTTTAATAAGGCGCCTTGGCCAGACGGTATGATCCCAACCTTCTTCTAAAGTTGTTAGCCTATTGTTGTTGAGGATATTTTTACTTAGTGTTGCTTTTAGCTCAACAGAGGTGAATTCTTGCTTTGATTAATGATAATTTAATTGTTTTGATTCCTAAAAAGACAAATCAAGTTGTATAAAAGAGTTTCACCCAATTGCCTTAAGTACTGTTGTCTATAAAACCCTTGCTAAAGTTCTGGCTAATCACTTGAAAGTATCTTGCCCAGTGTCATTTCACTTACGCAATCAACTTCTATTTTAGGCTGCTTGATCATGTCTTGGTCGCTTTTGAGTTAATCCATCATGTGAGGAACAAAGGACGGGTTGAATGGGTGAGATAACCTTAAAGATTGATATTCACAAAGCATACAATTGAGTGGATTAAATTTTTATGTTTGATTCTTGATGGGTTCATTGGATTATGTTGTGTATCAATTATTAGCTATTTTGTCTCTTTTAATGGGTGTAAGACCAATTGTGTCAAAATACTCATTGTCTCTGTACTTATTTATTTTGTATATTGAAAGTCTTGATTTCCTGTTGCAAAGGGTAGAGTCTAGAGGAGAATTCTATGACATTTCGATGTGTCAACAAAGGTCGAGTGTGTCAACCTTTTATTTGCTGATAGTTTTTTTTTTTCTTTTTCTTCAACATTAATGATTCGGACGTATCGACTATTAAAAATATATTGAAGGATTATGAGGAGGTAAATGGGCAAGCCATTAACTACCAAAAGTTTGGTATCATGTTTAGTTGAAGTATGACTCTCAAGTTTGTGTTGAGACTTAAATTTCCTTCTAATTTTTCGATCAAATTTATTTAATAATTTTTTATTATTTACATTGATATCCTCAAATTTGTTTTCCAACACTAAATGGCCAATCTTGACCCAAACCCAAACCCTAGTCTGAGCAAACCAAATCAATTTCATTTCCACATCCTCTTTCCTCTCTCAAGAATCTCAACTCTAGGAAGTCCCTTGCATCGGTAAGATACTGCTTTAAGTTTATTGGAATTACATTCTAAACACTAGTGATATTAAATCGGTGTTGTCACCCTTCACTTTGTCCCTATCACGATGTTGCAAGGTGGAAAGGAATCTCTGCCTAATGATGAATCTTATGATTTGGTTATGGGAATGCTGTTTGAGATGCGAGGGGTTGAAGCAGCTTTGAAATATATAGATATGGCCTTACAATCCGGTTATAAGTTGTCTATTAAAGTATTTACAGAATGCATAGCTTGCTGTGTTAGTCAGGGCCAGCTTGACACTCTGGTTACTCTCATTGAGAGGTGCAGGTTAGATGACTTATTGGTTGCGAAATGTTGTTTTGAGTATGGAGGTTGCCTTTTGCTCAATGTTTGATTATTTAACTTTGATTTCTCGGGTCTTATCAGAAAACGGATCAGAATAGAGCTCTATAATCAAATTGGAGTTTGTGCAACTATCTTACAGAAGCTGTAATGCAAGCAGACAATAGCAAGCTATCATTTTATGCCTTGGAGTTTATGGCCAAATGAATTGCTTGAGGCAAAAATGCAAGGCCACCTTTCTTACTTTCAGTAGATGAAGGATTGATTGTCTCAGCACTTGCAACTGCAGGTAGGACCTACAGTTCAAACCTGTTGGATGCATCTTGGGCAATCCTTCGGTGCTCGCTGTGTCAAAAGAAGGTTCCTAGCCCTGAATCTTTCCTTGGGAAGATATATGCTCATGCATCATTGGGGAATCTACAGAAAACTTTTGGTATGTTGCACGAGTTTGAGGCTGCTCATGGGAATCTCGTTAATGAAGCAGAAGGTCTGTTCTCGCCTTTTACTTCTTTATATCCATTGGTCGTGGCTTGCTCCAAGAAGGGTTTTGAGTCTTTGGATTCGTATGCCCTTTTATACTTCCAATTATTTGCATTCTGATCATTTTGTTGAATCAGCTATTATTTAATATTTTGGTGATTTTGATATATTTCTGGAGAAAAAAAAGAAATTAGCATGAGAATATTAAATTGCATGCATGCTCCCTTTCAAATTTTAAAAATTAATAATACATAAATATCATAGAAGTTCCTTAAGCTGCCTCTTCGTCGAACACTAATTTATCATTTGAATTAAGTCAATTAAATACAGTTAAAATAATTATAGAAAGGGATTAGTTTATATTAGTGTAAATTTTAAGTAAATTTTAATTACGTCTGTTTCAATGATACTGTATAAAATGTTTTTTATTGTCTAATAAATTTTCCTGAAATCATTGTTATTAGTAAAAATAAACACAATATAAATATATTTGTGACAATATATTATAGTAGTATTTTGCTTTTGACAATCAAAATTTATTTTATAATAAGATAATATTTTATAATAATTGTTATCTTATATAAATTAAATAATAAAATGGTGTTTATTAAAACTTAATTTAAATTACAAGTATTATATATACGTGACACGTTAGAGTTGGAAGAGATAAATGAAGTTAAACATGATTTAAATAAATACTCATATTTATATGAGTAAAATATTTATATTTTATACTATAATTGTAAGATATATTTATTAAATTTTCAATAATATATTAAGAGTATTACTTAAAATTTAAAATTATTATTAAAATAAAACTATAATATTAAATAATTTATTAAAATAATAAATTGTATTAATAATTTATTATATTTTTAAATATAACTAATTAAATATGTATGTTTAATAATATTGAATATTATAATATCTATGTTTAATAAGATGCCCTCGCCAGACGGTATGATCCCGACCTTCTTCTAGAGTTGCTAACCCATTGTCGCTGAGGATATTTTTGTTTAGTGTTGCTTTTGGTTCCCTAGCCGCTGCCTTCACTCCACTGGCGCCGACGTCCCTCGTGCCAACTGATACCATTGGAGTGCAGCTCTCTTCCTCGTTAATCTATTTGCTGGCTTACAAAACCTAAATCAAATCCAGATGTAGGGGAATTTAATAAGGAAACTAAAAAAAAAAAAAGACTGTGATGTTATTTCCTTTTTCCTTTTTTGATTTTTTGATTTTTTTGGCCCAAAAGTCTATCTCACTCTCACCGCTACCGCCGACATTGTAACGATTGTTAATGGCGATCTTCTTAGTACTTAAATGTGTCTACTCTATCGCTTCCTTGATTTGGATTTGACTCTCATTTCCGATTTTTAATAGAGCTCTCTCTGCTTTTTGTTAGCTTCGTCTTATTGAAAATCATACTAATTGGTCTATCTTTCGCCACTTTCCTTTTCTTTTAGTGATTGATTCAACAACTACTGCAATCAAGATTTCATCTGGCATTTACATGGTTGATAATGACATTTTCTTGGAATGATTAGTTCTTTATCCGTTTTTATTCTCATTTTCTCGGTTTCATCTATTTGATTTCTTAAAAAGCTGATAGTGTTCGTGTTTCTCTTCTGACAATTTATTCGTTTTTCACTGTTTCTCGATGCCATGTTCAGTTGCAAGTAGTGCATGATTTGTATCTTATCATGATTTGCCGAATTATTGTGGTTTTGAACTTGTAACATTGTGTTTCTCATTCTTCCTTGTTTGGTTGTTCATAAAACTGAGGGAAAATGGGTGGTGCAAGATGTTCTTTTGTTGTTCTGACTTTTAGTTATAAAAAATATTTGCTGAACTAAGTTTAAGAGCGTTTTTGTAAGCAGGTAAGAGATCTTTATCCTTAAGTCCTAAAATGGAGGTTAATATTTTAGATCCTTTTGGTATCTTTTTCCCCATTTTGAATTATGGGACCAAGAGAAGTCCAACTTAATTAGGCCTTGTTTGACTATTTTTTGGAGCATATTTGGATTGAGAGGCTTGAAATAATACCTCCTTTTGTAGTTCATTAAGAAAAGAAGTAAGAAGAGTGGAACTTTAGGTTACAATTTCTCTTTTGAAGAGTTTTGGATAGCAGATGTATTAGCTAAGTTTGGCATTTGAAGGGAAGTATTTTCATGGCTTGATGATTTGTTTTGTTTTGTTTTGGATAGCAGATGTATTAGCAGATGTATTTGTTTTGTTTTATTGAGTTCTCTATATTTTGTTGGTATTTCCATGTCCTGGCGCTGTCTGTTCTTATTTGGTGTTCGAGTTCTGGTTGATTTGTGTTAAAGGATGTTTTAATTCTACATATTGGTTCTGAAATATCTTTTCCCTTTGTTTGCTTTTGTGAGTGTTGTCAGTTATTAATGAAAGTTGTCTTAACAAAAAAAAAGAAAAAGAAAAAGAAAAAGATACCAGGTTTTTCATGTTCGAGTAAGAGCTAGAAAGAATGCAATTGCTTGCATAATTGTAAATGGGAAGAGGTTATCTCATCCAAGAGAATTTAAGTGGACCGTGTTTAAAAATTTCGATCATTTTGTTGATGAAAATTGGTGAAGGCCACTCATTGATAGATTAGAATTTAAGTAACTTTCGGGAATGCTAGCTGAAACTTGGGAAGATCCATTCCAAATTGAACAAATGAAAATAATGTTGTTGGCATTAGGAAAATCAGGAATATGTCAGCAATGTATAAAGCTTGATTAGGTGAGCTGAATCAGGTAGAGATATTGTATGTAACAGAGCTTGATTTGGTGGTTTGAATCAGGTAAAAGATATTGTATGTAATTATATTGAAGTTGTCGAGGGTGTGTGGATTAGAAGCTAGGGGATTGTTTTGTATGATGTTTGCTGCTTATTGTTGGCTTAATGAAAGATCCTTGACTTATCTCTTCTACCCCACTCACCTCTCAAAAAAAGCTTTAAGATTTAAAATGAGTAACATTTTTGGCATGATTTAACTTTTAATCATGTCAGGAATGTGATATTTTGCTTCTATTGCTTTGTATTTTATGTAAATTTTGGTTTCAATGCAGCAATAGATACTTCAAAAACTGGAGTTCAAAAGCTTGATTCTGCTATAACTGTTACTTTATCTACTATTTTCTTTTGGGCCTTTTTATCAAAATAACCCTTTAATTTTAATTAAGTATCAAAATGACTCACTTTTTTAATTAAACATCAAATAAGTTAAAATTTACAGTAAAAGTTGGTAGAGTCAAATTATTTGACGTTACCAACTTGTTATGTCAACAGTGAGCATAATAAATTAATTTTTTTGTGGAACTATTTAAATGGCGTCACCTATATAAATATCAAGAAAATACTGAAAATTTTAAAAACATGGAAAGACTTCAAAAAAATTAATCATTTTTCTGGTGGAGCCAAATTAAACGGAGCCACCAGATCTACCATGTCAGTCACTTTTTCTTTTCTTTTTTTTTACTTTTTTATTTTACTTTTGTCTTTTTCTCTTTATTTTATTTTATTTATTTATTATTATTAACTTTAAAATTTTTGAAATATTTTATTAATATATATTTTGAATTTACTTTTTAAAATTTTAAATATTATTTTTTTAATATTTAAATATTTTAAAATTTTAAAATTATTATTAGTTTTATAATAATTTAAATATTATTTAATTTGTTTTATAATATTTTAAATTATAATTTTTAAATTATTTTTAAAGATATTCAAACTATTTTTTAAATTCTATTTAAAAGATAAAAATAATATTTTATTTTAAAAAGTGAAATTTGAATTAATAAAAAATTAAAAATATTTTTCATTTTCTAAAAATATTGTAAATTTTAGTTTTTTATTATCTTTTGTCTTTTTCTTTAATTTTTTTCTTTTTTAAGTTTTATATTTTTTCTTGTTTTATTTTGTTTATTTATTTATTTATTTTTGTTATTAATTTTAAAAAATTTAAAATGTATATTTGAAATGTTTTATAATATATATTTTTTAAAATTTTAAATATTACTTTAAATTATTTTTAAAATTTTGAATATTATTTTTTAAACATTAAATATATATTTTTAATAATATAAAATATTTAAATATTTTAAAGATATGACCTTTCAAATTTATTATTAGTTTGTTAATATTTTTGATATTATTTAATTTGTTTTATAATATTTTAAATTATGATTTTTAAATTATTTTTAAAGATATTCAGCTTTTTAATAAAAATAACTCAAAAATTTAATTAATTATCAAAATGATCTATTTTTAGAAAATGAAAAATATTTTTAATTTTTTATTAATTCAAATTTCACTTTTTAAAATAAAATATTATTTTTAACTTTTAAATAGAATTTAAAAAATAGTTTGAATATCTTTAAAAATAATTTAAAAATTATAATTTAAAATATTATAAAACAAATTAAATAATATTTAAATTATTATAAAACTAATAATAAATTTGAAAGTTTAAAATATTTAAATATTAAAAAAATAATATTTAAAATTTAAAAAAGTAAATTCAAAATATATATTAATAAAATATTTCAAAATTTTTAAAGTTAATAATAATAAATAAAATAAATAAATAAATAAATAAAATAAAATAAAGAGAAAAAGACAAAAGTAAAATAAAAAAGTAAAAAAAAGGAAAGAGAAAGTGACTGACATGGCAGAATTTGGCTCCACCAGAAAAATGGTTAATTTTTTTTGAAGTCCTTCCATGTTTTCAAAAATTTCAGTATTTCATTGGTATTTATACATGTGGCGCCATTCTACATGGCTCCACTAAAAATTTAATTTTTCATGCTCCCTGCTGATGTGGCAAGTTGGTGGCACTAAATAATTTGGCTCCACCAACTTTTACTGTAGATTTCAGGTCATTTTGGTGTTTAATTAAAAAAGTGGGTCATTTTAGTACTTAATTAAAATTAAAGGGTTATTTTGATAAAAAAAGCCTTTTCTTTTGTTTGCTAATTTCCCAAAAAGAGAAGGAAAGAATTAATGATTTATAAAAGGAATTAATTACTTTAAATGTCGGGCAAGAGAAAAGCCCTGTTGTCAGTGTCTTTTCACATCCCGTTTCCTTCTAATCAATCGAAAATCAAATACTTTTTTTATAGGTCAAACCTGAAAAAGAAGAATGGCGGCTTTTTTATAAAAATAACTTAAAAATTTTAATTAATTATTAAAATGAATCAAATATGAATATGACTTGAAATTTACAGTAAAAATTGGTAGAGCTAAATGATTTAGCGCCACCAATATGTCACGTTAGTATCCATAAAAAAATTAATTTTTTAATAGAACCATGTAGAATGGCGCTACTTGTATAAATATTAAGAAAATACTATAAATATTAAAAATATGAAGGACTTTACAAACAATTTTCTATTTTTTGGTGGAGCCAATTCAGTTACTGTGTTCTTTCTTATTTTTTTTTATTTAATTTTTTAAGTTTTGTCTTATATTATTTGTTCTATTATTTCTTTTTTTTAAGTTTTTTATTTTTCCTTATTTATTTATTTAACAAAACTTAAAAAATTAAAAAAAAAAAAGAAAAAAAGAAAGAAAGAAAGAAGACAGTAATAAGGCCTGACACCATCGAAATCTGGTGCCGCCAATTAAATTAGTCCCGCCCAGAAAATGAAAAATTATTTGTAAAGTCCTTCATATTTTCAAATTTTACAATATTTTCTTAATATTTATATAGGTGGCGCCATTCTACATGACTAGACCAAAAAATTAAAAAAAAAATTCATGGATGCTGACGTGGCATATTGGTGGCGCCAAATTATTTGGCTCCACCAACTTTTACTGTAAATTTTAGATCATTTTCGTGTTTAATTAAAAAAATAAGTTATTTTGATAATTAATTAAATTTTTTAGATTATTTTTATAAAAAAAAGCCAAGAATGGCAGAGGCTTTCTTTCACAATTTTTTTGAACATTAACATAAATAATTAAATAATGTGCCCATTTTACTTTAAATTTCTATTATATTATTTTTATTTTTGCAAAACAATTAATTTGTTGGCTATTTTTATTTTGAGGCTATTTTACCCATTTAATCTTAAATATTTTAATATTTATAAAAATGATGTTTAGATTTTAGGAATTTAATAGCCAGCACCTTTTGTGTTTTATCCCTATGATTACTTGATAATTGTGTCGGGTTTTAAGAAAATGATTTTATGAATTTGGGACATGAATGGTCGGTATCAGTTTTTTTTTAAATCGTATCATATTAATATACAAAAATACCAATATTTGAAAACAAATTTTGAGTTTTGGCTATTTAATAGCTCGCACTAAAATCCATTTTTTTTAAAAAATTAGGTGTTGGCCAGTAGATGGCTGGCACCAAGTACCTTTTTTTTGTGTCCCAAGGTAAACTTTTTTTACTTTGGGACACTGATGGCCGGTACCACCTTTTTCGAGTCTCGAATTTTTTTTATCTAGGACATTGATGCCCGGTACCACCTTTTTCGGGTCCCAAAAATATTTTTTTTTGTTCTAGGGCACTGATGGTCGGCACCAACTTTATCGGATTAAAAAAAGTATTTTTTTTTGTTTTAGGACACTGATGGTCAGCATCAAGTATTAAAAAAAATTAATTTTCTTAATTTTAGGAATCAGATGGCCGGAACCCTCTACTCTATATATGGGGTATGGTTTAGATTCTGATAATGTAAATAGATAAGAAAAAAAATTTAGAGAGCCATCAAAATGATAGTATTTTGTAGTATATTATGAAATGAGTTTTATGTAGTGAATTGCATATGAGAGTTTTTTGTAGTGTATAACCAAATTTCGAGATTGAATTATATACTGTCATGTTTTAACGAGTAAAATTATATACTGTTATGTCGACCGTAAAGTTATGTCATTAAGGATAGGATGACTTTTTACGCCATAGATGGTTGACCGAGATGTTCAACGCAAATGAACATTATATATGCTGCAAGAGAGTTTATTCTGCAACTTATAGGTGGGATACTGATGCAACGTAGACCTGATTCAAGTAGAAGACAACTAATTGTGAATAAACTACTATTTAAATATTTGTATTATTTTTTTAGAATGTTTGTGTTTTTTATATCTGTAAATTTAATTTAGCCGTTTAGGGTTTAGGGTTTCATTTTTATATTTTCGTGTATTAATTTCTTAGAATATTTATATTTTTTTGTATCTGTAAGTTTAATTTAGCTCATATAATATGTAGTTTGAATTTAAAATTTCCGTGTATTAATTTTACCCATCGTTTATAGTTTGTTGGGTGTTTAAATTTAATTTAATACGTATTATTTGTTGTTTGAATTTTATATTTTTGTGTATTAATATTCAAGAAAGTTTTCTTGTATTTGTAAATTTAATTTGTTGTGTACTATTAATTTTTTGAATTATATATTTTTTATTAAATATTTTGAAGTCATTTATCCAAACAAATAATTATTTTAGAAAAAATAAATTTTTATTAAAAATAGAATAATTACAAAATAAAGTAAATATTTACAAATAAAAATCAAAATTGTCGTGATCCAGACGACGTCCCCAGCGCTGACATGTAACGGTTTGGCTGCCTCCATCAGCGATGTTGTGCACATTATTAAGGCATTTAATAGTTGCTCGATCCGGCTTCCGGTGTCTTATCCGGTGTACTTAGAAAAGTAGTATAATCATATACATCATAATCGGGAGTTAAAAGGTATTGCGTAACCAGAGGTATCGATGGAAAAATATTCTTAGTAGTAGGTGTACGTGCTTCCCGATTGAGCTTCGGGTGGTATGAGGATGATCCAGACTATGCTGAATGTTGAGGCTCGAGGTTGTCACAAAAAATATCCTCAAATGATGGAGGAAATTAGGGTTTAGGCTCAGGCTCTGGGTGGTATGATGATGAGCCGGATGCTTCATATTGGAGCTCTGGATTGAAGTTCGAGGCAGAATCGGTTTCCATGTTCCTGAATTGTGAAACTCAGTTATGGTGCAGTCATGCGTTCCTCCATTGCCATCGAAAAAATTCTGGTTGTGCGTTTTCCGGGATCAACATATAACGACATTGGAATATAAAGGGCTTCCCGTGTGACATATACCATTCTGCATACTCTTACATAGGAGAGAACTCACCCTATAAGACATACAAGGGAGGACGCCTCGAATTTCGATCATTCCACAAAAAAGATATATGGTTCATGTTTTTCCGCCCAATTTCTTGCGTCTCAACTTGAACCCTTTTTGTCCATTCCATGGACTTCTTTGATGTCGATGAAAGGTTTCAGGATAGGTTGTGCGCAACCGAACTACATCAATATGTGACCTCCATCGTGCCTCTTCACCATATGAAAATGAATCAACGGAACATTTGACACGAACAGCTTTTGCTGCTTGGTAACCCATGATTGTATGAACATCGCGATCTGGTCCTTAACATATGGCATCTATAGAAACTGCATAATATAGACAACACGTTATTAGTTAATTTATTTTTGTGTGGAATTATTGTATTTAAAAAAAAATCAGGAGTGTATTTTACGCCATCCCCGGAATAAGTCTCGATCATCATATGGTACGCGGGTATGGTGAACGATCGACTGATTTTTGATACAGTTGCCCATATAAAAAAGAATAAATTTTCAGATTATTTTTTCCATGCAAAAATGAGTATACTATACTATACATTTAAAAAACAGATGGTAAAATCAAACTACCAATTTACCTATTCACGAGTGGCCACACACACGGTTGGTGGCTCACCGATGCCAGAAATAGTATTTGGTATAATGCCCAAGACTGCAGTACAAGGCAACAACCGCCCATTGTTTTGGTAGATGATTTTGTCGCTCGACAAAGCTCACGGTATAAGCATGCCAATTTTATAGAGCCCCAACTAAATTATCCGGCAAGCTCGAGGTCCTCTAGTAAAGGAAGGTACATGATGTTGACTTTATTTTGATTGACGTTCGGCAACAGTACCCCACTTATAAGTTACAGACTAAACACTCTTACAGCGCAGATAATGTCCATCTGCGTTGGACTGCTCAGTAAATGTTGAAAGTTTTCTCTTAACTAGGTAAATTTAATACTAGTTAGTCTTCATTCCTTATCGTTGGGGCACTTTTCCAAGTAATCGCTTGCAAGTGCCCCACGGTTTGAATATTTTTCCAAGCCTGGTTACTACTTCACCGTTAATAGACAGCCCCAGTTAAACTGCTACGTCTTGCAGTGTAATAGTGACCTCCCTTCACGGGATGTGGAATGTATGTGTCTCCGGGCGCCATCTTTTAACTAAAGCCGATATTAAATCGGCTCGTAGCTCAGATATCTGAATGTACGTGGCTACCCCAAAACTCACAACGTTCAAATACGACAAAACTCTTAGATCGAGAAAATAATCGGGATCATGCAACTGAGGTCTCACAATCCAGTACTAATATTGTGTTTATAGTAAATATAGAATGTTATATTTCTCGTTTAAAAAATAATTTATCATAGTAATTCAAATAAAATGAGATATTTTTCTTCTCGTTTACCTTATTCACATTTTTAGCAATGTGGTTGTCGTCATTTAAAATAATATTAGGATTAGGATCTATCGAGTGATCGACGGTGGTCGACGGTGATCGGTGGTGATTGGAGGTGTTTGGAGGTGATCGGCGATCAACGATCGATGATCGGCGATGAGTGGTAGTTATCGACAGTGGTGATCGGGTTTTTGGTTGAAATACCCTATTTATAGCGAATGACCATAGTAGCTAAGCAGGGGTAAAAGTAGGGGTGAGCAAAACTCGATTCGACTTGAAAAAATTAAAAAAAAATTGAATTTCGAGTTAAACGAATCGTGTTATTCGAGTCAATTCAAATTTTTTTTCGAATTTCGAGTTCGAATCGAGTTGAGTTTTTAAATTCGAATAACTCGAATAATTCGAATAATTCGAATATTAAACTATAATATTTTACATTTGTATCCCAAACTCCCAAACCTTTTTACTTTTCCCTCAAAACTTTTACTCCTTCCCACTTTTCCTCCAAAACTTTTACTCTCCTTCCATCCCACCCCCCAATCTATCCAAAATCTATTTCCCACCAAAATTTTACTCTCCCATTTACTTTTTCTCAAAATTTTACTCCCAAAAACCCTCAATTTTTTTTTATTTTCCCCCATAATTTTTACTCCCTCCCACTTTCCTCCTAAAATTTTACTCCCTCCCACTTTCCTCCTAAAATTTTTACTTACTTCCAATCTCACCTCTCATCTACCCCAAATCCATCCCCCCCCTTCCAATTTTTTTTATTATTTTCCCTCCAAAATTTTACTTTCCCCTATTTACTTTCTCTCAAACTTTTATCCCCCAAAAATATTTATTTTCCTCCTAAATTTTTACTTCTCACCCTTTACTCTCAAATAAAAATCAAAATTATCCAATAAAAAATCAAAATTATTCACAAAAAAATCACTAAACATAAATAGTAATAATTTTATTTATATTTACTATTTATATTATTAAATTAAATTTCACATTTTATATTATTTATATTATTGAATTGTTTAGTCATATTGAATATTTATATTAAAATTGAATTATTAATTATGCCATTAAATGTTCATGTTAAAATTTTATATTGGTATCAATTTCATATTTTATCTTTAAAATAACTTTTATTAAAAAATCACATTTTTACATTTAATATTTTTTTTAATTCCAAAATACATAGTGACAAGAATCTGAAGATAATTGAAACAACTAAATAAGCAAAGAAGCTAACCGTATATAAAAGATTAATAAATAAATTATGAGGTGATGAAAGTTAATAAAAAATTTGATTAAGGTGGACAAATTTTATTACGATGGGTGACAGTGGTTACAAGGACCCAAAATTATTTTTTAAAATTTAACTCAAACAAATATATTCGATTCGATTCGATTCAAATTCCATCTCACTCGACTCGATTCGAGAAAATTTCAAATCAAATTAGGATGATAAAATATGATTCGTCAACTCGATTAACTCGAAATTTTTTCATTCGATTCGATTCGATCGAACGCTCACCCCTAGGTAAAAGTAAAAAAAAAAGAAGAAGTTTTAGGCACTGACTCGTTTGGTCACGTCGGGCAGGCCTAACCTGCTAGTGCCGACCAATGAAAGGCCGAATGTCCTGGGCTTGGTTTCGGCCAATTGGTCAATAGAGGCTTGATACAGGCCTCACGCAGGCCTAACACAGGCCTTGACCCATCTTATCAATTTTTTTTTTCATTTCAAATTTAATTTAACTTCATTTCATTTTCATTTCAAACTTCATTTCATTCCATTTAATTTAAATTTAATTTTTTCTCATTTCAATTTTTTTTTATTTTTAATCTTTTAACAAGTAGTCTCATTTGAATTTTGTTTTTTCATTTCAATTTTTTTTTCATTTCAATTTATATATTTTTTTCATTTCAACTTTCATTTCATTTCATAATCATTACAAATTTCATTTCATTTCATATTCATTTAACATTTTATTTCATTAAAATTTCTTCTATTTAAATTTATTTTTTTCCTAGTATTCAAATTTCTTTTTCATATTAATCACAAGTAGTCTCATTTCAATTTTTTTTTCATTTCATTTCATATTTTTCATATTAATTAAAAGTAGTCTCAATTTCATTTTATTTTAATTTTTCATATTTTATTAATATTTTTTCTCAATTTAAATTTCATTTCATTTCAAAATTTTAAATTTCATTTAAATTTAAAAATTTTCTCATTTAATTTTTTTCAAATCAAATTCTTAAACCCGACTTCTTGGGTCACATCGGAGCAGGCCAAGTGCCTATCATTCAAAGGCCCTTGGCTAGTTTACAAGGCCTGACACAAGCCTGTAATGATATCTCTTGTCAATTTTTTTTTTCTCATTTCAATTTTCATTTCTTATTTCATTTCATTTTCATTTCTCATTTAATTTCACATTTCATTTCATTTAAATTTATTTTTTAATTTAAATTTATTTCATTTTCCATTTTAATTTGCTTTTTTTCATATTAAATTTTTTCTCATATTAATTTATTTAATTTTTCATTTCAATTTATAATTTTCAATTTATAATTTATTTTCATTTCATATTCATTTAATACCTCATTTCATTTCATATTCATTTTTTATCATCTCAATTTATTTTTTTCTCATTTCAATTTATTCTTTTTTCAAATTCATTTTTTCTTTTTAATTTATATTTTAATTTCATTTCATATTTTAAATTCATTTCATATTTTATTCACTTTTTTACCCTAAAACTTGATTTTAATTTATATATTTTATCTTTTTCTCATGTCAGGCATTGGTAAGCTGGCTTTGACTTTGGTGCCGGCCAATCTAAGGCCATCTGTGGAAGGCCTTGGTGCGGGCCATTCAAAGGCCATTTTTGGCAGGCCTGTCACCTCAAATCAATCTCTTTTTCCTTCTTTAATTATGTATACATTTCAATTTCTATTAAATTTGAATTTCATTTCATTCCAATTTAATTTCATTTCAACTTGATTTCAATCAAAAAGTTTAATTTCTCATTTAGATTTTACTCATATATCTTTTTTAAATATAATTTCAATTTTTTTATTTCATTCCCAATTTTAATTTCACTTTTTACTTTATTTGAATTTTAGTGGAATTAATATATTTAATGTGTTTAAAATTAAATATGTATGTATATTGTATTATAATTTAATGTGTTTTAAATTAAATAGTATGTATATTGTATTATAATTTGTATATCATTCCTCATATTCGAGTCTAACATTACGAGACAATTGACCGGAAACATAGACAGATGTGGGCAAGTTGATCGGTTGTGTCCAGATGTTCAGCACACAATGCACAGTTTGGGTTCACCCGTCTCCCTAACGTTCATGTCATTTCGAATTCTTGTCGATTGTGGTCGACCTTTAGGATGTTTATGGAGACTACGGTTAGGCATCACCTCCAAAACAGGCGGTGAAACTTCCTAGTTTGAGACATCAGGGATTACAGGAAACTCGTTCCCCCATATACGCAATGTGCGTTGCAACGTGTAGATCTCGTCTACGAATTGTTCAACATTTAAGTTTGCTCTCGCACACACTGTATGAACATACGCGCACATATATCAGAAAGTCTGAAATATCACGCACTCGCAACGCCTATTTCGTAAATTAACTGTGTACGACCTAGGTGGAAGACCCGAGCTACGGCTGATGTACTTTTGAACTCGAAAAGTCTGCAAGTCGCGCGAATACAATTTTGCGTTCATCGTTTGCGCCTTTCGACTATTTACCGTCATGGCCTTTCGAAAGGCCTCAATGTACACGTGTCCGTCCTCGATCTGCTTAGCTTGTCTCGACCCCATCCTAGGCATCAATGTGGACAACCTGTAGAATGTTACCGAGAAAACAATAGAAATTGGCAGATGACGTGTGCGCCTTAATACAGAGTTAACCGCCTCTACCAGGGTGCTCGTGATCTGGCTATACCGAAACCCCTCATCGTAACTTTGAGTCTATTGTCAGTTTTCCATGCTACCCAACCATGTCCAGAGATCTGTTGGTAAAGATGACATTTGAGGTTCAAGCCTCAAGAACCTTTGCCTGAATCTTCGCAGTTCTAACTCATGAGCTACATATGCAATTTGGAATCAGTATTTTAAAAACTTACAGGCTGATAAAATTTGAAAAGGAATTTTTGAAATAAATACAAATAATATTTTTTACCTATGTTCACGAGTTTATTTTTTTATTCATTATTCTTATAATCTCTATGGAAGTTTACCGCAATGTGCCGGATGCAATAAACAGACCTCCACAGAACCCCCGATCACTTATCGCAGCAAGTAGTCTCTTCGATTTGTCTGATATAAGGCAAACGTTGTCTTCTCTGACAATGTGTATCCGAAAATTTTTGAGAAAAAATTCTTAAGACTCGAAGCACTCACGCTCTACAATAGTGAAAACGATCAGAAGTACATTTCAATTATCGTTATGTGCAACAACAATTAGGAGTATTTGTGTGTATTTACTGTACAACCATGTCCCATCCACCTACACATGACTCAAACGTCCAAAATAATCAGTGAAAAACTTGTTTCCCCAATTGTATCTCCCGGTCCGGGCCTTTATATGACAGTGTTTGCAAATCAGTCATTGTCCCGGGCACACACTCCCGCATCGCGACTATCCACCCTTAAAGTTCGTTGTATGACGTATCCTAGTCACCATACAACTCTTGTATCATTATTTGCTTCGCCCACCATGCTTTTCGATACGATACTTTGTACTTGAATCGAACTTGCATGTCTGCAATAAAGACCATCACCTGAATGGTGGGCGACTTTTCCACCAAAGGGATGATGCAATTAGAAATGATTTTTGCATCTAACTTTCAATGGTTTTGTGACATATGAGCAGACGTGCGTGTGTGTGGACCTTCTAGTTTCCTTATTATCCACAGTTGTGTCCGCTGTATTAACGTGGCTCGAACACGCCAGTTACACCCACTTGAGGCTTTCCAACATTCTCCAACTTACAAAGACTGCGTCGACTTCGTTACTTTATAGTTTACACCTAGATTCAAGCTAAGTTGTTTTATTGCATGTAAACAATCTTTCTTGTTATCAAACTGTTGTCATAAGAACAACTCTTCACCGTTGAATTCATTATCAAGTAAGTGAGCAGTGTAACACTCCTAACCCGTATTCATCGTCGGAATAGAGACCTGAATTTACAGATCAAATAAACAGCCATTTCATATAATATGACATTCATGTCAGAAACCAATCGAAATCAAACATATTGTCCCTTATACGAGCCCTCAGGGCTCAAAATACGCGTTAGAAACAAGTCAGGACTAAATCGAGTACTCAAAGAATTTTTTTAGAAAACATTAAAAATTTTCAAGGTTGTAGAGGTCACAGAACCGTATGGCCAGGCTTTGTGACTCACACAGTTAGAAGACACGCTCGTGTCTCAAGCTGTGTGGGCATTCAAAATAAGGACACACGACCTTGTCCAGCCCATGTTTGTACTAGTGTAACTCTCTGACTTGGGTCACACGACCAAGTTACATGCCCGTGTGTTAGGCCATGTGAGCATATTGACTTGCATTCTTATGAAGATACATGGGACATACGGTCGTGTCACTCAGTCGTGCGTCACACACGGCTGAGACACACGCCCGCGTCTCTACCCGTGTGGACGAAAATATACTATTTTCTAAACCATATTTCTCACCCAAATTGACACCAACCTAGTTTCAATAAATTGCACATCAATAAGCCATAACAAAACATTCAACACAAGTTAAAATCAAGTATTAAACATGTATTATCACTGCATACAACCAATATGCCCTTAAGCACCTCAAATGACAACTTAAAAATATGTTAACCAAGTATCCAAACTTACCTAATTAATTTATCTTACCAATTTACCAAAGTTCACTATAATTCAAATACATACATAACACTCATACTAACATCACAAGTATACTTTAATCTCATACTAATATGTAAGTTGATAATATAAACAAAATATTATCTATAATATTTACATAAGTTAAACTTTGACCAAGACCATATAAAAGCCTATATATGCCATATAAATCGTATTTAACGTTTCAAAAACTACTGAGATAAGCTGGATAGTGTGACTTGAGTGTTGATCCGATCGTCTAACCTTCTGAAAATCTACAATGACATTAAACAATAAAAATAAGTTTAATGAAGCTTAGTAAGTCCGACGGGTTAAACAAAAATCTTACCGAACCTATTATAACAAGTCAAATAAATAAAATCTTTTATATCAACTCTCTATCATTCACAACTTCAATTGATAAATAAGTGCATATTCAAATCAATACAAAAATAAATAACATGTCTTTCAAATTCATTAACTAAATCACTTCACCGAAATCTTCCCATTCGAAGAACGACTTACGGATAAGAGTACATCGTCAATAGAAGCTCATAAGAGCTAATCCTCATGAATACGCTAACAGAAGCTCGAAAACTAAACAGAAGCTTGTAAGAGTTGAATAGAAGCTCATAAGAGTTGATCCATCTATTTATGCC
This sequence comes from Gossypium longicalyx, assembly GCA_025698465.1. NCBI lineage: Eukaryota > Viridiplantae > Streptophyta > Magnoliopsida > Malvales > Malvaceae > Gossypium > Gossypium longicalyx. The sequence goes on along the minus strand of CM047006.1, from coordinate 13,250,231 downwards.
AAACAGAAAGTAAAACACGAAAATTTGCAAAAAATGTTGAACCCCAATTTACTTGAGAATAATGCCAATATCTTCCTCCAATACCATTATATACCAAATCACGAATGTACTCAAATCCCATGTTCAATTCAAACCAAATATCCAATTCAATATTATAATTCAAACAATAATTCATTTTCAAAAATAGATTACATACATAATACCAATCATAAATTTCTACAAATGTTAAATTTTAACCGTACGAACTTACCTAAACTAAGTTCCAGTAATTGTAGAAGTTTAGGAACTATTCCGCTATTTTTTTTCACGAGTATATACGGGATCTTGATCTAAAATTTAAAAACTACTCATTTATTAGCATATATTTCATTTTCAATTTATTTTACAATTAATACCCTTTTATTTTTCAAATTTATGCAATTACCCCAAACTTTTATAATTTTTACAATTTAATCCCTTAATTAGTTCATCTATCAAATTAACTAATTTTCACAATAAATAATCTATCAAAATATTTTATGCCTTCATACGGCTCCTAATAAACCCAAAATTCACTATCAAACCCTAATATTTTGACATTTTCACAACTTAATCCTAATATCAATATTTAACAAAATTACTTTATAAAACCATCATACAACATAATCAAAGCTCTAAATCCATGTTATTCATAAAATAAATCTAATATTTATCAATGGAAACTTCCAAAAATTTTAACAAAATAAAAAACGAAGGTACTATTTATTTAGACCTAATTGCAACAATCTCAAAAACATAAAAATTACAAGAAACGGATAAGAATTGAACTCACATGAAGCAAAAATATGAAGAACCAACTTAAATCTCTCTCTCCTATAGCAGTTTAAGCCAAAATTGAAGATGAATTGCACAGAAAACTTTAAAGTTCAATTTGTTTGTTTTAATTTCATCAAAATTACCATTTTGCCATTCCATCACTTTATTTTATTATTTTCTCTTCATATGCGGCCTCATCACTTTAATTTAGGTATATTTATTACTTAAGTGCTTCTTTACCTATTTATCAAGTCATTTAATCACTTAATTATTATAATTAATAAGTTTTACATATTTTTCAATTTAGTCCTTTTTAATTAATTAACTATCGAAACGTTAAAATTTTTTAACAAAACTTTAATATCACCTTAACGACACTCTATAAATATTTATAAAAATATTTACGGCTTAGTTTATAGAAACGAGATCCTAATGCCTCACTTTCTAAAACCACTTGAGCTAGGGTCTTACCACTCGAACCTAATAAATCATTATAAAATATAAATTACCAATTCAAAATCCTTTTTAAAGTCATATTTGACTTGTAAATATTATTTATTTACGAACTTATTCACCGAATTTGATGGCCTCGAATCACTATTTCTGACACCGCTAAAAAATCGGGCTGCTACAAGCCAGCACAATGTTTGTATATTTCAAGAACTTGCGTGCAAGAGCTGCATCAGGATCTACATCAGTTGTGAAGGGCCCTGAATTATTCCTTATAACTATACCAGGGCCTGTGTTCCTGGCCGAATGGAGGTTTGCATTTTCACCCTCTACCGAGTCTTCCTCATTTATGTCTTTAGGGATGTCATCCAAATCGGGGTCACTGAAATCATCGTTAGGATCATGGTGGGACTGATCATCATTATCGGACCCTTCATCACGATCTTCTATGGTGACCAACACCTCTGGATGAATCTTTAGACGAGTACACGAGTTTGAGATGTTATACGAACATCCACCGGTGTTTGGATTTTCGGGGGGTAATAAATTGTTATCATTGTCCCTAAATCATCATCATCTTCAAGCTCCATTTCTGAGAACTTGAACGAATCTGTTGAAATTAGAAATTTGTAAAACAGTCTTAAAATTTGCTTCCCGCAACGGGTAGCTATTTTTGTACTGATTTTTTGTTTTAAATCCACTAATGAAACACGCTTGTTGAATCTCATTCTTATTTTTTTCCGACTTTGAAATATACAACCTTCTTCAGTTGTATTTATCATTTCTCCATCGAAATGAACATAAACAAACAAAATCTGGGAACTCATCTTCAAAAAATTTTGCTTCATTCTTAATAAAGAAAAAATTGATATTTTTAATTTCGATTTTCAACTAATAAAATAAAGGAAAAAGTAAACAAAAACTCAAATGGAAGATAAAATATTTATATATACTTGATAAATTTGGTGTCGGCCATCAGTATCCCAAAACCCCAAAAAAAAATCTAATAAAATTGGTGCCGGCTATCGGTGTCCCAAAACAAAAAAAAAAAACATAATTTGAGAAAGTTGGTACCAGCCATCAGTGTCTCAGGACCCCAAACAAAAATTTCAAGACCCGAAAAAGGTGGTGTTGGCCATCAATATCCCAGATAATAAAAAAATTTCGGGGCTTAAAAAAGGTGGTGCTGACCATCAGTGTCCCAAAGGAAAAAAAGTTTGCCTTGGGACACGAAAAAAGTACTTGGTGCCAGCCATCTACTGGCCGACACTAATTTTTTTTTAAAAGAACTCTGGTGTTTGCCATTAGATGGCCAAAATCCATTTTTTTTTCAAATAATGGTATTTTTGTATACTAGTATAATACGATTTAAAAAAAATACCTTGGTGCCGGCCATTCATGTCCCAAATTTAGAAAAAAATCATTTTTTTTAAAGCCTGACACAATTATCAGGTAATCATGGGCAAAAACATGAGGGATGCCGACCATTGGGTTCCTAAAACTCAAACTTACTATTCATTTCAAGTTATTTTGGTCAATATTTTCAAATCAGGATCATTTTTGTAAAAATTAAATTTTTTTAGATTAAATGGATAAAATAGCCTCATTTTGATAGATAAAAGTCATGACTTTTTGTAAAAAAAAGTCATTAAATTAGTTGTAACTTTATTATTTAATCAATAAATATATTATTTATTTTTATAAAAAAATAGATTTCAAAGCTAAAAGCTAAAGTCCACCTTAAGCAAAATATCATCTATTTATCAGGTCTAATCCAATTTAATATATACACAAATGTAACCATCAATCAAACAATATTCAATTTAAAAATTATAAATAATAATTTTAAATCACTTGTTTTTATTTTTAAATAGAAAATTGTATTCATTTCTTTCTATGGTTCAAAATTTTAGCTTATTTTCTCCTTTATATTGTTAAATATATATTTTTTAATTTTTCTAACAATAAAATTATTTATGAATGGTTGGTAAATTTTAAAGTATTTGTATTAAAAAATATATATGATAATAAAATTTACCTTTAATATTTACAATTTTTTTTAAATTGATCTTTATTTATTTTTTAAGTTAAATTAAACTAACTTTTAAAAAGAGTTGAATTGTTAATTTTTATAAAAATATCATATTTTTATACATTAAAACACACATCACAATTCTCATGAATTTTGTATTATTATTTTTAATTTTTATGGACTTTATATATATATTTGAATTTTTTTAATATTTTTTACATATTGGGCAACTAAGAAGTCAGTAAATTACTTAAAAGGAGAAGCAAAAGATTTGAAATTTGAGGGTGATGTGACTAAGGCCCCGTTCGGCACTACTTGTGTGATGGGCTTTGGCAAAAAAGTGATTTTTTTGTTAAAAGTAATAAAGAACAACCTTCATCTGTACCACTTTTTTCAACTTAAAAAAAGGACTTTTGCACAGATGAAAAGGAGAAATTTTTGGCTTTTATCAGCCAAAAGTACTTTTTGGCAGTATTTTACTATTTTAACCTCTGCTTTTTCTAGACGTTAGAGGATATTATTTTCCTCTTTTCTTGTCTGATTTGTTCTCTGGTTTGTTCTTCTCATCTTCACCTGCTGCTTTAAAAGATTTCTTGCAGAACCTATTTCCTCCATTTTAAGTAAAAAAAGCAAAACCATAGCCAAAACATGTCTCATCTGCTGTAATTCTTGCAGAAGTGTTTTGTTCCTCCATTTTAATTTTCAACAATATTTTCTTTTCTGGTTTGATCCTCTTCTCCACCACCGGTGAGTTTTTTTTTCCTTCTCATTCTTCTCTTTAATTTTTTCGTTCTCATCTTCTTCTCTTCTTCTCTCATTTTGGGGCTTCGCTCACTCACTCTCTGCTTTATTGAAAGCTCACAAATCTTTCTTGCACTCACTCTCTTAAGCTCAAATCGCCCACAAATCTGGTACTTTTGATCTTGCTTTCCCATATATTTGATTCCAATCGATTGATCGTTATAGCAAAATCTTGCTCTCTTTTTTCCTGTTGAATTTTGTTATTAAGTATGCTTCATACTATTTATTTTTGAAAAAGGGTTCTTTTTGGGGTCTTCTTTTTTTTATTAAACTGTTTTAGTTGTTTGTAGATTGAAAGAACTATGTCTATGCCTTTTATCTTTATAAAGATTTTGCTTCCAGTGATGGGTTAGTTTTGTTGATAATTTTTCGTTCAAGTTTGGGTAAGATTGTTGAAATTTGGTTTATTTATAGAAAGAAGGAAAGTCAAAAGGTTAGTGTTGCTTCAGCCCAACAAAAAATAGCAGAATGTTGCAAAACAATAGGCCACCATATTAGCTGTAGTCAAATAGAAGACAACGTCTTGAATCTACCAAAGATAGAGCAAAAATTAATCTAAAATTTATTAAAGATGTATGCCCAGATCTTAAAGCACCTAAACTAGGATGTAATAGGAAAGACATAAATAATATAAATTATGAGTCAGAAGATTATTCAGATATTAACAAAATAGATAACATTAAAAGAAGTAAAAAATATCCTTATAAGAAATATAGATACAAAGATTTTAAGAGAAATAAAAGAAGATATTCTAAAAGAGAGAAATATATGAGGAAAAATACTTTCTCAAAATAATATAGATAATGATAAAAAAATCTATAAAGGAATGTAAATGTTTTAGTTGTGGAAAAATAGGATATAGCTAAATATTGTAGGGAAAAAAGATAGAATTAATGAGATAAATATTAATAATGAAATATTTAAAGGAAGAATTTACAGATAGTGATATTATATATTTATAGTATAGAATGACAGAGAAGTTCATATAGATAAAAAGATAGAGGATGTAGATAAATTTGTACAATTATTAGATTGTCAAGAATAATTTAATCAAGAATCTAAAATTAGAAGAATTATGTTTGATACGAATGAGCTAATTAAGTTTGCTGCTAAAACTAACTTTGATTTATCACCTAAAAACTATTTTATCTATGTTAATTATTTCGATACCAATTGTCGAGAAAATTCTCAACATGGCTCGCTGCTTAGCTGCTATCTTCTCCATATTTCTACTCCAACGTAAAGAAATTAATTCTATAAGCACTTTTAACCAATGCAAAATATTTCAGGTTATTTTATTAATCATTAATAATTTCAGTGTTAAACAGACTCTCTATGTTTTATTAGTATGCTTGTTTGGTCATTGAAGCTGCATGGTTTAATTGTGTTTGATGTTATTATTAGTTGTGTTCTTTTTCTTGGTTATTATTCCGGTCTTGGAAAGTTGATTTTGATTGAGAAAAAAAAATCTTAGGATCCTATCTTGATTTCGATACACATCTAAAAAAATATACTTTTGTGACATTTGATTTTCTTAATTGCTTTACTGGCTGAAACGAATCTGTTCGTATACACAATAGATGAGTACGTCGGCGATTGAAGTTAGTGGTGAAAAAGTGAAAGCAATTTGGGATAAGAGATTGACAGAAATATTTTGTGATATTTGTATTAAAGAGATATTGAAAGGCAATAGGCCTGGTACTCATTTCACAAAAGATGGATGGTTGAAAATAATGACTAACTTTGAGAAAGAAACAGGCAAGGGTTTTTCACAAAGACAACTTAAAAATAGGTGGGATGCCCTAAAAAAAGAATGGAAAGCTTGGAAGAAACTTAAAGGCGAAGATACTGGTCTAGGGTGGAATCCTATAAAAAGAACCGTTGATGCATCGGATGATTGGTGGGAGAGTAGGCTAAAGGTACATTAATAATTCCCTATATTTTTGTTTTTTCTTATTTATGAGTTTATTGATAATTACTGTTATTAAACTATCATTTGATATGTAGGTTGTGCCTGAAGCTCAAAAATTTAGAACATCGGGCATTGATCCTGAATTCGAAGGGAAGTTAGACTAAATGTTCATGGGGATAGTTGCAACAGGTGATAAAGCATGGGCACCTTCTTCTGGTACACTCTGTAGTGATATTTTTGAAGATGTTAACAATGAAATACCTGAAGAGAATGAAGAAGAAAATGTGAGAAATGATGTTCGCATTTTAAATGATGTTCACATTTCAAATGATGTTCACATTTCAAATGATGTTCAAATTGATGGAACGGTCAAAAAAGGAAAAACCCTGAGATATCAAGTTCACATTTTAAAACTGGAAGAAAGAAATCCTCAAAGCAAATTGGAGGGGCTGCAAGATTGTCTAGTCAAATAGAAAAATTATGCAATGCGGTGACAATATGAGTCAAGCCACATCTAGTTTGACTCCTGTTATGGATCCATATGGTATTCCACAAGCAGTCAAAGTGCTCGACAGCATGTCGGAAGAAGTTCCAGAAGCTAGTCTGCTATACTTTTTCGCACTTAGATTATTGCTCAATAAGGACAAGCGAATTATGTTTTTATCAATTAATCCCAAGATTAGAGCTTTGTGGCTTAAGACGGAAATGGAGGATAGCTGAAAATTTTCTAATCTTCTAGGGTTAGGAGATATCTATTATGTGACTAAACAAAAATCCTAAACTAGTTTTATCAATAGTTATTTATGTTTGGTTTTTGGATATTGAATTTATGTTCTACTTATCTATGTGTAATCTACTTTTATTAATAGTTGTTTATGTTTGGTCTTTGGTTATTGAATTTATGTTCTACTTATTTATACTAAATTAGTTTTATCAATAGTTGTTTATATATGATTTTGGATGTTCAAATTTTTTGGCAGGTGATGTGTATAGTTGAGAATTACAGCAGTGATGACAGTGATGATGAAAGGGAAAAGAAAGAGATTTTACAACGCATGGAATGTTTTAATCGATTATTTGTTGTTGCATCTTCTTCCGTACAATTATATTACGAGAAGTATATATTAAAGCAGCCATGCATGAATTCAAAACAGTCAGGTGAAACATGGATTCGAGAGATCCTTGACGGTCACGAGTCACGTTGTATGATTAATTTTAGGATGTCTAAAATGGTATTCACAAGTTTGTTGAGAGTTTTGGAGACAAGATACAACTTGCAAACTTCAAGAAACATATCTTCTAGTGAAATGTTGGGAATTTTTTTATACATCTTGGGTACCGGTGCAAAAGTTTCCCTATGTCGAGAAAGATTTCAAAGGTCTGGATCAACAATAAGTCAGTACTTTGCAATTGTGCTTGAAAAAGTTTCAAGGATGGCCACTGATCTAATTGCACCCGAAGATCCTTTTTTTAGCTCAATACCCGAACAAATACGTAATGATTCTAGATATATGCCGCATTTTAAGGTTAAAATTTAATTTTATCTTATTATATTTTTAATATTTTTGGTCGACTTAAAATATGCACGAGACTAATATGATTATTTGTTCAGGATTGTATAGGTGCAATTGATGGTACTCATATTGCCGCTATTCTTCCACCAAATGAACAAATTCCCTATATTGGAAGAAAAGGTATCCCTACTCAAAATGTCATGGCAGTATGTGATTTTAATATGTGTTTCACCTTTGTCATGGCTGGATGGGAAGGATCGGCACATGACACTAGAATATTTCTTGATGCAATTCGAGATCCAAAATATAAATTTCCGTACCCACCAAATGGTTAGATATTTTATTTATATGTGATTTAAAAAAAAAATAAAGTATAAGTTCTTTAATTGATAATTTTTATAAAAAAATTCTTGAATTAATTGCTTGTTATATTATAACATGTAGGAAAATATTATCTTGTTGATTCTGGATATCCTCAAATGAAAGGTTATCTTGGACCATATAGAGGTCAGCGGTATCATTTACCTGACTTTCATAGAGGTAGACCGGTATCTGGTAAAGAAGAGGTATTCAATCATTCACATTCATCATTACGTAGTGTGACTGAACGAACTTTTGGTGTTTTGAAAAAAAAATGGGCCATTTTAAGAGATATGCCAAGTTATAGTTTTGAAAAACAAACGATGATCGTTGTTGCTGCAATGACAATACACAATTTTATCCGAAAACATGCATGCCGAAATGATGCAGATTTTATGGAATACGAAGATATTAACTGGGCATGTGAGAATAATATTAATTTAGAAATTGTGCATGGTCGAGAAAGTGATGATGACGATGACGACGACGATGATAGTGATGATGACGGTGAATCAAACAATTCAAGTGGTTTTGAAATGGAATTAACAAGAGATGCTATAGCTTCTAGTTTAATGAATTCACTTTAAATTGTAAATGCTATTGTACAATTTTTAGTATTTATATTTGGTATATAAATATTATCCCTTTTTGAAACTTTAATCCAAATATATGTAATATTTTAATTTGTTAGATTTATATTTTCTATGTTATCTAATATGAGTTTTACAAATGTGTTAAAAGCATTAATTAAAAATAAAAATAATTTTTAAAAATAATACAATTGTGTCAATATCTAATTACAAATATTTAATTATTATATTTAAATATTTAAATATAGTTTATATATTCTAATTAAATTTAATAAATAATTAATATTAATTACTTAGAAATATTTAAAATTAATATTATATATTAAAATATTAACAATGAGTTATAATAAATTATTTTTTATATTATTGCTAAAATATCATAATATTAACTAATTTAAAAATTATTTAAATACATATTTGTTACTTTATAATATCATGTCTAAAATAGACATTTTACTTCTCAAAAGCACTTTTTGACAGCAATACCAAACACTTAAAATTTTCAAAAGTACTTCTCAAAAGCGCTTCTCAAAAGCACTTCTCAAAAGTACTTCTCAAAAGCATTGCCAAACTGAGCCTAAGAATCAGAACCAAATGGGAAAGGAGAAAACTGTAATTAAATAGCTCAGCTCTTCAACGGTATATTGAACCAAATGTGTATGGTTCATTCTCCTTTTATTGTCTCCTTTTTTTTTCCCTTTTTTCTAAAATTTTCGTTCTTTCTCTTTTGTTTTCTTTGTTCTCTCTTCCTCCCTTGTTGGACTTCGCCGATTCTTTATCGGTCACTTTTCATTTTTTTCTTGTCATTCTTTTTAGATTTGGGTAACCTCAGGCCGAAAGAAAACACATGCGCAACAGCAGGAAGAGAGTTTTCGTGAGAGCGATAAATCCTAAGTTTTTCTCTGCTGTTTCTAGGTTTTTTTTCAAATCTTCTGCTTCATTAGATAGTCATTTCAGGTGTGAATATTTACTTCAACTTCGTCTTTGTCTTTTTCGTGTCTTTTTTTAGTTTCAGATCTATGCTTGTCTACTCGCATTTCAGTTGGTTTTTTGGTTTTCAACTTTAGATCAAGGTTTTCTGGTTGATAAAAGGACATCTTTGCTGGAAAAAAATATTTAAGGTAAGACATTCAAAATTGTTTTGCAGGTGACTGCTAGATTTATACCCTCCAAAGAAACACTAAGAAAGATCAGAGGGCGATGCATAAGAGAGATAGACTATGAGTGTTATGATCAAGTTGAATACCTGGCAAAGAAATTCAACATTCGAATGGGCAGAGAAAACCTCAGGGGCATACTTGGTTCATCTTGACTATGGCGTTGAATATGCATCATAGGTCAGGCTTTGCTGTCTTATGGAGTAAATACTTGCATGATGAGGTCCAAATGATTTCTTATATTTGCTTGGGATTGGTGTTCTTATGATGATCTGAAGCCTTGAATTTTTGCTCCTTATCAGTTGGCTGGTAAAATAGGTGGGACATTGTGCTTCAGGCTGGAAATCATTGAGCAGATAAGAACTAAGGAAACTTATAAGCTTACTGCTTGGCTTTTTTATAAAACTAACCTAAAAAATTAATTAGATATATATATTTTAAAAAAAATGCATAAATAACATGAAATCTAAAGGAAAAGTTAGAAAATCATAATGTTTGGTTTCTCCAATAGGTCGTGTTAGCAATCGGGTCTAAAAATTAAATTTTTAGTGAAATGATGTAGAATGGCGCAATTCGTACAAATATTAAGGAAATAAAAAAAATAGAGATTTTAAGCAAATTTTATATTTATTTTTGGTAGAGCCATATAATTTTGTGTCATCAGATTTCAATAACCCTATTCTGTTGCCTATTCCAATGCTCTTTTATTGATTTTTTATTTTATTTTTTATTTTTTCCTTTTTTTGATTTTATTATTTGTTTTCCTTTTTTTGTTTTTCTTTATTTATTTTTTCAGTTTTATATATTTATTTGTCTTTTATTTGTTTTCTAATTGTTTATTATTTATTTTATAATATTTTAAATGTATATTTTAAATGTTTTATAACATTATTTTTTAAAATTTATAAAATATTTAAAATATATTATTTGTAAAGATATGACCTTTCAAAGATGACCCAACAAGCTCAAAATCAAGGTTTTTTACATACATAAATTTAAAAAAATTATATACTAAAATATGTTGACAGCTGAATTATTTACGAAAATGATATTTTTTTTAGTCGCGTCTATCTCACAAACACAACTTTTTTTAATATTAAAATATATTTTTTTGTTTAATAAAATGTTATTAATTTTTTTCGGATCAGTATATAACCCGTGTATAGATACAAAAATGGTATATAGGTTGCGCTTATCTAGTAGGAGCGACTGGTTGTGCTTATCTGACAGGCGCGACTAGTTGAGCCTATCTGACAGGCGCGACTGGTTGAGTCTATCTCAGAGGCGCGACTGGTTGAGCCTATCTCATAAGCGTGACTGGTGGGGCTTACAGGCGCGTCTGGTGCTTAATTTTTCCTTTATATATACCCCCGAAAATCAAATGAGTAACCGACACAAAATTTAGTAGAACAGAAGTAAGAAGATAAGGAAAAGAAAGAAAGGAAAACAAGAAGAAGAATAATGTATTTTAGTTTATTTCTTTTTAAATAGAATGTAGAGTTTTGTTAGTAATTTTATTATTTGAAAGTTATTTTATTAGGTTATTAATTTTGTTAGCTTCTGAATGAAAATTTTTGCATTAAAAAATTTATGTAACATTTTTGTTATTCGAAACTGTTTTGAGAATTTTGAAATTTTTTTAACAGATCTAGTGTTGAAAATGGAGAATCACTTTTTTGTATGCATTTATTTCAATAGAGAAATTTTGACACAACTGACATTATATATTAGAGTGTTGGAGGTCGGCGAAAGGCTACAATTAGCGGATACGAGCTGTATTTATCCAGAAGTCGCAGATGTGGAAGATACGAAAATTTGTTAGGCCTCACACATGCACTTCAACACGTATGACAGAAGATCATCGAAAACCTGATTCCAAAACTATCTGTACGTGCATCATGCCAATGGTGAAAGTTAAAATTTCGGTACTGATTGCTGAAATGTAGGCACGATTCCAGTATCGAGCATCATACTGGAAGGCATGGATGACTAAACAGATGGTAATGAAGCAATTGTACGGAGATTTTGATGTATCGTACAATGAGTTATAGGGATGGATAGCCGTTATGAGGGAGTACGTGTCGGGGACTATAATTAAGTTGCAGACACGATCTTATTACGGCTCGAATGACCAACTACAACCGGGAAAAAAATTTTCTTTGGATGTTCTGGACGTTTGAACCATTTGTGCGCGCATTTCCCTACTGTAAGCCATTTGTGCAAGTAGATAAGACCTAGCTATATGGAAAATATACACAGATCCTACTTGCGGTTGCTCAAGATGGCAATAAGAACGTGCTCCCGATAGTATTTTCCATTGTAGATAAAGAGAACATGGAATCATGAGAATTTTTTCTTACCGACCTGCGGAGGTATGTTATCAGCAATGATTAATTGCCAAATTTGGTGTTCAGGTATGCCATAGAGATCTGTTTACTGCATTCGACACATCGTGACTAACTTTTATTGAGATTATAAGAATGCAGACTAGAAGAGACAAGTTATGAAAATGGGTAAAGGATTACATTATCTTTTTAATATAAGTTTTAATGTTTTAGGGTAATACTATAACTTATCTTTTCTTAATGCATATACAACGCATGAGCTAGAGCCACATATTTTTCGCCAAAGAATGACTCAACTTGAGAGTGACATGGAGGGTTAAACGAACACATCTTTTCGACAATGGTTGGGTACTATGGAGCCGGGACAATGGGCTTAAAGTTTTGATAAGGGCTTTCGTTATGGTCAAATAACCAAAAACTTGGTGGAGAGGATCAACATTGTGTTGTTGAAAACACATCTTCCAATTTCATCTGTCTTCTCGGCTACATTGTACAGGTTGGTTACCTTGAGACCAAGAATAAATCAGCAACAAGTTAACCAGATGGAGGCGGGACACGTGTTTGCTGAATATGTTAGGGATGTAATGGTTGTAAACCATCGGATGGCGAGGTCGATGGTTGTAGAAGTATATTCACGACGTAATGGAACATTTCGAGTTACAGAGACCATCAGTCGTTGACCCGGTATACCACTTAGGTCTTACGGAGCTGATATCTGAAACAGACGGTGCGATTGTAGAATATTTCAAACACTTCATTATCCCTTTGCACATGTCGTGACAGCTTGTGCTAAAGTTTCGCTCAATGTAGAACAATTTATCGATGAAATGTACACCCTTAAATGCACGTTGCGTGCATGGAGAATGAGTTTCTTGTGCTTTCTGACCTATCTACTTTGGAAGTTCCTCAGACAACTTTCGAGCTTTTCCCAGACAAAGGGTTGCGTAGGAATTCGAAAGATCGTCCGCAATCATCTAAATCCATAACAAAATGGACATTAGTGAAAAATCTGACGAGAAGCTTTGTGGCGCATGCAGATTAGCTGATCATAATCGGAGTAAATGCCCTTTCCGAAACTACCATATTTGACAATCGTCGCATTCGAGTAGAAATTGAGATGTTCATTATATGTTGAGAGGATTGAATCTAAAATTTATCTACAATTTGTTGCAGTTAATCTAATTTGACATACATAGTTAGTATAAAGTTTATTTATTTAAATTGAAAAAGAAAAAAAAATCATAAAATTGATAAATAAAATGGCAAAAAAGTCCTTACATAAATATAAATTTGATTATTTAAATTGCAAAACAAAAAAAATTAAATTGATAAAAAAAATCCCAAAAAATTCATTACATAAATATGAAATTATTTATATAACAAAACCCCTTAAAATTGATGGTTTGATAGTGTGGTTCTAGGGGTATATTTTTGTGGAGCTCGACGTTCACGTTGCGGGTGATTGCGACGATCAACGTTCTCTTCATCCATATGTGGGGGTGTGTGAAACATAGACGAAAAACCATATATCAAACACCATCGATGAACTTAAGCCGGGAGGAGTGGAGTACGGCGGTAGATGAGGACCGGGAAGAGTGGTGTACGGCGATGGATACGGGTCGGAAGGAGCGGAGTATTGAGGTGGATAAGAACCATGATGATTAGAGTACTGAGGTGGTAGTGGGCTGAAGATATCAAACTCTGAATGATATATGTGGCCTGACGAGCCCGGAAAATAGTTCTCACCCCTAGGTCTGGATGATAAGAGCTATCCTTAGAGTGTAGCTCCGGCTCTGGCTCTAGTGCATGATGCAAATTTGGAAGGGGTTGCCTAATTCGTGTTGTATGTGGAGGGACTACCATCGACTGCCCATCAAACAAAAATGGTTTCCCTATTTCACAGTACCACTGTATGTACTCTAATGAGATCTGTAAATCTAAAGCATGATCCATCTGAGGTACCCTCTCAATCGGCTGTTCCACATCGTAATATATATTCTTTATGCACTTCTCCCCAATCATTTTCATACTTCCCCCTCATGTTCATCCCATGGATCTCGCCCAATCATACTGGCAATGTCGGAATACATTGTATGTAACCGAACTGCCGGAGTACTCGATCACCATGATACCACTCCAATATTTGAAAATAATAACGGGTGTGCTAATGCATTATAAGTTTGAGTGGACATAGGCAAATGAGGGAATAATCGCCATAATTTTTGGAACAGAATACGACATCCAAATGAACTGTACAATTAATAACATTGTTATATTAACACAGGTCGAGTGAGATAAAATAATAAAATTATGTTTATACTGGAAAAAACTTCTCAATCATCAGACGGTATATCAGAACCGTGTATGACCTCCCGATACCCCAATTAGTGCTCCATCTACGAAAATAAATTGTTAGAACAATATAATCTGGGAAAAAGTTAACTAATTGTTATAACGAGTAAAAATTCATCATCTATTAGCTAGTGAAAATATATATGATTGGTGACTAATGGATGCCAAGAATGACATCCGGTAAAGTGCCCACGACTGCAGCAGTGTGAGGCATCCACCTATGTCTATCGCAGAAGGATATGTCGTGTGACAAAGTTCGCGATACAGCATGGCTAACACTGTAGACCCCCAACTATATGAACGAGTGTTATGCAAATTGGATAATAGTGGTAAGTACATCAAGTGTACCGTACTGTCGTTTGCTTCGGGGATTAGTACACCCCCTATAAGGTGCATAATGTAAGCTCGAATGGCCTGTATCACCTCTCATTCATTGGCAGTACTTAACAAATACTCAAAATTGGCCTTTAGCCATGAAAACCTTAAACTGAAAAATTTTCCCTCACTTGGCGAGCGTCTAAGTAATTCATATCCCGTGACCGCATTCCCGTCGAAGGTAAACATTAACTGTAGTGCAACATTCTCTATTGTGATGGTGCACTCCTCGTACGGCAAATGAAATGTGTGGGTCTCCGGACGCAATCGCCCAACTAAAGCTGAAATAAAGTCGTATCGCAGATTAAAAGTCCGGATCAATACCGTTGATCCGAACTCGGCTAACTCCAAGTATGACATTAAGCGTTCATATGGCAGAAACCCTACACTATTAACACAGCCCCTCAATACGCGATACGGGCCCTGACATTATTAAATTAACAAAATAGTTAATACAATATAATTTAATTTCGCAAATAACATGAGTATCAAATAAAAATTTTATTACCATATTATTAATAATACTTGATATGTGATTATTATTAATGAAAGAACCCATTTGCTACAAATCTGCAATTAAAAAAATAAATTTATTTAATTTATTTCAAAAACTACAATAAATTATTTCAAATTTTAAAAACAAAACACGGTAAATATCTAATAATTTCTCATACTTTACTTAAAATAAAAAAATCATGTTAGATTACAATAATAACATAATTAAAATTAATATAAACTATCTAAACATGAAAACATACGAATTAAAAAAATAAAAATAGAAATAGAAACATACCTTATTAGTTTCTTTCAAACAACCTATAAAATTATATAACAACAAATTTAATCAACATTTTAATAAATTAATAAAAATTGTCAAATAAATAAAAAATCAAATAAAATTACATTATATAAAAATTCCATTAAAAAATCACAAAACACTAAACTAAACACTAACAATTTATATAACCTAATTATAAATTACTAACAAAATAATTATAAAATTATTTTAGAAAAAAATACATTACTAAAAAATCACAAAACACATAACTAAACACTAACAATTTATATAGATTGAAAAAAATGTTTGAAGACTTCATTGTCATAAAAGACAATGACACAAACATATGATTCATTTCATTCGCCATGCGAGGAGTGCATCATCACTCTAGAGGGTGTTGCGCTATAGCTAAAGCTCACCATCAACGGGAATGCAGTCACGGGCATAAGTTCGATCTCTAGTCCGGTTGCCCTTTGCTATGAATTACTTGGATGTTCGCCAAGTGAGGGGAAATTTTTCAGTTTAAGGTTTTCATGGCTAAAGGGCAATTTTGAGTATTTGTTGAGTACTGCCAATGAATGGGAGGTGATGCAGGTCGTTCAAGCTTACATTATGCACCTTATAAGGGGTGTACTCATGTCGGATGCAAATGGCAGTACGGTCCACTTAATGTACTTACCCCTATTATCTAATTTGCATAACACTCGTTCATACAGTTGGGGGTCCGCAGTGTTAGCCATGCTGTATCGTGAACTTTGTCGGATGATAGATCCTTCTACGATGGACATAGGTGGATGTCTCATACTACTGCAATCATGGGCACTTTACCGGATGCCATTCTTGGCATCCATTAGTCACCAATCATATATATATTCACTCGTTAATAGGTGATAAATTTTTATTTGTTATAACAATTAGTTGACTTTTTTTTGGATTATATTGTTCTAAAAATTTGTTTTCGTAAATGGAGTACTAATCCGAGTATCGGGAGGTTATACACGGTTCTGATATACCGTTTAATGATTGAGAATCATGCTGGATAGAGGATAAGTTTTTCCAATATAAACTTAATTTTATTATTTTATCTCACTCGACCTGCGTTAGTATAACAATGTTATTAACTGTGTAGTTTATTTGGATGTCGTATTCTGTTCCAGAAATTATGGCGATTATTCCCTTATCTGCCCACGTCCACTCAAACCTATGATGCATTAGCGCATCCGTTATCAATTTTTAGATAGTGGAGTGGTACCATGGCGATCGAGTACTCCGGCAGTTCAATTGCATACAGTTGATAATACTCTAAAACGACATATTTTATATGTTAATTGCATGTTTATTTTGAGTATGATCCTACTAATTTGGGTTATTTTATGATCTTTTATCTTTTAGGGACTAAATTGGAGGCAAAAGGAAATTTAAAGGCAAAAAGTATAAATTTGAAGATATAATGGGCCAACATGCAACATAAGAAAAAATGTGGTGCCAAAAATGCAAGTATGGAAGACTTAAGGGCAAAAGTGCAAAAGAAGAGATTTTATAGTAGAAGACTCTATTTAATGTTTAATTATATTAGGATAATTATTAAGGATAATTATTTAGATTTAAATTTAGGATTTATTTTTATTTATCTTTAATTATATTTATTTATTTGTATTTATCTTTTAGAATTTAATTAGGAGCATGCTAGGTTTCTTAGTACTATAAATAGGAGATGGAATGACACAAATTTTGTCCATCTTTTGTTATAACACTCTCTCCCCATAAATTTAGTCTTTTCATATTTCAATAAAAAATCTTCATTTCCATTATTTTTTATTTTTCCACAAAAATCATGACCCACTAAATCTAATCTAACCGAAGGTTGTCGAAATTTCCCAAAAAAGGTTCATGAGGCTTAGAATCTGCGCCTAGCCTTCTCAACAGGGTATTCATCGCTTTTTTACATTATGGGGCTGACGTTTCCGTCCATACCCCTTAATAGGTGATCTTTTCAACTTGTGCAAGGAACGATCGCTTTGTCCGTTTTGGGAAGGTTACACAGTCGGTTCGTTGGCTTTCTACGTCAGAAGTTAGCGAGTCCAAGAGACAAAATGGCGTGGTATTCACCATTGAAAAGTGATGATCTAGTAGAAGATAGTCCCACAAAAGTTATTATTGGCTAGAGTCAAGCTCCGTCAAATCTTAAGTCTAAATTCTTGAAGCTAGTGGTCGTAGGCGCCCTCTTTCACTATAACTAGCTTATTCTGCTTGAGAATGATTACTTAAAAGCCATGGATTTGACCCAAAACGAATCGAGACAACCGGAGGCTAGAATCTCACTAGATAAGAAACTCTCTCTTTTCCCAAACTCTGTTTATTTTTATATTCTCCATTTTAATTTCCGTAATTTATTTAATTTCGCAATTTCAATTCGATTTCCAATTCTGCTTTTATTTTATTTTTCCAGATCAAAACATTTAATTCTGTTTTTTTATTTTTTCTGGATACACAGGTTTTCTTGGGCACAATTCTGCCCAAGGTTTCAAGAAAAAGCATTCGTGTAATCAGGTCTCTGAGGATTCGACCCTACTTCCCATTTACTATTCTTTTTCATTATTTTGTAGGAAATTGGATATATTTGGTGCTCTCAATGACCGCATCAACAGTATATCCCGACACTGCCAGTATAATTTGGCGAGATCCATGGGATGAACTAGAGGGGGAAGTATGGAAATGATTAGGGAGAAGTGCATGAAGAATATATTACGATGTGGAACAATTGGGGAAGGTACCTCAGATGGATCGTACTTTGGATCTGCAGCCCTCGTTAGAGTACATATGGTGGTACTGTGAGATAAGGAAACCATTTTTTTTTGTGGGCGGTCGATGGTAGTCTCTCCGCATACGACATGAATTGGGCAGCCCCTTCTAAATTTGCATCATACACCAGAGCCAGAGCCAGAGCCAGAGCCGGAGGCAGAGCTGAAACTACACTCTGAGGATAGTTCTTATCATCCAGATTTGGGGGTGATGACTATTTCCTAGGCTTGTCAGGTCACGGATATCATTCGGAGTTTGATATCTTCAGCCTACTACCACCTCACTACTCTAGTCATCCTAGCTCGTATCCATTTCAATACTTCACTCCTTCTGGTCCGTATCTACCGCCGTATTCCATTCCTCCCTACCTGTATCCACTACCGTACTCTACTCCTCCCGGCTCAAGTTCATCCATGGTGTTTGAGACATGATTTTTCGTCTATGTTTCACACACCCCAACATACTGATAACGAGAACGTTGATCATCGTAATCGCCCGGAACGTGAACGTCGAGCTCCACAAAAATATACCCCTAGAACCACACAATCAAACTATTAATTTTAGGGGGTTTTGTAATATAAATAACTTCATATTTATGTAATGAATTCTTTGGCATTTTATTTATCATTTTTTTTGCAATTTAAATAGTCAATTTTGTATTTATGTAATGATTTTTTTGCCACTTTATTTATCAATTTTATGGTTTTTTTTGCAATTTAAATAAATAAAATTTATACTAACTATGTAAGTTAAATTAGATTAACTGCAATAAATTGTAGGCAAGTTTTAGATTCAATCCTCTCAACATGTAATGGACAATATCTCACTTTCTACCCGATCGCAACAATTGTCCAATATGGTATATTTGGAGCAGGCTTTTACTCCGATTATGACCGATTAATCTGCATACGCCACACAGCTTCCCGTTGGATTTCTTCCTAATGTCCATTTCATTATGGATTCTGAATGATTGCGGACGACCTTTCGGGTTCTTACGCAACCCTTTGTTTGAGACAAGCTCGAAGGTCGTCAGAGGAACCTTCCAAGTAAATAGGTAAGAAAGCACGGGGAACTTGTTCTCCCATACATGCAACGTGCTTTCGAGGGTGTACACTTCATCGATAAATTGTTTTACATTGAGTGAGACTTTAGCACAAGTTGTCACAACATGTGCATAGGGTTTTGGAGATCAACTCCGTAGGACCTAAGTGGCATACCAAGTCGATGACCGATGGTCTTTGTAACTCGAAACATTTCATTACGTCGTGAATATACTTCTACAGTCATCGTCCTCGCCATCCGACGGTTTACAACTATTGCATCTCTGACATCTTCGATAAACACGTGTCCCGCCTTTATTTGGTTGACTTGTTGCTGACCCATTTTTGGCATTAAGGTAGCCAAACTGTGGAATGTAGCTGAGAAGATAGATAAAATCAGAAGATATCGTGTTTTCAGTAATACAGAGTTGATCCTCTCCACCAAGTTTGTGGTCATTTGACCATAACGAAAGCACTCATTAAAACTTTGAGCCCTTTGCCACGGCTCCATGGTACCTAACCACTATCGAAAAAATGTGTTCGTTTGACCCTTTATGTCACTTTCAAGTCGAATCATTCTTTGGCAGAAAATGTGTTACTCTAGCTCGTGCGCTGTATATGTATTAAGAAAAGAAAAATTACAGTATTGCTCTAAAACATTAAAACTTATATTGAAAAGATAATGTAATCCTTTACCTATTTTCACAACTTGTCTTTTCCAGTTTGCATTCTTATAATCTCGATGAAAGTTAGCCGCGATGTGCCGGATACATTAAACGGATATCCATGGCACACCGGAACAACTAATGGCAGTAATTAATCATTTCCCTCTATCTGAGATGATGCAAATATTATCGTTGCTAATAACATACCTCCGCAGGTCGGTAAGGAAGAATTTCCATGATTTTATGTTCTCCTTATCTACAATGGAAAATGCTATCGAGAGCACGTTCCTGTTGCTGTCTTGAGCAACCGCGAGAAGTAGGATCTGTGTATATTTTTCATATAGCCAGGTCTCATCTACTTGCACAAACGGCTTGCAGTGGGGAAATGCGTGCACACATGGATCAAACGTTCAGAACATCCGATGAAATTTTTTTTTCCAGTTGTAGTTGGTCATCTGGGCTGTAATAAGGTCGTGTTTGTAACTCAATGACAGTCCCCAACACGTACTCCCTCATAGCGGCTATCCATCCCTATAACTCATTGTACGATACATCAAAATCTCCGTACAATTGCTCCATTGCGATCTGTTTAGTTATCCATGCCTTTCGGTACGATACTCGATGCTGTAATCGTGCTTTCATTTCTGTAATTAGTACTAAAAATTTAATGGTTGGCATGTCTTTCGCCTTTGGCATGATGCACATACAGATAGTTTTGGAATCAAGTTTTAAATGATCTTCTGTCATACGTGTTGAAGTGCATGTGTGAGGCTCAACAAATTTTTGTATCTCCCACATCTACGACTTTTAGATAAATACAGCTCGTATCCGCCAATTACAGTCTTTCGCTGACCTCCAACACTCTTTATAGTCTACTGATATATTCATGTTATACTGCTTAATGGCAAATACACACTCTTCCTTACTTTCGAATATCTTGCCCATGAACAACTCCTCAGGATCAGAATATACGGTCATCTGGTGAGCAGGTAGTATTTCAAGGTACTTCGGGAACTTGGCCGCGTGCGCCACATTAGGGTTTATCTGAGACATTTGTACCACAATATTATTATGTATTACAATACAATGAATTTGGTTCTAGACTGAAGACACGTTAATGTTTCCATCCTTATTCACGTTGTTGTCGTCAATATCATATGGGACCTCGTCCGTATTGGGATCTCTATCACTATCGACTTTGTGATCGGAAGGATCACTACTATGGTATACATCATAACCAACTACATTAGTCTCGGGTGCAGCATTAAGATCAATATTGATCCCGTGTATAGTTGATTGACTATCAACGTACGATATCGGAACCACCATACACGACTCTTGAACTCTATCTTTTTCACCTAATGGAGTGGGATCTTCAGTTGCCTCCACACCAGCTGACTCAGCAAATAACTGAATCGGTGCATTTTGGTTGTTCCGAGCCCTATAATAAAGAGCAACTATTGTCTCCACGTCTTCATCATCTACAAGTTCAATTTCGGTGAATTTTATGGGATCAGTTGAAACTGGAAACTTGTAAAAAAGTTTCGAAATCCTTCTCTCACAACGTCTATAAAATTTTCACTATTATTTTCTTTCATATCATGAAACGAGATATTTCTTTTAAATCTCATTGCTACTTGTTTGCGACATTCAAATATACATCCCATGGTTATTGTCAAAATTTCTCCATCGAAATAAACACATACGAAAAACTGATTCTCCATCTTCAATACTAGATCTGTTAAAAAATTTTCAAAATTCTCAAAACAGTTTCGAATAGCAAAAAAGTTAAATAAAATTTTTAATGCAAAATTTTTCATTCAGAAGCTAACAAAATTAATAACCTAACAAAATAATTTTTAAATAATAAAATTACTAACAAAACTCAACATTCTATTTAAAAAGAAATAAATTAAAATACCTTATCCTTCTTGTTTTCATTTCTTTCTTTCTTCTCCTTATCTTCTTACTTTCGTTCTGCTAAATTTTGTGTATGTTGCTCATTTTATTTTCAAAAGTTAAGCACCAGACGCACCTGTGGATCCCACCAGTCACACCTCTGAGATAGGCTCAACCAGTCGCCCTTGTCAGATAGGCTCAACCATTTTCGTAAATTATCCAGCTGACAACCTATTTCAGTATATAATTTTTTTAAAAATTTATTTATGTAAAAAACCCTAAAAATCTCGACG
Organism: Gossypium longicalyx; assembly: GCA_025698465.1. Lineage (NCBI taxonomy): Eukaryota > Viridiplantae > Streptophyta > Magnoliopsida > Malvales > Malvaceae > Gossypium > Gossypium longicalyx. The sequence goes on along the minus strand of CM047006.1, from coordinate 13,228,071 downwards.
AAATTAAGTAAATCCCCAGCTGATGCTCCGATCATCAAATTAGCTTTCAGATAATGATTATAAAGATTAACATCAAACTTATTAGGTTTCCCATTCTCATTCAGCGATCGAACCCAGAACTCGAAAAGATCTTTCACATCAGTCCAGCGTTGTTGGGTCATCAAATTGGCGAAATGGTTCATTAAGCAGGCGTGTCGATGGATTGGGAGGGGTACTGAATCCGAAGTGCAGGGACTGGCCCAAGAGGCTTAGGGGAACAAGCAATTGGGCTAGGGAGGTTGGATTTTGGGTGGCATTAGGGTTCCTTCAGTTCTCATGGTATAAAAGGCTGTCGAAGGCTGGGCTGGGAGGGAGAGGGGTGGTTTGAGTTCTAGTGAAGTGAGTCGACCCTTAGAGTTAAGATTCTTGAGAGTGGAAATGAAATTGATTTGGTTTGCTTGGACTAGGGTTTGGGTCAAGATGGTCATTTAATGTTGAAACACAAATTTGAAAATATCAATGTAAATAAAAAAATTATTAAATAAATTTGTTCGAAAAATTAGAAGGACATTTAGACTACATCAAGGTCCCAACACAAACTTGAGAGTCATACTTGAACTAAACATGATACCAAATTATTATTTCTTTAAAATTTAAATATTATTTTTTAATATTTAAAATATATTATTTTTTATAGATATGACATTTCAAATTTATTATTTTTTTATAATATAATTTTTTTAAACATATTCAAATGTTTTTTAAAATTATATTAAAAAAATAATATTTTAAAATTCTAAATGGCTACATCAAATAAAATATTATTTTTAAAATTTTAAATATAATTTAAAAAAACTTTTGAATATCTTTAAAAATAATTAAAAAAATTATCTTTAAATTTTTTAAAAAATAATATTTTAAAATTTTAAAATTTTATAAAAATTTGAAAAAGTAAATAAAAAACGAAAAAGGAAAAATAAAAAAAAATTAGGTAAAAGGTGTTGGAATAGGCAACAGAATAGGGTATTGGAATTTGGTGGTGCCAAATTATTTTGCTCTATCAGAAAAAGATAAATTTACTTAAAGCCTCCCATTTTTTCAAAAATCGCAATATTTCTTTATTATTTATATAAGTGTCATTATTCTACATGGCTCCATAAAAAAATTGATTGTTTTAGCTTGATTATTGACGTGGCATGTTCGTGGTGCTGAACACTTTAGCTCCACCAACTTTTACTGTAAATTTTAAATTATTTTTGTATTTTTTTAAAAAATAAATCTTTTGTAATAAATTAATTTTTAAGTTAATTTTATAAAAAAAAAGCCCTTATTGCTCTCTTGGACAATCCTACAGCCGAACTGACAAATGTTGCCTTGAAAACACATCAATAGTAGTGGCTAGTGGCAGACATATACAGTATAAAGGAGAAATGCTTTGTATTTGGACTGGAGATTCTGTTAAACTATTTATGGGTTTTGGGATATTCTAAGGATTATTGGTCTACCGATACTAGTTAGGTTATAAGAACAGAAAATGGTGTGAATTTAAAGTAGAATTTATCTGGCTTGGCACAACGAAATTTACAGGTATTTGAATGGAAATACCGTTATTGGAGGTAAGAACTTGACCGATATGTGTAGGCGGTAATGATTTTACATCATAGGGTCTATTGTATCCTTCTAGTATTGATCTGGTGTTTCACTTTATTTAACATTTTTAAGGAACATTAATCAAATTGGTAGTTATGCGTGTTGTAATATCCCGAAAATTTTTACAGTGAAATATTATCCGTGATATAGTAAAATAAGGAAATAAAGTGACAAAAAGGGAAATTTTGAGTTATGTCAATATTGGAAAGTATATTATGATATATTAATTCAAGAAAGGACTAAATTGTAAAAGTGAGAAAAGTTTTGTTGCACAAGAGTAAATACTCAAAATTTGAGGGGTTAAAGTATAAATATGAAAAAGTTGAAGGACCAATAGTGTAAATATTTTAAGGGTGGAATGATCTAGAAACTAAGGAAAATGGATGAATTAGGACCAAATTGAATAGATGATGCAATTTTACCAAATTAAATGATGACTCAAGGATGAAATTTTAAAAGATAATGAAGGGCAAAATGGTCAATTGAAAGAGAGAGAAATCTAGAAAACAATGATGATGTTGCAGATATTTTAGATTAAATAAATAAATAAATAATAGTTTATTAATATTTTAATTTAATTTTTAAATGATATTTTATTATTTTATTATTATTTTACTTAGTATATATAAGGAAAGAAAGATGAAGAATCATCATTTTTTTCCATGCACCCAACGTATGAAGAGAAAAGGAAGAAAGAAACTTTCTTTTCTTTACAATTTGGTCCTTCCACCAAAAATTCACCATTTTCACCTAGAAATCAAAAGAATTTCCATATCTACTAAGAGAGAGAAATGTTAAGGAGACCATGGGGAGTTAAAATATCAAGTTGGATTCAAGAATAGAAGCTGGAGGAGAGAGAAAATCAAGTTAAAGATTAGTATCAATAGAACAAGGTAAGTACACAAGATTTCAATATGTTTTTAAGTTTGATATTATTGACAAAGCATGGAAATAATGTTATAGTAGAGTTTTCTTACATAAGGTCCTATGTTCTTGATATGTTAGTGAAGAGAAAATAAGAGAAAGTGATGAGAAATGGTGTAGAAAAAGAAAATAAGGGTGTTATAACATGGTAATTAATATCTTGTACCAAAACAGTTTTGGACAGCAGCAGTAGTATAACTTTGAAAAATCATCAAAAATTTTAGAAATCGAATTATAGGATGAATAAAGTATGAAATTAAAGCTTATTGAGTCTAGTTTTTTATAGAAGAAATTATATAAGCAATGTAACTGTAAATCATGAGATATAATCAATTTTGTGAGACAATGTCAGAATGATTTCGGGTTCCCCTGTTCTGAATTTTGAAAATCATCAAAAATTGGATAAAAATAATTATGGAATTAAATTTATATGTTTAGAATCTTTAATGAGTCTATTTCCAAGAGAAATAAAAGGGAACATCATTTGAATTCTGTACAAGGAGATAATTAATTTTTAGTGAAGAAGGGTCAGGACTGTTAGACAGCAGAACAGGGGTAAATTTAAAGAATAAAATGTACTTATTGGATAAACCAAAAATTCTGAAAATTTTATGGTAAGAAGATATATGAGTCTAGTTTCAGGAAAAATTAGCGGATCTTAATTTGGAGTTCTATAGCTCCAGATATAAATAATTTAGTGACTATGACATAGATGGACAGCTTGAATATTCATAAAAGTAATTAATAAAAATTATAGATAATATTACTTACAAGTGTGTTAAATACATTAAGGATGTGGAATGGAGAGGAGGAGGAGGAAAATATGTATGAATATTCATCTAACATGGCTAATTTGCATGTTTTAGGCTCAGGGACTAAATTGAATAAAAGTAAAACTTTATGGGTAATTTTGTAAAAATGTTAGAAATGACCAAATTGCATGAAATGAACTATTTTATTATTTAAATTACAAAATTGAATGAAATTATTAATTTAGTTCAAGATCGGGGGAAAACATGTTTTAGGGATTAAATTGAAAAGTGTTGAAATTATGGAAAATTCTGATATTTTATAGAAATCATGAACTGTTATCAATATATATGAGAATAATAGCTGGAAATAAGGATTAAATTGCAAGAATCTTATTTTCCTGACCCTAAGGATGAAATCGTCATTAAATAAAAGTTTAGGGGCAAAATGGTAATTTTGTCTAGAGCATTAATTAAATACATTAGAATATGAAATGAATGAAAATGATGATCAAATTTATTTATAAAGATCCAAACGACTCAAATAAGAGATTTGATCGTGGAAAAGAAAAGATATCGGATTAATAAAATTATAAACACAAACAAGTAATGAGGTAAGTTCATGTAACTTGAATTATATTCTTAAATGCTTGAAATGCATGTTTTTGATATGAATGTGATTTGAATGTTCATTATATGAAAATTTATGAAATAATCGACATATTGATAAAAAAAGGAAGAAATCCGGTTGAATGAAAGGAAAATTCGATGGATCTTTGAAAAGGAATTGACGATAAAAAGGATCTAGCCCGGACGGGTGATCCTATCCTGATATAGCCCTCCCGAAGAATATGTGGAAAATGGATTTAGCCCGGACGGGTAATCCGAATTAGGGTCTGAATTTAGCCTGAACTGGTAATTCAGATCCAAGCTCATTAGAGTAATTGTCGTTGCAGGGGATTTAGCCTGGACTGGTAATCCCGACAATACTCTATGAGTTTATATTACAAGGGATTTAGCCTGGACCGGTAATCCCACTGTAAGGATGAGGTTCGCGGGAGTGTGCTCTCTGATATGAAATGTGTAAGACCATGGTTGAAAGATACCATGGCAACCTGATATGAAATGTGTAAGACCATGGTTGAAAGATACCATGGCAACCTAATATGAAATGAATAAGACCATGGTTGAAAGATACCATGGCAATGTGATATGAAATGAACAAGACCATGGTTGAAAGATACCATGGCAACATGACAGAAAATGAGTAAGACCATAGTTGAAAGTTACTATTGCATCATGTCAAAGATAAATAAGACTGTGGATAGGAGACGCTATGACATCTATTGAACAATTGATATTCAGGTAATATGTATCAGATGACGAATGGTTATATGAAATGGTTGTGTGAAATATTTACAAGAACTGGTCATATAGAAATATATGTACAAAATAGTTGTATGAAATAATTATGAAGATAGATAAACGAAATAAAAATAAGTACATGGAATATAATTTATGTTAAGTTTGATATAAACTTTACCGGAATAAATATACATAAAATATATAGAAATGATGGAGCATGAAATATTGATATAATGAAATGATTGATATACACTTATGAAGAAACGGTAAGAGAATGATATGTTTCATAACATGTGCATATATGATTATCTTTGATATGTTGATACAAGGAAATTATGTAAGTAAAGACAATTATTAAACTCAAGTGTGACATGTCGAGAAAATAAGTATATCAATGTTGAATTTAGATGAAATATGTGCAAGTATACTAACAATGATGTTGTTTGACGCTTAGACAAGTGTTAAGCTATTGATTGAATGGTAACATTTTTAATTATAAGGAGCATTGAAATGGTAAGTACTTAGATGAAAATAAAATTTAAGATTTTGCGAAATTTTTTTTATGATCGCAATTTAATTCCGGTTGGTTTCTATTGTATGTTTGGGGCTTCGAGGGCCCAATAGAGAGACGTTATGATTATTTTCAAAATATGAATAATAAATGACTCAAAATTTTCTGAAAATGTTCACTAAACTCCGGTAATGCTTCGTACCCTATTCCGGTAATGGATACGGGTATGGAGTGTTACACGTGTGGTGTGGCTATGCTAGTAACTTTACATCGCAACTTGAAGATTTACAAATTAGAAAGATTATTTATCAATTTTTATTTTGTTACTGTGATGATTGAAGTTACTCATGGTAATAATAAAAAAAATTGTCAAATAGATCTTGTCCCTTTAATTTGTGGTTCTTCAAGTTGCGGTGCAAAGTTGCTAACAGGACTGTATAGATAAAAATGGAGTTACCACATCTACACTAGAAAAGAGTATGATAAACCCTATAATATAAAGTATTACTGCCCGAACATAGCAGTCAAGTTCCCTTCAAGAATAACATTTTCATTCAAATGATTATAAGTTTTGTTAAGCTAAGCCAGGTGATTCTACTTTTTGTTTGGCGTAGACACTCAGTTTGTGCCAAAACACTTGATGCACAAGTCTATTAAATTCACGCCTTTCTCATTTCGTATAATTGGTCAACCATTTATCGGTAGACTAATAATCCTTAAAACCTCTCCTAAACCCATAAATAGCTTAATAAAATGTTCTCGTCCTAATACAAAACATTTCTCCTTTATACCATCTGTCTGCCACTATTGTTATAAGTGATGGGATGTGTTTCGAAGGGCTTGTGAGCTTCAATAGATTCTCAAAGCCTGTTTTCTTTAATCTCTGTTCTACAGTCGGGTGGAAGCTAAATTTTCTTGGTAACAGATTTTCGGCAGTGTTGACAATATAAAAAATATACTTATAAAACAATCAAAGTACAGGTAATCATCAAGTTACCAACAAGATTAAACAAAAACATGTCAAAAGTGCAATAGTTATGAAAGTCTTCAGAATTCTGTCTGAAAATCATGTTATGTTGAACAAATTATGTAGTTTGCATAAGATGCTAAGGATATGTGAAATAATTGTAGGCTTTCTTGTTGAAGATAATATTGAAGAAGTCATTTTGGCAAACGAACTGGAAAAACAAGGTGTCAATTTAATTTGTTGAACATTTATTATTATACATAGTCTTTGGTGGTGATCAGACCTTGAAATCTTTCTCTGCAAAGCTTTTTTTAAGGCATTGAATATCTGCAATTACATGTTTCAACTCCCTTCAAAATATTCCCTCTTTTTCTTGGAAGCCAAACAATAATAAACATGTGATAGACTCAAACGCGTAGCCCTTCAAAAAAAAAAACTCAAATTTACATCGTCAGCATTGACAGTTGAAGGGGTCGGGAGCTCAACATTGTTTGATTCCAATCAGTAAATTTCAACGGCTATGCAGAGAACATTACTATAAAAACAAATTGATGATCAAGGATCGAGTGAATGAATACACGTATATTGTTTGTATGCAAATATAAAGAAGAAGACAAAAAACCCTAGAGTTTGTGATCATAGACTAAATTGGAAGGGCATTGTAAATTAAAGGGTATTTAAAAAGATTGTAAAGTTAGAAGGTTGAAAAAGATAATAAAAATATTGAGCTTATAGGGAAGCTATTAAAACCCAAAATCTAGTAATTTTGGAATCAATTAACAACGCTAAAAACACCCAAAGGAATGAAAAAATAGTTGAGAATTGAGATCAAGTAGCATGATTATATGAACCAATTGCCACAGTTTATTTTCTCTTTATCCAATGCCCTGTACTTAGAATGGTATCTGGTGTTTGTAGTTGTACAGCCCAAAATTTGCCCGGGGCCCAATAAGACCCAAACCCCATACATCCCCATTAAACCCCAAACAAATTTAAACCCAACTATCAGCCTAAATTAAGCAAACTCTAACCCAAATTCTTTTAACCCTAATAGCCCAACAAAAACAAAATAACAAAAAACAAAAGAAAACCTTAGGTGCGCCGTACCTAGGTCTGCCCTTGTCACATCCACCGCCACTGGCATGTTTGCCACCACCACCTGCTCCACCGCCAACAACTAGCCTACAAAAATGAAACAAACACGCAAGCAACAGATTAAAGAGGCATTGTAAAATGGCTATAAAAGCCATACAAAACCGAATGTAAAAGGGCTTTTTTTTTATCAATGAAGACAACATATTTTTCAAACACAAAATAATTGAGATTGAACATAAAAAAGAGAGCAAAACACCAAAAAAGAAATAGAGATTTGAAACACGAAGAAATCGAATACAAGAGGTGGTTCATTATTTTTTTTAATTTTTATTTTTACTTTCTTTTACTCATATCTAAAAGAAAATAAGCAAAAACATAAAAAGAAACCGAAGTCTTACCTTTTCCGTGTTTGCGTCACTGTGAATGGCCGAGGTATCCACTTCCGATGAAATGTGGTTGGAAATCGAAAAGGTTTTAGCTTTCGGGTCTTTTTGGTGGGGATTTCGGGAGTTTTGGGCTCAGATCTGGGTTTAGGAGGTCGGAAACATTAAGGGGGGACCTTTTTGGTTCCTCCAGCCACCGTGGACGGCGGCACCGTCGCCGGCGACCGACGACCGTCACGGTGGTCCGGCGCCGGGGGCACTGATCGGAGCTAGGCCGGATTCTAAAGGGGAGAGAGAGTTGAGGGCGAAATTTCTTTTTTGAAAGAGGGCTAAAATGAAGGAATTAAAAATTTTGAGGCTTAAATAGGGGTTACTAAACGGTGCTGTTTCATTAGGCCCCTCAAACTCCCAAAACAGCGTCGTTTTGAGGGGCCGATCCACGACCCGACCCGTCCGCCCAAAGATCCGCGCAGTTTTATTCTGATGGGATATTTGCCCAATAAGTCCTTTCACTTTTTTATGGTTTCGCAATTAAATTTATTTTACTTTTTAATTTACCCCCACGATTTTATTTCGATTTTAAATTGGTCCCCCCTTAAGCTGTGCGTTTTGGAGGGAGGGGATATTTTCCCCTTTAGCCCCTCCATGTTATTCGCGCCTCTTAATTCTGCCCTTCCCCTTTCTTTTATTTTAGATTTGCCCCATAAATTTATGTTTTTAGTTCAATTTCAGTCCTTTTTTTTGGCTATCTTGGCTACTTTATTATTAAATTAATTATTCTTAATATTATTATTATTACTATTGTTATTATTATTATTATTTTTATTACTACCATTATTCTTATTAACATATTATTATTATTTTTACTATATTATTATTTCCTGTTTTTATATATTATTATTGTCATTAACATATATTATTAATATATTGTTATTCTCTATTATTTTTATTATTACCATATCTTTATTATTAAGGTATTATTTTCATTATTCTCTGTTTTATTATTATTATTATTATTATTATTATTATTATTATTATTATTATCATTATTTATTTGTTTGTTTTATTTAATATTTTTCATTATTCTCTCATTTATTTGCTTATATTTTTTATTTATTCATTCGTTATTTGACGCTTTTTTTTATCAAATAATTTTGTTTATTTACTTATGGTTTTTATTAACCTTTTATTTATTTTATTGATTATTTTGCACTTGTTATCGTTATTCACGTTATTGCGTTTATTATGTTTTTGTTGTACATGTTAGCACTATAATTTGCTTTCTCATTTTACCATAAAATCGTAATTACATTAGTCTTTTACTCGACACATACAATTACGTTTTCTAAAGTAAGGTAATATTCTGTGTTTAGAAATTCGAGAAAATCGTGCCCTAACTTACTGGGTTTCGATTTTTCTCATTTAAACTAAATAACGGAATATTATTTTAAATCGCAATACGAGTTTTGAATAAAATGCTTATTCTCAGAGATACGAGATGTTATGTCCTAACTTACTGGATATGATATCTTGTACCTCGAGATTAATTTTTTTTTTGCAAATAAAGGCAATATTCGGTATTTAGAAATTCGAGAAAACGTACCCTAACTTACTGAGTTTCGATTTTTCTCGTTTACCCTAAATAATCGAACATTCTTTTAAAAAAATGGTTAAAATACATGAATTTTAAATAAAGGTGAGCTCATTCTCAAAATTCGAGATGTCGTGTCCTAACTTATAGGATGTGACATTTTATTACTTCAAGACAAGAGGGTCTTTAACATCCGAGCGTTTTTTTTTTTTACAAAAAGAGGGATCGTATTTTAAAAGTCTTTTAAGTTTTCAATTCTCGACACCAAGACACTAATTAATCAACTAGGTATCAATTTTTGGGCGTTACGAGAGTGCTAATCCTTCTTCGTACGTTACCGACTCCCGAATCTATTTTTTTTAACTTCGTGGACCAAAATCGTTGTTTAAATAAATCAAATCATTTATTAAAAATAACCACTTTACGAGATGACCCGATCACACCTCATCAAAAAGGATTAGTGGCGACTCCCGTTTTTCGTTTTCATTTCCAAAACAAGTCGATCCCGTTTCAGAAAATGGTTTCGACAGTAGTAATTATAAATTTTTGAGTTGATAATTAAGAAATCCTTTTGCCTAAACCTTTTTAATAGACTAGATGTTTTGTGTTGGTGTTGGTAGTATAAAATTTACCTTTATTTCGACTTGAATGTCTATTCCTTCTGCTAGGTTTGATTTAGCAATCTAATAAGTTGTCCACTTCACGTTAAAGAAAATGAAGTTTAAATAGTGTTTTGACTTAGATCTCAACAGGGGTTGTAGCTCAAATGGTAGAGCGCTCGCTTTGCATGCGAGAGGTACAGGGTTCGATCCCCTGCAACTCCAAAAAAGACTTATTTTTTGAATTATCAGTCAAGCAACCCCCTAATTGATCAAAATCCCACCACCATCTGACCCAAAGCTCCCTCATTTTCAACCCAAACGTAGGATGTCATTCAAAATCAGGTTTTTTTTTCTCCTAATATACAAGTTTGGTGATTTAATTAGCTGTGGATTAATTAGGAAATGGACAAAAACAAAATTGAAGTTGGTCTCTGGAGGTGCCGATTTCACTGTTCTCTTATGTTTTTTTCATGCAGCAGCATCAACGTATCAGAAGAAGGAGCCCATGAGTATGCATGAAGGAAAAATGTAAGAAAGAAAGGAAAATAAAGAACCCGTGGCAGCATGCATGAAAGCAGGAAAATGTAGTGTTTTGTTTGCATGTAGCAGAGCAAAGAAATAATGAACCCGTGAACCAGCATGCATGAAAGAAGCAGAAAAAATATACTTGTATGCAGAAGTGAAGAAATTACTGAAGCATGCAATATGTAAATAATTGAGGTAGGTAAGTATGGGTTAATTGTTATCTTTGAATGAAAGTTTAAAATATTATGCAATTTAGTCCTTCTAATTTTGTGTATATAAATGGACAACCACTCTTCTCTTATTTTCTATCTAAAAATTTTTCTCCTTTCTATTTCTCCTAACATCTTTTTCTGTTTCTCCAAACATAATTCTCTACAAATACATCACTAACAAGTAAGTTATTTTTTTTAAGTTGATAAATGTGAAATTTAGAGATTAGTTGAATGTTTATTGTTATATTTGATATATATTTTTTATAATTATTACTATATAATAGTTTTCAACTTACGTACTTCTATACAATTAAATTCTTAATAAATGATTGATAATATATAAAAAAATTTAATAATTTTAATGATAAACGATTTATAAATGAGTAGTATATGATACCATTTTGAAAATAAATAACAATACAGAGGTAAACAACTTCATAATATAGCAATAAATAACTTATAATGCATAAGTAAAAAATATTATAAATAAAAAGTAAATGGTTGATAGCAGAAGATAATAACAAATTTTATAATTATGATTGTAAAAGAAATATATATACCTCACTAGTATACTTTTATTTTATAAATATCACCTTTATAATACCTAAATCGAAAATACATATTTATATATTAAATATTAATACTTAATTAAAAATACATCAAATTAATTAATAAATTTTATTATAAAATAATATTCATAATTTAATGACTGTTCACTAATATTAAGATTTCAAATTTTGAATATATTATTATTTCATAATATCACATAGTGGCACTAAAACTATATATATACATATATATATATATATATATAAGAGGGAGGGAGAGAGCTTCCTTTGATGTATTTGTAATTATCACATTTCGTGGGCATTGCAAAGCAATGATGGTTAAATACAATGAGTTCAAATATCAAATAATATAGAAAATAAACAAACTCAAACCTGTTAAGATAAGTTAAAAAGAAGAATGAAAGAATGAATTGCCTTGCAAGAAAAGAAAAGGTAAAAGGAAACAGTAAAAAAATTGGACCTACTTCAGCAAACTATTTCTGATCTACACTAACAGCCCTCCCCTCCCACCATGCTCATTCTTCAGCGTTTCTTGCATCGCCAATGCTGCCGATACTTCATCCTCTGCCCAAAGTAACATCATCATCAGTTCTATCGACTAATTTAAGGGTCACCAATATGTGTGATATTTTACTTTTATAATCTATGTACGCGTGATTCCTAGAAGGTGTTTTGTTGGATTAGTTTGAGAATTACCCGTTCAAAAACAAATTTGACAGCCCTGGTCCTGAGACCTTCTGGTGCTACATCAATCATTTTTTCACAAACGGTTTCTGACAAACAAGTAGCCGCTGATCGTTACCATTCTGAACATCAATCACCCTTGCATCCCATCGTACTTGTGTAGCATGTGCACGTGCTAGTTCTATAGCTCCTAGTTTATCAGAGAGCACAACCCAGCCCTGCGAGCAAACACAACCTCATAACTTCTGATACACAGTTGATCAAGTAAAAACTACTTCACAAACTATTCATTAATATAGCATATTTTGCAGCATATCAAATTATATGGTATTATAGGGCATTGATTAGAATTATTGTTGTTTTTTTGGGAGGGGAGCACGTTGGGTAGGATGAGGATGTTGAGTATAAAATGATAGTTTTTCCTTCAATCTAACAAACAATTAAGAGGTCTTAGGGGGCAATTCCTGCACAAGAAAAGAATGAGAGAAAAAGGGACTGCATTGAATATGAAGTAGACATCCAGAAAATCAAAATACCTCAGGGCGTAGAATTCGATCCATCTCTACAAATAACTCCACCAAACTACACCTCTCTGAAGTAAGATGTGAGAGGAGCCCATTCGCATGAAGCAAGTCGTATGTTCGAGGATATGTTGGGAAGGGTTCACACCTGAACAGATCAGATATATTAGATATTGTTAATATGGTTGATAGAATGATCCGCAGCTGCATTTTATTATGAAAAAAACAGAGAAAAAGGAACTTCCGAATGTTCAACAGGAGCTCAAGAGAGAAAATTCCATATGCAGATTCAAAATGTAAATTTCATTAGCAGTCAAATATAGTTCAAACTTCAGCCAACTGAAGATTCTCGTATATAGAAAAATGAAACAGTAATATTCAATTTAAGAATGAATCTAACTAAAGAAAAATATATTAACAGAACCATTATTATTACAAACTTAAATATTAACTTAATCTTTAAACAAAATGAGAAAGTGCACTTCTAAAAACCTGGGAAGATATACACACAAAGAACAAAGAAATTAAAATTTGCACTCCAACGCCAGCTTTTAACTACCAACTTAAACAAATTACTTTCGTGAAGTTTTAAGAAGCTAACCAGTCATGAAAAACACCAGGAAAGCCTCGGTCAAGAATGAGAGGAAGTGTATTGCGTGCCCTAACAGGTACAACATTCATCACCCACACTGATTTCATTTCCTCCAGGAATGCAGCATTTAAACCCCCATAATGAGCATTCATGTCCATCACATTGCGTACCATATTAAATGGAGGCAACGGGTCTTCATCGCCTGGCCTCTTGGGATGGTCAGAGAAAATTAATGGTGTAAGCAAAGACCAATAATTTTTTAAAGCTAATTTCCAAACTTGCAAGTCTTCAAAGAAATCTTCTGGACTGACACCTGCAGCCATTAACTTAAATCAATATACTACATGAGCTGTGGATTGCATACAACAACCCGAGTGCAGAATGAAAACGTGGGTGCAGGGAGAGAAAAATAATTTGGGGTGGAACAATACTTTCCATGAACTTCAAGCTCCACAGAGCTCAAATCTGGGCTAGAAGACTTGCTCTGAATAGGAATCCAGCGTTTGCTGGAAGCTCCAATAATACATGGCATCAAGGTTTGATAATAGGGAGCATCATATCCTTCTTTGCATAGGGGTACCTCATTTTTCTTGCTATATTCAAGAAACATTAAGTTAGCAAAACATCAGCACACGTCAGATTGTTAAGGGGAACAAATACAACAAAATCAAAGTACAAGGGTAGAGCAACCAAAAAATGGTTTTAATGAGTTGTTTATAACGAAATTGAATAAAGATTCACTTTGAAAAGAGTGAACATTTTCTGCATATACTCACAGAGAAGAATAGCAATGAGCATCAGCAGTTTTCTGCCAGATGAATGTCTCATCTTGTTGTGCAATAAGACTCCAACAAATCTTTTCAGTGAATTGTGCCAGTGGAGTTAACATGCTTCTTTTCTTCGAACTTGTTGCATGCCCAGGTGGCTTACTTATAGGTGAGGTTATAACAAAAAATCCTCCAGGCTTGAGTAACCGGTCAAATTCTATAAGAAACATCCCCTCTGTTTTATAAAATCATAGTTAGAAAGTAAAGCATATGTAATTTTTACAATAGGAAGCAATACTATTAAACTCTGAAAGTACCTTTCTTGTCCCAAATAATACCGCACTGAGCACAATGAACCATGTCAAATGACAATGATGGATATGGTAGTTGTCTCGATATGAAATCGCCAATCATTGCTGGAAGACCTCTCTCAAGAGCTATTTGAACTTGGCTTCCAGTTGCCTCATATGCAGCAACACAAAGAGCCATCAACTTTAGTGAAACTAAATGAGCTCCAAAACTTCCAAATCCACAACCAATATCAAGAACAGTGCGTACCTGTAACCAAAGTAGGAGCATTAAATACCATGTGGTGCAGATAGTTTTACTTCCCCTTGAAGACCATACACATAAGGTATCTTTCTCATATTTGTAAACATGACAATCTAAAACATTAGAAAATATTTGATTCCAAAATACCAAACTCTCAAAACTCATGGTACTCCAAAAGGGTAAAATAGTATCATGAAATGAAATAAAGACTTACACCAACTTGAAAAAATTCAGAGTCACTTCCCAGTCCCATCATCTCCGCAATCTGGCGAGAATAATCTTTGACACCATCAAAGATTAAGCCGTCCTGAGAGTGAAAAGCAATTTGATTCTCTTCGAGCAACATCATTCTAGATAATTTGGTAAAAGATTATGAACGTAAATTAGAAAGCTGTTACTAATGGCATAAAGAACAAAGAATGAAGGATGATGTATAAGCTGGTATAAAAAAAACAGATACTAGCAAATTATAAAAGGTAAAGTTTGTAACAGAGGGAGATATGCATGATACTTTATGTACATTTAGAAAGCATCCAAATGCATTTACTAAATACCTTTTTGTTATGCTTCCAGAAGAAAGGAATTGGTCTTTGGTTATCTTCACATTTCCAGTCCATATTACATCCCTACCAGCTGGCCAACGGAGTGGAATCTTATAATCCTTCGGAGGGCGAACTAAACAAAACTTTCCTTGGCTCGATACTTCACAATGCCGATCAAACTCTTCTCCATCTTTAAACCCTAATAATACATTTGCAGTTACATTGTAACAAGGAACATAATTTTCTCTTTCTTTGCCGCATAAGCCAAGCTCCCCTTGGCGACCAGCTCCAGACGAGACAGTTCTCAGCTGAAAATAGTCAACTGCAGCTTGCTCCTTTAACCTTCTATAGTTTGAATAAATCTCTGGGACTGGAGTGACAGTTACATAGTCAAATGACTTAGGAAACGATGGTCCAAAGACTGCAATCAGCACAAGCACGCTAGTGAAGCACAATACCAACCAACTGACCGGCAGTCTACGGCCGCAAGTAAGAGAAAGTTTACTGAGCAAAGGGCTTCTCATGTCCAAAGCTTTAAAGGATTGAGGTTTTGGAAAACCACTAAATAACCAGTTCCTTTAGATTAAATCTACAAGAACCACGAAAACCGTAACCTATTATCACATATAAGCTTCTATATAAGTAATCATGTACGGGGACAAATCCAATAAGCATTGAAACCACCTCCTCTACACTCCTGCCCGCACGGATCTTTCTCCAATAATCACAAGTAACAGATAAAACGATAGTGGAAAATACCCAAGTTCACTCTAAATCCACCGTAATCAGTACTAAGAAAAACTACGAAAATCTAGCTGAATTTCAATTTTTTATTAAGGATCAATAGTTCATTCCACAATCGAACTGTAGAGAAGAGAATTACACAATTCTTGGTCCAAAACGAAACCAAACTTTACTGCAGTATACACTTTTAACATAATCCAAACAGAGCCGATCTCAGCTCAATTTTGAGTAATGTCAATTCCTCAGTTTCCAACAAGTGAGCAGCTAATCGCATCAAGCTGCAAATGATCCACCAAAACCAATATTCAAAAGAAGGAAAATTTGATTCTTTTAACGGTCTGTTAGGTAGATGAAATGATATTAAATCTAGCAACAGTATTCTAAAGCTTACAACAGACAATTTAGTATGTATTAAACTCAGAATTCCTTTAAAACGTAAATAGTTCCATTTTGGGGAATCCGGTAAAAGTAAGTCAGATCTCGAAAAGGAAACAATAACAGATTGAGATCATTGAAAAAGCAGGAAAAAAGAAAAGAGAAAGGAGTAAATTGAAAACTGAAAATAAAAATTAAAAGAAAAAACAAGAACCTAATTAGAGTTTAAGTGGGAGCGTACCGGTGGAGAATCAAAATTCGAAATTGACAATTGTAGAGAGCTACGGAGCGAAAGAGAGGAATGGTTAATAAGATAATCAGATCCAAAGCTTAAAGGCTCCCATTTTTATTTAGAAAAACGACAAATAATGAGAAGAAATCATAATACAAGGACTTTAATTGTGTTTTTGGGGTTTTGTTTTTTTTTTTTTTTTACTTAATAACTAGAAGTAATCCCCACGGGGATTTTACTTTTTAAATATTTTAGTTAATTCAACCAATATTTTAAAGAAATAAAATGAAGAGTAATTTGAGAAAAATCCAATTATTAATAAATAATATTCCTTAATCTTTATAAAAAAGTTAATTTTATTTAAATGTAAACTATTATAAAAAAGACTCGTAAAATTGAGTAAAAGAGAATTAGCAATCCTCAAATACTTTTTAATTTTTAAGCTCCATACAGTAATTTTATTTGTTATTTATCTAAAAATTTGGTTAACAAGATAAAAAAAAAAAAAAAACACAAGTGTGGTAGGAAATTAGACTACATGTGTCCGTTTTTTAAACGGGTCAAATTTTAGGTAATTTTTTTGATCTAGTACAACTCAATTTGAATTTGTAAAAAAAAAAAAATTATTTTTTACTGTTTTGTCACTGTTTTTCATTGTTTTGTTATCACATTACTATTATTTTATTGTTATTATTTGGACTTTGAATATTATATAGCTATTATTTTATTATTAATTTTATTACTATTTTAGAGGTATTTACTTACTAAGTTGTATTTATCTTATTATTATTTAAGTATATATCTTTTTAAAATTTTTATATAAAAAATTATTCCAAGAGTGAAATTAGAAATTTTTCTAGATCCTTAAATTAAGTTGTATAATTTTAGGAGAGTTAAAATGTTATTTTATTATTTTAATAACTTAAATGATTAAATTAAAATTTTATATTTTTTTTTAATTTGGTGTAATTTTATCACCTATTAAAAATTTTATAAATTTTAAAGAGTTAAAATATATTTCCCTTCACAACCCTCTGCCGCCGCTGATCTCCGTATTGTTCAACTAGATAATGAATTGTAGCTTTGCAAATATTAAACTGCATTCCACTGATTCTTATTTTCTTGAAGTGTTCATCAATTTTGAAACATGTTAAAATACAGGCGTAGGAATATGACAAAATATTTAAAAGAAAGTTGAACATACAATTGCCAAAACACACACCAGCCAGTAGGCAACACTCGCATTCTAGTCCAAATAAAATGAACCGCAGTGCATGATATTTATGAATTTGCCAAAAATCTAGAAATCTGAAATTGATCAGATATATAGTATATGTTCACATGTAGAGGCAATATAAATTGCATGTTGTATGTATGCAGGAATTGAGCCGTTTGTGACACTCCACCATTGGGATCTTCCTCAGGCATTGGAGGACAAATACAACGGATGGCTAGATCCTAAAATTATGTAAATAGGACCCTCATCATTATAAAAGTAGTACTATTATTACTATTATTATATATCTTCTTTAGTCTTTCTTCTAAGGGGTAATGAACCATGGCTTTACTCATTTGCAGCAAGGACTCTGCAAATTATGCTGAGACATGCTTCAAGATGTTTGGTGACAGGGTGAAATACTGGACTACGTTCCATGAACCCGACACATTTACAGTGCAAGGTTATGATGTCGGTTTAGAAGCACCAGGAAGCTGTTCCATCCTTTTTCAGCTCTTCTGCAAAGTTGGGAACTCTACAACTGAGCCTTACATAGTTGCCCATAACGTTCTTCTTTCTCATGCAACTACTGCAGACGTTTACAGGAAAAAGTACAAGGTAAAATGGAATGTCAGATTCAGGTATACATCTGATACAAACTAGTATTTCAAGCAAAATGAGACGGTTGGTTGGTTTACATTTAAAATTTTATAATTCAATTATTTTCCAAGGTTTCATTCTTGGAAGATCATACGCCTACACTAATATCTGGATGTGAATCGAACACAGAAAATTAAAATAAAAAATGGAGAGTCAAGAGAAGATATATAGGATGATGATGTTAATGTTTTGTTGTCCCTTAAAATTTTATATAGGATGATGATGTTAATGTATTGTTAACCCTTCAAAGTTAAGTTATGACCACTTCCAGTCTTGAATTGCCTTTAAGCAGAAGATCTAAATTTTACTTCTTTTTTTAATTGTTATTACAGGTATGGATGATTCAAATAACCCATTTATCCCTGCTTTGAAGGATGAAATAGAATCAAATTCCACAATGATTACTTAAATAACCTGCTAGCTGCTATCAGGTATGTAACCATACAATGCCTTACATTCATATTCAAATGTTACGTATTTTATACGATATGTTGATGTACTTTTGAAGAGGAATGGCGATTAAGCTTTCAAGAATTGTAGAGGGGCATGGCCGCATGGGAGCTGGTATTCCGAATGCGCTTTGATATTTAAGTTACAAATAGTGATTCAAAGAAAGAAATATCCAGAAATTTGACCTACAATTTTATACAGAAAATTCTTTTTCTTTGCAATGATTGGGATCTATTCCTTCGAATATGTAACAATGCCTTGCATTCATATTCTAATTAATATTATATCAATCGACTTACGAGGTAGACAATGTGACAGAGGGTTCAATTTCGGATACAGGTATAAAATGATGATATTTTGTAGGTATTAAAAAAAAAAATTGGTACCTTCATCATTGAGTGAAGAAACATGAGGATAAAAAAGAGAAAAGAAAATGAGTTTTTTAGCTAAATAATATCAAAATAATAATTAATTACAAAAAAATGTATTGAAAACAAATTATTATAAAATTAGGCATTTGCTACAATGTTTTGATGGTGCAACCTGACATATTAGCGGCATTAGACTGAAATGTAATGACTTAAAATATTTAGGGACCTGATTCAAAAATTTACCGTTTTGATTGCCAGCTGGAAAAAAGTTTTAATGGTGTTGTTTGTTACTTTAAATGGGTAAATTGTTGCATAACCCCCCTTGTTTATTATTTTTGTCTTTTTGACTAAAACACTTTTTAAGTTTTTTTCTTTTTAAAATCTCTCGCATTGAAAATTTTCATTTGCTTCTCAAATCTAGGGAGTACCCAAAGGAGTACTGCACTAGCAACGGCAACCCCAGGAGACTAAATTCAACATCCTCATCTTCTTCATCAACGATGAGCGTTCGTCTGACTATAGTTACAAGTCATAAACATATTTCTCTTCCCCAAAACTTCAGCCATAACTTTTTTTTCTCACAACAAAAATAAAAAAAAACGAAGGTTGAAAATTGAACCCTTTGCTATAATCTCACAATCAAAATTAAAACAACAAAAACAGATCAAAATTAAAACAACAAAAACAGAGGAGAGTTTCTTTTGCAGTGTCTTTGAGGTTTAAAGCAAAAGTGATTTCCTTTTTTTTTTGTGTAGGATTTGTTTTGCCAGTTTTTGTTTGTTATGACGAAGAAGATGAGGATTTTGAAGTCAGTCTCGTGAGGTTGCCATTCTTGGTGTAGTACTCCTTCGGGTACTCTCCAAATCTGAGAAACAAATGAAAACTTCCAATGTGGAAGATGTTAAAAAAAAAAAAAAAAACTTAAAAGTGTTTTAATAAAAAAGACAAAAATAATAAACAAGAGGGGTTATGAAGCAATTTACCCATTTAAATTTTGGTGTCGCCACTATGTCATGGCACTCTTAAAGCCCTTCTTTCAGCTGCCAATCAAAACAATAAATTTACAAATCAGGTCCCTGAATATTTAAGTTATCACATTTTAGTTTGGTGCTGCCAATATATCAGGTGACACTGTCAGAACACTGTAGTAAATATCTATTTTTGTAATTTATCTATTTTCCTACCTTTTTTGTAATTAATTATTTTAAATATTATTCGGGTAAAAAACGAAAAAAAAATTTGATATATACCTGACTAAAAACAGAAATGTGAATTTAGAATGAGAGAAAGATAGAAGGTGAAAGAAATAATTGTTTTGGTGGTTAATCCAAACGGAAAAAGCCTTCGGCGGTGGACAGTTCGCAACGGCGAAAATGATTTTTTACTATTTAATTTATCTTATTTTTTAAAACAATAATGAATAATTTCCATTAACAGAGAAAAAAGACATTGAAAATTAAAACAAGAAGAAAACTTATCAAAACCTTTCTTCTCCCCTAACATACGAAAAACAATAAAGCAAATAAGAAGCCATGAAAGAGTTGTCCATACCCGATTTTTGGCTGGATTTTCATTGGTTCTTGAGGAAACGTTTTATTTCCCCAAGCACCGTTTTTAACTTTCTTAGTTTTATTATCATTTAATATGTTTACATGCTAAACCATTTATTTATTTAACGATCGAGTAAAATCCATCTATTTTCCATAAAAATATATTTTGTATTTAATGGCTTTTTAACTCATTAATTAACCCAATATTTTCCAAAAGAAAAAAAAATTAGGTTGATAAATGCTAATCAATCCAACCACTTAACCCTTTTTTTTTTTTTGTTTTTTTGTTATTTTAACTTTTCTTCAAACTCCCCCATAATTTTTTACTTTTCTCAAAAGTTTTCCAATTTTCCAGTTTTCTTTCTAACCATAAATTTTTCAATTTTAACTAGGTATATATCAATTTTTTCTTCTTCTTTGTCCCGATGCATCTTCACTCGATGTTGAAGGTATCAGTTTTTTTTGTTGAACTTAATCTAGGTCTTCATTTTAGAGAATTAATAACAATTTTTTAAAAAATTTTCCAGTGCCACCATAGATATTGACGACACCTATTAAAAAAATCATTTAAAAAAAAACACACGGGTGTCGCCAATATCAAGGCCGGTAACAAAACACCAATGCCGCCAATGACAATAACAACACCAAAAATATATCTGAAATATTTTTTTTTAATAAAAATGCCGATGCCACCAATGACAATAGCACCAGCTATTATAATATAATATTTTATTCTTTTTCCCTCAAAATACATGTATTTTGGCATGACATGTATGCAAGGGTAAAGGTAAAATAAAATTTTGGAGGGCAAAAATTAAATTTTAATTTTTAATAGTATATATCTTTATAATCTATAAATGATTAAATTATTTTTTTATCATTTTTAAAAGATAAAGTGCAATTTTACTTTAACTAATTTAAAATTTTTAAATTTTTAAAGGGTTTAAATAGATATTTTTTATTTTAGAGGAGTAAAGGCCGCTGCCAGCCCCCTAGATATGCCACTACATGTACGCATATTTTTACTAGTGTCTCCAATGACAACCGTAACAACAAAGTTTACTCAGTGTAGCAAACAGTTATTTTTATACATAATTTTCTAGGTGAGTCATTTTTATAATTAATAAATTTTTTTTGGATCAAGTCCAAAAAGAAACCAAGGGAAGATGGTTGCAATGTTTAAGGGTACTAAATAAGTATCATTTGCTTGAAAATTTCAGTTTCTCAAAAGTGATTTTGCTCGGATGAAAAAGCTAAAAATTTTAGTTCTTTTTAGCCGAAAGCAATTTTGACTTTTAATTTACTTTCTTATCCTTCATTTTTCTTTTCCCAAAACACACATATACTCCCAATTCTTCTTCAACCAAAAACAGCTTAAGCTCCAATGGAAATGATCTTAGACCCTGTAAACTCAACCCCAGAGCTGTCATTTCCATCTCTAACCAGTATTTTTTTATTTCTAAGGGGTTCTTTTTTTCACTTATATTTTTCTTTGTAAATAGTCAACACAAACAAACTTAAAAGAAAAAGATCGAAATTTGGATATGAACTCATGAACGCCATTGAACGCTTCTTGGTTGGAGAAGACGTTAGTGAAGAATGGTGCTAATAGTGGGAAGGGCGGTAGGGCTTCTTTGTTTTAGAGAAGAAAATTGAAAAGATGAGAGATATTTGTTTTCTTTTCTTTCTTTCTTTTTTAATTTTGAGTAATAATAAATGTTGAGAAACAAAAATATTTAGGTGTCACTCGTATTTGTAATTTTATAATATCATGTTAAAATGGATATTTTATTTTTTAAAAATAATTTTTAACAATAATACTAAACACTTAAATTTTAAACCAAAATTTTCAAATACTCTTTTACGCTAAACTATCGAAAACCTTAAAAATTACTTCCAAGGACTCCGTCAAATGGTTCAAGACCTTCCTAGCCTCTTCTTAAATTATGGGAATAATTGAATACAACAATTGTATGGAAACTGTTGTTTTACGGGGGACATATTATTGATGTTGTAAGAATACTGAAAGATGACAACATTTCAATTCTAAAAGCTGCTATCGTTGTAAACGCCACCAAGTTTCCAATCAGTTTGGTGCAGCATCGTCGGACTGCAGCATTTCACCTTTCGATAACCCGAAGAAAACCATAACCTAAAGATAAACCCCCAAGTTTTAACTCAATTACTTTACGCAACCATCTTTAAATGGTGGTGTTCAAATAGGTCTCAAAGTTTGGATTTCATCATCTTCCATCTCTCCATGTTGTCAAATTACAGCCTCCTTTTATTATACCAGAAAAGGTAAAAGCCAGAAGGTGAAAAGGGAATGTGATGTTACACAATTTATTTTTTTTGTCAAAATGTTGTGGTCCTTTTAAGACGTTGCTGTCTTGCTTGTTGCCTCACATTTCACATGTCTTTTGGAAATATATTTGCAAATTAAAGAGGACGTTATATATATTTGTAGTGTCTAGTGTCTGGTGTTTGGTCCCTTTTAAAACATTAATATACTGTCTTATTTGCAGATGTAATGTGTTTCTCCCTTGATGTATCAACATCAGCTTTAATCACCTGGGATTTGGATGTCTATGCATGTATTCGATTTGATCATACATTCATTACATTTACATAAAACATGCCTCTCAAAATTTATGTATCAAAATCATAAAAAGTTTTGTAAATGATAAATAAAAAAATAAAAGAAACCTTTATTATAAATATACGTAAATTAATTGACATACGATGATGCAGGCGGGACATCCAAATCGTGGTCGTTACAATTACTATACTTACATATGTATATGTTTTTTGTCCCTTTAAGGAAGACAATCCATGTAGCACATGCGGTTTGGCCTCAACAGCAATGGAACCCACCAGCTTTGCTTGCAGCACCTATTTTACATCATAAAATCATCGTATGTTAAATTAATATATTTCTTAAAATAATTTTATTTTTTTATATTCAAATATGTTATGAATACAATCGTCCAGCTAGAGCAACCAGGGGCAGATGCTTTGGTTCTTTCATTAAATTAACATTTTTTTTTCTTTTGATGTCTTCATACATTCAATGAAGTAAATAAATCATTATACCTTTTAACTTTAACCTAAAATTTTATAATTTTATTTTCATCCATCACAAAAATCACTGCATAAAGCTAGAAGTAGTTGAGAGATGAGTGCAACCATTTACAGAAGGTGGGCCGACATTCCTTGCACTTTCATCATATTCCAGCATGGGTTAAGGGCTTCAAATTTTGACTTAATTTTTCTTTGTTTATTTTAATGCAACTTTCAAACCGAAACTTTCCTTTTAAGTTCCATCATTTTTTGGCATTATATACACAAAAATTGGAATGTAATCACAATTTCTTGGGAATGAAAATGATGCCCTAACTTTGTGAAGAATCAAATTGATTGAAGGTAGGTTTTAAATCGATTTCATCAAAGGCCAGATTGTTCAAACAATTCTTCGTTTGACCCATCACATTATTAAGTTGCTGATATGTTGTTTACATCATCAACTCATCACATGTTAATCCTGTTCAAAATATTGCTAAATAATTTCTTTTTCTATTCACAAGTGTATTAGGTTGTAGAGATGGACATTTGGGTTCAATCCCAACCAACTTCATCTCTTAGCCTTAATTGTAAAAAAAAAAAAATATATATATATATATATTCAAGATCCCTTGTTTTCGCACCATTAGATAATGCATTAGTTACGTCATTTATTTCTCGATAAACATGCTCTAGACACCATGATATAAAAAAAAAAAAAACCTTTATAATTTGACACCAACAATAATATATGTAATTATTGATTATCCCATTTCCACTCGTATTTCAACTAATTTTTTAATATATAAATTTTATTGATCAAATCGTCGTAAGTTTTTGTGTTAATAAAAAATTATAATTTAAAATCCAACAAGTATTTGAGAATGTGACTCAACTAACCTTCACCTATAATAAAAGATTACATATTTAAGAATTGAGAGAAAAGTTGATGATGCAAACAAAGAATTCAACCAGGAAAGAAAATAGAATTAATCTTTAAAAACTTAGAAAAGAAGTGAGCAAATAAAAAACCATAAGGATTGAGCCAATGTTATACTTTCATCAATTCCAAATCTACACACGTATATGTATGAATATAATTGAAATAAATTATTAAGTTTTATTAACCAAAGATTTCTTTACTATTATATTTCTGCCAGTTTTCTTCAACAATTATTTTCGCTTTACTAATTTTATTGTTTTAGTTAGATTTTCTAGATTAGTTTAGTAAAAAAATCATTTTATTTTATTTGTTTAATCTTAGATTTAGTAGTTAGTTAATTTAATTATTTAAGTTGTCATACTTCTTTGTTTGTTGGATTTGATTATCGAAATACTTCCTTTTACAAAATTATTTTTTTATAATTTAGTTTTACTAGTAATATGTGTACTTGTGTGTTGTTTACCAAAATGGTAACATAATATAATATAAATTTTTATATGAAATACAAAATTAATTATTATACAAAAAAAATTTTAGATTTTACTATTTAAAGCAATTTTTTCCTTTACTTTTTTGGTTAGCGGAAATATACATAAAAATAATTCTATATAAATTTTGACTTTTATATATATATTCATTTAATAAAAGTATTTTAATAGAATTAGAATTTTATTTATAAGCAGTGGTAAGAAAATTTGTTCTAACCAATTTTTTATTAAAATTGAAACTCTTATATAAATAATAATTTTTTTTTTTTATAATTAGAGAGGTTTGCTTGAAATCAAATCTAAGTTCGGATGCCTACAACATAATACTCTTGTCACTTAACTAAAAGATTGTTAGCAAATCATAAAAAATTATTAAATGAAAAAATCAGTTATATAATGAAGGCTTCATTGACAAATTGCACCCTAAATTATATTTCTTTACCTAATTTAGTACTTAATTTTTTTAATATTAATTTTATAAAATCAAAAAATTAACACATGGTGCTAATGTGGCACAATATAATTGGTGAATGGGTTTTTTTAACGGTGTTAAGTTTTTGAATTATTTAAGTAACGGAGGAATAATTTAAGTATCACTTTTAATAAAAAATAAAATTTAAATACTAAGTTAAGAAAATATGTATAATTTAAGGTGCCATTTGTCAATTAAGCCTATAATAAATAAAAAAAATATTATATTAGTCAGTTCAAAACTTCTTGTGAAACAAAAAAAAAATATATACTATATACCAAATACTAACCAATATATGTACATTATAAATTAGAATTCTTATCACAAATTTGATATGTCTTGTTAAATTGACTAAAATATTAAAAAAGACAAAATTAATAATATAATCAATAATAAAGAACACTTTTTCAAGAGTGTCTAAAATTCTTTCTTACACACATCCAATATATATATATATATATATATATGCTTATAACTCTTTTTATGATTAATATTTTAACATTACGATTGTTAAATTTATTAATATAATTAAAATTTTATATATTTAAATTTTCGAATGAATTTAATATTTTTATTATATCAATTTAAACTATTATCTTTTTAATATATATATATTTGACTCTTGAAATTTTTAACACAAAATAAAGTCTTGAATATTTTTAATTTATCCAAAATTCAATATATATGATTTACATTAATAAAATGTAAAATATGATGACAAAAAATTAATCATTAAAATATTAATTGTATAAAAAACAAAATAATTGTACGAAACAACTTTTAATTTTACATTAGTGAAAGTAGATTCCTCTACTTATCATATGAAGGCTTATAATGGAACCAACGCTAGTAAATTATCAGCATAACATAAAAAAAAATCAAAATAAGTTATGAAAAAGTTATAACAATATCGAAATTATAAATAATATTAGATTATGTAAAACCCTTGATGTGGGTAAAAAATTGTATAAAAAATACTTGTACGAAAATTTCATATTAAAAATAATTAATAGCTTAATTGAATCGATAAAGTAGAGACTTTAGAAATTACAATGGCTTGTATTAAATCTAATTGTGTGTTGATTTAAATATATATTTTTATAAATTTTGTATAAAACATAAAATAGATAAAAATATCCTCAAAATAATATTTATTATTGAGTTGGTGACGATTAACTCGTGACATTAACTTAGTCAATAAATCATTATAAAAACATATTAGATTTTTGTCAAGCATAATGATAAATTTAACATTTAATGTTTATATCTTTTGTCAATTTAACCCTTAATTTTTTTTTTGAGTTAAATTTGGCCTTAACTTTTTTAAAAGAGTCAAATTTGATCATCAATCTTTTAAAAAGAGTTAAATTGTTGTTGCTTTTTCTAACAAAAATTCGGACTAAAACAATAAAAATTTAAAATGGTTGCCCGTATAGCAATTTATGTGTACTTTATGCTACTTTTTTAAAAAAATAATTTTTTTAATTTTAAAAAATATATGTATAAGTTTTAAATTATTTGTTGACGTGACATATAAAATAAATAGCATCATGTCAGCATGAAGCACATGTAGATTACCACGTTAGTTGCTATAAACATCATTAAAAAAAAAACTAATGTCTTAGTCAACATTTTTTTAAAAAACAATTTGATTTTTGAAAAGGTTGATGGTCACATTTACTTAAAAAAAGAACACAGGCTAAATTGATAAAAGAGGTAAAAATTGAAGGTTAAATTTATCATTATGCCAAAAAATTATTAAAAAAATTGAATCATAGATTGAGTGATGAAGAAATCATAAATAAATCTACTTAGTCTAGGGTTCAATCTTTATATGTTTTACTTTTTGATTGTTTTATTTAAGCATTACATATAAAAAATAAAAAAAGATAAAAATAATATTATATTAATATTCATTATTTTATTTAAAAAATTTAAGTAATTTTCTTAATTGAGTTTATGTAGAGTTGACTCATGATGCCTATAATACTAACTCAGTCAAAGACGTTGTATGATTATAAGTTACGCATTTCATATAAAATAGTAAAAGACAAAAATATCATTATATTAATATTCATTATTTTATTAAAAAATAGTTTTTAAATAATTTTTTGATCGAATTAATGTCAAGTTGACTTATGATACTAACTCAATCAAATATATTATATAAATATAGATGACACCTAAAACTAATGGAGTAAACTACACTTGTAGTCACCCAACTAATTATTAGTATATATATATATATATATTTGTTACCAAATTGTGAAAAGTTACAAAATAGTTACCAAATTATTCGATTTTTCCTTTTTGGTCAGTAGCCACAAAATTAGGGGTGAGTATTCGATCGAGTCAAAAAATTTCGAATTAGTCAAGTTAACGAATTCTATTTTAGCAACCGAACTCAATTTGATTTTTTTTCAAATCGGATCGAATCAAGTCAAAAAAGTTCGAGTCAAGTCGAGTCGAGTTAACGAATCCTATTATTTATACTCAATGTTGCATTTACATAAACCGATTATTTAACTAGTAAACGAAGTATAAAATTATTTAACTACATAAACAATATAATGGTTTAACTACATAAACAATATAATGGTTTTGTCTTTTAATTTAATGAGTAAACATTTATAAAAACAAAGTAGTTTTGCCTTTTAACTTTAGAAAAGGTAAACATTTATCAAAACAGCGTAGTTTTGCCTTTTTCTTATTCAGATTTTCGGATAACTCGAATTGTGTAATTTATATTCGAGTTAAACCGAAAAATTTAATTTTTTATTCGAGTTGATCCAAATAACTTCATTAACTCAAATAACTCGAACTATTTAATTCAAAATTTGAAAAATTTATCGAGTTTTTCAAATCGAATCGGATTTTGCTCAACCCTACGCAAAATAGCTAACGAAAAGATGATTTGACAACTTTTTAAATTGGCATAATAGCAACTATAACCCTTAATATTTATACATTGTATCAATTTAGTTTTAATTTAAAAAAAATTAACCCTCAATGTTTACACATTATGTAACTTAATCTTTTTTTCCCTTTCACCTAAAAAAATAAATTTATCAACTAAATTTGATTAGAAATATACAAAAATAAAATAAAAACATCCAAAAATCCAAGATAATAATTTTCATATTTTCTCATTCTTTTAAAACTAACCCCTAATGTTACAAATAAAAGTAAAACTACAACAACAACAACAAAAATTACATATAGTGTAAATATTGAGGGTTATTTTTTTGGAATTAAGACTAAATTGACATAATATATAAATGTTGAAGTCTAAATTTACTATTATACCAATTTTAAAAACTACCAAATTATCTTTTCATTAGTAATTTAACGGCGGGTAACCAATAAGTAAAATTCAAATAATTGGATGACTATTTTATAACTTTTCATAATAAAATGACAAAAAATTCTAATAATTAAGTGACTACCAATATAATTTACTCAAAATTAATTATAACATTAAAATTACATGAAATCACAAATTAAATTATCAGCAAATATAAAAGGAATCAGAATCAAAAGGCAGTAAAAGTGGTCCCAAAGGAGCCAATATTTATGTGTCACACACTCATGTGTAACATTAACAAATCCAAGTTTTGAATGCCCTTACACAATGATCTGGCCTTCTAAATAATTAATTAAATAAATCAACCAATTTCCTTCCACTTGGAGTCTCTAACTGCCATCTTAATAATTTTTTCCATAGCTTCCATTTCACTCCAACACTGTGGACCCTTTTATAATTATTGCCTACACATTTTTTTTATTATTATATATTTTTATCAATGAGTATGAGAAGAGATTTTCCATATTTTATTTCACCAGTTGATGCAATCAAAGACTTGTATAATTTTTTATATGCTATAATACTTGCATTTTATCTTACAGGTATTATTTAAAAATTAATTAAATCATTGATAAAAATATTTTAAATTAAAATTTAGAAAAAATGATACTTTTGATTAAATATTTATTTTTGGTAAGAAGAAGAAACTAAATACAATTACTCATAGTAATCCTTTCAGAGTTCACCAACACTTTCTTGTAGTAATCCCGTAATAATTTGTTTAGGTGGACTATCGTAAATACGTAATCCAAATGGGTCATAGCCACCTAGAATTTTCATATTATCCTCAACCATATTAGTTGAACATGGAACATACAATACCTTAATATTCTAATCTCTTACTAACTGATATCAAACTCCGACCTGAAAATACTATTCAATAATGATTTAGAAAAATAATTAGCATTTAGGGAAAATCTATACAAAAAATCTCATAAGGTAATTAAATTATAGCATTTCTCATTCAATTTTGGTAATTAGAGGTATTTTAGGTAATTAAATTTTATATACTATTTGACATCATTATAAATAAACTCACTTTTGATTTTTTTTACTAATTTTAGTCCTTTAAACTTGATTTGATTAAAATTTTACTTTTAATTATTTAAAGCATATTAAACTACTAAAAACAATATATCAATACCAGAAAAAAAAAACCTTTAATTTGCTTTAAGTAATTTAATTAATAAATAAAATCATTGGTAGTTAAGTGTACGATTTTGATGGGCCAAAAGAAATAAGAATATTCTTATAATTTATATTACATGTAATTGTTTTCATAGACATTTTTAAAATATGATAATAAAAAAAAGAGGATTAAATGAAATAAAAAAGTTGTGTAGACATTTGAAGGCAATTTAGGTGACTATAAATACAGTTTAAAGGTCTTCGGTCTTTCTCATTCTTCACCTCAAAGATCCTTTTTTCCTGTTTCTCTCCTTTTTCCCATTGTTCTTCTTCTTCGCCCAGATTTTGTTTCTTTTTCTTTGATCTAACAACTCAACACCCACCAAGGTAATTTCATCTCTACTTCCTTTTCAGTCTTTTGGCTTTTGATTTTCACTTGTCAACTTTGTTCTTTTGGGTCACTCCTTTTTTGGTTGTTTATGGTTTTTGGGTTTTGTTAGTTGGTGGATCTCTTGTTGTTTCCATCATTTTTTTTGGTCAGATCTCTGACTTGAATGTGTTCACTGAACTGTTTGTTTATTGTTTTAGAAGGAATTTGTAGATTGACTGCGTATTTTGGTCGGTTTACATGTCGGATCTCAAAGTGTATTAATGTCCTGTTTTTCATTTGGGAAACCATAGATCTGAGTCTGACTTCTCTCTGTGTTTCATCAGTAATTGTCTTGGGTTTGTTTTACTTTGAAATGAATCTCAGTTAATTAATGTATTGCTGCTGACATCAATATTTGCTAATTCCGATGTTTAATAAACAATACCATGATCTTACAAAGAAATTGGATTTTTTTTTTTTAATGTTGTAGGATATCAGAAATGGTGAAGATCTGTTGCATCGGTGCTGGTTATGTCGGTGGGCCGACAATGGCTGTCATTGCATTGAAGTGCCCTGAAATTGAAGTGGCTGTTGTGGATATTTCTGTCTCAAGAATTACTGCCTGGAACAGTGATACACTTCCGATCTATGAGCCTGGACTTGACGAGGTGGTGAAGAAGTGCAGAGGGAAGAACCTTTTCTTTAGCACTGATGTTGAGAAGCATGTTTCCGAGGCCGATATTGTGTTTGTTTCGGTTAACACCCCGACGAAAACCCAAGGTCTGGGAGCTGGGAAAGCCGCTGATCTGACCTACTGGGAGAGTGCTGCCCGTATGATTGCTGATGTATCGAAATCTAACAAGATCGTGGTCGAGAAATCAACTGTCCCTGTTAAAACAGCTGAGGCAATTGAGAAAATTTTGACCCACAACAGCAAAGGCATCGACTTTCAGATTCTCTCCAACCCTGAATTCCTTGCCGAGGGAACTGCGATTCAGGACCTTTTCAATCCGGACCGTGTTCTTATTGGAGGCAGGGAAACACCAGAAGGTCAAAAGGCAATCGCAGCATTGAGAGATGTGTATGCGCATTGGGTCCCTGTGGACCGGATCATATGCTCCAACCTCTGGTCTGCCGAGCTATCAAAACTTGCTGCCAATGCCTTCTTGGCGCAGAGAATCTCTTCGGTTAATGCTATGTCCGCATTGTGTGAGGCAACCGGTGCTGATGTGAGCCAAGTGTCTCATGCTGTTGGGAAAGACACAAGAATTGGACCCAAGTTCTTGAATGCGAGTGTGGGTTTCGGTGGATCGTGTTTCCAAAAGGATATTTTGAACCTGGTCTACATCTGTGAGTGCAATGGCCTTCCGGAGGTTGCAAACTACTGGAAACAAGTCATTAAGATTAATGACTACCAGAAAACTCGGTTTGTGAACCGGATTGTTTCCTCAATGTTTAACACAGTTTCAGGGAAGAAGATTGCCATTCTCGGATTTGCTTTCAAGAAGGATACCGGTGACACCCGGGAGACCCCAGCGATCGATGTATGCAAAGGGCTGTTGGGCGACAAGGCTCTACTGAGCATATATGACCCTCAAGTCAATGAGGAGCAGATTCAGAGGGATCTTGCAATGAAAAAGTTCGATTGGGACCATCCGGTTCATCTTCAGCCGATGAGCCCTACTTCGATCAAGCAAGTTAATGTTGTCTGGGATGCCTATGCAGCAACAAAGGATGCTCATGGGGTTTGCATTCTGACAGAGTGGGATGAGTTCAAAACCCTCGATTACCAGAGGATTTACGATAACATGCAGAAGCCTGCGTTCATCTTTGATGGCCGTAACGTTGTAGATGAAGCCAAGCTGAGGGCAATCGGGTTTATTGTCTACTCCATTGGCAAGCCATTGGATCAATGGCTCAAGGACATGCCAGCTGTGGCATAAGAGCATCATTTTGAGAGACGTATAATCCGATTACACAGTTTTCATTGCATTACATTTTATTTCTTCTAGTTTTAAGATCCTGCTTCGACTTGTATTGAGTTATTACATGACACAGTAGTGTCTGAATCTGTCTTTAACGGGTAGGATATATTTGATTTTGTTATCGGCTTATTGTAATAAAACCTTTACCAGTGGATTTTATTCCAGTTATCTTATGCATGAATCATGGTGATTACATGCTTATAGAATCAGAGATTTTTCTGAAACAAGTGAGTATTTTTTTTTATTGATGTTGCATGGAGATGTTTGATTATTCTCAGCCAGGAGTCGTTGATTTCAATGTTGGAACTTTACTTAAATAAGATCAAGATGAGCAAATCTCTACTCATTTTCATGTTACTAGGTTACCAGTGATGAATATCCATAAAAGAAATAACATTGTGTACTTTCGAACATTATTTAAATTATACAAAGAAAATCTGGTTTTTAATCCTCTCCCCCTGTATTAGCGTATTTCGTGCAAAACGAGATAGTAAACCTAACTTTATTTTATTGATTTATTTTCATACTCATGAATCATATAATTGGTTCGGTATATGAGTATTAAATTTATTTAGAAAAGATATATCTAAAATGTATAGAATTAAATTTTAGTCCCATAAAATTTTAAATTAACATACAAACTTCTGAAATATATCTGTATATCAAGGTGTTTGGTTGCTGAGGATTGCTTACTATAAAGTAAAACATCAGTCAAGTTTTACATGTGAAAAGTTCTTTAAAAAACACAAATTTAAAATATGCACTCTAATTTTTTTTATTTAAAAAAAAAACAATAGCATTTATGTGGAAATAATTAACTTAGTTTTCAACTAAATTAAGAACCGGTAAAAACTTCAAGAAATTCAGGGATTCAGGTACGCTTCCGCATCTAGTTTTGTTCTAGTTTTATTCTTGATTTATTCTTAATAATTTGACATGATAGATCTTAGTTTATTAAATTTTATTTCAGATTTATTTTACAAATCTATTCATAAATATCAAGAAGAAATTTGAATGCTTTTTTTTTTTTTTTTTTCCTTTTTACCTTTGTTTGACAACAATGGCTTTAGAAGGAAACGAACAAAATTGGAGAAAATGAAGTCGAGAGGATGATCTTCGATACTGAATAATTAAAGAATGTGTAATTTTTAGTTTTAGATGAGGATATTATTGGAAAAAAATTAATATTAAAAAGTGTTAACACAAGTGATATTTAAATACCACCTTCAAATTTGTTATATTTATCTTCCATCACCTAAGTGTATAAAATTTCAAGCTTACCAAATAACTTGTTATTTCAAAATTAGATAATACACTAGTATTAATTAATATACCAAATCACTACCAAATGAGCCGGTAAAGTTTTAACATAAAATATGAGTCTTTTTCCTACAATTCTCTCTCATCCAAAGATACATTTATTGTGCCTTTCTTTCTAATAAACCCAATTACACACCCATTGGCGAACTTTTTTTTTCTTTATCTAATAAAACTTTATTACTTTTCATAATTTCAATATAAAGGTCAATGTTGGATATCAGATAAGAAAAATGTTTGAATTTTGGCTTGTAGATTCATAGCGTTCAAAGTTATTTTATGAAAAAAATTAAACTTTAGAAGAGAAGGAGAATGAGAGATTTTAATTGGTGCAGGTGGGACGAGTGAAGAAGGTCATACAATAACGATTTTAATAACCCAATGATTTAAATGAAAACTTTCAAATATTACAATAACTATTTTGTATTTTTTAAAATTAAATAACCAAAATATAAATTTACTAATAATTTAATGACTACCTTAATTTTATTGAATCTACTTTCTATCTTCTAGTAGAATTAATGAGAGATAGATTAGTACTACAAAAAATATATATAATTTTATAGAAACAATTTAACTTTCATATATATATATATATATATATATATATATATATATATATATATGTATACTACTCTTTTTTACTCGCGTAATGCACATGTTGATTAACAAATGGAGCTGTGAGACCATCTTGGCTAGTGGTTTGGTTGGGTTTAATCGTAATGCTGGGTGCACCATAGTGGAGGAAGATGAGATGGGGCCGGGAGGGGGGGTTATGATGGATTGGGACTGGCATGGTTGATGGGTTTGACAATTAATTTCAGAGTCGGACAGTCTTATGGCGTTGCGAGAGAGATCCGTGATGACTTGGGAGACTAGCGTTGGGTTTATTGAATTGCTCATGGAAGGTGAAGGTGGGGGTTTTTTACTAAAAAAGTATAAAAAAATTCAAAAATTCAAAAATAATATACCTAAAAAACTATTTACGAAAATGGTATGGTCAGGGTGGTCACGCCACTCTGACAGGCAGCACCACCCTGACGTGACGGTGAACAGTGACCCGCAACAGTAAAAAAAACTGAAAAAGAAAAAAAATACTGAAAACGAAAAAAATAAAAATAAAAATGGGTCATGTTGGTGCCAGAGGCGGCACCAGTTGTGTGGGTCCTACAGGCGGCACCAGTTGTGTGGGTCCCACAGGCAGCACCTAAACACTATAAAACCAAGCAGAGCCAGCAACTCCGGGAGCAAGAATCAGCAGTAAGGAGAAGAAAATAAAGGGAAAGAAAGGAGAAGAGAAGGAAAAAAGAAGGTATAATTTTTTTTAAATAATGAATTTTTATATTGTTAATGTGTTTTTGCTGTTATTATTATTGTTGATTTTTATTATTTTTTGTTGTTAGTTATTAATATTTTTAGTAAAAAATCCTTGTTATTATTGTTAGTAAAAAACCATAATTATTGTTAGTTATTATTATTGTAAAAAAAAAACCTAAAAAAGCCTATTTATGTTATGTAAAGAATGTATTATTTTGTTATATGTGTTTTAGGTAGGTTTTTTACCCTTATTATTTTAAAAATAAAATAAAATAGCGAAATAAGTTGTTTGAAAGATTAAGTACCATTTTTGGCACTTTTGGCACTTAATCTTTCAAACAACCTATTTTGGTATTTTATTTTATTTTTTATATTATTAGGGTAAAAAACTCGTTTTAGGTTGATTAGATAATATTTATGAAATTTATTTGGCATGTTATAAATATTGTTAAAAATGACAACATATTTGGTATTACCTGATGAAATAACAACTTTAGCACAACGGGAGAAAATTGATAAGATAATGAGAGTGCAACATTACAGAATGAAACCAGAAGAAGACATTGTTCAACACGTTATGACAGTAAATAAAAAGATGCAAGAAGTGTTGTGGAAAGATCATGAAATGATTAGGAAGAATAAAGTTCAATACTTAACCCTTAGAGGGACATTAATAGAACGGGAACATCAAATCGTTTTAGAACATCAAACCGTGCTTGGTTTTATAGTGCTTAGGTGCCGCCTGTGGGACCCACACAACTGGTGCCGCCTCTGCCAAAGGCAACACTAGTGCCACCTCTGGCACCAACATGACCCTTTTTTTTATTTTTTTTCGTTTTCAGTGTTTTCTTTTTCTTTTTCAGTTTTTTTTTACTGTTGCGGGTCACTGTTCACCGTCATGTCAGGGTGGTGCCGCCTGTCAGAGTGGCGTGACCACCCTGACCATACCATTTTCGTAATTAGTTTTTTAGGTGTATTATTTTCGAATTTTTTAATTTTTTTATATTTTTTTAGTAAAAAACCAGTGAAGGTGGTCATGTCTACCGCGAAGGCGATTAAGCAGCGGACTTAATGGCTGAACTAGCGGCTGAGCATGAATTTGGAGTTGAGGTTATTTCAAAAGTTGTTTAAATAATTTTGTTAATTTTTTTATTTCTAATTAATTTAAATGTTATGGATGAATTGACACGTATGTAATTTAGCATTTTTTTTATAATTAAAATAGAATATAAAAATTTAACTTTAGAATTTCAATTGTTTTTTTATATAATAATTCCATTTGTTTTAATTTTAAAACATGCTAATTTTTTAAAATATATATAATAAATTTAGCTTATACTTACTGACATAACCCTATTTTATCTTATATGTAATACTAACAAATAATTTTAAAAATTATAAAATATTTAATAACATTAAATCAAAGTTTAAAAGAAAATTATAAAAAGATCATAAAAAAAACATAAATTACACATGAATTACCATGCAGACTATCATATTTAAAAGTTTAACATTTTAGTTAGTATTAATGTTTTAAAAAAAAAATCAATTTGACTCTTTTTGAATAATTGGTCAAATTTCATTCTTTTTGAAAGGTCGAGGGCCAAATTGAAAAAAAAAATATAAACATCAAGGGCGAATTTGACTCTGAGAGAGTATCACATCATCATTTGAAAATTTAAAAACTTTATTTAAAATCTAAAATATAAAAAATTAAAACTCCGTTGATGATATTTTACAATTTTAGAATGTCATATCATCTTACTTTAATAGAATCCAAATTTAAGGTCAAATTGAGAAAAATTACTAAATTTTGAAGCAAATGTAAATCAAGAAAAGTTTAGGGTCCAAATTAAAAAGCTATCAAACTTTTAAGGACTAAATGTTGGTTTTAGGGTGAAAGTAAAGAAATTAGGGGCAAACCATTAAATCTAACGTCTTTGCTTATGCATATGACAATGGAACCCTTTTAGTAAGCTGGTAAATGGAGATTATGACCTTTCACTAATTGAGCTTGCAAGCAACATAAAGTATTCCATCTATCCTTTTTCGCCTCACACTCTGATTATGATATTTGGTTGTAATTAGATTTAGAGATAAATCAATACAGTAAGCTTTTCTAATATATATTAATTTATAATATTCAGATTTAAATCTTTATCTAAAGTTAATTGATACATTGTTACTAATACAAAAATAAAAAATTTGAATAATCAGATCTTATAATAAAATTATCAAAAAAAATTATATAAAAATTTAAAAAAAATCTTAATTAAAAAAATAAAATTAATGATTTAAATTCAAATCTCACTTAATCAAATATTTAAATACCAGTGTAGATATACATGATAATACATTTTATTGGATATTCCTCACTTTAAAAAAAAAAAAAAAGAAAAAAAAAAAAGAGAGAGGATATTTTGTTTATATAGAAACAAACTGAAGAAATCTTGAGCGTTGAGTCCATGAGCGAATGGTTCTCAATAGAGTACACGTGCTGCCTATCTTTACTTCCATTTTAAATCTTTTGCTTCCATGCATGTATTTCTCCTCCAACTATAACACCAAAACAAAGCGGAGAGAGAAAGAAAGAAAGAAAGAGTCATGGTTTTTTGCTTTGATTCTTCTTCTTATGTATAGGCCTCTTCATCGCCATCATTAGCGACCCATTTCTTTTCATTTGAATTTTCTCACTTCCAATAACCCATTTTACTCTCTCTTTTTTTTTAAAAAAAAAAAATTGTTAAACAATGAAATAAAGAATTAGGGGAGTTCTCCTTTTATGGGTCGGATCTCTTTGTTGTACTTGAAACAAAGAACTGTCACATCTCAACTCTTGATTCTTGTCTGATCATCTCCATTGAAACAAAAGCAAGCAATATGTGATCTGTTTTTTCTCTGCTTCTGCTTCTGGAACTTTAAATCTGTTCCTTATGCTTTGCTTTACTTCTTCAACATTGGAAGGTGTCTTCTTGGTCACAGTAAAGAAGCAATCATGAAAAATGCAGTATTTTCTAAGGTTTTGAGGTAAGAAATGAGCTACTGATCTTGTTTCCGTTTTTTTTATTATCTGTTTTTATTTATTTTTATTCCTTAATGGAACTAAATCTATAAAGAAAGTTTGTTTGCAAGTTTTGCAACAAAAGGTTCTCATGTTGGAAGTCGTCACATAAGAACTCATATGAAGCATGATAGTTTCGCTGAAACAGAGGAAGAATCTGCTGACATGCCCATAAACAGACTTATTTCCACCGCTAATCCCAGAAACATAAAGAGATTTGTCGTGTCCGAAGCTGGTGGCCAATCTGCAGCTTATGGTTTAAGGGAAAACCCCAAGAAAACCAAGAGGTTTTCGGATTCAGGCAATGGTTCTTCACTCAAAGAGATGATGGTGTGTAAAGAATGTGGTAAGGGCTTTCGATCATTGAAAGCTCTTTGTGGTCACATGTCTTGTCATTCAGATAATGGTGAAAAACAAAAGGTGATAATGGATAGTCAGTCGGATACTGAGACATCAGCTCCTAGTAAAAGGAGATCCAGAAGGGGTACACCTAAGACAATCGGTGTTTACCGTAATAATAATTCAGAGAATCTGGGGAATGGTTCTTCGTCTGTATCAGAGATAGTGCAAGAACAAGAAGAGGTGGCAATGTGTTTGATGATGTTGTCAAGGGATTCTGGTTGTAGAAAACGAATGAATTCAGCTGCTGACTCTTCAGATAACAACTCTGTTGTGTTGGAAGACAAATCATCGTCTATTGATGTGACGATTACTATTAAGAACGACATGAACAGGGGTGGGTTTTTGAAGATGACAAAGCAAAGAGACAACAAGTTGAAGAAATCTCCTGAATCTGATCCTTCTTCTGAGAATTCTGATTCTGGGTATTTTAGAAATGGACCAAAGAAGGTGGAATCAGATGATTCTGTCGATGGGTTTCTCAAGAACAATGAGTTTAAGAAGCCTAATATAGAATCTGGATCTGGGTTCAGAGACATGGATGCAACTTCTAGCAGGTGTTTGAGTAAATTCAAAAGTGTGAAAACTGGATCTCCAAAGTATGATTTAAGAAGAAATGGGAAGAATGATTATTGCAGTCCTCAAAAGGGAAGCAAATATGAATGTTTAACCTGTAGCAAGACCTTTGACTCCCATAGAGCTCTTGGAGGGCATAGAGCAAGCCATACAAAGGTGAATGGCTACAATGAGTCGATACAGGAGAGTTATGAAAATAACTTGGCAAATGATACTTTTACGGCTCCAATGACTGATACCAAAGTTACCAAGGCTTCCTCAAATGGTAAAAGGCTTGGTGTTCCTCGTGGTTCATCTTACAATGCTGAGAAAAGATTGGGTTCAAAGAAAAACAAGGGCCATGAGTGCCCATTTTGCTTCAGAGTTTTCAAGTCAGGCCAAGCTTTAGGAGGTCATAAAAGGTCCCATTTTGTTGGAGGTTCAGATGACAGAACATTGGTGATCAAACAAGACTCATCAGATATGCCAGCTCTAATTGATCTTAACCTTCCAGCTCCTGTTGAGGAAGATGCATTGGGGAATGCTGCTGGGTTCATGCCTTAGTAGACTGGAAGCACTAGAAGCATGACTCGGCTCACGGCCTGACTGATGGTTCTAGAGACTCATCCCGTTTGCTAAGTGCCCATGGCACTTACCGGTAGCACAAGCAAAGCTGGGTTTGATCTTCAAACTGAACAAACTTTTGGGCATAGTTTCCTCATGATGCAAGAGATTCTAGAGTGTATAGACAAGTCAATTTACCCCCCTTTTTTGTGTTTCCCCTTTTTGCTAAGGTAAATCTTTCCCCATATGTTGCTTTTGAACTATGAAAAACATGTTCTCTTGCATTTAAAACTAGTTTTCTTTTGATGTTATCTATGTCTATTTGTTCTTGAGACATTATCAACTATGTTTCCTCTTCAAGTACACTCCATTTTCCATATCAAAAGTACAATTTTCAGCTTTGGGTTGCTTCAAATCAGTCCAACAGTGAAGCAAATTGAAGGGGCAACAGCCTCTGTTCTTCAACTTAAATGTCTGTTGCCATCTGCTTTATGGGGGAAAAACTATAAAGAAAGTGCCATGTCAATGGAGTGGGAGAGAAGTTTACTGCCCCAAAGAACTGCTGCCCCTTCACATTTAATTGCTACGCACGCATTTATTTATATCTATCAAGACAATCCAAGATGTCATTTCAATGGTGTGGAAGACAAGTCCCTTTGGTCTTTGTTCCAATAGCCTTTAAAACCTACTCTTGGGAAATGTCATTACATCTTCTTTAATGCTTTTTCTTTTCTTTATTACAAAGGAAATGATAGTTACTTATGTAATGTGACAACAAATGTGGAATTCAAATTAAAAAAAGTATGGTAAAGGACAACTTACCTCACTTTGAGCAATGAAAATGTTCCTTGTTAAGCTATTGAAACAAATTGTGGTTGCATCCTCGACTACCATTAAATCATTACATAATTGTTTAGCAGACCTTAATAATGGGAACTCCAATTTGATTGTTATATTTAACATTGTTCAGCTATATTCTGGATATAATTGAAAAAAAAAAACCACAGCTGATGAAATCATTCCAAATTTGAGTGTTGAATCGCCAGGCCATTGAATTTTGGGCTCTATAAGAAGCTTCGTCTTTTGTGGGTCATCATCCAATCATTATCAAATAGAAGAGTTGGGCCCAAATCTTCATTGCTACCTTGTCTTCATATAAACTTGTGGTAGGGTCTTTTAGATTTGAATGTATAATGCAATAAGTTTTTTCAGGTAAACCTTAAAAAATCGAATTTGAAATTAATGTTAATTGATGCTTTCGTACAATTTTTTTTCTCAATCAGTGATCCAATTGTAATACAACAAGTTTTTAAATACGAAAGAGAGTAAAATAAGCAAAATATTAAAAACAATCAATACAGATGGGGCGTTTAACATGAACAGGAACTACCCTGCTATAGGAGGGGTACTACGTGATTCTTATGAGAATTGGATGGCAGGTTTTCGTAGATTTACTGGAAGAGGCTTGGTTCCCATGGCTGAATTATGGGAAATCTTTCATGGCCTATAAGTAGTTCGCCATAGAGGTTATTCTAAGGTAATTCTTGAATGTAATAGAAATATTACAATTGATATACTCGGTAATAATTCAAAGAAAGTCTCGTTGATATCTCTTATTCGTAAAATTAAAGAAGAATGTTGGCATTTCTCGAACATGTCTTTAGAGAAGCCAACATGGTAGCTGACTACATAGCCAAACATTGTCCCAATAATAATCTTGAGCTAGTTATTTTCGAATTCCATTTGTTTACTATTAGGAAATTACTATTAAAAGATAAATTTAGAAAAATTCATGTAAAAACAATTAAGTTCTAAGACTATGATAGTCTTTTTTATCTATAAAAAAAACAATCAATACATGTTTGATGTATGTTTTTGTTATACATAATCCATGCCAGAGCAATATTTACCTAGTGAAGACTGATCAATAACCAATCAAGTCGCATTAAATGTGGTTACAGCACTCATCACTTCCGACATGTATAACTCAAGAGGGAAGACTCGCACTCGCCCACAAACCAATCAAGTTGTATTAAATCCACCTATCACCTCTATCGTATAAGTCGTAAATCCTTTCATGAGCCAATACCAAAACCCCTAATACAATCTAATCACATCCTGTCCTACCTCGGGGTAAGCTATAATTCTCTAAGAAGTTCACATCGAGTCATCTTCCCTTATAAAAAAGCACTTCCAAAATACAAAGACGCATAAGAGGAAAACCAAGAACCGGTTAGTCAAGAGTTTCATAAATCTCCCCTTGTCTCAAAGGCAATCCCCTCCAGAGCTCTTGTCACCTAACCAATGGTGTGAACCACCTGCAACCACCAACCTCCAAACCACATATCAACAATTTACGTTGTCTATGGGAATTACGATGAAAAACAACAACTCAATTGAATGGTTATAAACTCCCACTATGAAAGACAAGAAAGAGCAAATCATTGACAAGCTGCTCAACAATAGAACAACTCAGGTCGTGAGCATGCGACTGAAGATCACTGGAAAAGGCTAATCAACTAAAGCAATCAGTTCAGGGTTGAGAACAAACAACAAGGATACCACTATGATGAGTGGATATTTATTACATATTTTAGGCCTTAATTTGCTCACATTTACACTATTTCTGAGTAAATTTTAGTTAATTTCAAGTCAATAGATCCAGTTTTTTTTTTTTTTTTAGTAATAGTTCCATTTTATTATTAGTTGTTGTAAAATGAGTTTTAGATTATTTTTAGTAAAGCTTTTAATTCTTTTCATTAAATTAATAAACTTTTTCATGATCATTTTGTAAGTATTGGATTGAGTCCGAAAAAAGATAAACGGATATAGAAGAAGTGGAACAAGAAAAAAGATATCAGAAACTACTCAAGAAGGTTGCGACCTTGGCTAAAAAATTTGCACTTCGATTTTATTTCGATTTTTAATTAGGTCTTCTAATTTTTTTTCACTCATAATTTTGTCCTACAAAACCTTGATTAGGTTTCGTTAGGTTAAAAAGTTTTTTGAATTTTTCTTAGTTTTCTGGTTGTTTACATCAAGCTGTTAATTCTTTTATGAATTGCAACTACTCTATTTATTATTAAGTTTTATTTTGTTGTATTATTGTCATGCTGTTTTTTTAATATCTTGTATGTTGTAATTTGTCACTCTATAATGAATTAAATCGTTTATGCTGTCATGAGATCTATATGTTAATGGTTTAGTAATCGAAAAAGGATTAAAACTTGGTTTAAGGATAACAATACAATTTAAATTGATATGTTGAAATTGGATCACTAGTGGCGTATAATTGATTTTTGAATATAAACAGGAGACCTTAGTCGCAGCAAGCTACATTTACAGATTTGGAAAGGAGACTAGCCTGTATGGGTGAGGTAACATTTTCAAAAATATAGTCGAAGGGCAACGAAATGGCAGATACATTAGCGACAGCAGGAATGAAAAGGCTTGGTATGTTTAAGGCATGGTGGTGATTTTTGGAGTGATGTTGTTATGTTCGTACAGGTGTGTTGGTATGCTGTTATGGGGTTTTTAGTGTTAGTTTTGTTTTTGCTAAGAGGATTGTTTAACAAAAGGGATTTTGGGGTTCTAGTGGATGATTGTTAGCGGTTATCGGTTTGAGTTTAGTTTTTATACTTGGGTGTGGGTCATTTTAGTTGGGGGAATGATTGCATTTGGTAGTATGTTTGCATTTTTTGCAAATGCTGAAAATTGTAAAATCTTGATTTAGCAAAAAAAAAAAAAATAATAAATCTTTGGTTTGTGCGCATGTATTAATTTTAAGTCAGAATTAAGTTAATAGAAATCCTTAAAAAAAAAAAAAAAGTTGAGAGAGCTCCTTACTCTACCTTAATAATCTAGTAAAAAAAACCCAGACTAATTTAAGGTAAAACGATACACTTAGTATGAGGCCTGTAAATTGTTAAATTACTTGGAGTCCTCAAAGAAGATAAGAGAATGACACTTATACTTTTAGCATTTGACCTAAATCATTAAGCTTATTTTGTATTTAAATATATCTAATTTTATGCAATGTTTTCATAATCGAATTAGTTAGGCTACCGATTTGTTAGTTCAACTAATTCATATAGTTCGTACAATTTAATTAAGTAAATAATTTAAAATTTTAAAAATATTTTTTTTAAAATGATTGGCTCTAACTGATTTTTTAAGTTATTCAATCCATCCATACCAATTTATAAATCAATACCGCTCTTATTTTTAGTTTAATCTAAACACCCTTTTATTGACCCCCAAAAAAATGCATATACAATCACTTTTGTTTTGGTTGAATGCATATACAATAAAAATATTAGATATTGTATCTAATACATGAAGATTACCCCCAAAAAAAAAATTAATACATAAAGTAAGGATTGGCAAGGAAAGCAATGTCAGCTGACTGTCAAACTCTGCAGCGACTATGAGATACAAAACAAAAACAAGTGCCCTTTATTCTATATTATACTGCTAAATCATCGATTCCACCACTTCAGTCACGTAAACAACCATGAAGATGTAAACAACTCTCCCAACTGCAGAACAGTTCCAACATTCGGTTCTTTTCCCACATTTTCTTTGAATTTATACATAAGAAAAATAACAAGTAATGTTACTACTTTTATATGATCTGCAATAATTAATCTCCTAAACCTAACCAAGAGGAATTTCAATATTCAAATGCATAGATTAGAATTGAAGGGTTGAGATTAAATAAAATCTGGGCATCACAAGAGATTAATGACCTCATGCAAGCAATATAGCTGAGCTTGTGTAAGTAAATATAATAATAATTTATGATATAATCATCTGTGTAAACCTTTTCAGGTAAATGACTCACTTCCATCTTGAGAAAAGTATTGCGTTGCATGACTTGGCTGCCCTTCAGTTTATACCCATCAATTACAGGCCTGTAGGTACGAAAAGGGTTAGCATTAATCTATATGATAAACAAATAATTAATTAAATAAAAATATATGCAAGTTGAATGCTTACTTCTCAAAGATCACTGCATGAACATCTAAATTAACTCTTTAGGAGACAAAAATATAGAACAGCAAAACCTAGCTATAATCTAAATTCTAATGCATATTTTATTATATATATATATATATAATCCTTGGCATGGCAAGCAAGAAAAGTTATCATTTTGCCATGACTATTGGCTTCCTTTTTTCTTTTATAACTTTTAGTCACCTCCACAAAATGTTGAACA
Organism: Gossypium longicalyx; assembly: GCA_025698465.1. Classification (NCBI taxonomy): domain Eukaryota; kingdom Viridiplantae; phylum Streptophyta; class Magnoliopsida; order Malvales; family Malvaceae; genus Gossypium; species Gossypium longicalyx. The sequence continues at coordinate 13,183,452 of CM047006.1, read as the reverse complement.
AGGACCTAAACTTGCTTTCTTTTTGCTTTTTCTTTTGTCGATCAACTGTCATGCATGTGCCTTTTTTCTTCTCACATGATTTAAACCGAATGCTACTCTATATTTCTTGCTATTGTGATCGGCATAGCATAATCATGTCCATGATGATAATATCTATATAAAAATATATTAATATTCAATGCTCAGTTAATGTATAATTTTATATGATTTTACATATAGTTAGGTGACTGTGATATCATTATAAATTCATCCCAAAATTTCAAGATATTCCAATTATATTTTCAAACTATTAATATTATATTAATCTACTCCTTCAATTATTAAAATTGTTAGTTAAATTACATTTCAAATTTTATGTGACATAATTTAAAATGAAAATTTTAAAGAAAAGTAAAATATTACTACATCACTTTTAAAAGTTAAAATTTAAAATAAAAAATAGTAAAACCGAAAAAAGAGAGATAGTGAGTGATGAAATTTTTTGCAAAAGTTTCGAAAACCTTAAAACTAAGATTTTGCAACACCCATTTTTACAATATTTTTTTTTTAACTTTTCATTTTAAACTATGTCACAAAAAATTTGACATCTTTTTTAAGGGTTAAATTAATATTTGAATAATGAAAGGAACTTATTAATATAACCTTGATTCTTGAGGATGATTTAAAATGAAAGTTATAGTTTGAAGATATATGACATAATTAATTCTATAGTTAATAAGCTAATTAATAACATGTAACCTAAAATTTTTAAAAATAAATTTATTTTACTTTTATTTTTAATAATACATTATTGATTAAAATAATATATCATTATCTAATTCATTAATTATATATAAAATTTCCCACTAAAACATATATTTATTGTATTGCCACATGATGCCCATCTAAAGAAATGCATCACTGAGAATTAGTGATTTACTTTACCTATGGTGCCTATGCCATCAAGGAAGATTTAAAGCCTCTTTAGATGGGCAATGTATTTATCTGTAGTTAGTGTAAAAATATTAATAATAATAATAAAATTAAATACACAACACTAAAAATAAACATCAAACCAAAATAACCCTTAAATTCCATAAAACAAAACATCTCATAACCACCTCCATTTCACATGAAGTTGTGATGTAAGATTACCGACAAGTTAATGTTTTAAAAGGAAGTCTCTAATTAAACAAGAATTATTATTTGATATAATTTTAAAACTTTAAGTAATTATTATATTATTTTTATCCAGACTTTTTAGGTTATTATGCCTATCCAATCCAAATATAACATTTTAAATATATAAATATGTAAAAGAATACCCTATATTAATTCCTCACACTCAAATCTGAAACTAACTTCCTAAATTCATTGCGCATAGAATCAAGTATATGTAAAGGTTTAAATCTTATACTTCATATCTAATATAATACTTAAACTATATTTTATTACCTAAATTATTTTAGCCCTTAAAATAATTTTTTAATCTATTATTTTTGTGAAATATGGAATTTTTAAATTAAATTAAATTAAAACTTTTCAACTTTTTACGCTCTCCCTCCCACGATTTTTTCTTCTCTTTTACTGCAAATTTTTTAATGGTTAGATAACTTTTATTTACATTTCTTTTATTTTGTTTTCTGCTCAGCTTCTTCCCAGCATTTAGATTTTAAGATTTATTTAGGCTTTTTCATTATAAATATTCACTCAACATTAACCATAAGTATATAAAAAAAATGAAAAAAAATCATTTTTAAGAAAAATAATACACGGGTGAAAAAGTAATTGAAATCAAGATTTAAAGATGAAAAAAAAGTTGGTTGGAATCTAGGTTTGTCGTCAAAAACCAAGTTAATTTGGATGAGTTTTTGACAAATTATTGAATTTCTATTATTTGAGTTTTTGGGTGAAGAACAAAAGAGATTAATAATATATTATAAGTTTTTAAAAACTTTTTTTTTTTTTAGCTAACAATTGTTACGCGTCACAAAATGATTTACTAAGAAATTTTTTTTAACGACTAGAGTAATTTGAGTGATGGAGTATAGTTTAGGTACCACTTTAAGTAAAAGAGTATAATTTAGATACCACTTGTGAATAAAAAAAATTTTAAATACCAACTTAAAAGAAAAAAATATAATTTAGATACCATTTTATAATTTAAACCTTCATTTAATCTATTTTAGGGCATTTGGTTCATATTTTGCTAAATTGTACTACTAAAATTTGCTTCATCTTCTTAATCATTTCCTCATATTTAAGCTTACATTATTTTATTGATAACTTAATACATTTTTTTATTAATTAACATTTCTCAAATAAATAAATAGAGTGAAATTAAAAACGAACAATAAGTAGACGAGGCTTCTCTTTTGATCAAAGTGATAAGAGAAACGAAAAATAAATACATATTTTTTTATTAAATTGTGCTATTTATTATGGTTTAAGGGAAAATTTGATTAAAATGATAAAAGAGATTAGTAAAATTGTTATAATGTAACATTGTAATATAATTGACAGAATGTAAAATTTTCTTAAGTAATAATAATATATATGATTTAAAAGTTACTTGAAGAATATATTAAAAATTAAAAAAATAGATTAATTACTTTTTATTATTAGTTCATCTCATAAATAATCAAAGTCATTAAAAAGAAAATAAAATTAATAAAATTTTCACATTATGTAAATATTATTTAAGGTATAATCTTGTAAATGTAAGATTAATTTAAAATCCAAACTAAAAAATATTATTTTAAAATTATATATTAGCTCTGAAAAAGTGAAATTACTTAAACCAATACCCTTTAGCAATGGGAAGGGTAAGGTATAAAACATCCACCCAGATGATTGAAGAGGTTATTAAACTGATAACCTTTTTGGGTGAAATGGATACAACTTTACCCACGGAGCAACTAAAACGTCGATCAAAGTGATTCTACAGGTTACTAAAAATCTTTTCACTAGCACTAAAGTTGCATTAATCTATCAAAACCCATGTATAGAAAGGCCTTTTCAGATATTTGCTAGATAAGCACAAGTAACAATACAAATACTAAATCTGAAGAAATAGTAGCCAATAAAACCATGCACCTGGCGTTATTCATGAAGTGGAAACAAGCAAAGATATCACACGGAAGAGCCTGGCCTACCAGATCACTATAGATACCAGTATATCGATAAACATACAACATTAAGGGTCCAAGTCCTATTTATTAGTACTCTGATACAGTTAATTGTTCTATTATAGATTAGGAGTGGTCAATCAAAGAGCCTTGTATATCTCAAGCTTGTGGGGTTAATTAATATCAAATAATATTAATCACAGTGGTCCACTAGCTAGTGTACCTACGAAGCTCTAGTCATGTGAAGGCCTCAGGGGTATGGGAGAATGATCAATATCTAAGCTATGCATCTTCCTCTTGCCTTCATAATTGTCCATTAGTTCCAAGCTACTTAAGTACTGATTGTTCCTCTTACGAGTTAATAATGACACTGTAGTCATCTCTTTCGAGCACACAGACACAAAAGAACTTCAGGCATATATATTAAGTTCATTGGTTTACTCAAAAAGGAAGATAGGCATACCATATTCTCTTTCTCATCTGCCGCGCATTCCAGGAGGCACAATATCACCGAGTAACCCTTCATCTGTGGGGAGCTGTGAGGTGGGTTCAGGCTCCGGATGTGGTTCTCCTACGTCAACGGGTGCTTGATGCGGCTGTGATTGTGTTATGCTAGGAGGCATTTGCCTATGTGATTGCACCCCTGGATGATAAATTTGTGAGACTGGCGGTGTCAATTGACCAGCAAAGGCAGCTTCATGGCAGATGAGTCCACCTCTGGGGAATGCGATACCGTGATGACAGTGTTGACCTTCATATGTAGTGATAACAATGGCAGGATCTTCAGAAGAGCGTTCTACCCTCTTCTTCACTGTGCATTTGCTGTTTGTACAGCGATAGTAGCTCCTGTGAGATCAAATATGTGGCTGAGATTCGCACACCAATCTGAAAATTTTGCTCTAATTCCATTAATGATTTTACGCTTAAATTCATCATCATCATCTCACTACCCTCAAACCATAATGATTCTGTTAAGTGTTTTTGCTACATGGATAAAATTCAAGTGATGACGCTTTTCTTTATTTTAAAACCAATATTTTCTTTATTTATGACTATTTGCTTTACAAATTTGATGAATTTAGACTTTAGATAATCCAAAGAAAGGTGTTTTGTCACATAAAATAAGAGTGAAGAAAAATATTTAGGTAGTTGAAATTTAAGATTCAGAAAATAGAGAATCAATGCTTAGAGTCCTAGCAATGGTATAGCCATGAACTGTTGGAATCTCCCTCTTGGAGACTATGAAAATAGCGGATTAATAATCAATAGTACTTTGTTCAAAATAGTGTATAACCCTTTGATTTCTGATAGAAAACTACCCCCTATGACAAAGAGGGAAGAAGATAGAACTTACACAAACTTATGGGAAGAAATGTCATTATTATATTAGAAAATTTACGATGTTTCACTACGGAGTTTTATTTTATTTTTTTTGAACAGAAATCAGTAGTGAAAGTGGGTAAAATATCTGTTTTGTTTGAATTATGAATGAGAGAGAAATAGCAACAGACCTAGGAAATGGGCTGTTTTTAACAGCTTTTTGTCCATATTTTCGCCATCGATAGCCATCTTCAAGATGATCAACCTCACTCTTGGTCATAAATGCAAAACGTGGCTGCCGTATTTGCTTTTGCCCCTTCTTCCTCACCTTACTCCTACAAATATATTCCACCCACAATTATAATAACAAAAAAGTACTTGAATTTGTATTGTATATACTTGCATTGACATGGAGGAAATCCATGATTTCATGAGATGCTAAGATCACTTCTTTTTTCCTAAGAAAAGCTTTTCAATGGTCAGTAAATGTATGAAACTATGAACTATGCAAGAAACGCGTTCTCAGAATTCATAAAGCAATGAAAAAAAAACCACACTAAAATCCCATATAACGAATGATTTGCAACACCCATTTCACTTTTATCTATACATTTAGAACAACAGACAGATTCATAAAACTGTGAAACAAAGCATATCAAAACTAAGATTTATGTTACAAAAGGAGGGATTTCCCAGCTATATACCCACCTTTTGCTTTTCACCCTCCAAAAAAGGGTTAAATATGGAAGTGACAAAAGAAATTTAGACAACGGCATATGCCCGCCGCAATGGCGGCGGTATAACGGTGTCCGAGGCCACTTTAGTTAATAGCAAAAAGTACCTTTTGCTTTTCACCCCCTCTATGATTGCACCTACTATTTAACTGAAATTACGAATCTACCTTATCTCATCCCCGTTCCCCGACTTGCATGAAATGATTTCCCTTTCACGGTTTCAGTGTACGGACACCGAATTTTGCACATTCTTTAGTACTGTTACTTTGCCCACCCAATTTGTACTTAATTACGAGACACTCCCCCCAAATAATCAAAAATAAAGAAATAAATAGTCAAATTTATTTTTTCTGGTGGTGTTTTTTCTCGTTTTCGGCATTGTTGATGGATGTTTGTTGACTACTACTCACGGTATCTCGGGCGGTTTTCCGCCGGATCCCGTAGATTTCTCCGGCAGATCCTCACCGGAGCTCGACGACACCGACGGATTCGATGTCGACACATCAGCTGACCCACCCGGATTCGAAGCCGTCCCCGAAACCGAACAACGAACAACAAGATCAGCTGCAGCACAGCTTTGAGAGGCGCTCAAGTTTCCCGCCAATTCGGGCCTGGCGGAGTCAGTCCAGTCGAGTTCAGCGAACCGTCCAAAGTCATCGGCATGGTCCGGTTGTAGATCCCAACCAAACTCACTCAGTATACTACTGTCCTTGTCAAAGAAGTAATTGACGCTGCTGGAGACTGAGTCAGGTCCAGAAAATGTCCAGCTCGACTCGGATGTAAACGCAGTTCCTGGCTTGCCCCCCTCTTTTTCTTCCATAAGTATAACAGCAAAGTGAAGAAAAATCAAAGGATTCAAAACATGGAAGCAGAATCTAAAAGAAACGCGGAAAGGGAAAGAAGAGCTAGGGTTTTGGGGTTGAAGAATGCGTGAGTTTTAGTGTTGGGAAAGCACGCGTGGATTTTGAAAAGCTTTCTTTTTGTCCCATCAATCCAAAGAGAGGGAAGGGGATCGAATAAAGGGAAAAAAATTAAAAAGTTAGAAAAATATTGGCGTCAACCGAGAAACAGTGACGGGAGGCTAATATTTAAAGCTCCGGGTATGGAGGAAGGAAGGGGAAAGGACGACAGTGTGTGGGAGCGTCCCCTATGCTGATAGTTTTTAGCAACGAGTTAGGTTAGTTGTTCTCTCTCCAGATTTTATTCACTTTTAACTTTCATTATTTGTAATTGTGTAAGCTCATTTACATTTTTTCATAGATTTATATTTAAATATATATTCTCGATTATCAATCCGTTAATTTATATATCATAATTATATCGATTTAATAATTATAATTATAATTTCGTTTATTCATTCTACAAATTAATTTTAATAATTATAACTAAAAAAACGCATGCCTTACCTTTTTTTTTTTACACTTAGTCTTTCCATTTTATTTGATTTAAAAATTAAAATTTAATTCATAATATTTTAATAAATTTTCATGTTATTTTAATATCTAAAAATTTGATCTAAAAATAAAAAAAATCAATGATTCATATTTAAATTCAACAAACATTAATTAATTAATAATGTTATCAATTGAATTTTAATTTTTAAAATTAAATAAAAATTTATTTGCTAAGTATATAATATTATAAAATTAAATGTAATTTAAATAGATTCCCTATTTATGATGTTGATTTGATAAGCCAAGTTGATTCGGTTGCGGTTTCATCTTCAGCATACAGAACTGGTCCCTCAACATCTAAGTTTGGCTCCCACTTCATGATTTCAATCTACCATTCAATTTTCAATTTATTTTTTCATACTCTCTTTTTTTATTAAAAAATTATTAAAAAAATGAAATATATAAATCCCACCACCCGTGTCATAATCATCTTTAATATTAATTATTACTTATAAATAAATAAATAAGCATCACGAGCACCTTAAGATTCTTATTTAATTTAGCCGACGGTGGTCCATTAATAAGGGGCTGGAATCATAGTTACAATCATTCAATTTGTAAAAATTTGATGTGTTGGTCTAATGATTAAGGTTTTTACTATTTTAGATGTTGTTTAAATTTGAGTCGCGCTTACTATAATATTATTAATGCTTTTTCTTATAATTTATCAAAAAAAATTATTCAATTTATATCGGCCGAATAAAGTCATAATGTGTCTAACAAAATATATATATTACTTGGGTTTTAATTTAAACATTCAGTCCACAATGCATTAGTTAAAGTTTATTTCAATAACGAAGGTTCAAACCCTATTAATATAATTTCTACTCTAACTTTATTTTTATAATTTTAAATTTTCTTTTTCATGTGTGCAATGAAGCGTCGATTAGAAAATTTAAAATGCTGAAAAAAAAATCACATTAAAATTTAAAAAAATTATTTTTTGGGCTTCTTCCAACCTTGCACCCTAAGCGGCCGTACTCTCAAACTTTCTCAAGCCGGGCTTGAACTTATGAATTCAAAACTTGTTACCACACAATCCCAATTAAGTAACACTTAACATCTTCAACTATAAAAAATCTTCATGTATTTTCAAATCTACTATTGCTCCATCGTCAAAATCATTTGTCGCAATGTAAGGCAATTTGAATATATATTTTCAAATCTCTGTATGTTGTTTTCCTATATAATAATTGATACTGAAGCAATTGATTCCGTCAAAATATGTTCTTGTCCTTAACTGATAATTTGATCAACCCTAGCTAGAGTTCCACATGCAAACAACAAAAAGCCATTGTTAATTATTCCTATGCAATCTTTCCTACAAGTTCGAATACCCAGATTTCCAAAATAAAAAAAATAAAAAAAATAAAAAAACTTATTTAATTTATATATAAAAATAATATTCGAATTTGAATATGCTGGCCATGGTTTTCATAATTTATTCAAACAAATTTGCTTGAAGATTGAACCCTTTCTGGGAAACACCTACTAGTCTATGTGGATCAAATGGACATCCAGATATTGATAATTAATCACACCGACAGGCGCATCTAATATAAAATATTGCCCATTTGGCATCATAATCCCGCGTGGCTGTTCATATCAGATGTCTTGTGATGATTGTGAGAGGATTGCACTACCTATAGTTGCCACCATTTATGTGATCTTTTATTATATTTGTTCAAGCATTGTGGCAACGGGTGACAAAAAACAGATACTGTTGTTGACTACAAATACATATTATTAATGGAGGGTTTGGTTGTGAATTCATGAAAGGACAGGGAACACTAATCCCTATTATAGATGCTTTCATATTTGCTGCCTACACTATAAAGCTGTTTATATGCCGACAATCTTTCTTATTAATATAATTGCTAATGTGGGATTTGATTTAAAGCATTCTACCTCTGATTATTTAATTAATGGATGAATAAAGTATCCACTTTTACGTGCAGTTAACACAAACGAACATGATTTGTATTAAATTTAATTACCGACTTATCTTATCAAAGTTACATTTATCTATCCACTCAAACAAATTGATTGGGATTTAGGTTAGATTTGAGTTATTATTTCATATAATTCCAATATTTTTAAATAATCAAATTGATTTTTTTTTTATAATTTTTTATCAAATCAAGTATACGAATTTATTCAAGCTTAATAAGATATTTTTTATCAATTATTTTGCTACACATAACATTTTTTAAAAAATAAAAATATTTAAACTTTAGGCGCATTTGTTTCACGAAAAATACTTTCTATATTTTTTTTACGTTTGTTCCATGGACAATAGTTTGGTCAACAAGAAATTATATATAAATTAATGGAAAATAAGATATTTTCCCTCTAAATTAACTTACCCTTTTAAAAAGCAATAAATCATTTTTTTTAAAAAGAGCTCATTTATGAATAATATTATTTTTATATAAAAATTAACTCCAATAAATCTTAATATTTTTATTTAATAATATTTTATTTTAAAATTTCAAAATATTAATATTTAATATTATTAAACAAACATATTTAGTTATTTATATTTCATAATATAATACATTATTAATATATTTAATATAATTTTTTATTTTAATAAATTATTGAATATATTACAATTTATTTTAATAATAAATATGTATTAAATTTTACAAATATTTAATAATAAATATTTTATACTATAAAATATTAAGATTTTAATTATATAAATAGGAATTTTTGTTTAAATAACACTTAGCTTCAATATTTATTGCTTCCAACTTTAATGCATTGCTATCAACTCTCGTATATGTAATATACTTAATTTAAATTAATTTTTAATTAGACATTGTTTATTATTAAGTTTATATATAATATTAATTATTATAAAATATTATATTATTTATAAAAATAAAATTTGATTGCAGAGGGAAGCAAAAAATTTTGTTTAGAGGGAGTCGAGATAAGATTATAAATTTCGGGGTGACAAAGCTAAAAAATTTGTATTAAAAATACTTAAATTAAATTATTAATTTTCTAAAAGGACTAAAAATATAAAATTTACAAATAAAATTAAAATTTTTAAATTTTGAGGGGTTATAAAAAAAATTTCCATTTAGCCAAGGGGTCAAGGTCCCTGCTTGCCCCTATTTGATTGTCAAAAGGAAATGCTACTCTAATATTTTGTAAATAGTATATGTATGTTATGTTTGTTTCACTAACAACTAAAAAAAATGATTTCAAAAATTTTGTAAAAAATATTTTACGTAAAATCATTTAAACACAAACTTTTTTAAAAAAAATTAATTTATTTTTCAAAATTGAAAACATATGTATTAAAATGTTGGGAATATTTTGGATTAATGGAAATGAAAAAAAGGAGGTTAAAAACCGACATGCACTAAAATGAAATAGAGATAACTGTGATGGAATTAAACAAAAGTGGGGAGTGGGGCATGGGATATTATACCAAACCAGAAGCATTGAATCTGAATAAAAGAACTGATCATATAATCATATCACTATTAGAGATAGTGGTGGAAATTTGGCAAATGCCATTATTCTAAATAGCTATGATAAAAATAAAAATAAAAAACTTAGGCAGATATATATTTATATATATATATATATATATATATGAAAGTGACATCTCAATTTACTGCAAAAATTCAAGAGTTTCAATTGTCAAAATCTCAATTTCTCTTGGAGTTGTAATGGACCAGATTGAAATAATTTTTTTTTTTAAAAAAAGAAAGAGATGAAGAAATATTTTTATAACATCTAACATTGAAATAAATAAATAGATGTAAGCAATCTGCACCTTCTTTATCTACGTTTGGTTGTTTAGGGTTTGTAGAGACTCTATAGACTCTTTCTCCCCTATAAATCAGTTACTATCTTTTCTATAATCATTTTTTTTTCCAAAAAAATACTTGTTCAAGTATTTTTGTTACTAGATTCCATGTATTTTGGGTGGCTTATAATTAAGCAATGGCTTTCTGCAACAGATTAGATGTTCAAAAAGACTCTCCAATGGTCACCATCTCATGAAGGAGAGTACCTGTAATAAGAAGAATCATCAAATTGGGATTGTGGTTCCTTCAAGCTAACTCAACATTGTCAATCTCTTCTATAAGACATTTTTTATGCTTTCCCATATACCTAAAGCTTATTAGAGGGATGAGTTGGGAGTTTAAGCCTACATGCAATTCATATGCTTCAAACACTCAATATTTATTTTTGTACCTTGTGATTGTTGATTTTGACTGGTTTAGTGGAGACACAAATGGAAGGAATTTATATAGTTTTCATTTATTTTCTCTTCTAAAATTCCATCCAATCTAAGCTGGGTCAAGTTAAGTAGTGTTCATAGATCAGGTCAGTTTAGGTTAAGTTAAGTTAAAGCATAATATTAACAAATTTTATATTTGTTCAAATTCGGACTTAAAATTTTACCCAAGCATGCCCGTATTGGTAAATGGTTAACTCGTACCTATTTCAAGCTTCACCTATATTGTTTTTTAAATTTTTTTAAAAAATATTTATATTATTTTAATATAATATTTAATATTTTTATATTTTTTTCATTTATTAAAATTGTATATGCAGACATCTTAACATTTTTATTAAATATTTACATTATAGCATTATATTACTCTAGATTTAGTTTTTGTATTATAATTCATCTAATATATAGAAAGATTAGTAAATTTCGTACGCTAGAGTTTTTAGACTTGGGTCAAGGGGTTAGTATAGTAAAATATTAAAAAAATAAATATTAAAAAAAAACATGACAATTTTTTAAAATTACTTGTGAAATAAAAAAAATAAACTACTAAATACCAACTTTATAAAAATAACATAATATTTTATAATAAAGGTTAGACTGAGCTAAAACGATAAATGTTCGAGTTCAAGCTTAGCCCATATTTTAAATAGACTTAATTAAAACCATTTTTTAGCTTAATATTTTTATCTAAATTCAATCACTTCCAAAAGTATAATCTAAAAACTAATAAGCTTCAAAGTATTGATGCTCGTAAATTAGAGTGCCACTTGAAATTCTTGTTTTGTTTCTTTCCCCAAACAAACTTGAGAAGAGTTGTCGGTTAAGTCTTATCTCAATTGGTATGAATATTATTGCCAATGCAAAAAGACATGAGTTTAAGCATGCTGAAATGCATTATCTTACTATTTATGAGTTGAGAGGGACTATAAATAATTTTAAACATTGTGTGACAAAGAACAAATATGATCAAAATCTATAATAAAATTGTTTCAAAAAGAAATACTTGACAAGTGCTAGATTCCAAATCAATCCCAAAACATATTTGACTATTTAAAATAGTATTTTTAGTTTAATTCTTATTTTTATATTAATTTCTATATCAAAAATATAAATTCAACCGGACCATTCATAAAATATCGGTTCAAAAGCTATCCAAAACACGACCCTTGGAGAAATCTCCCTCCTACAAAGTTCGAACCCTGCTCCTTTCTGTTCTTAATGAAGAGATGGAAAATTCAAACCTTGTTATTTGACAAAAACTGCTTAATTGTCTTTCTATAGCTTAAACAATCAGCCATGAGAAGAAAATCTGAGGTTCCATGGAAGTTGGAACCCAATAATCAAATCAAATTAAAGATTAAAATGAGGGCAAAGGAGAAAAATCACCTCAAATTAAAATTCCATATATACAAACACAAGTGTGAAGTCGCATTGCTGCCTAAACATTCAATCCCAACATCTAAACACCAGAAAAAAGGAAATTCAGATACCACACTCACCCAGGACTTTGTGTTTATTCATCCGGAACGTAGAAATCAAACCTCACATCAACAGAACCAGATCGTTCGCCCGTATCTTTGTAATCAATATTAGTTATCGTCCCAGATTCATCTGCCTCTTGGTATTCTGCCTTGACCCGCCGAACAGGCACTGTGACGGAGTAAATAGTTCCCAGATCAGAATCAGTGGAGACGCTAAGCTGAACCTTGTCCTTCGACTCTATCTCAACAAAATCTGACAGTGCATGAACAATATTTTTCACAATTTTCTGTTTCGCCTCATCGCTAACTGCACAGCGGTCGGAGAACAGGATCATCTTCAACCGCTGCTTCGCTATATTTGCATTAGAGCTCCTTCTAGATGCTGGAGATGGGAAAACTATTTTCCAAGCCAAGTGAAGTCGCTCGAAGAAGCTCATGTTTATGGCATGTAAGAGGAAGCTCTCAACCTCTTCGTGGACAGCATTTGGAGAGAACTTATAATCTCCCGTGATCCCAACTGATCTTTTATTTTTGCTGCCAATGCTTCGACTATTTATTGTCATTCCATTCCATTTTGGTGTAATTTCAGAAAACCTTGATCCTCCATTCATGAAACCCACACACTCTACCTATAATAGAGCACAGAAGTTCAAAATAAAAAGAACTGAGATTTTGGTACTTTTCCTTAGCATACAAAGCAACCAAATATGTTTATACACATTTAGAACATCAATTAACTATTAGCAACGAATGGTGCTTTGGATGAAACAGTGAACTATTTTTTCAGACACATAATAACTTAAAACAATGCCCGATAGCAATGCAAAAATAACAAAGGCCATTGAAATGACAGCATCCGCAGGACCATCTAGACTCAAAAAGCTAAAGAGCTCGGCTATGTGGTTGGCCTTAAACCAATCAATGGAAAGTCATCACTAACCAGTACAACCAAATTTAACCTATAACTATAAGCAATGGGAACACATCTTCTTTTTACGTCCCTAACCACATTTACCTAACGAGCATATTGTCAGACATATGAAGTTAGGGAGCTTATGAGGAACGAGTAAGGCTTTGGCTTACTTGGAACACCAAACTCATCAAGCTCGGATCTTCCATTATGACTGGCAACATCTTGTGATATTTGGAATGAGGATGTCAATGTTAGTGGGAAGAAGCTAATGTTGATGTCAGTCAGTCAGTTCCCTTATTCAATATTGCCAATTATCATATTTGGAATAAGAATCCCAGTCCTTATCAACAAGTAATATATTCTAAAACCTACAGTAAATGTTCCCCAGATAACCTATCTTGCAACGGATTTGTATACATGCTTAAATTTACCACTACTCGCAATTTAACAAAGATCAACCCATGGTCTTGATTCTGGACGACTTATTTAAAGAGGACAAGAGACCGAACAGTAAACAATAGTTATGTATTTCGCTAGTTTTTGGTACTTGAGGATGGTAGGGATTGAAGTGCCAGCTTAGACTACAATGAAGTGCAATTTCCAACAAAAAGGTAGAAGATTGCAAAGCAAACTGTAACTAGTATTGAAGCTTAGGACTTATCTAAAAAAAAAAAGGAACCCAAGTGGGCCAATAGACTAAAAAATCTAAATAATTAGAGGAAATAACAAGTAGCAAAACCCAGAGAACATTTTCCCGGAATTGAAAAACCGAGCACCTGTAAGGGTTTGCAGAACAACAATGTTGCTTCAAACTAGGGAAACCCAATTAGCTCATGCTCCATTTACTGCAAAAGAAGTGCTAAAAAACTAGGAATTCAAAGGAATAAGAACAGCATCACCAACACTAACCCTAAAAAAACACAGAATTACGGAACTTCCCCAATTTTATTGGGCAACCCAAACACGAAATTGAGCAAACAGATGATAAATTACACATGTAATTCAAATTCAATGTGAAGAAAAGTTCAAAAAAAAAAACAAATAGAGGTGAGAAGCGAGGGATCGAAGGATAATGACCTTTGAAGAGCGAATATAGGTTCGAAAAGGGTGTTGGTGGTAAGATGCAAGAGTGGCATCGACACGTAAATTCCCATATATGGCCATTTCTGAGTCAGCTCGAGTTGTCCTGACTCTCGCTAAAACAAAGTGTAGCTCTTTTGCTCACTGGAGATTCACTGCTTCAGTTTACAAATACTGAGAAAACACGAACAACATACTACCTACCGAGCTCCGAATCCTTGGGTAATTCCAACGTGAAATGTTGCTCTCAAGAAACGACAGCGTTTTCCTCTCAAGTCGCAACTCCTAATAGCGAATTTTTTTAACGTATAAGGACAATAATAAAATAAAATAGAAAGAAAATTATTTAAGTTTAATTATTTTAAATAAATAATTTACTATAATAGATAACTACTCATTTAAAATTTAAGCACACCCTTAAAGAAAATAATTATGTAATAAAATTAAAAAAATACATAAAAATCAAATGAAATTAGAAGTTTTACGTTTATATTCTATTATATGTATATAAAATAAAATATAAAATATAAAATTATTTTTAAAATAATATTTATTATTTAATAAAGATAGTAAATTTTTGGTAATTTCACAGTTAAGTTGAAACTCAGTTGATAGATAACACTAACCTAATCAATCTTTCAAATAATAATATAGATATTATATATACTATATATATGCCAATTCAGTGGCGGAGCTAGAAAATTTGGGGGTAGAATTCATCATTTTAATAGCCTATATCTTTATAATTTTTAAATGGTTAAATTAAAATTTTATCATTTTGGGGGATAAAATATAATTTTACCATTATTAATTTAAAATTTTATAAATTATAAAGAGTTTAAATTAAAAATTTACCATTTTAAGGGGGTCATAGCTGACTTTGGTCTCTTAGTGGCTTTACCACTGGCCATGTTGTGAGTGAAAAAAGTTATGTAACAAATATATTCATAAAATTTGATAAAAAAATAAATAATGCTTTGGTTGAAATGACAAAGTTAAAGACATTGAAGTCAGTGGTTCTCAAGTTAAAATCTTATCATTTGTACATATTTTTCTAAATTTCATATGAAAATATTTAAAAATAAAAACAAAAATATTCTTATAATAATATTTATTACTTTATAAAAAGAATGACTGAATGAGATTTTGGTAATTTTACAATTGAATTTAGACTCGATTGATGAATGACACCAATTTCAACAAACACTTAAATATTATAGCACACCTACAACATGAGTGAAAAAAGGTTATGTAAAAAATTTATAAATAAAAAAAATTAAAATTAAAAAAACCAAATGAGGCTTTAGTTGAAATGATACGTTAAAACATTGATGGCTGGTTTGATTATTCATGTAATAACATGAGGGGGAAATTATTTACTATACATTGTTAGATTTGTAAAATAAATCTGAAATAAAACTTAATAAACCAGGATCTATCATATCAAATCATCAAGAATAAATCAAGAACAAAACTAGATGCGGAAGCGTACCTGAATCCATGAATTCCTTGAAGTTTTACAGAATCTTGGGGATTTGATCTTCCAAATTAGCAACGATATTAGAAACGATATCTTGTGTATAATTTGGGAACCATAACCCTAATATTTATAACATTGGCATATTAGTTCTAATCAAATTCTAATTAGCCCATCATTAATTAGAATTTGATTAGAACTCAATTACTAGAGTATCTACACATATTTGACCCATACTTTATTTAATAATTAAAGTCTAATAAAATTCTAACAAAATTAAATTACTTTTAATTTGAGCTAATGTAATTACCCTTATTATATATGTGATGTCCACATTTTCCAATAATCTCCCACTTGGACCACATATATATACTAATTACTCTATAATTACATGTCATTATATAACCTTATGAGCTAAAAATTTTATTATCATATCCAAAAGGTATTCCGAACAATCTCGTCCATTAATTATGTTAACATAGAACCAAGGGGACTTTCGTTACATATATCGTAACTAAATCCATACATTATCACATATATTGACACAACCAAATGACATAGATCAAGTATGGATGTGTAGCATGAAAATTACATGCAATATGATCTAAACATATCTACTTCCAACTGGTCCTCCTTAATGAGATCAAACCTTACCAAAATCAGAGTGTGAATAAACTAAATAAACTTTATTTCTGCAGAAAATAAACTTAATATCTTTAAACTAAAATAACTAAAAATATGTCTATAACATAAAAACATTTAAAAATATAAACTCTTACTAAAACCAAATATCATTTAAATGACATTACACCCATATGAGCAGTGTGCTCTTATAAAACCTTAGGTGTAGTTTCTTAGTAAGCGGATCCGCAATCATGGAGTTTGTCCTAATATGCTTTATAGGTATCTAACCACTCTGAACTTTTACTTTAACAACCAGGAATTTAAAGTCTATGTGTTTTGACTTTGATGTGCTCCTGTTGTTATTGGACTAAAAGACTGCAATTTGTTTTCACAATTTGCAGCTTAGTGACAAAATCTTGTATCCATATTCCATCAAAATCGGAGTTTATATACCTGATGATCTCTAACTGATTAGACCTCTGATATGTGAGCATGTAACCTTTTGTTTTCTAAAAATACCTTATAACCCTCTTGGATGCTATCCAATGGTCCAAACCAGAGTTGCTTAAAATATTTGTCTAACATCTCAATAATGTACGTAATATTCCAATGTATACAAACCTGAACGTACATTAGACTTTTCACTACTAAAATGTAAAAAAATGTAATGCATTTTTGTAATCTCAAAATCATTCTTAGGGCATTGATTGAGGCTATGCTTATTATTGACATATTATTATTGACAAGTAGTATGTCATTAACATATAAAACCATATATAGAACCTTACTCCAACTAAACTTATCGTATATACGATTATCAATAAAATTTATCTCTAAACTGAATGAGATAATCATTTGGTAAAATTTATAATATTATTGATGAGAAGTTTGCTTTAACCCATAGATGAAGTTCTTTGCAAATCATTAACTTTGTATCATTAGACACAAAGCTTTCTAATTGCACCATATAAATGTATGATCAATGTTACCATTGAGAAACTATTAACTTAATATTCATCTGATGCAACTTAAGGTCAAAATATTCCACTAAAGCCATTATAACCCTTTCTCTAGTGGACCTTTTTAATGGAATTCATTCTTGAGGTTGTTGAGTTTGTTCTTTTGGAACAATTATCTCATCTTGAATAAGGAGTTGTTCAGCATTGTCTTATTGAGGTTCTAGACTCACTTCTTAATCAATGATAGGTATGAGAACCCAAATATCATCAAAAGTGATAGTAGGAAATGAGTTAGAATTCAATTCCTTATTAAAAGTAATGTCTCTAACCTTATTTCTCCTTCCAAACTCAACATCCTAAAAGAATGTTGTAATTTTCGTCTAAAAAATATTCCTAATTGTGGGATCATAAAACTCATAATGCTTAAATTATTCAGAATTTCCTTAACCTTAACTTTATAGACATCAAAGAAGTCAGAAGTGATGTCATTTCAACCATATTATTTTTAGCAAAACGTTTCTCAATTTCGTCAAGGAAACATTGGCCTGAGTAATCTTTTCAGATTCTGTGCCCCTAAAAGCTTCTGAAATGTTGTGCTTCATAATCATTAGACTCTTACAATTTGAACGATCCCACCTCTCAAAATCTCTTTTAACATAGGGGTGCTTTCTGCAGTGAGAGGTTTCTTCCCTTAGTGCAAGGTCTATGTTCATAGAGCCAAACACTATAAGTAAGTGCCTTTTCCATTCATTGAAATTAGTCTCATTAAGTATAGGTATAAAATTTATATTAGCAGATATTGTGGCAGTAGAAGATGAATTAGCTGAATATAGAACAAAAGATAAGCTTACATCAATATTCATAAGTAAATAATAAATTCAAGATAATGGCTAATCTCATCTCAAGATACCAAACACAACATTAATATCAAGTCTTTGAACAGTAATATTAACAGTAAGCGGTACTCTTGTTGTAGCAATCAAACATTGACAATAAATTATGTCAAACAATAAATTAATCTTTGGACTAACATATTGCTCAAATAAAATACCTTATAATTGTCACACATTTATTACGACAGTTGTCGTTGAAAATCTGCCAAATATTAACTTACCTTTGGGTCAATTAATAAACTCGTGAATCACAAAAAACATTGCAATCATCTTAATATTTTAAATAAACTAATCTGTGCAAAAGAGGTCACTTTGGTGGCATTTTGTTTTAACTAATCTATTTAAAATATTAGACATCCTTAATTAAAACTCAAAACCAAAATCTGAATTTATTTGTTTCTAAATATTTTTCTTAATTTCATCTTTCAATCAAATTAAAAGATAATAGTATATATATTTATCCCAAAACAACATACAATGATGTTGATAAATATAATAATAGTTGAACAAATCATAAATCATAAACAACCTCACGTAAGACTTCAAATTTAAACCAAAATAATTTGAATAAAGGTAAACCTCATATCAAGATATCGGACACTCCATTAATATTTTGTCTTTAGACGAAATATTAACTTGTGAGTGATATATTGATGTAATAATCAAATATTGACAATAAGAACATGTCAAACCATAAATCTTTTTTTGGACCAATTTATTGCTTACATGTAATACACAATAATTGTCATATGTTTATTACCATAGTTGCACATGTAATATTATTAACCTTTATTTGGACTGATCAATATTAACATAACTTAAGTTAAGTTACATGCACACAACATTTTATATTTTAAAACAAAATAATTTATAAAAAAAATCACTTTTGTAACTTATTGCTTCAATTAAGTTATTTTAAAATATATATAAACATACCAATATTCAAATTTAAAATTTACCCAATAGTCAAATGTCAAAACTATTCTTTTTTATTACTTTATAGACTCCAAAATAACCCAAAATAAGATTGTCTTAATAATGTAATAAAAAATCGAAAATCTTAATTTTTGACTATTTTTTCTTCTTCTTCTTCTTTTTTTGTTCCAAAACCATATATATCAAAACCAAACAGAAATAATGTAGTGGTTCAAAACCAAATTATTAACAAGCACATGTATTCATAATTTTGGCACCAAAGTAATTCACGCATATATGTGTATTCATAATCAAATAGAAAAACTTACCCTGAATTTACCATGTAAATCCAAAGTTGTATTTATTATTAAACAGATATTCACATGAATACTTGAAAAATATTTTCAAGCCAATAAATCTAAAAAAAAAACAAAATCATAATAGTTGGCATATCCCACAATTCAAACAATAAACCATATCATCATAATTTAACCAAATATTTGGAACCATAAGATGCTAAAAAGCTAAGATTATAGAACCAAACTTAAAACCAAAATATTTAAATATGTATATAGTTGGCATGAATTTGCACCAAAACACCCATAAAATTGAATATATAACCATAACAAAAAAAAAATTAACAACTTCAACGATATCCATTAAAACTTAATTTCACCAATTAAACTATAAAAGGTATCTTATTGAATAAATGTTATAAACACCTATTCACATAAACTATAATCATGCATTAATTATCAAAATCATTGATATGCATATAATATGTATACACATAATATATACACACAATTATAATAATATAAAAATAATACTGGCTTACCTTACATCTTTCATGTAAACTCAAATTTATATTCATGACTAAAGATATTATCATAAAACTTCTTTATATGCACAAATACTTAAAAAAAAATCCATAACCACTAAATATAAAAAAAATCTCAAATTATATAAAACATTTATATACACAACTACTTATGAAAATTCATAGCCATCATATTTAAAAAAAATTCCAAATATTTTAATTTTAGTCAGGTTCCATAAGGACTAAAATAATTATAACAGAAACCAAAAGTAATTATTCGTATATATGAATCGAATTCAATGGTGAATATAATTCATCATGAATAAAGACAAAAGATGATGATTCCATATATATTCAACCACAATCAGAAAGTTTAAAACAAATAATGCAAAAAAACATTTTACCAACATTCATTTATTTGATTATCAAGTGAATTAACTTTCAAAACCAATTATACAACCTAATTGGAATTCTTCAATTGCAAAAAGTTGAAAGTCTGTAACTTTAATTTAATAATGATTTTAACTAAAATTTATAAAATAATTGTGTGAAAAGAAGATAAAAAAATCTCACAAATCAATTTTTATCAAATAAATAAATAAACATTAATCTTTCGAATAGCAGATGCAAATATTAAACTAGATTATATTTATAAAACCCTAAAATTTTATTTAAAGAATCAAAACCCAAAAATTTATCAAGAATACCAAAGATTCAACATAATATATAATTAAAATATCAAATCCATAAAATTAAAAAAGAAAAATGAATCAATCTAAAAATAATAAAGAATCAACTCATTCTCAATTATTCAATATGATAAAGTTCTGATACCACTTGTTAGATTTGTAAAATAAATCTGAAATAAAACTTAATAAACCAGGATCTATCATGCCAAATCATCAATAATAAATCAAGAACAAAACTAGATGTGAAAGCGTACCTGAATCCATGAATTCCTTGAAGTTTTACCTGATCTTGGGGATTTGATCTTCTAAATTAGCATACAATTTTTTCAGAGAATATCTGCTCTCTCTTTCCTAATGATGGGATAGTAGAAATGATATCTTGTGTATAATTTGAGGACCATAACCCTAATATTTATAACATTGACATATTAGTTCTAATCAAATTCTAATTAGCCCATCATTAATTAGAATTTGATTAGAACTCAATTACTAGAGTATCTACACATATTTGACCCATACTTTATTTAATAATTAAAGCCCAATAAAATTCTAACCAAATTAGATTACTTTTAATTTGGGCTAACCTATCATGATAGTAAATAATAACATGTAATTACCCTTATTATATATGCGATGTCCATATTTTCCAACATACATGTATTACAATAATTAAGTATAGAATAAAAGAATAGTTATCGAACAAAAAAAAATCAATACAAATTTAAACTTGAAATTATAAATATAAATAAAAAAATTTATTATAAAAAATAAGATCTTTTCAAAACAAGTCTCGTGATTTGCTAAGAATCACAAATGAGAATTAATTTATTGCTAACTTATATACTAAAATGTGATAATAAAAAAATAATACTCCTATCAAATTAGCATGACAGTGTTTGGTTGGTCGAATCTTATATTAAACATATAATGTTATATTTTAGAATAAAATTACGTTATTTGGATTCTCAACATTTCGATTATCTTATAATTTTACATTCTCAAATAGAGTTAATATATCGAAATATGATGTATAATCTCATTATCATCGATTTCTTATGTTAATAAGATTCCAAACGGAATCTAAAATCTAAGATAAAATTACACTACCTTTTATTTGTCTCAATTTATAAGAGAAATTGTGATACCATGAACCCTTACATTTTGAGCCATCCAAACTTCATTTTACGATCTTGTACTGTAGTAGTTTTCCTGTTTTGATTCAAGCTTGTTGCTATTTAAAATCCTTCCAACTTTGAAATTTAAGACGATATATATCTGTTCATTTCTTCCATAAGACCCGAATTTTGCCCGGGCCATATGGAAACCAAAATCAAACAAAAATTAAACAACCCCTATCAAGGTCCAGTTTACAAACCCAAAGTTTTACAGGCCCAATTCATAAAACAAAAACTTAGGCCCAAATAATTCAAAGGCCCGATAAGCCCAAAGTTTTGAGGTTTTCGGAAACCCTAGGTTTCTTTTTACGCCACAGCACCTGCTCCACCACGCACGTTCACCCCACAGTCATCTACGCACCCACGAACCACGTTCACCATACCTGCAACTAGTAGAGGCGAAAAAACCGTTGTAAAAATGGCTATAAATGGCCACGAATATTCTTTGTTTTTTTTTTGTTACAGATTGAATAGAAAATACGCACAAAAATTAGTAGAAAGTAACCAAAAAAATACTTCAAAGGTGATTATTTTCTGCAATTTTATTTTTCATTTTTTTTCATTTTTTTCATTCGGATCCTCAACACGTACTAAAGATAGGAGAGAGAGGAAGAAGCTCACCGCACATCGTGCTTGCACCGTCGAAGCCCTACTTTGCTTGTCGCAAGCGCTTTTTAGGGCGGTTGAAGGCTTGAGCATTAGCCTTTCGGTACAGACCGAAGGGGAGAGTGAGGAGCTAAGAAAGCATCTCAAAACTCTAGGTTTTTTAAAAAACAAAGTTAAAATGTTTTTTTAAGCAAAAAAAAATGATTTTCAAAACAGGTTTTTAATTTAAGTAATAAAACAGCATTTGGGGGGTAGAGTTAGTACGCGTGTTTGACATGGTCCACGTGCATTTTCCCCTTAAATGGGCAATTTGCACGGCCAGTCCTTCCTATTTTGCACCACCTTCAATCTAACCTGTTATGTTTCTTTCAATTTTTCCCTGAAGTTTACGCGATAGTTCAATTTAGTCCGCGTTTGTGCAGTGTGTTTTATGATTTGGAACATTTGCATTTTTGATCCTTGTGATTTACACGCATTATATTTTGGCCCTCGTATGCATATTTCTTGTTTTTTTCCCTTGATTTTTTTTTTCTTCTGATTTAACCCCTAGCTTGTTGGGTTCTTTTTTTATATATATTGGGTATTTATTTATCTTTTTTAATATTTTATGTGTTGATTTTAAATTATTTTATTCTTTTTACCATTATATATTATTTAACTCATTGAATATTATCTTTTATGTATATTACATAGCTTTCCAAATTGTTATTCAAAATTCGTGGTTTCTTTTTATCATTTTTATGATTTTATTCATTTTAAACATATGTTAGTCACTTTATATTATCATGTATATGCATATATTATTGATGTTATATTATTTTATATAAATGTTTTTCTTTAAAAATCTATTTATGTATAATTTATTTCCTATAAAAACCCTATCTATCTTTTTTATTATTTCAAATACTTTTTTTTATATTTATATTCTTATATATCAATTATTTATATTAAGTGGTTTTATTTTTTTATGTAAATTGAGATATGTATTATTTTGTATATTATTTACTTTATAATGTTTATTTTAAAATTCATTTGTATATTACTATTTAATATATTATTTTTTTGTTTTTATTTTTCTTCGTATTTTTAACTTCTTATATCTATGATTTGTTTTAAAATCTTTGTATTGTTTGTATAGTAATGTTTTCAATTTTTTTTCCTTCCTTATTATTCATTTTTATTTTATTTTATTTTTTAAAAAACTTGTTATATTTTATTTGTGTAATTTGCTTGGTATTTCTTTGAAATTGCTTTTAATTCATTAACATTCAAATGTTAATATTAGTATTTGTATAACGTATGATATGTTGCCATTGTATGTACCCAAACTCGTTCCTTTCAAATTTCATATTATGGCCTTTCATTTTTGTAATATTTTATCTATGTTCCATGTTTGTAACTTTATTTTTTTGCATTATTGCATCGTGACTCAAATTCTAATGTTTTAGTTGGTATCAGTCGGCTCATTCTTGTTCCTAACCAAATAAAAAGCATTTGGAGCCAGTTTTATAATTGCTTATTTGAAAGCTTTTCAAAATAAGACAATATTTTGCGTTTGGGGATTCAAAAAATTGTGCCCTAACGTGCTGGGTTTCGATTTTCCGTTTGACCAAATAACCAAATATCCTTCTAATGGCATGTTTTGGGAAACCATGAGATGATTTTGATTTCGAGGGTTTAGGTTGTCATATCCTAACATGCTGGATGTAATATTCTATTCTTTCGGAACAAAAGAATCTTAATGTCCAATTCGAGTTATTCAAATGTCTTAAAATAAATCATATTTTAAAATATATATTTTTTTAAAATTTTAGACATAAGGACATTATTTAATCAATTTGGTACCAATTCTGGGCGTAACGAGGGTGTTAATCCTTCCTCGTACGTAACCGACTCCCGAACCCGTTTTCTCAAATTTTGTAGGCCAAAATTGATGTTTTAATAAAATAAAATGTTTTATTAGGTGACCAATCAAACCTAAACAAAAAGGATTAGTGGCGACTTCATACCTCGTTTTAAAGTCAATCTCCGTTTTTCAAAACTTAAAAATGGTTTCGACAGCTTGGCGATTTCACTAGGGACCAATAAGAGAGTCAAGCTGTAAAATTGATTATTTCTTGTCCTTTTATAAAAAATTGAAAATTTAATTTGAAAAATCATGCTTCTTTTGTCGCATTTGTTGGTATCATGTCATTTGTTTGTTGTGATTTGAGATACGTAGGATATTCCTACATCATATTGCATGACCGTTGTGGTCACACCTTTTTAGTAGGAGTGAGAAACTATGACTTCATAAGGTTTTCACCTCCGCATGGGCTAGTGGACTGCTTCCAGGATACATCCGTACCTATGTCTTCGTAAAGTTTTCACCTCCGCATGGCCATAGGGAAATGTATTCCCCTAAACTAAACTCGATCCACATGAGCCAATAACGAGTGAGAGTTGACAAATCTACTGGTTCAGGTACCCTTTCTCAGAACTGAGCCGCATATGGTGAACTCTAAGAGTCTGCCCTAGATAGAGCTATGTTGAACCCTAGCGTTTACCCAGATAGGTGTTTGATTATTTTCTATTTACTTTGATTTTTATTATTCGATACTGATTTATTATGTTTTGTTGTGGTTATGATTGCATGTCATTTCATGTTAAAGAGGTGTCGATTCCTGTTCAGTTACTAAATTAGAAAGTTTGTCATGAAGAGCGAATTCCTTGATAAAGTGGAGGATAATGCGGCTGTCCGTATGTGGTCAGAGAAGATGCAACTTGAAAAAAGGGATAGCCTAGCTGAGGGGTATACGTCGGAGTTATGAGACTTCACTCGCATCAGTGTAACGTAAATTAAGTTCTGGAAATTGAAGGATATATGGGTCCATTGGGATGATGAGACTAAGCAACTGTTCTATCAAAATTTCAATGACCTACCCTACCTGCTCGATATCAAGGTAGATAAGCACTTGTTCCAAGCTATGGCTCAGTTCTGAAACCCTGCATATAGTTGTTTCACTTTCGGGAATGTGGACTTGGTGCCTACTGTGGATGAGTATACAGCTTTGCTTTGTTGTCCAAAGATTCAAGTCGACAAAACTTATTCTAAGGCTGCTAATGGCTCAACTTTTGTAAAAAAATTAATGAGTATCACTGGGATGAGTGAACAGTGGGTTACAGCCCGAATTCAGCAAAAGAGTGATGGTAAATGCATTCCTTGAGTGAGTTTAAGGGATCTGATCGTAGCACATCCAAATATAAAGAAGAAAGTTAACGTCTTCGCCTTGAGTATCTATGGTTTGGTAGTTTTCCCCAAAGCTCTAAGGCATATAGATGAAGTAGTTGCTGACTTATTTGATCGACTTAACAAACAGATCACGCTAATACCGTCAATTCTAACCGAGAAGTTCAAATCTTTGAGATATATCGGAGGGCAGGTGAAGGTAGATTTATAGGGTGTGTGTAGTTACTGTTGGCTTGGTTCCACAGCCATTTCTGGAAGGTGGATAAAGTTTCCTATCAGGTTTTTTCTGAGAATTATTCCCCATTAAAAGAGATAACGGCCACGCCCAGGAGAGATGACATATCAGAAGAGAATTGGATCGCGCTCTTACGAAATCTCCAGAAAGAGGACATTGAGTGGAAAGCTCCTTGGTTGGTTCCCGACAAGATCCTCTATCGGTGTGAGAGTTTTGATTGAGTACCTCTGCTTGGAATTTGAGGAGCCATTTAATATGCCTATTTGCTTGTTTTAAGACAGTACAGATCTAGGCAGTTTACACCGATGACACATGGGTTAGCTCAGTGTGAGTTCCTGTATGGGGAGGACAATTATAAGAAGAAGGTTCGAGAAATTTCTGATGCGTGGAAGCAAACACATCGGATGAAGAGATTGGCTGTAGGTTCAATAATGACCTCTGAATACAAGGGCTGGTTAAATAAAAGGATCGATGATAATATCCCTGGGCCGATTTTAGAGGGCATTCGATCGATAGAAGAATAATTGAGAGTAATTCCCTCCGAGTTAGAAATTATAAAACAGGACTTCGAAAAGAGAAATTCAGAGTTAGGAAAAAAGATAAAACAATTGGAGGAGGAAAAGATGCATTTGAGGTTAGATGCCGATGTTCAGAAACTCGAGGCCGAGAAGTTGAGGAAAGGGAAAAGAAAGGTTGAAGAAGACTTGGACAGTTTGAAGACTGATTTCAAAAAGCTGTGTATGTCCATGAGGACTGCTTGATTGGGAAAAATGTTAGATCAGTGGCGACAGGAAATTCAAGAGGTAAAGGCTAGAGCTGATCAGTGGGAGAAGAGGTTCTATGATACTCGAGCACGCGAAAACTTAAAAAAGAGCTTGGTTGAGGGCTAAAATGAGAGGGAAATGTTAGTAGCTCGAATAGCGAAGTTAGAAAAGGCATTGCATCAGCATCGTGGTCGTAACTCCGACATTGAATTAAGAGCCGGCCTAACTAGGATCAATGATTTGAAAGAAAAGGTAGAAGAACTCGAGACTACGCTACAGAACTATGAACTTCGAGTTGAATTCCTTGAGTTGAATAATGAACAGTGGAAGGAACAGCTCCGTCGATCATAGGACCAGGTAAAGGATAGTGATTACATCATGGGCGAAGCTGTAGCTCAGGTACGAGAAGTGGCCGATCATTTACAGACCTTAGTGGTTCAGGCTGATGTGCTAAGTGTGAAATATGAGTTAGAGTCAGACCGAGGTCGTGAGTTAGCTTGCCTTCTTAAGAAAGTTAAAACTTTGAGCATTAAGGCAAAGCCGTATGTATGATCTGTTTTATGTAAAGGATTTTGTTTTCTAATAAATTTTATAAATGGAATTGGATCAGAATCGATGTCTTTTTAATTTTGCATTCATCTCATGGATTTGCATTTCATCGCATCATGTGTATTAAATTTCACAAAAGAATCCTAATTAATTGGAAATCATATTATAGTTACTCTAGAGCATCACTATTACACACGAAGAAAAACCAAAGCTATGGATCAAAGGTTGAAAAACTAGAACAAATGCAGAGGGAAATGCAGGATCAACTGTAAGTACAGATCAAGAACAGTTGGCCAAAATTTAACAGGGTATGAAGGATCATATGCTAGAATTTCAAAGGAATATGATGAACAAATTGTCTCAACTACTAGTTGGAAGGCCAGAAAAGGGGAAGAGTCCCATTATCAATACTGAGGACGATAGTGAGATCCTTGCTTACCCTCCAGGTTTTACCCCAACAAATACCCCAGTACCACCACAAGGGATGTCAGTCAATATCACACCCTAATATCAGACTGGTACTTCGGCATCGGTAAATTTCCCAATGGGCTCGTGTTCTAACCCCCAAGACAATCGGGCAAATCCTATAGTCCCTGACCTTGATGATGTAGCAGAAACAGAAAGCGCATGAGCAGAACTCTCAAAGCAACTGGAAGACCAATACGAAGGGCTGGAAGAGAAATTTAAGGCGTTGGAAAGCGCTGATTATCATTGCGGAATGGATGCTAAGGAGTTGAGCTTGATCCTAGATTTGGTACTCCCTCTAAAGTTTAAAATGTCAGAGTTTGAAAAATACAACGAAACCAGCTACCCTGAGGCTCACATCACGATGTTGTGTTAGAGGATGACTGGTCATGTCAATAATGATCAGTTATTGATTCACTATTTCTAGGATAGTTTGACTGGGGCTGTGGCCAAATGGTACAATCAATTGAATTGTACCCAAGTTAAATCATGGAAAGACTTAGCACAGGCCTTCATGAAGCAATATGGTCATGTGATGGATATAGCATTTGACAGGATCACGTTACAGAACATGGAGAAAAAGTTGAGTGAAAGTTTCAGGCAATATGCTCAGATGTGAAGGGAAGTTGCGACACAAGTTCAACCGCCACTGTTGGAAAAAGAAATAACCATGCTTTTCATTAATACCTTGAAGGCACCTTTTATTAATCACATGCTGGGAAGCGTAACTAAGAGTTTCGCTGACATAGTGATGTCTGGTGAAATGATAGAGAATGCGATAAGGTGCGGAAAGATAGAGGCTGGGCTAAACACCAGGAGGTCGGCTCTGAAGAAGAGAGAAATTGAAGTCAATAATGTGAGCATGGGTTATGCAAAACCAATTACAGTAAAGCAATCGAAAGAGGTAGCCACGGGCCAGCAAGCTTCGCCAAGGCAAGAGCCCAAGACAAAGTAGAACACAGAGAAGCTCCAATTTACTCCCATTTCAATAACATATCGGGACTTGTACAAAAGTTTATTTGATGCACACATTATATCCCCTTTCTATTTAAAACCATTGCAACTGTAATACCCCTACCCGTATTCATTGTCGGAATAGGGTACAAAGTATTACCGGAGTTTACAAATTAATTTTTTTTTAAACTCAATATAACCCCTTTATAGATATTTACCCTTCCCTAAAATTTTAAACCAAAAACAATCCACATCAACCAATCCAATTCAACATATTTTCAAGATAAATTCATGCATATTTATAAAATAACGTCATCACATACCCAAAACCAAGTTTGTTAACCATACCAATGGCTAACTCTACATTCATTTCACAAAATTATTTACTTTATTAGCTTATAGATGCCCTTGATTTCCAAAATAAAGTTTCTTTATGTACCGAAATCCTGAGGTTGATAGTGTGATGTGTCTCCTACCAAATCCGACCTCCGAGCTCTTAACACTACAAAACAGGGGAAAATGAAACATGGTAAGCACTTTGTACTTAGTAAGCTCATGTAACAAGAATTATACTTACTTAATATTTTCAATACAATACAATAAACATTCCTACATCCATTCAATGCATTATTACCCTAACATGCACAAACTCAACATTCAAGTTAGTACAATAATTTGCATTACCAATAATATATACCATGATTGATGAGCTCATCAATACCATGATTACCATTCCCTTATTATTTTTCCATATTTATCCCGTTGAATTTCTTGGAATT
The DNA here is from genome assembly GCA_025698465.1 of Gossypium longicalyx. NCBI lineage: Eukaryota > Viridiplantae > Streptophyta > Magnoliopsida > Malvales > Malvaceae > Gossypium > Gossypium longicalyx. The sequence continues at coordinate 13,153,966 of CM047006.1, read as the reverse complement.
TTCGATGGATTTTCAGAGGTACACTTTTAGTGTACATTTCTGGGTCCGCCAATTCATATTCATGTGCACACATTTCCATTTCAGAGAGCATACTCCCGCGAACCTCATCCTTACAGCGGGATTACCAGTCCAGGCTAAATCCCCTTTAATATAAACTCATAGAGTATTGTCGGGATTACCAGTCCAGGCTAAATCCCCTACAACGACAATTACTCTAATGAGCTTGGATCTGAATTACCAGTCCAGGCTAAATTCAGACCCTAATTCGGATTACCCGTCTGGGCTAAATCCATTTTCCACATATTCTTCGGGAGGGCTATATCAGGATAGGATCACCCGTCCGGGCTAGATCCTTTTTATCGTCAATTCCTTTTCAAAGATCCATCAAAATTTCCTTTCATTCAACCGGGATTTCTTCCCCTTTTTATCAAATATATCAATGTTTCATAAATTTCCATATAATGAACATTCAAATCATGTTCATATCAAAAACATGCATTTCAAGCATTTAAGAATATAATTCAAGTTACATGAACTTACCTTGATACTTGTTTGTGTACAAAAATCTACTAATCCTGAACTTTTTCCTTTCCTCGATCTAGCTTCGTATTTGAATCTTCTGGATCTAAATAAATAAATTTAATTATCAATTTAATACATTTCATGTTCATATACAACATTCTCTATAATTCAACTATTATTTATAGTTCATTCAAAGTTGTCTACTTAAGTCATAGTCACTAAATTATTTATAACTTGAGCTACGGAACTCCAAATTAAGTTCCGTTAATTTTTCCTGAAACTAGACTCATATATATTATTACCATAAAATTTTCAGAATTTTTTGTTCAGTCAATCAGTACAGTTTATTCTTTAAAGTAACCCCTGTTCTGCTGTCTAACAGTTCTGACCCTTCTTCACTAAATATTAATTATCTCTTCATACAGGATTCAAATGATGTTCCCGTTTGATTCTCTTGAAAATATACTCATTCAGGATTCTAGACATATAAATTTAATCCCCTAATTAATTTTATTCAAATTTTTATGATTTTTCAAAGTCAGAACAGGGGAACTCGAATTCATTCTGCATTTCTCACAAAATTCATTATATCTCATGATTTATAGATCCATTGCTTATACCGTTTCTTCTATGAGAAACTAGACTCAATAAGCTTAAATTTCATATTTTGTTCATCTTCTAATTCGATTCCTACAATTTATAGTGATTTTTCAAAGTTAGTCTACTGCTGCTGTCCAAATTGTTTTAGTGCAAGCTGTTTATTACCATTTTTCCCCTAAGCTTTTAATAAATAACAATTTCATCCATACTCAATTAGCCTCTCAATTGAGCTGATTTTTCTCAATTAACACTTTATTCTATCACCTTAAACTAGTTTACAACCTTTAGGAATCAAAATTTCAGCAATAAACTTTAATTCCAAATATTTTCACAATTAGGTCCTAAAAATCAATTTCTATTGAAATTACCTAGTAAAATCATCTCATAAATAAATTAAAGCTTCAATTTCATTATATTTCATCATAAAATTATATAAATCAACCATGGTGACTTTCAATTTCATCCATGAAATCAAAAACTAATGAATTTAATAGTAGGACCTAGTTGTAAAAGTCTTAGAAACACAAAAATTACAAGAAAAAGGCAAGGATTAACTCACTTGGTGCAAAAATTATGCAATACCAGCTTAGAAAACCCTTCTATGGCGTTTTTAGCTGCTGGAATTGAAGAGAAATGAAGAGAAATCTAGTTATTTCCTATTTAGTCCTAGCTTTATTTAGTTAATTTTGCAATATTCCAATTTTGCCCTTAATTTATCAAATTCCCTGCTGATTTCATGCCCTTGCTGTCCAGCCCAAATAAATTTTGAGTCTAATTGCCTTTTAAATCCTTTCTCATTAGACTCTTAAGCTATCTAATCATTCTAGCAACTTTTACACCTATTATAATTTAGTCCTTTTCATTTAATTGACTACCCAAACATTAAAATTTCATAACGAAATTTTAATACCACATTACTAAAATTTCATAAATATTTATAAAATTATTTTTGACTCGGTTTTACGAGATATAGGTCTCGATACCTTGTTTTTACCCAATTTCTTCAATAATTTCTTTTTCTAACTAACCACTAAATCGGTAAAATTTTTCTATCAATATTTTCATACATTTTTCTTATCATATCAATTTTCAAGCAAAAATATTGAAATAAATTTCTCTTTAAATCGGATTTGTGGTTACGAAATCACTGTTCCGATAACCTTGAATTTATGCCATTACAGCAACCCCCATACCCCAAGTGATACGATGCAAGTGCTCAATGTGAATATCATGCGGGGATTGCGGGACACTCAACAGAGAACTGCACCTCTTTCAAAAGGTTAGTCGAAAGGCTCATCAAAATGGGTGTTGTGAAATTCGATGATGCACTTGGTGTAGGAAATCCATTACCCAATCATACTGATAATGAGGTGAATTCGATAATCGAAAATGCGGGGAAAAGAATCAAGTTGAATGTTACAGAAGTAAAAACCCCGTTGAAAAAAGTCTGGAAGAAAATAGTGGAAAGAGGGTTAATCACGCAGGATTTGGGGAACAAATTTCGAGAGGCGAGGAACTACTGTGAGTTCTACAATGAGGGAGATCATGAGATTAAGAGATGTAATGAATTCAGAGCCCTGTAATAGGGACTAATGGACAATAAAGAGCTGGAGTTCTTTGAATTTACTAAAGAGGAAGATGTATGAACCTCGGAGAAGGGGTCGATAGAGAAGGTCCCTGAGGTCAATCACTCGGTGGTGATCATTTCACGATCGAGAATCAATAAAGTCGAAGCAAAAATTGCACCAAGAGTTGTAATTCAGAAACCCGTGGCTTTTCTTTATAAGGATAATAAAGGGGTGCCTTGGAATTATAACTGCAATGTGACATCATCAGGGGAGGGGAGTCTGGTCAGCACGTCAAATACAAAAGCTGAGCCTGTAAAAGGGAAATCGTTGGTGATCGAACCAGGGAAAGAGAAGCCAAAATTATCCATTAATGAGTCTGTAACGGAGAAAGAAGCTAAAGAATTCTTGAAGTTCCTAAAGCACAACGAGTATAGCATTGTGGAATAATTACACAAGCAGCCGGCATGCATATCTTTACTAGCTCTACTTTTAAACTCGGAGGTACACCGTAACGCGCTGATGAATGTGTTGAATGAGACCTATGTCGCTGAAGACATCTCGGTAAACAAGCTAGACCGCCTTGTTAGTAACATAAGCACTGATAATTCCATCTCTTTCAGTGACGATGAAATACCGCCAGGGGTATAGGATCCGCCAAGGCTCTGTACATCACCACTCGCTACAAAGGGTATATATTACCGGGGGTACTAATTAACAATGGATCGGCACTGAATGTCTTGCCTTTATCCATATTGAACAGGCTACCTATAAACAACCCTCATATGAAAACGTGCCAGAACATAGTGAGGGCGTTCAACGGCACCGAAAAAAAGGTAATGAGAAGAATTGAGGTATCTTCTGATCAAACCAAACACATATGAGATAGACTTCCTAGTGATGGACATTAAACCTTCTTATAATTGTTTATTGGAGAGGCCTTCGATTCATTCAGCAGAGGCAGTGCCATCGTCACTGCATCAAAAACTAAAGTTGGTGATGGAGGGTCGGTTGATAACTACAAATGCGGATGAGGACATTATCGCATCCGCCACTAGTGATGCGCCGTATGTAAAAAATGATAGCGAGGCAATAGAATGTTTCTTTCGGTCATCGGAATTCGTAAATGCAACTTTCGTAATCGAATGGGGCAGAGTCCCAACGCCAAAACTATCCGAAGCTACGAGGATAAGCTTGAAACTAACAGTTGAAAAATGGGCATTGCCTGGAAGGGGACTTCAGAAGTATCTACATGGAAGGGTTGAGATGCCAGTCTTGGTTGATAAACATGATCGTTTTGGCTTAGGGTATAGGTCAGACGTAAAGCAAAAGAGAAAGGAGATGGAAAGGAGGCAAGAGAGATGAATAGCACGATTGAGTGGGGTAGAGGTCAAGTGGGAATCAATGACTTTTCCTCACATATCTAACACATTCGTGTCAAGAGGAATTATCTATCCTGAACCGAAGATGACATGAGAAGGAATGACCAAAAATTTGGTGGGAAATCTGATCATAAACGTCATATCTGAAGAGAAAGTGATGGGAGGAGACTTAATAAGAATCTTTTATGAAATAGGCTCATGTTCAAAACGTCTTTATTTCAATATAAATACACCTTTATTCTGAGCAAATATTCTTTTATCTTGAACAAATATTCTTTTTTTACATTTCATTTATGATCATGCCATACAAATAAAGCTATACTTAGATTCATTTTTTGGATATTCTTTCGTGCCTACAATAGGACTCTAGATATCAATGACACGAGTGGCGTTGTTACGGACCCGAAATTCCCTTTTAAGCAAAACATGTGTATAGAGGGATCTCAGGATTTTAAAGATGATGGAAACTGTAACTTACCTCCGGATTTATTAAGGATGTAGAGTAGGAAGAGAAACAGATCCTACACCATAAGGAGATGATAGAGAATGTGACTTTGGAAGAAGGGAATGAGGTGAACATTGGAACTTGCATAATTGAGGAAACAAAACGGGACCTCATCGAATTACTGCAAGAGTTCAAAAATATCTTTGCGTGGTCGTATCAACACATGCCTGGGTTAAGCACTGATATTACGGTGCATCGCGTCCACATAAAAGAAGAGTGCAAGCCTGTTAAATAGAAGTTTCGAAGGATGAGACCCAATGTTGCAGTAAAATTAGGGGAAGAGGTCAGGAAGCAATTTGATGCTGAGTTCTTGCAAGTTGTTAATTACTCAGAATGGTTAGCCAATGTTATCCCCGTCTCTAAAAAAAATGGGAAAATACAGATGTGTGTAAATTACAGAGACTTAAATAAGGCTAGCCCAAAGGACAACTTCCCACTGCCTTACATTGACACTTTGGTGGATAACATGGTAGGTTACTCACTGTTCTCTTTAATGGATGGTTTCTCTGAATATAATCAGATAAAGATGTATCCTGAAGACACGGAAAAGACGACATTCATAACCTTATGGGGGACTTTTTTTCTATAAGGTGATGCCATTCGAGTTGAAGAATGCGGGAGCAACGTATCAAAGAGCCATGGTAACCTTGTTTCATGGCATGATGCACAAAGAAATTGAGGTTTACATCGATGATATGATCGCAAAATCCCGAACAGAAAAGGAGCATGTACAGGTTTTGAAGAAATCGTTCTTGAGGTTGAAAAAGTTTCAGCTAAACCTCAATCCAAAAAAATGTACTTTCGAGGCTAGGTCAGGAAAGCTGCTTGGTTTCATAGTCAGCGAAAAGAGAATTGAATTCGACCCCAACAAAGTTAAGGTTATACAAAAATTGCCTCCGTCGTTCACTTAGAAGGAAGTTCGAGGTTTCTTAGGAAGACTAAATTACATTGCCCGGTTTATTTCACAACTAACTGAGAAATGTGACCCCATATTTCGTCTTCTCAAGAAACACAACCCAAGTGTGTTGGATAATGAGTGTCAGAAAATCTTTGATAAGGTTAAGCAATATTTGTCTAATCCCCCGGTACTAACCCCACTTAGTCCTAGTAGGCCATTGATATTGTATTTGATAGTATTTGACAATTCAATGGGATGTGTACTCGGCTAACACGATGAGACAGGAAATAAAGAAAAGGTGATATATTACCTCAGTAAGAAATTAACTGAATATGAAATGAGATACTCGTCAACTGAGAAATTATGTTGCGCCTTGGTTTGGACCACTCAGAGATTGAGGCAGTACATGTTATACCATATGACTTGGTTAATATCAAAACTAGACACTCTAAAGTGCATGACGTAGTCAACTGCTTTGAGTGAAAGGATGGCCCGATGACAAATTCTGCTTTCCGAATACGACATAGTTTATGTAAACCAGAAAGCTGTGAAAGGGAGTGCAATAACAGATTTTCTAGCCAGTAGAGCTTTGGAAGATTACGAACCTTTGAACTTTGATTTCCCTAATGAAGATCTAATGTATGTGGCAACTACCGAAGACACTTTAGAAGATCATCCTTGGAAATTGAATTTTGACGGCGCATCAAACGCTGTTGGTAATAGGATTGGGGCAGTCCTGATATCTCTAAGTGGAGATAATTATCCATTCACTTGCAAATTGGATTTTGATTGCACGAACAATATGGCAGAATACGAAGCATGTATCATGAGAATCCGTACAGCCATCGAACGAAAAGTTAAAGTGCTAGAGGTGTATAGGGATTCTGCGCTAGTAATCTATCAACTTAAGGGTGAATGAGAAACAAGGGACCCCAAGCTGATTAGTTACCGGAAGCTAGTCTTGGAGTTAATTGAAGTATTTGATGATATCACTTTCTATTATCTCCCGCGAGATGAGAACCAGATGCATGATGCCTTGGCTACGTTAGCTTCTATAATCAGAGTAAATAAAAAAGAGGATATGAAGCTGATCCAGATGAGTATTTGTGAGGCTCCAGCTCATTGTTGCAATATTGATGTAGAAGAGGAGAGTGATGATTATCCTTGGTATCATGACATTCTACGATATATGAAGAACCTTGAATACCCTGATCAGACAACTAAAAATGATAAGAGAACGTTGAGGAGGTTGGCTAGTGATTATGTCTTAGACGGGGAGATCCTGTATAAAAGGAGGAAAGATCAGGTGCTGCTAAGATGTGTTGACGCTATTGAAGCTAAGAAAATTCTAGAAGAAGTCCATGAAGGTGTTTGCGGGATGCATGCTAATGGGTTTACAATGGCCAGACAAATCATTAGATTCGGGTATTACTGGTCTACAATTGAAGGAGATTGCATTAGTTATGCCAAGAATTGCCATAAGTGCCAAATTTATGGAGACAAGATCCATGTGTCTCATTCACCTCTTCATGTCATGACTTTTCTGTGGCTTTTCTTAATATGGGGCATGGACGTCATTGGGCCGATTTCGCCAAAGGCTTCTAACGGACATCGATTTATCTTTATGGTCATCGATTACTTTACCAAGTGGGTAGAGGCTACTTCATACGCCAACGTCAAAAAGTCGACAGTAATCAAATTCTTGAAGAAGGAGATCATATGTCGATATGGCATGCCAGAAAGGATCATATCTGACAATGCGTTGAATTTGAATAACAGCGTGATAGTAGAGGTTTACAGATAGTTTAAAATTAGGCACCGCAACTCGTCACCATATCGCCCGAAAATGAATGGTGCAGTTGAGATGGCTAGTAAAAATATCAAAAAGATTATAGGGAAAATGACTGAGACCTACAAATATTGGCATGAAAAGTTACCATTTGTCCTCTATGCCTATCGAACATCTGTCAAAACTTCTACTAGGGCAACACCTTACTCTTTGATTTATGAGATGGAGGCAGTTTTACCCATTGAAGTCGAAATTCTTTCTCTCTGAGTTTTATTAGAATTGAAGCTGGACGAAGCAGAATGGCTCCAATCCTGGTATGATCAGCTGAACTTGATTGAAGAAAAGAGGCTGAAGGCTATCCGTCATGGTCAAATGTACCAGAAGCGAATGATGCGAGCTTACAACAAAAAGGTTCGCCCTAGAGTATTCTATGAGGGGGACTTAGTGTTGAAAAAGATCCTCCCAATGCAAGAAGATTTCAGAGGGAAATGGATGCCAAACTGAGAAGGATCTTATGTGGTAAAAAAAGCTTTTTCTATAGGGGCACTGATATTAACTGAGATAAACGGTAAGAACCTGCTTAATCCAGTAAATTCAGATTCAGTAAAGAAGTATTTCGCTTAAAATGAGGCTAAGGTGAAAACCCACAAAGGACGCAAAAAAAAGAAGAAGGGAGAGGCCAAGGTGAAAACCCGTAAAGGGCACTTTGAGACTAAAGGGGTTCTAAATTGAAAACCCGAAAAGGAAAATTCAAATTTCGACCAAGGATGAGGCATGTGGTAGTCTTGCTATGCTGGAATTAACAAAGAGGAAGGCACTATGTCTTGGGGCATCGACAAAGTACGCTAGATCTCCTAGACACATGATAAGCTCAAAATGATCCTCGTGCAGTTCGTGCAGAGGAGCTCAGGCTACGATATCTGGGGCACTCATTTTTGTCCCCATTTACCTGTTTTTATATTCCGACAATATTTACTTTATTTGATTAATCCATTCTTTTCAAATTTTGTTCCTAATAAATTTTAGTTTTGTCTATCTTTATAATCTTTTTCAAGTGCTTGTATTGAAATAATGATTAATGGACTAATAATACTTTTACAAAAGAGGTTTTGCATATTACTCTAGAAGTTTCTAAAATGGTACAGGAACCTGAAACAGGATTGTTGTTCAGAACTTACTAAACCTAAGGGTTGGAAATGTTTAAGAAGGAAAGGTCTAAGTTGAAACTACATCTTAAAGTTTTGTCAAGGGTGTCAGATACAAGATTTGCATCAGTGATACAACCTCGACGAATGGCGAGCAATGTTCACCTAAGTATTAGAATAGGATCATGCTCGGAAGAGGAAATTGATATTCTGCATATGCATTTGATTATGTTACCCAGAAAGGGGTGTAACAGATCATTTGATTGAAGGAGATGGTACAAATCCTATACCCCTGAGTTGCAGCGGGATGGATTGAGGAAGATAATTTTCTGTCAAAGATACTAGCTAAGTAGGAAATGCAGGATAACACATCAGTGACAGAACCTTGATGAATGACGGGCAATGGCAATCCAAATATTAAAAATGGATCATTCTTATTTTGCATTCATATATCATTCATAGCACATCTAGTTAGGAGCATTTGATTCATTTTGATCATAGCATCCTAATCATTTGGCATAAACATAAGCTTATGAAATCGAGTCTATAGGACATGTCCCTCAGAGGACGATGTAGCAATATCGATAAATTACAGATCTTATCTCCCTAAGCAGTAGTGGAGCAGATCGAAAACAGAAGATCTTATCTCCATGTATCGGTAATGAAGCAGATTTTAGCCACCAACTTTATCTCTCTGAGGTAGCAAGAGAGCAGGTTGAAATACAAGTCTTATCTTCCTGAGGTAGCAAGGAAGCAGACTGAATATTACAAATCTTATCTCCCTAAGAAGTAGTGGAGCAGATCGAAGACGGTGAATCTTATCTCCATGTATTAGCAATGGAACAGATTTTAGCCATCAGCCTTATCCCTCTGAAATAGTAAGAGAGCAGGTTGAAGATACAAGTCTTATCTTCCTGAGTTAGCAAGGAAGCAGACTGAAAATTATAGATCTTATCTTCCTAAGCAGTAGTGGAGCAGATCAAAGACGGTGAATCTTATCTCCATCTATCGGTAATGGAGCAGAATTAAGCCATCAGCCTTATCTCCCTGAAATTGTAGTGGAATAGGCTCAAATTACAAGTTTTATATCCCTGAAGTCACAATGGAGCAGATTGAGGGTGTATAGTGGATTGAAAGCACAATTCCTATACCCCTGAAGATGCAGTGGGTTGGAATGGGGCTACCTGAAGAAGATGAGCATAAAGAGGTCGAAATGTGGCAAGACCGGGCAAAATAGGCCTTTTTGTGGTCTTTGCTTCATTCTCGTTACACGACAACGAGCAAAGAGGGACAGCTGTAAGACCCAAATTTTTCCCGGGCCATATGGAAACCAAAATCAAACAAAAATTAAACAGCCCCTATCAAGGTCCAATTTACAAACCCAAAGTATTACAGGCCCAATTCATAAAACAAAACTTAGGCTCAAAAAATACAAAGGCCCGATAGGCCCAAAGTTTTGAGGTTTTCGGAAACCCTAGGTTTCTTTTTACGCCGCAGCACCTGCTCCACCACGCACGTTCACCCCACAGTCATCTACGCACCCACGAACCACGTTCACCATACCTGCAACTAGTAGAGGCGAAAAAACCGTTGTAAAAATGGCTATAAATGGCCACGAATATTCTTTGTTTTTTTTTTGTTACAGATTGAATAGAAAATACGCACAAAAATTAGTAGAAAGTAACCAAAAAATACTTCAAAGGTGATTATTTTCTGCAATTTTATTTTTCTTTTTTTTTTTATTTTTTTCATTCGGATCCTCAACACGTACTAAAGATAGGAGAGAGAGGACGAAGCTCACCGCGCATCGTGCTTGCACCGTCGAAGCCCTGCTTTGCTGGTCGCAAGCGGTTTTTAGGGCGGTTGAAGGCTTGAGCATTAGCCTTTCGGTACAGACCAAAGGGGGAGAGTGAGGAGCTAAGAAAGCATCTCAAAACTCTAGGTTTTTTAAAAAACAAAGTTAAAATGTTTTCTTTAAGCAAAAAAAAATGATTTTTAAAACAGGCTTTTAATTTAAGTAATAAAACAGCATTTGGGGGGTAGAGTTAGTACGCGTGTTTGACATGGTCCACATGCATTTTCCCCTTAAATGGGCAATTTGCGCTGCCAGTCCTTCCTATTTTGCACCACCTTCAATCTAACCTGTTATGTTTCTTTCAATTTTTCCCTGAAGTTTACGCGATAGTTCAATTTAGTCCGCGTTTGTGCAGTGTGTTTTATGATTTGGAACATTTGCATTTTTGATCCTTGTGATTTACACGCATTATATTTTGGCCCTCGTATGCATATTTCTTGTTTTTTTTCCCTTGATTTTATTTTTCTTCTGATTTAACCCCTAGCTTGTTGGGTTCTTTTTTTATATATATTGGGTATTTATTTATCTTTTTTAATATTTTATGTGTTGATTTTAAATTATTTTATTCTTTTTACCATTATATATTATTTAACTCATTGAATATTATCTTTTATGTATATTACATAGCTTTCCAAATTGTTATTCAAAATTCGTGGTTTCTTTTTATCATTTTTATGATTTTATTCATTTTAAACATATGTTAGTCACTTTATATTATCATGTATATGCATATATTATTGATGTTATATTATTTTATATAAATGTTTTTCTTTAAAAATCTATTTATGTATAATTTATTTCCTATAAAAACCCTATCTATCTTTTTTATTATTTCAAATACTTTTTTTTATATTTATATTCTTATATATCAATTATTTATATTAAGTGGTTTTATTTTTTTATGTAAATTGAGATATGTATTATTTTGTATATTATTTACTTTATAATGTTTATTTTAAAATTCATTTGTATATTACTATTTAATATATTATTTTTTTGTTTTTATTTTTCTTCGTATTTTTAAATTCTTATATCTATGATTTGTTTTAAAATCTTTGTATTGTTTGTATAGTAATGTTTTCAATTTTTTTTCCTTCCCTATTATTCATTTTTATTTTATTTTATTTTTTAAAAAACTTGTTATATTTTATTTGTGTAATTTGCTTGGTATTTCTTTGAAATTGCTTTTAATTCATTAACATTCAAATGTTAATATTAGTATTTGTATAATGTATGATATGTTGCCATTGTATGTACCCAAACTCGTTCCTTTCAAATTTCATATTATGGCCTTTCATTTTTGTAATATTTTATCTATGTTCCATGTTTGTAACTTTATTTTTTTGCATCATTGCATCGTGACTCAAATTCCAAGGTTTTAATTGGTATCAGTCGGCTCATTCTTGTTCCTAACCAAATAAAAAGCATTTGGAGCCAGTTTTATAATTGTTTATTTGAAAGCTTTTCAAAATAAGGTAATATTTTACTTTTGGGGATTCGAAAAATTGTACCTTAATGTATTGGGTTTCGATTTTCTGTTTGACCAAATAACTAAATATCATTCTAATGGCATGTTTTGAGAAACCATGAGATGATTTTGATTTCGAGGGTTTAGGTTGTCGTATCCTAACGTGCTGGATGTGATATTCTATTCTTTCGGAACAAAGGAATCTTAATGTCTAATTCAAGTTATTCAAATGTCTTAAAAGAAATCGTATTTCAAAATATTTTTTAAAAATTTTTAGACATAAGGACATTATTTAATCAATTTGGTACCAATTCTGGGCGTAACGAGGGTGCTAATCCTTCCTCGTACGTAACCGACTCCCAAACCCGTTTTCTCAAATTTCGTAGGCCAAAATTGATGTTTTAATAAAATAAAATGTTTTATTAAGTGACTCGGTCACACCTAAACAAAAAAAGATTGGTGGCGACTCCATACTTCGTTTTAAAGTTAATCTCCGTTTTTCAAAACTTAAAAATGGTTTCGACATCTTCTAGAAATTTCTTTCCTATTGAAAAGTATAAATCGTTTTTAAAAAAAAAATCTTATAAATAACTTGATTTTTAAATAAAAATTAACTTACAATATTAATAATGAATTTTTAATTTTAATTTTTTAAAATATTAAAATATTTTTAATATTATTAAACTTACGTATATATTTAATCATAATAATAAATTATTGATATAGTTAATATAATTTATTGTTCTAATAAAATCATTTCTTATTATAACTGATTTTAATAATATATTTTAACATTAATAATTTATAAACTATATATAAAAGTAACAGCCAAGGATCTCTTAAATGACACATTTGAAATTTAATTTTAATATTTAATTTAATATTTTTTTGAATAATTTAATTATATATGTTTTTTAAAACAATAACATAAAAAATCTATTTTTACATAATAAGTTAAAATGTGTATTTTTAAGAAAAAGTTTTCCTCCATAATTTAATTGGAATATCTTTGGTTTAACATTTATATTTAATGTAGTGAGAATTTTATTTATTAATTCTTTTATTCTTAAAATACGTGAAATATCCTGAATGTTAAAAATATTTATATTCTTAAATGTGGTTTGAGTTCGAATTGTACTAATCGTGTTGGTTGTTTGGGTTTTACCCTGTTATTATAATTCGTCAAAAAAAATACATATTTAAAGGTTTTAGTGTGGAAAAAAATTAAAAGTGGAAAATTATTTTATTATTTATTAGTTTTTCATTTCTAAACCATATATTTTAAATGGGTTGACTTGCAAATTCATACTTTAATCCACTTGATTTTTGAGAACTTTTATATTATATTTTTAAATGAGTTGATCGGTATATCCATTCGTTAGTGAAGTTAAAATTGTTATCAAATTCATTATTGAAAAGGGGACAAAAATGTTTTAAGATTTCCTTATCTGACACGTGTCCAAATATAACTTTTCTTTATTATATAACAATAGTCAAATTTCAGTTTTGATCCCTATAATATGCTCAAAATTGAAATTTAATCTCTATACTTTAATTTGACATAATTTAGTATTTCAAGTTTTATAATACTATTAGTTAGTTTAAATATTTTATTATGATTAAAATATTGAGTGAATTTTTAAGAATTCTTAATATTGTTAAAATTTTCTATTAAATTCAAGTTCATTTCAATTAATGTCATTTTTTCTGTTACATGGCTATCAAGTTATTTTTTTTTTTAAATATCTAATATCTCATGCCAGAGAATTTAACCAAAAATAACAGTGTTAATAATTTGATCCGAAAATGAAAAGGGATGAAATTCGTAAAAATAAAAGTATGATCTTTTAAGTCCCAAATGAATGAAGAGTATAAGGACTTGGAGCATATTATGATATTTGAATTTTCACTTTATAATTTTGTCCAAAAAATAATTAACCCAACGCAAAGCGTGGGTAGAAAACTATACTTAATTTTAAATTTCTTATATTAAAATTTTAATAATAAATATATATATTAAATTTTAGGTTAAAATATGCTACAAGTCCCTATACTCTTCGTAGATTTAGAATTTAATCCCTTTATTTTTATTTTCAGGAAGTTAATCCCTCTACTTTTTAGATTTAAAAAATCTAGTCCAATAGTTTACCTCATTAAACTTCTTTTGTTAAATCTACTAGTTTGACATTTTGAAATAAACAAATACTCACTTTGGTAGCCATGCAAAAAAAAAAAATGATGTGGTAATGAATCTGAGTTTAACAAAAGAATTTTAACAATGTTAACGATTGAACTTTCATTTTTAAATTTGAAAAGTTGAAGGACTAAATTCTTAAAAATAAAAGTAAAGAGACTAAATTTTAAATAATAAAAGAGTATAGAAACCTGAAACACATTCTAGCTTAAAATTTATAAATATTTAGTAAAAATTAACGTCTTTATAGTATAAATTATGAATATTTTAATAATATAAATATAAGCATTCTTTTAAATCCAGCAGCTAATTTCTTTTATCCAATCATTATAAAATAAACTTTGATTATCAAAACAAATACTTCTACAATATTTACCTTGGAGTCCCTCTTATCTCACAAAGGCTCTTGAAAAGGGTTTGTCTTGATACTTTTTAGGATCTCATCATGCCTTCAGCATTTATGATGGATCCTAATCCAAGCGGCTAGTTCATGGTGAACTGCTGGAATTAAGGTAAGAGTGACAACCTAAAGGTTCTGAATCCTACAGGAAGTTATTGAAATTAAGTATCTTATCCTCACAATTAATGATGTTAAAGATTATGTGGTCCGAATTCCATCACTTGTTAAAAAAAATAACTAGACTAACATGCCGCACAAATTGAGTTTGTATATAACTATACTTTTATTATTTGACTTTGATTAGAACAACATTTTTCAATCCTTAAATGAATGTAGTCGAAACTCTTTTAGTATCATTCATTTTTCAACATTAGTAAATTTCTTTTCCCCTGTTTGTAATTTTTTCCCAAAAGAATTTTCACGTAAAATTTGTATGTTCTTATTTTTCTTTATTTATTACTTTATTCTAATGCCATTATCGACGTTTATTATAACAGTTGAAAATGGAATACCAACTACGAGGCTTTCAGCATTGAAATATCCAGTAACAAAAGAGGTATGGCAAGGAAACATTGTGAATTGGGTTTTGCCCATTAGCTGAGCAAACTAGAAAAAGATTGGGCTGTAAAATCCACTTACGTATTCATTTAATTTATATAATCATTTTAAGAGATATTGTTTGAAATTTTTGAAGCTTGAATTCCAATATCTGCCATTCTTTCATATAATGAATCAAACTTATATACAAATTTAGAATTTATCCCTAAAAATTCTAACAATAATGCTGCTGTTAAATGCACAGGAAATAAAGCAAGCAAATTAACATCAATAATTAAAACAGAGATAAATATAATATTCGGATCATTTTATGACAATAGAAAAACTTGAACCACAATTACAAATAATGCATCTAAATAATAAAAATCAAAATTAATTATCGCAAACTACTATATGATAAGTGTTTGACGTAATAATAAGATTTATTACATTCTCAAAAAAAATATAGATTCGAACTTCAAAAATAGCATTATTAAAAAAAAAGAAAAAAACAAAATAATTAACTTAAATGATAATAAAATATTTAATTGTTATAAATCTCAAAATTTCCAAAATTAATTAAACCGAAGTTTGATGGATAGTAAAAGAAAATTGAATGTTGAGAAAAGGGATGTAGTAAAGAAAGGGAGAAAAATGTTAGAATAGAGAAGACAAAAGTGGTAAATTTAGGGGATGACATAGCTCTTTTTTTTTTTTTTTTTTTGGGGGGGGGGGATTACTTTCTCGGAAATGCCGGGGAAAAGCAAGCATGATAAAATGTTGGGGTTAATGATGTGGCTCATTTCCTTGAAATTGGCGGATGAATACATTCATTACCCTTGCCCTTCTCAACCGTCGCTCTTCCGCTTCACCCTATTTAATAAAGCTACTTTTTTTTAACTATGTTGGAGTGCAACTTTTATTGAAATTTTCAATTTCATCCCAATCACCATTTTAACACAGTAATTTATTATATTGTAATGATATCAACATTTATATATTTTGTCAATTTGTTTTTTATTCTTTTTTTAATTAAATTTTGTCCTCCATCTTTTAAAAAATAGCCAAATTATTTTTTAACTAAAATATTAATTTTTTTTACGATGTTGGTGTGGCAATTCGTATGACAGTTCAAGTGTACTTTCATGTTAACATGACATTGTTTGTCTTATATGTCTTGTCAACAAATGATTTTAAAAATAGGATAAATTACAATTACTCAACTTTGAGGTAGCTAACAAAGCAGTCACATAGGCTTCATTTTAGTCACTCAACTTTTGAAAAATAACAAAACAGTCACTAACGTTATAAAAAAGTGACAAAACAATCATTGATTAACAGTTTCCGTTACTGTTTTAACGGGACCGCTGATGTAGCAAGTTAACTAGCTAATATGGCCAGCTAACTTGCCACGTTGGATGTCCACCCACTCAATTTATGAAGAAATTGAAAAAAAAAAAAAAAACCCCTAATAACAAAGAAAAGGAAGAAGAAGAAGAAGAGACTGTAAAAACAAAAATTAAAGGTAGCTAAGATTAAAAGAAGCAAACCAAGATCCCCATACCTAGACCGTAGCTACCCCCTCTTCCTCCTATGACATTAAATTCCAGAGAAAAACTAAAACAAGGATGCAATACACCAAGAAGGTGATAAGTTCGCACCATCCATAACTCTCATCTAATTCAGCTTATGTTCATGGCAGGGTTGATTAATAGCTAAGAAAAAACGTACTCAACCTCATTTGCAATTATTCTAAAGATTAAACTACAATTAATCCCCTACTTCCATTTTACATCAATTAGCAAGCAGGCTAAGAAACAAATCATACCAAGAACAACATCAAAAAGTAAATAATTTTCAGTTAATGCAATTTAAATAAGAAATCAAGTATTATCTCAATGCAGCTCCTAAGCATTTACATAACCATTCAGGAACACACACATTTCCTTAATTCCTTCAAATGCATTCAACTTTTCCCTTAATAACATTTTTTCAAAGTTTTCAACTTTTCCCTTAACTAGTCAAAATTAGGAACACCCAAATCCTAAAACTAAAATACCCAAATAAACAAAACATGAATTTCCACCATTTTTCAAATGGAAAATCCAAAAAAGAAAATATGAATTAAAAAGATAATATATCTCCCTTGCGAAAGTGCAAAGCTCATGGATCTCACCTTCCATCAGTTGCACTTGCTTGCCCCCTGTCCTTTCCTGCTTAAACTCCAATAATCGACATATTATATTATCCAAGACAGTAGGGTCCATTGTAACAAATCCCATAATTTGAGAAAAAAATAAAGAAATCTCTCCAAAAAAGTAATAAAAAAATTTCTTTGTTTTTTCTGTTTTGAGTTTTTCAACTTCGTTTCATTTTCTGGTGTAATTTGAAAAAGAAGAGGCGGAGAAGAACGTGGCCTGGCTTGCGTGTGGGGATTAATAAAATTAATATTAAAGAAAAAAAATTAAAAGAAAAGTGGTGGTGAATGCAACTCCGGAACGGTGGAGAAGCCTAATTTCTGTTTGTAAGTATTAAACTTCGTCGGAGTCGATGATTAAGGCTTGGTATATAGTCATTAATGGTTATAAATTTTCAAAAGAACCGGCCAGTTGGAGCGGTCATCTGTCATGTCATTTGGAAAACGGTAAAAATGATTGTTTTGTTATTTTTTTAAAGTTGAGTGACTGAAATGAAACCTAAATAATTGTTTTGTCAACTACCTCAAAATTAAATAACTGTTGGTGTAATTTACCCTTCAAAATATAAAAAATAATAACATTTTAAATTCAAAAAAAATAAAAGCATGGAGTACATGTGGATTCTCATTTGAGCTACCATGTTTAAAAATTAACATTTTAACCAATATTTTCGCTTAAAAAATAATAATTTAACTCTTTTTAAAAAGGTTAATAGTCAAATTTGAATTTTTTTTTTTAAGATTGAAGGTCAAATTTAACTCAAAAAAAGAAGAAGAAGAAGAGACAAATTGACAAAAAATATAAAGGTTGAAGTCAAAATTTAACATTATACCTATTGTAATTGGAACAAATAATTATGAATTGAAATCAAATATTACATTATTAATAAATGGAAAAAGATATTAACTAATTAGATTTATATATATATATGATAAGATTAAAAGTTTGCTCATCACAATTACATATAACTAATTAGATTTTATATTTTTTTTCGAATTTTAATCCATTTGTAACGATTTACTCTATATTTAGTTATTTATTATTAAATTAGTCAAGCTATTGCTTCTTGATTTAATTAAACTAATAATATTGATTAAGATGGAATTTAAATGGTTAAAGTAAATGTGAATTAAAAATAATATAGGAGAGTTTAAAATAAGTTTTGGTTAATCTTTTACAGATATGAATAAATTTAAATAAATTTATAAATTCATATATTGGACCAAACTAAATTTAAATAAATTAAAATATATTAATATCATATTTATACTCAACTCATGACTACCTTTATTTAATAGTAATAATAGAGTGCGAGTTCAAGGTTAGTTCCGTTAATTCGTAAAAGAAAAAAGAATGAGGGGAAGGACGTTGATTATCCTTTTTGAGAAGGTTAAAAAGCCGAGATTCGTGGACTGTGGACGTTGTTGATCGGCATAGGAATTTAACATTTGAGAGTTGGTGGTGGTGACGCTGCAAGCCCCAAAAGATTGAAGTGTACGGCCAATCATGGATCCCAAGGGAGTATTTACAAATAAGGTTTGGCCGGTGTTTCTAATTACATCGATGTCCCTCGGTCCACTCCATCACCAACCTGTCGTCATTTCACCCATTACTCATTATCTGCCTCTTTTCCTCGTAAACAATAAAATATGTATTTATCCAATCAGCTTTCATTTGTTTTATTATTTTATTTCTAATATGCAACATCATCATCATCATAATCAATTTGATTAGAAGATTGAATATTTAAATATCAGATTTCATTTTATTTTTCTATACTTTCAGGACTTTTTTAATGTTAAAATTTGTTTTCAATCCCTAAACTTGTACAAAATTTATAATTTAATCCTTATACTTTAAAAGTTCAATTATTATCACTGATCATAATTTCTGTTAAAATTTATCAACTTAATAAGTTTATTTTCCTTCAATTATATGTCATGTCATATGATGATATAGCCTGCAAAAGTACCATAAAACCTTTTATACTATACCCTAGATTGTATTTTAGCTCCTCTATTAAAAAAATAGTTAATAGTATAATAACATGAGGAAAAAAACTTATTTATTACACATATATGAGAAAAAACTCTTGTAAAAAAATAAGACATATTAAAAATTATAAAAAAAAAATTGTTCTCTTTACAAAAATTAAATCATAATAGTGATTAAATATTACCAATTAAATTAATCTCTTACTACTAAGTAATAATTCATATATAAAAATATATGTATAACATTACAGCTTAAAAGTAAAAAAGGAATACTTTTTATTTTACATCGATACAATATATATGTATATATATAAGCGCCCCAACTCACATCTGATTTTATACTTTATAAAAGAGAATCAATAGTATTATAATTGGATGCTCCTCCAATGAATTCTCCTATCATTTCATCTTTATTCTTTTGAAATTAGGTATTATATATATATATATATATATTAACACCTCTTGTTGTTTTCATCTCATGAACGTGCAAGTCAAAATTTATGAACTCGTGATCTTTCTTTTATAAAAAATTATATGCTTTGCTTTTTTTTTTTCTCTCTCTCTTTTTCTTGAAAAAATGTGTGTTTCCAGTCATCAAACCCCAGTCTTATAGATTTATTTTACTTTATTTTACTTGTATGTAATGTAGATTTGATAAATGAAATAATGTAATCATTAAAGTCTCAACCCTTGTGTAGATGATGAGGTAATTTTGTAGCCCTAATTTCCTCTCCTTTGTTTTTCATCATTGACCCAAAATGTCTAGCTTTGTTTGTCAAAAAGAGAGAAAGAAAAATAAAATGTCTATCTAACCTTTACAATTTAAATAATATTTGTAGTTTGTATTTGAATATGTCTTCATTCAACCCCATTTCACATTTAATAAGTTATTATTTATTTTTATTTAAATATAAAAATATTTATTATTTAATAGTATTTTAAATATTAAAGTATTTTTTTTTTGAGTGGAACGAATTTCATTCTGAAAAAAAAAAAAAAAAAAAAAACTCAAATGATCAATGATGGTGCTTTCTTTTTGACAGAGACCAATGATAGTTTTAGATGCTCCAAAGCTGCTTTTTTTTTTTTTTCTTCATTCCCATCATCCAATGAGTTTTTCCCAAGTTGCTCTTATCGTATTGACAGTAGCTGCTTGTATAAAAAAATAGGTTCTAGGCGGTGGTTATTTAAAATTTTAATTATTATATTTTATAAATAATCTGGATTTAAAACATGTGGTATCAAAAATATTCGAGATTTACAAAAATATATTTTTTTATGTATAAAGTAATCTAGATTGTTATGAGGGTATTTTTTATTTTTTAAATTATTATTTAAAATTAATAAAAACTTAATTATGATAAAATATGAACTTGTGACAATAAATTTAAAAGATTTAGTTTTATCATTTTATCATTTAATTTTTATATCAAATTTTTTTATTCAGTTCTTTTCATAGGAGTGTAGCATCATGATTATTTGTATTTTAATATAATACTTAAAATTACCTATAATCCCTTTTCAGCCCTTAAATAAGAGAATAATGCATTTCAGCCTACTCTAACTCATGTCCTTATAACCTGAAAGAAGTTTTTAACTAATTCCTTGGGCTTTGTTATCCCACTCGATGCTCTTTAATATTTTAGGTATTAATTAAAGTATTAATTAAATGTTTAATTACTATTTTTAAGGTGAATTTGTAGGAGGGGATTTTGTTCATATTAAGGTTTTTAAAATTATAAAAATAAATTTTTTTGTTTGAATAAATCCATTGGAGAATTTCAAAATTTGTGAGTCATCTCTGAATTTTATATCTCAATTTTTTTTTCAAATTTATCTAAATAGGTGTGTTTTTAAAATTTTTCATAATTTTATTTGATTTAATACATATAGTTCTACTATAAAATGAGTAACTTAAAGTTTAAAAATTATTTTTATTTAATTATAATATATATTTTTTAATTTTATTTTATTAAGACTATTTATAAATTTTTGCAGATACCTATATTGGATAATTTCTTATACTATTTATTTTAAATATAATTATTATTTAATTTGTTAAATCCCAATAACTTTTTTTAAATCGATTATTTATCAAAATAAAACAATTACAAATCTTAGTATTTTAAATTAATAGATTCTCAAATATTGATATTTAAAAAAAATTCAGGAAATTTAAAATTCTTCATGCAAAACACACAGTTAGAGATTTCTTAAATTTGTTTGTTTGTTTGTTTTTTTTTTTTTTTTTAATTTCAAATCAAACTTTTAAGTCAAAGAAGGGCACAATTTTAAGTCAATCACACTTTGGTGGGAGATATGAGTTTCACCATAGATACATACAACCCTTTGGTGGGACCCATCAACATCTAACCACTGCTGAGATTAAAGATTTGGCCACAACTGTACTTATTAATTAATTTCATCTGTACAAATCATGAAAATAACCATACTTTAACGTGTCAATTTTTATATCCTCTATAATAAACATGATTACAACCCATTATATGTTTATACGATTTATGTATCCAATTATTATTACATACGCAATATGATGGAGTCTACATCCTACACAAGCAGGTAAAATATTTTTAGTATTAAGAATTAGATTATATTTAGGTTTTTTTTATTTATTAAAAATTAAATAAATTAATTTCTATACATAATTTAAAGAGTATATTAGTCCTTCCTATAATTTTTTTTTATCTATTTGTGTTGTTAAAACCTGGCACAATTGACGGAATAATCAGACAGTGATACATGATATGCCACGTGTATATTATGATGACATACATAAACAAAATTTTAACATTATAAATGGATGAAACCTTTAATAGAATAACTAATTTACCTTTTGATTTATTGTACATGAACAAATTTGCCAACTTTTTTAGTTGAGGGTAGAAAAATAATTTGACTCTTAATACAGTGCCTTCCATTAGTACTTTTATCCAAAAAACTAAGGCAGCATATTGTATATCTATATTATTATTTAATTCCTTGATTGAGTCGGTATTATAAGTTAACTGGCACCAATTAAATTAAGAGAATTACAAAAATATCCTTTCACGTGTAAAATAAGTTATACCATTTGATAATATTTTAATATTTTAAATTTTTTATATGTGAGGAAATTTAAACCTATACTATTTGTATTGATAAAATTTTAATTTTACCGCAAAATCAAAGCTGGTAATATAAATTCAAATTTGAAAGCTCATAAAATCCTATTTTTACTTCCATTTTACTTTTTATTGTTTTTTATTTTTATTTTTATTTTCAATTAAAATAATATATATAGGAGTAGTGAGTTATTTAAAGGGTGATAAGGAGATGGGCCACGTTCTATCTCTCCTTGGCAACTAAATCTTGAACCAACCAAGTAATTGATTGGGGAGAGAAAAAAAAGAAATAAAATCTATGCAAGTTTTAATTACTTATTGCCTAATTCATACTTTCATAAAATTACTACCTATCTTATCAAACATTTAATACTAAAAATCATATTTTTATTCCTAAGAATACGATCTTACCAAACTTTTTTTTCTTCATTAAAAGTTTGGAGGATTTCATTAACTACTGATTATGACTCAACAAAAATAGATTTAAGCTTCTCCTTACATGGAAATGTATTTGCATTCCACGATAAGGGTTTATTTTAGGAATAAATCTTAAAATTATATATAAATTTTGATTTTATCTACAATTGTATATGTAAAATTTTATTTGGTGTAATTGTGAGTTAAATGTATACTTAAAATTTTAATTTTGATTTAATTGTATATATTTTAAAAAATAAATATATCAATTTTTTTTATATTGAATAAATATGATTATATGCAGTCGCGGAGCCAAGGAGCAGGTAGGTGCCCCGGTCTCCCTTAAAATAAATTTTTTTATTTAGGCCATTTATAATTTATAAAATTTTGAAATAGTAATGGTAAATTTGCACTTTAGGCCCCTAAAATAGTAAAAATTTGATTTAATCCTTTAAAAAATTATAAAGATATAGTCTATTAAAATGGTAAAATTGTATTTCTATTATCGTAAAAATATACAATTTAATTCCGTCCCAAAAAAATTTTCTTGCTCCATTACAATATATAAATATAAAATAATGTTTATATTAATAATTGTGATAATAATTTACAAGAATTGGATCAAATTTCATGACAAAATCAAAGTTTATGCATACAATTACACATTAAACCATAATTCATATATAATTTTGATATTTATCCCTAATAAATAAAATATAAAATTCTTTTTTATGCAAAAGTAAAGGAATTTACTATTTTACTTAAAAAAAAAAAGAGAATTTTTAATTTTTAATAGGTATAATGACAAAATAAGCCCTTGATACTTAAATTTTTGTCAATTTAATTTTAATTTTAATTTTTATTTTTTGAAAAAAAATCTAACTTTAAAAAAAAAAATCGAATTTTAATCTATTAATGATGCCTACAATTGCACTATTTATGTTGACAATTCCTATTTTCATTTTCATACATCTCAAGGTACATTTCCAAGTAAATTACCTCATATTGGCCTCCAAATCAAAGGGAAAAAAGAAAAAAAGAAGTTTAAAATATTTGACAAAAATTTCAACCCCCTTTAACATTGATTTTAGACTTTTAATCAAAGACTTATCCAATAAAAAGGGTGAACCTTCCTTAATCCCATTATTTTACTTCTACGAAATATTCATATTTATTTTAATGTAAATAATATAAAAGCTCTTGAATTTTACCTTTCTATATATATTTTTTTATTATATCCAAAAAAAAAATCTTTAATTTTTAATTTGCATCTTAAAAATAAATTTTAAGGTGTAGTTGATAAATTGAAAAAATAAATATTAAATTTTTAATATTAAATTTTATAAGCACTAAATTTATATTATGAAACTATTTGTCATATTAGTAAAAGTTAAACACGGGATATAATTAATTTATTTGATAATAGTAAATTTGATATTTGAAAAATCATTATTTCATAATTTTAATCTTATTAATATGATATATATATATATATATATATTTATTTATTAATTTTGAATAGATTTAGATAAAAGTTAAGGGTAAGAATTGAATATTTTAATTTTTAATAAAATGAAGAAATAATTTATTTCAAAAATCATATTTTTAAAAATAAAATAAAATAAATATTTTTTAGTGATAAATAACTATCTAGTATCTATTTACTTAACATATTCAACCTTTTTGTTAAAAAAATTATATTAAATAAAATTAAAAATTTGAATGATTTATCAAATATAATCACAAATAAAAGTTCAGATAAATATAAGTAGACACAAAGTAAAACTTGAAAATGAGAAACTGAGTTGGTTTGGTTTTTAAAAATATTTTCTATTTTATTTTAAAAATAATTTTATATTTCAAAATATTTAAAAACACGTTTTATAAATGAAATTTTTTAGTAATGAAAACATATTTTGTCTTTATTTTCCTCTAATAAAAAAATTAGAAATTTGATACATTAAAATTGTCAGATTTTTTTATATGAATTTGAATCAGAGTTAATTTATTTAAAGTTAAAAATTTTTATTTCAAATTTTTTTATTTTATAAAATATTTTTGGTGAAAGTTAAAAATGAATTTTCATTCTAGTCTAGTTTCTACAATTTTTATTTTTTTTATTAAAAAATATATATTTCCTGAAACCAAACCGAAACCTAAAACTAACGTCACCTCAGATTTACCATTTTTTTAATTTTATTTATGGAATGCACAAAGTTATTCTATTCTCCTTTTTAATATATGCTTCCGATTTGTAATTTACTCAAATGCCCATTTTCTAAAGACTCTTCTCAAAAGGTAATTGGTGGCCTTTATAATGAAAAGAGAAAATTGGTCTGGAAAATAAGAAAATATGTTTTTATATTTATTTTTGATGAAAAAAATTGTGAAAGGAAAGGCGAAATTTTTAAAATTATTATTTTATTCCTTTTTTCCTTGAAGTTGTAGATCAATTTTAAAGTAAATAATTAGATAATTAAATTAAAAAAAAATAAAACAATCGGGGCTTGAATAATTAACCCTTGGATATATCTAATGTAAGGACATTTGTTGATTTATAAAAAATACAGGTAGAGGCAAATAATGAATAAAAATTGATATTTCCTAATTTCCAACTATATGTATACGATATTTATTATGGGATTTTACACATATTTGTTATGTTTTTATTCGACAATACTGAATAATATTGTTGAGAAAATAATTAACTCTCCTTTTCAACATGACAACGTAGTTATATTTAGAACCACTTAAACAAAAGAAAAAGGAAAAAAAACAAAAACAAAAACCATTCAGAGACTTGACTCTCTCTCCATCTCTCTATTTCTTGGCCACATGATCCCATGATAAACTGAAAGCATATCCCTACGAACAGAAGCCACGTCTTAGGTTTTTTAGATTTTACAGCAACACTTAATTAATTCTGTTTTTTTTTTTAATAATTTAAAAATATATTTTATTAATAAACAACCTTTGTTGGATGTTAAAAGTAGAACAGAGAGGATCAACCAATCAAAATCAACAAAAACTACGGCAGTAATCGAAAAAAAAATAAAAAATAAAGAAAGCTAATGTCGTAGTTATGTGTGATACTGAAGGGCATTTATTTATGGGAACTGTCTTCTCTCTCTTAAACCTCAAGAAAACTCATCCTTCACACAGTATCAGGGGGGGGGGCCCGCTTCTTGTCTGCTCTTAAAACATTGCAAATTCTGTTCAACTCTAAATTTATTTTTTTAACCTCCTTTGGAATTTTTTTTACCACATAAATAGATTCATGTTTGTTTGGGTTTAATTTTAATTTTAATTTTACTCATCAGATTAAGATTAATAAATGAAATAAAGTTGGATTTTTTAGGGTTTAATAAAGAATGGGTTATGATTATTATATGGGTTAAATATCTGTACCAAAAAGCAAGGAAGGTGGAGAGAATCTAGAAATGCCCCTTTCTTTTATAGTTCCTCAAAAAGACCAAAGAAGAGAAAATCAAAAAAATATATAAATGGAGAAATAAATAAGAAATGTGAAGAAGAACAAGCAGAGAATAAAAGAGAAAGACCAGATGTTGACAAATTTCATGTCACCGTTGTTTAGAAGATCGTTTGTTTTGTGTGAATATTTTCTTCATCTGGGATCTCCCCTCTCTCTTTGTCCCTAACACCCTCCCAAACCCATTAATCTCCCCTTTTCTTCTCTCTCGAAACAAAATTATAAAATTACCACTTCAACAAGATTCTTTCTTTTTTTCATCGACCTGATGACGATCTAACCTCTTTTAATGGTGTTAAACAAAATACCCACTTTGTTGTTGTTTTTTTGCTGTATCGTTAATTACTTTTGATTTTGTTGTTGTTTTAAAGCTTTAATCGTTGTTGATATCCTGGAAAGTTTGGGAGCTTTGAGTTATCTGTGATGGGGAAGTGTTGAAGCTAAATCCATGGGAGAATCTTGAATGAGTTTTGATTAGAGGATGTGGGTCTGAGGTAAAATTTTGTTCTTTTTCACTTTCTAATTATTTGACTTTTTATATATAAATATTTTTAATTTATTTTCTTTTGATTTGGTTATTTGGGTTTTCTTTATTTTCTAAAATCATCCATTACTATTTTCCCCATTTTTGGGGTTAGTCTGATAAACTGTGGGGTTATAGTGGCTTTGCAATTCAGTTTATTAAAGCCTAAACTCTTTAACTTTAAAAGATTTTTTTTTTCTTTTTCCTTTTTGGATTTGGGTTGATGATAATTTTGATTTGATGGATGATCATAGCTTTTATGATAATATTTTCAACTGTTAATCTTTGCTAATATGCATACTAGTTATGGTATGAATTATGTGGGATCTAGTATTTTAACTTTGATTTGCTAATTTAGCATCTTCCCAATTCTTCATAAATAGAATGGGATTTTGCCTTATTGATCATAGGATTCCAAACTTTCCTGCTTTATCAGCACCTTTTTTCCCCTGCAAGACTCTCTCTATCTGGGAAGTTTCGACATGTATGAAGTGGTGTGGTGATTAATTGATAATGATGTGGCTTACATTCTGCTTAGAAATCTTTGTTTATGTGTCTGCTTTGGGTTGCATTACCTTAGAATTTACGACCGCGAATTATTCTCCGAGCTTCTTAATTGATGAGATTGCTGTAGTTGCATGCATCATTTGAAAGTGGGGCTATCATCATCATCATCAATGAGGTTGTTTTCTTCAATACTCTGATTCTTGTTATGAAGGTGAAACTCTGCCATTTTAGGTGGATTGTGTTCATTATTCTTGTGATGGTTTGTGATATTCCTGAGTGGCTAGACCTTCAACTATGTCAAATATTTAACTTGGTTTGATGTTACTAGTTTTTATGTGAAACATGAATGGATGGTTTAATATTATTGTTCCTTTAGGAAGGTGTTCATATCTTCCGATGACTCGATAACATAGCAACGTTGTAATCAGACTGATAACTATGTTATAAGGTTCATGGAATCTAGCAACAATGGGGTTCTATTCTCCTTCTTATGTCATTCTGGACTTGTTTGTTGTTCTCAGGAATGGGAACAAAAGTGCAGTTGAAAAGCTATTTGCCCGGATATTACTCAATGAGGGATCTCAACGAGGATTCAAACAGTTGTAGCTGGCCACATTATTATGGGGATAAAACCTTGACAAATGGTCAGTATTGCACTAGCTTTTTCTCGAGGGCCATTGTTGATGTGTATCCCGTGTATGATAAGGACTCACTGAAGAGAATAATGCTTGAGCATGAGGCTATATTTAAGAATCAGGTTATACAGTCTCTGCTGCTTTTGTACTTGTATTTTTAATTTTATATGGTCTTCATCTCCATGTTTCAATGGAGTTTAGTGTTGCTTGTTCATAAACTTAAGTTTGTTTTGAACATGTTTAAGTATGCGAGTTCTTTGTCTTCATCCAGGTGTCTGAGCTTCACCGCTTGTATAGAATACAGAGGGAGTTGATGGATGAAATAAAAAAGAAAGATTTACAAAAAAATCGGTTTCCTGTTGAGACATCATTATCACCGAGCCTGTTAGCCTCACAAATTACAACCGAAGATGCTCACAAATGGCATATACCTGGCTTCCCTGCAGCGAACTCTCTTTGTGGTAGACCGTCAGTTTCTGGTGTTGAAGATAGTCATTCTCCCCTTAGTTCAGTGAAGGGAAGCAGCAGCCAAGCTGGTACCTTTCGGTCCCAAAATGGAGGTAACTCAAAGGATGTTACGGTTCTAGAGTGCAGACCCACAAAAGTAAGAAGGAAAATGTTCGATCTTCAACTTCCTGCAGAAGAGTACATTGATACTGAAGAAGCAGAACAGTTCAGGGACGACACGGCATCTGGCACCTCAAGTTATCTTCCAAATGGAAATGGGAAAATTGGACCTGCGAGTGATGGAAAGCTATTTCATGTAGGGAAGACTGATTGCCTAGAAGATGCTTCAAGATCTGATTCATGCTCGAGGGGAAAAACTAGTTTGGCCGACTTGAATGAGCCCGCTCAGTTTGAAGAAACTGATGGTTCTGCATATTCGCACTTTCTAGGCCATGGCCCCTATCAAGGAGGCCGCGAACTGTCTGCTAAACTGAAAGAAACTTCTGTGAACGTACTTCGCTCAAGTGATGATAGGTCTGTAAGTAATATCCATATCAAGGAAAATGGAACTACGAGAGGATTCTTTTCTAATGTGCTTGAAGCAGGTAGTGCTCACTTGTGAACTACTGAACTTCCATTATATAGCTTCATATTTTTTTTGTCAAAAAAAAAAAATCATTGATTGCCTCATGGCCCTTCCTATCATAATTTTACATGTATTTTTCATTATTCATGTGTGGATATTATCTCGGTTTGCAGAGAACAGTAAAAGCAACTCAAAGTCGATTTCTCATGGTTTTCTGCCACAGAAGTTGCCTGTACCTTCCCAGCAGGTACAGGTTCTTTATGGAAAAACTCTTGATCCTCCAACATTTTCGGTAACTGAACAAAGCAAGGAAGATATCTCTCGAGAAAGAATGATCCAAGGTTTAGAAGTTCCTGAAAAAACTCGTGAAATCTCCAGTAACGGTCATCCAGAGTCAATTGTTATGTCTAATGTACCTAGTTTGAATCCATTTGGTTCTTCTGATGTGGTAAAGCCGTGGTCTCATTCAGCTTCTTCTTGGGACAAGCCTTCTAGTAGCTTAAGCGAGAAGCCAATGACAGTTCCGACTCTTCCATTTTTGAATTCATCTGGTCCATCTAGTAAGAGTTCTGTGATATCATCCCAGAGCAATGGGATTTTTGGAGAGAAGTGGCAGGTGAGTAGTAATTCTAGACCTAATCCGAGTTTCGGAAGTGAACTGCCTAATAGAAATGGTTTTTATTATGGTTCGTCATCGGGGTCCAGGGACCATGCAATTTGCTTCCCTTCAATGAGTTATGAGTATCCAAATTGTACCAATGATAGTAAGGGGGTCCCAGGGCACTTCACTTCTCAAGGTTCAACTAAGCCTTACAACTGCTCAAATAGCGTTGATATGAAGTCTGCAAGTGGTGTAAATTTGAATATGGTGCTTTCAAACAGTTCATCTAATGAGCCCATTTTGCAACAAGGTCCTCAAATGGATGGACAAAGAAACCATGAGGACCATCTCCGAGGGCTGCCATGGCTACGAGCCATGCCTGTTTGTAAGAATGAGGCCACAAGTGCAGGAAGGGATTTGAATGTAGGAGAGTTGAACTTCTCTCAATCTTCTCTGAAGAAACCGACCAATAAAAATGGAACTGGCAGCGATTTCAACCAAAATTTTACGCAGGATGTGAAGCCGGTTTCATTCTCCAATGATGTCGACACCAGCAGGAGCGAAATAGGTGAATGCCTGCACAATAGGAAGATTTTAGTGGTTCCCATTTTCGAAAAGCATTATGTTACGAAGAACGAATTGTCTTTGACCACCCCGTATGCATCTGTTCCTCAACCATCAGAAGCTGAAGCAGAAAATAAAGGGAGAAAAATATTACTTGATATTAACTTACCTTGTGATGTGACTCTTCCGGACATGAACCAAGACATTGTTGCAGAGAATTCAGCCATAGAAAAGGAAGCAAATACAAAGCTACCAAGTTCCCCACATCAGTTCGACTTGAACTCCTGTGTCGATGAGGATGAAGCTTCTTTTGTACCCTCTGTTCCGAGCAGTGGTATGAAGACGTCTCAAGGGATAGATTTGGAAGTGCCACTAATTCCTGAGCCTGAAGATGTCATTCATGGAGAAGAAATACTGGAAAAGGCATTTGAACCACCTTTGCAATCAGTACAAAGCAAAGATGACTGTATGCAGGATGAACTCATAACGATTGCAGCTGAAGCAATAATAGCCATCTCATCTTTTCGTCAGGACAGTAGTTCGGATGATGTTGATTGCAGTTCATCTGAAAACCCTACGACAGACCCCCTTAATTGGTTTGTTGAGACAATTTCCTCTTTTGGAGAGGATCTTGAGAGCAAGTTTGAGGCTCTTTCGCGAGGTAAAGATGGGGATCGAAATGAATCTTCCTCGGAAGAGATTGATTATTTTGAATCAATGATTTTGAACTTAGCTGAAACCCAGGAAGAGGATTATATGCCCAAGCCTATGTTTCCTGAAAACTTTAAAGTAGAAGAAACAGGAACGACATCTTTGTTAACAAGTCGAACACGAAAGGGCCCGGGAAGGCGAGGAAGGCAGCGGAGGGACTTTCAAAGGGACATCCTTCCAGGCCTCGCTTCCTTATCAAGGCATGAGGTAACGGAAGATCTTCAGACATTTGGGGGAATTATGAGAGCAACTGGTCATTCTTGGCACTCGGGAATGACAAGACGGAACTCTACTAGAACTGGGTGTGGCCGAGGGAGGCGACGGTCTGTAACTAACTCCTCTCCTGCTGCAGTGGCTGCCACAACTCGTATGCCATTGATGCAGCAACTTAATAACATTGAAGTGGGGCTGGAGGATCGGAGCCTTACCGGATGGGGGAAAACAACTAGACGGCCTCGCAGGCAACGATGTACAACGGTGAATCGTCCATCTCTTGCATTAACCTAAACCTAGAGAAAAAGAAAAGAGGCTTTGATGTATTAATTGAGGATGTTATAGAGGAAACTTGGTGATTATTGTTTCAATGGCTTTGAGAAGTGAGGTTATTATGATCTTTTGGAGATTGCCTCTTAGCCTGAAATTTGGCAATGCTTGATTTTCTGTCTTGGGGGTGATTATGGACAACTTGTATTATCCATAAATAATGTTGCAATAGTTCTTCCCAAGATATATATATTTAGTGAAACCAAATATCTAAACTCGTGTTCGGATATAGTTGGTTCGAGCAAAGAGTTGCGAGTAATGTTTTTAAAGTTCTATCAACAGATGTATCAATGTTAAGATTTCTCGAACATTTTTCTAACAAAGGGTAAAATCCCATAAAATTTTCCAACAACTTTGGGATTTGGGTGAAATTTCGGCTGAGGAAACACGAAAGAAAAAAAAACCTTGTCTGTTTCATGTAACAGTTACCAAAAAAAAAAAAAAGAAAAAGATAAGCCTGAAGAGAACAAGTAGGGGAGGAATGAATGGCATCTTGTATTGAAATGAATTTAAAACAAAGAGTACTGATTACATGCTAATTTATACCCAAAAAAAAAGGGGGTTAGAACGTGTGGTTTGTCTGTTATAATGTTTGGTTCTGAAATCTAAATTCCATTGAAGCAGTAATCAATTCATTGCCTGCCTGTCTGGCTGTCTGTTTGTTTGTTTGTTCTGCTGTAGAAACATATGGAAGTAACTTCCAACTGAAACTTAGTCCCACTTGTTCCCTTTCCAATTACTCTTAACCCCCTCAATTTGTGAGAGAATACAGAATCTCCAATTCTGCTTCTCAATCTGTAACATCCTTTCGTAATAAGTTATTACTTCATTAAATGATCAAAGGAAGAAATTTTGTAAGCCTTCCTGCTTATACTATGAAACAGAATAGCCCCCCACATAAGAACCAACAATAGTTACAATCTCAATAAATAATTTAATTTCTTTTTTTTTTAATATCATTTTATTGTTTATAAAAATAAGAAAAAGGGAGAGAAATAGGATGTGGGGAACACTGGAAGAAAAGGCGCGTGGAGAAGGAATGAGAAGATATAAAGATTTGTAAGCAGCAGAAAGGGTAGCGTCAGAGGGTGAGTTTGATTGGTCATTAGTCAAATGCCCCCATTGCCTTTAGATTCTCTCTTTGTTTGCCCAATCACCTTTCACTTTCACTTCCACTTTTCAATTTCTACTCCCCTTATTTTATATTTTATTTTCTTTCCCTTTCTGGTTTAGGAAAATATCATTTCAGTCCTTATATTATATTTCAATTTGTATTTTGATCACCTATTGAAAAAATAAATACGATCTCGTACATTAGATAAAAGGGTAAAATAATCTCTTTATTAAAATCATACTGTCAAAAACTGATTTTAGTTTTTTTATATAAAGCATAATAATATATTTAATCATTGATGTTTATATCTTTATTCAATTTGCCCTACTCTTTTATTTAAAGCAAATTATTCTCTATCTGATGCGATATATTTTTTTATATGTTATGTGTCAATAAATAATTTAAAAATTATAATTAAAAAAACATAAATATAATTATAATTTCAAAATTTATGAAAGTAGCTACTAAAAATTAAAGAACAACATCAAAAATTTAAAAAAAAATAAAAGTTTTTAAATTTTGAATCAAATTCTATTTCTTAAAAAGAAAAAAAAAGCAAAAGAGTTTTATATTTTAAAATAAAAATAATAATTTTTGAAAAAAAAACTTCAAAATCAAAACTATGAACTTTTTAATATTAGATCTGAAATATATAAAAATAGAAAATCCAATTAGTTTTGTATTTTAAAATAAAAAATAATAATTTTTTGAAAAAAATTCTTCAAAATCAAAACTATGAACTTCTAAATATTAGATCTGAAATATATTGAAAAAGAAAATCCAATTGCAGTTTTAGGAAAATTGGCCTTCCTTTGGAAGGAAATTAATCAATTGGACTTATCAATTCTCTTTCCCATTGTACGTATAAAAACGGTGGATTAAGACATCTCTGAGCGCTTTCTGGCCAAAAAAAAAAAAAAACCATCTGTGAGCGCTTACAATAGCAGGTGATTGAAGCACCCTTCTTGAAGTCGAGATGAACATATTGGCTAACAGCAATATCTGTTATGTGACTCCCAGCATCGCTCATCCTATTCATGCAATGGTGGCTGCGTTTAACTAGCAACCTCAAAACTTCAACAACAATGGTGACAAAGCTTCTGACTTTCTTTCACAGACAAGTTTCTGTTTCTCTTACCAAGAGGGAACCTTACCTTCAATTGAGATCTCTGTCTTACTTTACTGACCAACCTTTTGAATACCCTTCGTTGGACCATTCTTTAGCTTTACTGCACTCAGTTTCTTCAAACCCGTGTTTTGCTCTCCTGGGTTTTTGCAAAAACATTGATTGTATCAAGAAAGTCCACGCCTTGTTAATTATAAATGGAATCAAAGGTGACCTTTTGTGTGATACCAAATTGGTCAGCCTTTATGGATCATTTGGGCATGTTGGTTATGCCGGGTCAGTGTTTGATCGAATTCCTGAACCAGATTTTTATTCCTGGAAAGTGATGATCAGGTGGTACTTTTTGAATGATTTGTACACGGAAATTATTGGGTTTTATGGTCGTATGAGAATGAGTGTTAGGGGGTTTGATAATGTTGTCTTTTCGCTCGTCTTAAAGGCATGTAGCGAATTGCAGGATATTAATGAAGGAAGGAAAGTGCATTGCGATGTTGTCAAGGTAGGGAATCCTGATAGTTTCGTTCAAACCGGTCTTGTTGATATGTATGCCAAATGTCGAGAAATCAAATGTGCGCGTAAGGTTTTTGGTGAAATTCTTTATAGAAATGTGGTTTCTTGGACTTCAATGCTTGCAGGGTATGTACAAAATAATTGCACTAAAGAAGCATTAGTTTTGTTTAATAGAATGAGAGAAGCAATGGTTGAGAGTAACCAATTCACGTTAGGGAGCTTAGTGACTGCTTGTGGGAAGTTAGGGGCTTTGCATCAGGGGAAATGGGTGCATGGATATGTTATTAAGACTGGTATAGAACTTAATTCTTACTTGGTGACTGCTATTCTAGACATGTATGTTAAGTGTGGTAGTCTACGAGATGCTCGTTCTGCATTTGATGCACTTTCTTCTGTTGATCTTGTCTCATGGACTGCGATGATTGTTGGATATTCTCAGAGTGGGTTTCCTGATGAGGCTTTGAAGTTGTTTGTTGATAAGAGAAGGTTTGGGATATTGCCTAATGCTGTTACTATTGCAAGTTTGCTTTCTGCATGCGCGCAGTTGAGCAATTTGAGTGCAGGGAGGTTAGTTCATTCTTTGGGGATTCAGCTTGGGCTAATCGATCCAACAGTGATAAACGCTCTAGTGGACATGTATGCAAAGTGTGGAGTGATTAGAGCTGCTAGGTACATATTTGAGACGGTCTCGGATAAGAATTTAATTGCCTGGAACTCGATCCTCTCTGGTTATTCCCAAAATGGGTTAGCATATGACGCACTTGAACTGTTTCATCAAATGAGGTCCAATTCTGTCTCACCTGATGCTGTTACTCTGGTCAGCATATTCTCAGCCTGTGCTTCAGTAGGTGCTTTCCAAGTTGGTTCCTCCCTTCATGCTTACACTATGAAAAATGGCTTATTATCGTCTAGTGTTTATGTTGGCACTGCACTTTTGAATTTCTATGCTAAATGTGGGGATTCTAAATCTGCTCGTGTCATATTTGACAATATGGGAGAGAAAAACACTGTCACGTGGAGTGCAATGATTGGTGGTTATGGAATTCAAGGGGACAGCTGCGGCTCTCTTGCACTTTTTAATGATATGGTTAAAGAAAATTTAGAGCCAAATGAAGTAATCTTCACGGCGATTTTATCTGCTTGTGGCCATACAGGGAGGCTCGGGGAAGGATGGAAATATTTCAATTCAATGTGCAAGGACTATAAGTTTGTTCCTTCTATGAAGCACTATGCATGCATGGTTGATATGTTGGCCCGTGCTGGAAGACTCGAAGAAGCCCTGGATTTTATCGACAAATTGCCTATTAAACCAGATCTTAGCTTGTTTGGGGCTCTTCTTCATGGATGTGGACTCCATTCAAGATTCGATCTCGGAGAGGTGGCTATCATGAAAATGCTCGATATACATCCTGATAAGGCTTGTTATTATGTGCTTATTTCTAACTTGTATGCCTTGGATGGAAGATGGAGTCAGGTTAATGAGGTAAGGGAATTGATGAAGCAGAGAGGGTTGAGCAAAGACCCTGGTTGTAGCATCACAGAGATGGAAAATAATAAAATCCTTTCATTTTCTGGAGTAGGATGTCCTGCTTAGTCTTTTACGAGCATCACTAGAGTCGATTGGAACTGATTGTGAAAACTGAAGGCAATCAGGGACAGTGTTGAACTTATGAAGGTTCTCTAAAAAGACATGTTGAATTCTGGATGTTGGTTTTTACAAGAACTTGTGGCTGGTTCAAGTTGAACTGTCTCGAGCACAAATTCCAAATAGCTTGGATCTTCAATGGGTATAGGCTATGATCTCATGGCAAGAAATTAAGGTAGTGACTGAGAAGATGAGTTTTGGGTTTTACTCTAAATATGAACATGAAGAGTTAGGCATATTAGCAACCATCAAGGCCTGTAAAACCACTGTGCATTGTTGCACAGATTCCATCTTCCATAGACATGGAAACATGAGATGTTATCCAGCACTAAATAAATAATAATCTATGACTGTTGTCAATATCAGTGACTCCCAAATGTAGAAATATGTTCAGTTCTTAACAGGTACGGAGGTTAGAAATTACAATTGTTGTTATGAATAGGAAATTTTATTTGAAAGAATTATGGAAGTTACAACGTTTAGTAACTTAAACAATTAGCAGCGTGATAATTTTGTAGATTCTGCATATATAAAGACTAATATTAACAAAAGAATCAAGAGCATAACTATTTCCCTAAACATAGATACACTAGTTTCGTCTTATATGAAGTTATGCAACATGGACAAGATATCGTCAGCAACCACGTGAGGGGCATCATCTTCCAATTCCGCAACATGTATCAAGCTATCTTCGGTGAAAATATGTGAAAGTTTGGTAATCGTAGTAGGAGTGATGTCATCATCACTTTCAGCATTGAGAGGGAACTGAAGAGCCTCCAAAAAATCAGAGGCATTAAGAAGTAATGCAGCGTCGTCTTCCAATTCCTCAACATATATCAAACTATCTTCACTGAAAACATGGAGCATTGACAAGATATGATGATCATGTGAAAGTTGGGGAATCGTAGTAGGGGTATTATCAACATCACTTTCAGCATTGAGAGGAACTGAAGAGCCTCCAGAAAATCAAAGGCATTAAAAAGTAAAGCAGAGTCGTCTTCCATTTCCATACTGTCTTCTCTGAAATTGCGAGCATCGATTGTAGAATAATTGAAGACGCTCCATCTCGACGGTTCCAAGGAAGTGGCTTTGGGGCCAAATGGCTCATGTAGGGTAGTCGAAGAGACTGCTTTGGACATAATAGCATCCTTCTCCCTCAACAGCGGTACTTGAGATTTACCCATTATAACAGAGTAGGTGTTGCAACTTCTAAAACCAACCCTGTTTAAAACGGAGTTAATTAGTTATCAAATTAAGAAGACGAACTCTAATTCACCAAAAAAATAAAATAAAATTAAGGATTACCAATTAGGTTGATCCTTAGAAGAAAGGCTCGCCTAAAAGAGTCTCCCGCCTCGGATCGTAAAACCTAGGTGGCAAAAAAGGAATAATGGAGGTGTTGTGACTCAAAACCCTGTTTTCAACAGATATTCAACCACAATCAACCCAAAAATTAGATCGGGGAACCCAAGGAGAAGGAATCAAAGCAAGTAATGGAGATATGAATTTCTAGAATGAAACAATATATCAAAAACAAAAATAAGAAATCTAACGTTTAGAAAATAGAGTAAGTGTTGAACCCAAAAAAAACAAACAAAGAAAACATAGTAAATGAAAAATAATCAATACAAATAGTACCCAGGATAACTGGAGAGGTAGGGATTGAGAAATCGCGTGAACGGGAAACAAGAAATCTAAATTATTTGAAAAGCTGAATAGAAAGAAAGAAGCGAGAAAGAGAGAGAGAAGGCGGCAGCTGAAACTCAGAGACAGATAGATAGAGGGAAGTGAACAAACTCAAGAATCCGCGCCCTTTTATAAACCCAGACAACTAGCCGTTGTGTGGTGTGCGCTTTTCTTTAAATGAAAAAATTAGGCCAATAATAATCTAATCTTTTTAATTTGTATTAAATTAAGCCTTGGATCTTTAAAACAAATTATTGGAAATGCGAATTTCACATAGGAAAGCATTAATGAATTTAAAACAAATAAATAAAATTAAGACTCTGAATTTATTTACTTTTAATTATCACATTTTAATTTTTTAAGCATTTATCTACATCACTATACTCTCTAATTTGATAGAATTCAACTCCCTTTCCCTACCATGATTTGGAGCATGGCGAGCCATCTTTCATAAATGTATTTATATTTTTATATTATATCCTTTTTTTTTTACTCACAATAACCCAAATATTGTAACAAATAAACACCAAAAAATAAAAAAAATATATATTTTTTGCCTAAAATATTTTGGATAAACTATACCATTAGTCACTAAACTATTGGTAAATTTTTATTTTGATCATTTAACTACAAAAAGTTATAATTTGGTCATCGAACTATTCAATTTTTTTATTATTTAAGTTACTAAACTATTCAACAGTTTTTATTTAAGTTATTCGGTTATTAAGTTTGTTTTAGAAGTTTTGCCAGCGAGTTCCAAGTAATGATTCAGCGACCGATATAATAGATCAATACTCATTGACAAGTAGAAGAGCATACCTTAGATCCAAGTTGATTCGACGATCAATGCCGAAAATTTGAAAAAAAACTGTTTGAATTTTGGTTTGGAGATTTGTGACATCCAAAATTATTTCATAAATTTTTTTTTAAATTTAAAAAAAAAATTCCAATTAATATAAAAAAAGATGTGATTTAAATAAAAACTTTTAAATAGATGAATAATGAAATTATAACTAAAACAAAAATTTACCAATAATGACTAAAGGTGTAGTTAACTACGGTTGGGCTTCAATGTCAGACTAGATGGATACTGGAAGGGAAATTTTGACTTTTGGGGAGACGGAATGGATAATTTCGTAAATCTACATTATAATTTAAATTTACCAGGAATTCACTGAGCGGGAAATTTAAAAAATTCCGAGTTTTTGAGTCTTCAACCTATTTTTCCCTTCGGCTCCATCCAGGCTAACTTATCTCTCACTGAAATCAAGATTCTAGATTTAGGGTTTCTCACCAATCAGCTATTGTGAAACTTGGGAAAATTTCACTTGCCTACACTCTTTCAAGAATTGAACTCTCCTTGGACGCATTTGCAATGAACGGATCTTGTTTGGAATTCAAGAATCCGAACCAAGACGCGATTTCCAGAGTCCGATTCGCGCCGCAGTCCAACAATCTCCTCATTTCTTCTTGGGACCCCGTCAGTAGTCTTCTCTTATGTCTTATTTCAGTTTTGTTTTCCGATGAATTGCAATCGCTCGAACTGATTTTGATTCTCTGATTTGTAACAGTGTCTTCGACTGTATGATGTGGATTGTTCTCAACTTAGATTAGAAGCTCCGTCCGAGGCTGCGCTTCTCGACTGTTGTTTCCAGGAGGAATCTGTCGCATTCAGCGCTGCCTCTGATGGTTCTATTACAAGGTTTTTCATTTTAATTGATTTAGTGAATTCGAATTTTCATTTAAGCTCTTACATGAGAGGTTTCTTCTTCAGTTAGGGTTCTACTATTAAACTGAATGAAAAAAAGGTTCCTAACTGGTTATAATCTGACGAGTTATAAAAAGTAAGCAATTTGAATCTTAGTTGAGTTGAATTTAGCAAGCAAATGAGATTTTCCTACTTGTTAACCTCATTTGACCATGCATCTGATGCATGGTAATAATTTTGTTATGTAAATTTGATATTTTGCAATGTACATTAACTTTATTGTCATTTCAATCGGGAAAAAGTTTGGAATTTTAATTATCACTCTTTGTGACTGGACTTCGGGAAAAAGATATCTGCTTTGAATTTTATACCATATTGCTAAAATGTGATTAAGAGCATGAAATATATAACCACTTTCTTTTGTAAATCCAAGCTTCTTTACATATGGAAATCCTTTTATTTTTCTAGGTATGATTTGCATTCTGGAATCAGCAATAAGATAGGAAATCATGATGATATAGCAACATGCGTGGAATATTCTACTGAAACACGTAAGTTAGCTACTTCGTTTCTACAGAAAAGTGCATATGTGGAACATATACATCAAGAGACTTTGTCGTACTTTTATGTCCCGCAACTTGTCTTTGTCTTGTTTCAATCAGCAAACGAATGTAATTTGTCTTAAAGGTTCCTGATTGTTTATATGTACTTTATCATGGTAATCTGTGAACAAGTAATGATGGTTACATTTTGTAATTAAATTTCCTTGCAATTCGTGTAGCTAAGAAACTAAACATCGTTCCATTACCTTAAACCTTCTATAAACGTTGTAACTGTCCACTATTCTGTGTATCGGGTTTTTCACAACTTAAGCACTAAAAAGATTGAGAATATTCTAAAGAATATTGCTCTATTCTGTACTTCCCTCGCAGAAGTTGATGAGCAACTGAACGTTTTGTTTTTCATGTTGTTACATAAGCTGGGGCTTTGACAATGCTGTCATAAAGAAATTTTAGCTGATAAATAACTTGGTCCTCTTTTCAGAAGGCTTTCAAGAGCACCGTTGTTAGTTTTAATTGCATGTACATCTACAAATATGCACCTATGCAACTATGTGAATAATGTTAACAATATAATTCTTAGAATGTATTTGTCAGTTTATGGTTTCATATGACAGCACAATGTTTTGTTCTTGCCGTTGGAGGGGTCATGTCCCATGAGGACCCTTTAAATTGCAATTTTCTGATGAACATCCAAAACAGCCCTTAATACAACCTTAGATCTTAGATTACCATTCAAATATGTTTCTATAATCCGATCTATTTCTAGTAGAAGTTAAACTCCTAATTCTATTATTTCAGGTCAAGTGATTACTGCAGGTTTTGATAAGAAGATCATAGCCTGGGACATTTTTGGAGCAAAACCACTTGTGTACCTGAGAAATCTAGATGCAGAAGTGGAGTCAATGTCACTCTCTGGATATGAATTAATAATAGCTGTCGGATCATCAATAGATATTTATGACTTGCGTAACTCAGACAAATGTGTTCAATCAAATAAATTTTGTATGGATGTTCCAATACGTTGTGTCTCCTCAATTCCTTATTTGAAAGGTATTATTTCTTGATTGTGTTGGCTCTACATGTAATGATGTTGTGAAGACTTGTTGACGAATGGTCTATTATATCCTATGACCAAACAGCAAGCCGTGAATTTCACATAAATGAAGATTTTATGCATAGCCTTCTGTCAGAAATTGTAATCTTCAATATACC
The DNA here is from genome assembly GCA_025698465.1 of Gossypium longicalyx. Classification (NCBI taxonomy): domain Eukaryota; kingdom Viridiplantae; phylum Streptophyta; class Magnoliopsida; order Malvales; family Malvaceae; genus Gossypium; species Gossypium longicalyx. Next base: position 13,113,204 of record CM047006.1, on the reverse strand, counting down.
AACTTTCTGAGATGACTTTCAACTTTCTTAATACTGCCCTTAAAGCTGATTAATGTCTATGCAGGATATGCAGTTGGATCGGTAGATGGACGAGTAAAATTAGAGATTTCATATCCGTCCAGTTCAAACAATATGGGGTTAGTTTTTGAAAATCGAATAACTTTGGGACCGTTTTAACAGTTGAGCATTGAAAATCATTGTCTTGGTCAATTTATAAATCCATTTTATTCATGCATCTGAAAGCACTTAAAGTTAAATTTTCCTCTAGACCTAAACAGAAAGCATATCGTTCAATAGCCTTCTTAGCCTTTGGCATAATTTTGAAAGTATACCTACGGATATTGGATTATGCATTACTTTATACATCTCATGCTTGCAGGTATATGTTCCGATGTCATCCAAGATCAAGAGATGGAAAAAACTATCTAGTACCAGTGAATGACATTGCATTCAACCCACTGTATGTGCTCTTCTATCAGTAGCCTCTTGTAGATTATGGACATTGCTGCATAATGGGATTTTTATGGTACTTTCTGTTTTAGCATCTCAGGTGCTTTTGTCACCGGTGATAATGTGGGTTATGTTACAGCATGGGATGCTAAAAGTAGAAGAAGACTCTTTGAGGTGATCTTATGTGTTCTTTTTACTTTTTCTTCTTGTGCTGTTACTCTTGATAAGTGCATCATATGATTCCTCAGTCTATCAAATAGTGGTTTTAGTTTGGGATAATATGCTTATGTAACTGATGGCTGATACCATAGCGACCTTCATTAAGCAAATAAAATGCTTTTAGAAGGCAAATGCTAAATAACTAGTGTCAAACAATGCAATTATGATAACAATGAAGAACAATTGGTAGATGAATTCGTTGTTGACTTTGCTTTTCTTTGGTTTTAGTTGCCTGGTTGCGCAAACAGTATTGCATCCTTGACATACAACAATGAAGGACAAATTTTGGCTGTTGCATCAAGCCATACTTACCAAGAGGCCACTGAAATGTTAGTTGTTCTTCGATTTCTATTACCTATACCATCTCGTGTTTACATGATTTGATAAAGTATATATATTATATAAATAAATAAATAAAAAAGAGGGAGTTGAGTGTGTCTTGTCATTTGTTATTAATTTTTTAATTGAATCATTTCCAATTTTCCGGAGACAGAGAAAAGCCCCCACAAATATTTGTGCATAAACTGGATGAAAGCCATCTCGGATCAGTTTCTGATGGAAGTTCAAGCAGGAAATGACTGCATCAGGCATAGGCAATCAAAAGAACACAGCTGCACACTCTTGTATGTACAACATTGAGAAGGTGCTTCTAGTCATTGATTGCTGGTAGATTTATTGATAATTTGAAAATGAAGCCTGATTCTGTCTGGATCAAGATAGCAAGAACTTTCAACATTTACTTATGATCGTTACCCCTTTGCTTGCTCATTTTCAGATCACCGGCAGAGTCTGCCAAATCAATCTGTTTCTTGCATCCTGAACCTGACTCCCTACTGGGCTGAGAACTAAAAGGCCATTTACTTTCTTGTACTTCATTCAGTATTCTTCTTGTCACTGGTATTTTGAAGTAACACGAAGAGGGTGTTATAACTATAATAACATAATGTTTAATTTATGTATCGTATTTTGTTTGTAAGATTTGGTCATCATAATTCATGACTGTATTGTGTTTAGGGTTACATGGTTGGTACTATGGAAAATTTGGAGTTTGTTGAAGGCTTGAATTGAGTTCAATTGGTTTTTTTTTCTTCTTCTTCTAATTGGTATGAAACAAGAAATCTGCATCCAGCAATAATCTATCTGTTAATACCCGATTTATTAAAAAGAAATAGAAAAAAAAAATGGTAGTAACTGCTAAAATATCAGATTTGAGTTGATACTGGGGCCCAAAGAAGCCCACGTGGAAACATCTCAAGCTGAGTATCAGTTACACGCACTAACTAACTCGTTCATTCTCCTTACTCTCCCTCGATTTCCCACTTCGAAGCTTTGCTTTGATCCGTATCTCTCGCTTTCTCCAAAAACTTGCGAATTGTTTAGCTTCGTCGCCATGTCTGATGAAGATCATCATTTTGAATCTAAAGCTGACGCCGGAGCTTCTAAGACATTTCCACAGCAGGCCGGCACCATTAGAAAGAATGGTCATATCGTCATCAAAAGTCGGCCTTGCAAGGTTACTTTTTCTTAATTTTATTGTTTATGTTCATTTATGCCGCTATTTCTCTTTATTTTTAAGATCACCAGAATTTCTTTTATGTATTTATCAAAATCTGTAAATAAATTGTTGAATCTCCGAATTTGTTTGGCGAAATTAGTGAAATGAAGGGTTTTATCTTGGATTTTTAATTATTACTTAGCTAAAATAATATTTTTTTGTTGTTGAAATTTTGCAGGTTGTGGAAGTTTCGACTTCCAAGACTGGGAAGCACGGACACGCAAAATGTCACTTTGTTGGAATTGATATCTTCACTGGGAAAAAGGTGGAAGATATAGTTCCTTCGTCTCACAACTGTGATGTAAGTCTTTCTTATTCGCTCGCTTTACTCATTATGTTGTAGGTTTTGGAGGGTAAAGAATGTGTTGTTTGGTTACAGGTTCCTCATGTCAATCGCACTGATTACCAGCTGATTGATATCTCCGAGGATGGATTTGTAAAACCTATTATTTGGTTTGTTTTTGACATTTTTTTTGGGCTTTAGACGATGTTCTGATCATATCATTTGCTAATGATTTAGGTGAGCTTGCTGACTGAAAGTGGGAACACTAAGGACGATCTTCGGCTTCCAACTGATGAATTTCTGCTTACACAGGTTAGTTTGCATGTCAAAATGGGTATCTCATTTCTTTCCTTTTTGCTATCCTGAAATTGCCAAATTCATCCAACTTCATATGGTTTCTCACCCATTTTCCATGTTTTAGTATTGCTCCCACTTCATTTTTCATAAAATACCCCGAATTCTCGTGCTGCAACACTCGTCATCGACACTGTCTATCTATAGATACGGGGACTCTACAAATATATGAAACTCTTCAAAAGGCATATCGAACATATAATCATATCAATGTTGGACCAAGTAGGTAGGAGTATGTGATTTAAAAATAATATGTAGTGTCTGGTGAATGTAGATAAAGACAGGATTTGCAGAGGGGAAGGATCTGATTGTGACAGTGATGTCAGCAATGGGTGAAGAGCAGATCTGTGCTCTGAAAGATATTGGCCCCAAGTAAATTCCTGGGGGGCGTCCTTCACATTTCACATTTAGTGCATGGAATGGGTTTTGCTAATTTAGTGCATTCTTTAAGACCATTTAAACTTAATTTATTTTAAATAATTGACAATTTTATTTGTCATTTTTTAAAGATACTTCTCTTAGATAATAATTTAAGGTCGTTAATAATAATTTTTGACATGTTTTTCTGTATCGAAAGTGTATTTTAGTTTATATGCTTTTCATGTTATGTTCCAATTGGGGGGTTTGTCAAAACATGAGTCTGAGAAACCCACCCTTTGAGAGACAAAATCAGATTGAAAAATTATTGTTTATGGTTGAAAACCAAAATAGTTAATCCTTACAACAAGCTTTGATCTCAATAATCTAGTCAATTGCTTTGCTGGTGTGATAAAGATGATGAAAATTACAAGGCAGAGATATCAAAATAAATGAATGCAAACAATGGTGTTGAATTTAAATCTGCATTTTAATCATCTTTGACACTTACAATGGTAGGAATTTGGCCATGATTTACAAAATCAATCTTATTCAGCCGCAGACAACACAAGGCTTGCTCTGGTAATTCCTCTGGTTTTTGTGCCTGCCCCAGAAACTAAATGTTATGAATTTCCTCTATTTAGTTTCGTCCTATTCGGAAATTCAGAGAAAATGGGAAAGAAGCTACCTGAATAGTCAAACCCAGATTAATGATTCCATTCTTCATGCGGTCTAGAAACGATTCAAGTCCTTTCCTAGATATGTAGCTAAATCTGTGTATATCAAGGTCGATCTCGAAGTAATTTGGTCCCTGCATCATGATCAACACAGAGACGCAATTTTTAACCTCGGAAGATGTTAAAAAATGGTTGCATGTTCAGCTTTCTAAAACACTATATGCACTAGGCGTAGGCTATGTTGTTTAAGACGTCAACTGAAAATGTTTTCAGAATTAAGTACGGAAATATAATCTATCCACAGACTCAAGCCTGAGTAACCTAGGCTTAGTTCATGCCCTAGAAAAACTGCCAACACTATCCAGGCATAGCTAGAAAGATCATATCCCATACTTGTGTCCGAATATGTGATGGCAGTAAATACTTCACGAAAAGTAAAAAGTAGAAACAACGTAGAATCATTTGACTGCATGTAATTGAATTTCTTCAAACCTTGCATATACATGCATCTATACAATATGTGAAAGCAGCAGAGAAAGCTATAAATTACCTTAAAAAAATTATGTTGAGGACGCGAAAGCACTGGCTTATCGTTATAAGCTTGAATAAGCTTCTTTTCAGTAGAACCTAACTGAAGCTCGTCTGGGTTAACTAAACTGGCCATAATTTTTAGCCTCTCTCTGAAAGGAACAATGGACTCTTTCGCAAACCCTTTAACCTTTTCCATTTCATCTTCAATAAATTTCTGTAACAAAGCACGGACACTAATATCAACTAAAATATTTTTCAAGGTGGAAAGAATAGATCCTACTCTATATTACTTGAGCTCAAGTGTGATTATCTGGCATGAATTTATTTTCAAAATTTTCATGTATTCGAAGGGTTATTGAAGAATCATAACCCCATATCCAAGCACAGCATAAAATGGCAGTACTTAATTCGTTGGTAGCTAACACTGAATGTTAAGTTGTACGAGGAATTGGTAAGGGGAATACCTTTATGCTGTCCTGGAAGTGAGGGGATATATCTTTGTCAAAAGTATCCGAGACCTTAAAATATAACACAAGGCTCAAGCCTTCCCCGTCGACATCACCAAGAAACACACTTGCTGGATAGGTCGGAACCTGCAACAGGTATACCAAACAAATTATAGATGTCATAAAAACAATTTACCCAACAATGATGGAAAGAAGACATTATCCGGTACAATAAGGACCGAAATAAGAACCTGTATATTAACAATCAGAAGTGCAGGCACTTTTTCATGCGGTTTTACGTGTGGTAGTTCGAGATGCTGAGCAATGTGATTCACTTTCCGAGGGCAGATAAATAAATCGACCCCAATTGGTACATATGGGCTACAATCAGGAGCAGGGAACTTCTGTTTATCTCTGCATGATAAGGCTCAACTTCAGTTTTACTTAAGAAAATGATATATTATGGAATGCAGATAACAGTGAACTAAATGGCTTACCGAAAGTAATTCTTGCCTCGGAGCTTAAAAAGCAAAGGAGAAATCTCCGACCAGCTTCCTACCGTCGGTTTCTCTCCTGAGCATGGAATTATAAGTCCAGCTCTCGGACGGTATAAATACCTCTCAGCTGCACCTGTTAACAAATTTATTAGCCCTAGTTGAAAGACAGAAAGGCTATTCGTTTGATTTTGTTTTGATTTTTAGAGTATATACTAATGCTATAATTCACAAATATCATGAATTATGCATATATATTTTTTATCAGAATGTTCCTACAAGTTCGATTAAGAGGTCTACTTTACAAAATTCCAAGATTTTACCGTCAAAAGATTTCCTCTTCACGGAAAGCATGATAACTGTTGATTTCTTTCGGCTTTCTTGGGTTTTCTCCCCCGAATCAACCGTGCCATCTTTGCGGCCCTTAGAGCTGTAACTTTCATACAGTCTTTCATGTTTAGACCCGTTATCAACAAGGCATGATGAACTTCCGTACTGAAGCACTTGTGCATTTGAAATATTCCCTATCGGATTACCTAATGAAGAAAATGCATCTGGAGGCAGCAACAAAAGGGGAGAAAAAAGTGTAAGCTTTGCCAACCAACTGAACATTGAAAATTGTAGTCGGAAGAAATATAACTTGGTTGCAATAAGATGCAACTGCATTACCTCCATATACACTGCCAGCATCATCATCCGACTCGGACTCCATAATGCTAACAGAATCGAACCATACTTCCTCTTGGCATCTTCCTGCAAAATAATTTCATTTCTACAGTTACAAATTGTTTGGATTTCAATAAGCTAGGAAATATGTAGAAAATATCTCCTAACAAGCACAAATGCGAAAAGCATTCACCATGCATATGCATATATGTATATGTAATATATATCAGAAATTTTGTAGTGAGAGATGAATAGAAGAAGAGACCATTGGCATCAATTTGACTGTGGTTCCATTGTAGCTGGGTTAGATGAAATGCCACATTAGACAACTCTGAGCGCTTACAATTGCAGGTGGTTGAAGCACCCTTCTGAACATATTCACAAACAGCAATATCTGTTACGTGACTCCCAGCATCGCTCATCCTTTTCATGCACTCATCAGGAATGGAAGTGGCGATTTTCCCACGGTTCTTGCAGAATCTGCCAAAGCGTCCTTTGTGCGGCCTTGATTGTGCCTTTTCACTATGTACGGAGACACAGCCGCCCATTATGCTGATAATCTTTTATCACAACTGCTACTAGTGAAGCTGAATCAGGCACAAAGGAACCACTAACCTGCAGATTAGTCCAAGACAAATGAATCAAATGTTGCAAAGCAACATCAAAAAAACATGAGGACCTTAGTACCATCCTAAGAAGACAACCTATGAATTAAACATCCATGAATGCAGCATGCAAAAATAATATTAGCAATGAAGGAGCGAATTATTCCAAACTCGAAATGTGGTTATATTATCTGTTCTTAAAAACAGATAAACTCATTGCTACTTTCGGCTAAGAACCTGGAAATCCATTGCATGACCAAGACATGCACAAAATAGACTAAAAAATTGATGAACTTGGCTAAACAAACTAGTAAATTACTATAAGAATTTGGCTCATACCTTAAAGTCATTCCAAAAGAAAAAGCACTCCTTTGGAGAATCCTTATCCAATCAAAATCACATCAAGCGAAGCTTATTCCATTGGATCGCCTAAGAAGCTTGACCAAAACTAACACTGTCCTACCTGAACATCAATAATGTGTATTTAAAAAAATGCAACTAAAAAACCAATATAATTTTATCATAATTATGTTGAGAAATTCCAAAAGACACTTGCAAAACATCCTCAATTTCGAAACCTAAAAGAGACACCGTTGGCTGAGATAACAACAAATTATTTCGTCTAATCATTGAAGTCCCCCAAAAAAAAAAAAAAAAAAAAAAAAAAAACGCCCCGCCACATGATTAGATCCCTAAGTATGTATTTAGAAAATCAGAGTGACTAATCCTTAAACTAGGAATTTTCAAAAAAAAAAATATATATATATAGTTATATCAAATATTGCTAGATAAAAAAGATACTTACAAAACTAGTACGAAAATAGTTATATTTGATAAAAAAAAATAGAGCAAAATCATAATGAAAACGGAATCAAATCAAGTTTCGAAGTTGAAACGATCATGATTACTGTAAAACATTTAAAAAAGAGAAAGAAAAAAAAGAAACGAAAACGACAAGCTTTCAGTAAGCAATACGAATGACAAAACTCAATCAAGTTTGAAGGAACAAAAAAAACAAGTGGAGAGAAGAACCTATGGAGAGAAAGAGAGCAAGGTTAAAGTCCGGATATGGAGGAGGAACAGCTGTTTCTTCACTTCGGACACTTTGAATTCCTGTCAAAGTCTCTGTCCCTGTTACTCAATCACTATCTAAGATCGATACAGAGCTGAAAAATCAGAGAAAATACGAAAAAAAAAAGAAAAGAAAAAGACAGAGAAGAAACTGTGACTCTTTCGTTGTAAACAGATCCTTACTCTGCAAACCTCACCTTTTAAATGTTGTCTTTCTTTTCTGCGCTCAATTACTGCCTGTCGGGTTTTTATTATTTTTATTTATTTTCTTTGTCGCCCGAGATTTCGCGGGCATTACTGTATTTGTGTTAAATGTTAATCCTACTTCTATTTTACAAAGGAAAGAAAATATATTGATTTTACAGTCCAAAACCTCCGCTTATAAGAGGTTCATTGAATCCCTGTTTTCTCTTCAAGGATAATTAACTTTTGGAGTGGTATAATTTTATGGATCATAGATAGTAAGCCAAATAAGAAAACACGTGTTTGTCATAGAAACTATCAAATAATCATTGAATTTCACAAAAGGTTTCTTTTGGGTAAAATTATCAAATCATTGATTCCTTTTTAATTTATTGGCTGAGAAAAAAAGAAAAAGAAGCGAATTTCATACAAGTTGGTATTCACAAGATATTAAATATTCAAATTTAATTGGAAAACAATTTTCATGAAAATATAATAACATCAAAATTAAAACTTGTTTAAATAAGTTGTATTGTTGAGAACAAAAACGTTGCAATCAAACTGATGTTGGTTTTTTAGGAAAAAATTAAGTTAATTAGTTAAAAAGAAAAATGAAAGCACAAATATGTCTCCATCATGGCAGAGAGGCAAATTATTACGATTGCGCGTTCGTGTGCAGCTACTCCATGAAAACGACACCGTATGTACATTAAACAATTTTAGGGCTGCTCCATATTGATTATTATATTACTAGCTTCTTCTTTTTTTCTCATAGCGATGTGGGACATTTATATATAAATAATTCATTCAAATGAAAGTGGTAGCTTAAGGAATATAAAATTTAATTGTTTTGCTTAAGGATCTTGATGGTGTGATATTTGATCTTTGCAATCCTTATTCTATTTTCAGATTTCAAATATTTATTTAAAAAAATATGTTGAGTTTTAATTATAAAAACGATATTGGTATGATTGTTTCCAACTCAACTTTCAATTTCAGACTGAATTTTATTATTATTATTATTATTATTATTATTATTGTCCTCTCATTTTTGTTTTATAATGTTTTAATTATAAAAATAGGATTTGTTAAATGTATATGATAGTAAGATGAATGATTTGAGTTTGTGCCTGATTACATAAATAATAACTAAAAACAAAGAGGGTTTAAAGTGGGAAGTTTAGGCATATATTATATGCAATGATTAGTTGAATTTGTCATTAAGTGGAGAGGCAATGCAACAAAAAGAGGTTTGAGGCAATGTGGGAAAGTGGTTGAGCCGTAAAGGGGGAGTTTTTAGATGGATTCAAGTAAAAAATTTGTCTCCAATTCTCCATCTCACCAACCTGTTGAAGAAGTAAAGGAAACAGTATTAGGTATTGGGACATTAGTTTGAAGTCAATATTTGCATATTTCTACATAGCCCTAAAGTCAAATCTTGTAACTATGGATGAAAGAGAAGGCTGTTTGAAGTAAATAATGAAATATTTACTGTAACTCTAGTTTTATAAATGATTTTTAACTAAGTAATTAAAAAAAAAGTTGTTATCTAAGGGGAGAATAGAATTTGTGAAAACATGAAAACTTGTTTGGGACAAAGTAGACCAAATCCAAAGACTAATTTGTGGTTAGTGGAGAGTCATCTCAACACACCACTAACATATCATTGGTCTTAGGATAATATTTAATAGGGAATTAAATCACTCACTTAAAAACTCACCTACTCAATTATTTTGCCTTCAAACTTAGCTACATTTGCACTGAACCTCTATTTCTTTGCAATTTTGGTTTTGAATGTCAAATCCCCTACCAAATTTTGAGGAAAAACAAAGTTTGAATAGTTTTTTATAACAACATTAATAATTTCATTTTACATTTTAAGACTTTAATTTAAATTTGATTTTTTTCAAATTGAAAATACCGATGTTATATAAAACTATTGGAAAAAACACATAAATAATAAAGTGTCACTATTTCATACAATCATTTTCTTGATGTAATAATAAAGTATTTTAAGTTTGAGTGATTTTAGATATACTCTAATTTCAATCTGATTTGACATGTATAATTATTTTTATAGTTATGTGGATTTTCAAATATTATTTTAATTGATAATTTTAAAAATCCTTTATACTTAATATTAAAAGAAGTTATTAATGCATATATTATTCCATAATTTAGCCAAATTCATTCAGAATTTTATTAACATTTTGATTTATTAACAAGTAGATTTAAATGTGGGTTTTATTTTTAGCATAATGACTTATTTGGTTTTCTAATTTTATATATAAAAAAGTTATTTTAATTCTCTATTTAATTTTCATCTTTTTTAACCCTAATTTTGAATTTTTTTGTCAAATCACCCTAAAAATGAATAGAAAATTTTATAATTTTTTTAACTTTGTTGACATTGCATACATGGGGGTTGCCACATGGATGGCACGTCAAAATTTAATTAATTTTTTTAAAATTTAAAATTTTAATATATATAAACTATTTTTAATGATTAAAAATCGTTAAAATTATATAAAAATTTTAAAAAATTAATTAAATGCTAACGTGTCATCTACATGGCAATCTATGTGGAATCAACAAAGTTGATAAACATTAAATTTGCTATCCATTTTGGGGTTATTTGACAAAAAAATACAAGTTCAATGGCTAAAAGAGACAAAATTAAATAAAAGGCTAAAATGATTTATTTGTAAAATTAGAGGTCCAAAAAATTATTATATATTTATTTTTTCTTCTTTATGAGCTCGGAAATATGTACATTTAACGTGCTGTTCTGCCAATAGTTCAAGATCCAAGGTTTGAAAAAAAATTGCTTATTTTATTTTGTTTTGTAGGGAAATTAAAAGTTTTGACTAAAAAGATGGCAAAGCATTAAAGTCCAGTGTGTCGAATGGCTTAATTTATTGAGATCAGTAGTAGTAGATATTTGAATACTTCCACGTCCATTCAATTTCACATCGTTTACAAGATTTGAGTTAAATTTCGTTGAATAAAACTGTCCGTAAACTACCAAAAAGGACAATAAATTATAGGTTTAATTATAAAACGGATAAACTATTATTAAACTATTAGTAAGTTTATGTATGGATCACTCAATTTTAAAAAATTATAAAGTGGTCATTGAACTATTTGAAAGCTTTCATTTAAGTCACTGTGTTGTTAAAATCGTTACTATATGGTATTATATGTTTACCACCTACACTAATCGACTTTTTTGTCTACAATTTAGTTTTTTTCGTGAAACAACTTTGAATGTAACGAATTTGCGTACCAAAATTCAAACAACTTTTTCCTTCAGTTAACACTGACCATCATATTGGCTTGGATCTAATGTATATTTTCTATTCATCGATATGTACTAATTTACTTTACTGATTATCGAGTTGTCACTTGAAGCTTGTTAGCCAAACTGTTTTTAAAAAAAATTTAACAATTTAGTAACATAAATAAAAATTTTGAATAGTTTAATAACTTAAATGAAAACTTTTGAATAACTAAATGACCATTTTGTAATTTTTAAAAATTAAATGAACAAAACGTAAACTTACTAATAATTCAATAACTTTAAATATAGTTAACCCTTATAAAATTGGCTCTTAAATTGTATTATTTTTTTCCTTAGTTTTTTTTTTATTACTTAGATTACTCATTTTACCTAAAAACAATACCAACCAACAAAAATATAACACATACTTATTAGATATATATATTTTTAATAAAATAGATGAAATATCACTTTAAAAAAATCTAATAAAAAGGTGATAATACTTAAGAGTCAGGCATAGATTATATTGGATTTCTTTAAATACTCATTAAATAAATCCCACCTTATAATGTAATAAATAAATATCTAGTATCATAAACATCTTGATTGAGGTAGTATCACTTATTAATTAAGTTTTAATTCAGTTGAAAATTTATTAAAAAATATTATTTTTATAAAGTAAATTTTATTATTCAGAGAGTATTTCTTTTTGTATATTTTATAAATCAAGAAAAAAATTATTCGTGATAAAATTTGAACTAAGAACATTATTTATATGAAGAGTAATTATTCTGTCCAATGCTATCACAAGTAGACTTAAAATGATGCCAAGTGTCTTTTTTAATTATTTTATTATACATTAAAAATAAATAGCATTAATCCAGATTCCTTTGTGAATTTTTTTTTTTACTTCACTAACTGTGTATAGAATAATTAATCTTATACAAAAAATTTAAGTGTATAATAAATACCAAAGCCTCATTTAATATTTGTATAAATTTTTAATTAATATATTTGTTATATAATTTTGTTTTCACTTACTCGTATAAAACTTTTAATTTGTTGGTGGTTTTTCTTTAGAGTATTGTTTTAAAGAAAGTGAGTTTTTATTTTTATTTTTAAAATTAAATTATTTTGTAACCTACTAATATATTAATTTTTTAAACCTTTGTGGAATATTGTTTTAAAGAAAGTGGGTAGTTATTCTAAAGAACGCGAGTTCTTTACTTTTATTTATTTATTTATTTATTTGAAATTAAATTAATTTATAATCCCACTAATGTATACATTGAAATCAACAAATATTTCATGCCCCGTTCATAGATTAAATCAAGTTGTTAGTTGTCTCTCTTAACAATAATATCTTTAAAGTTTGAATACGAGTCTTTTTTTTGATAATACAACGTATTTTATCATTGTACCTAATATTTGTAAGTAATTTTTTTTATGATTTCAGTTAATTTGTCTTTTTCCCACGTAAATTAGTATCTGATTAATTTGTGACATCAACTCAATTAGGGGTTTAAATTTAGATTAGTTTTATAATACACTCATATTTTGGTTGTGTTAGGAATTTCTTAAATTCTTAGTTTCTTAAATTCAAGTGTATCAAAAGGGTTTTTTTAATTTAATTTAAAAATAAATAAATTTCTTGTACAACCAATTTAATATGTAGTCAACCTTCTTTGTCACAGTCTCATTTGTTTGTCAAGATTTTACTTAGTATAGAGAGGCGATTGTTATACACATATTACCCTTATTATATATGTGATGTATGAAGGGATAATTATTGTCAACCTACCATCTACCATAGAATTCATCTAGTGAATTTGCACCAAACGAAGAAAGTGAGAATTATTTTAAAGAAAAAAAGAAAGTAGAAAACAAATCAACAAAATTAAAAGACGTATAATATGTGCATGCATAATTGCTTTTATACCTATTCGATTTTACATTCTTTCACACGACTAATTATGAAGTTCATAAATCTAACAAGTTCAATTAATTAGTGTGAGTTATCAAATTAAAATTATTAATTTATCATGAATTATTAAATTCAAGTAATCAAGTTATAAGTTAATGATGTTTCAAATTCACAGTAAAATATTTAATTAAGGAATCTAATAATTTATTGAATTGATACCTTCAATCCCACTCCTTGAAGATTATTCCATTTAATAAAATATAATTAATAGGTTTTTTTATGTGAAATTTAAACATTTTATTAAAACAATATTTTAATTAAGATCATCTTTATTGAATAAATTATAATTAATAAACTTGCTTATATGAAATATCTATAAATTTACTTAAAATTTTAAACAATATATTTTATAGAGAATTAATATAATTTTAATAACCATGATGATTGCTTTTATAAGTGAAAAACTTAACTATTACAGTGAATAATTGGTTTTATTGTACTTTTAAGATACTACTTTTGATTTAATCAATTCACTCAAACATTTTATGCATAGTACATATACAAATAGATAAAATAAAAATGAAATGATTCAAAAATATCCTTAAACTTAGTATCTATTATTCGCATTTTATGAACTATCCGAAGCGATGGAATTGATAATTTTAGAAAACTTGAAGATCTCTTCTTTTTTTATTTTTATTTTTTAATTTGTTAATGGGAGTCAAATTGGTAGGGAAATTAAAAAGGAGTTTGGTAGACAGCTTCGGCTTGTCCTTTGTTTGGGCCTTTAAGAGAAGCAGTAATGATAGGGTATTTAAACTCCAGTGATGGGCTTTTTATTTTGGATTTAATGCATGGTTGCATTCACAGAGTCATGTAACTAATACACCATAGCTCATTCATTTCCTCAAAATTCTATAGGATTGACTAAAAATGGGAGCAATATAATTTATCATATAAGATGAGTAACAGCCAATGAAATATTTTTATTAGTAGCAATTACTTGAGCTGAAAAGTGTAATACTTTGGCTATCAAAGCTGAAATAATGATATCTTCCTTTATTTTCTCTACTAGAAAACAGAACACATGAAATGATTCAAATTAAGACTTGTAAATTCTAATAATCCTGACTGAATGTTCATAAGCTTACAAAAATTATTGTATTTGTTTGTTGTGTATGCAAAATCTTATTTATTAAGAGTACAAAAATGAAGCAGTAATTAGTAAATTAATGGAAACTAATTGATGAAGGTGATAGAAGGAAGATCAGGTAAGCTCCACATTTCACAAGCTGATGAAGATCCTATTCCTTGATCATCTTCTTCCTTGAATTCCAATCTCATTTCATTTTCACAACTGTTACTGTTTCTGAGATTAGATGGTTGACATTGTTGTTGGATGTTGTGATTATTTTCTGATTCATGCTGTTTAAGCCTCAAGCATTCAGGTATCCCATTGAAGGCGTAAAGAGATGCCGAGAACTTCCGTTCATATTTCATTCTCTTCATCGTCTCTCTAAGCATGCAGGGATCAAGGTCGTCGCTATTAATGTCCTCTTGCTGCTCCTCCATTGGCTCCACCATTTCTTCCGCAATCTCAAACGGAGAACAGTAGTCACATGACGATCCAAAAGAATCCAAAAACTGGAAATCCATGATATCGATGTCTTCTTTCGAACCCACGTAATCAGGGTTCACGTCAACATTATTACTATCCTCCAAATGAAGTGATCTGGGATCAGCACAAGTTGAGCCGAAGTTCTCCAGCATGCAATCACTAGAGGAGGTGCTGCAGTCTTCAGGAACATTGAAGAAATCATCAAAGCAAATGGTGTCTAGTTGGTTAAGAGGAAAATTGGGAGGCATATTGGAAGATGCAGAAGCAGCATCATTTCTAGCTTTGAGCCTGAGCAAGAGAAGATTGGCGATTTTAGAAGGCAGGGCTGGTTTGGAAATGGAAGATGGTGAAAAAGGCCAGAAATTGGTTCGAGTATTGGCTCCACGAAGCAAATAAGCAGCTTCATCATAAGCTCTGGCTGCTTCTTCAGCAGTATCGTAAGTTCCCAACCATACCCTAATCTTTTGAATCGTATCTTTAATCTCCGCCACCCATCTCCCCGACGGCCTTTGCCTCACTCCCACAAATCGTTTTCTCGCACGACGGCCTCCACTCAATGCCGCCGCAACCGCAGCAACATTAGCATCCATCGCCGGCTTTTCATCCACATTATTATTTCCTTTCTCTTCATCATTAACATCAGTGGCCATCACTTTTCTCTTCCCCATGATTATGATTTCCTAGTTCATCAACACTACTGGAAATGTGTATATATAAGGGGGAGATTCGGATTATGAAGCTGAACTATGAGAGGGTGGTGTTGTAACTACTTCTTTGTTGTATGCTTAATTCGGCTTTAATTTCTTAGTGGATTTTATGCATTCCTTTCACTTTCATGCAAGGAGGAGATTACAAGGAAAATTTATTTTAAAAGGAAAAAGCCATTAAAGTGTACCTTTTTTTAACTTTGATTTAGTCAGAGAAAGTTTAATTATTTGTTTTTATCCTTTCTATCTTAACCATCAAGTATTACTGTACCTCCATGGTTTAAAATCAGTAGGCAACTAGGCCTTTGTAAAGTCTGGTATCCAATCTTTTGAGTTTTATTTTTATACGAGTTTAATTTTTATTTTACTTTTAAATTTAATTATGTGACTCTATGCATATATATATATATATAGATTTTTAAAAAATTTAATCTTTATTGTTTTTTTAATAATTAAAACATCATGAACCTCATGTGATGACTTGATGGTCAAGAGTATTCACTACCCCAAGTGTGATTTAGATTTGAGTCGCACTAGTTATTCGGGCTTTGCCCTGTTATTATAATTCACCAACAACAAAAAAATTTAAAACATCATTATATAAATGAATAAAAACATGCATACACAAATATAAGAGGCTTATCAATGAGCCTTGGCATTATTGATAAAAGTTAAAATCACGAGTTTTTGAGTATCTAAGTTTGAGTCTCACTTTACAAAATTGTCATGTGCGATGCGATCTCATCATACGCGATTACCATAAATAGATTTTATCAAGTTATATTCTAATTCGTGATCTAATTAATTTAACTTCAATATATATTTGTAGTTATACTATATTTATATTTATGTAAAAAAAAATTAATATTTAATAGACACAAACGCTATATACTATAGTTAACCACAACATGGATAATAACTTTTATAGTTTTTTTAATCTTAAACAAAATTATTCATACTTTTTTTTGAACCTCATTAAAAGTTTGTATTCACTTCATTAATCAAATGTGAAGTTATGATTAGCAAGAGTTATAATGATTTTAAGTTAAAATTGATATAATTTCAGAAATGGTCGGCTTCCCGGTAAGCTTCTCCCTAAGTAAAGCACATTCTAATATTCCTTTTCCTTGATATCTTAAAGAATGCATACACTTAGATTTTTAGGCCTGCTACCATCATCAATCTAAGACATCTTTTTGATTTTAACGCCAACATTTTCAACCCATTTTTTTCCCCCTTTTTTATATGCACACAACAAACTTTATTAGGATTTATCTTGAAAATTAACAATTTTTTTTATTAAGAATTTAATCCAATGCTTGATGCATATATAATATTAATAATGTTGGTAAGAAGATGAGATTCGTAATAACAATATGTATTACGTTATAATTCAATCATTAGTGTTCGTTTGTTAAAAACTAAAAATGTAAAATGTCAATCTTTAAATAAATTAATTTTTAAAAAAATAAAAAAAGTAGGGAAAAAAAAACAATTATAAAAGAGACAATTGGAAGGCAAATTTCCAAAAGAGGAGACAGAAGAAGCTTCGTGAATGAATGGTGATATAGTAATATTCATGGATTTACGTTTTTTGTGTTGTTTTTATTTTTCTTTGAAATTACCACCCACGATTTCACACAATAAAATATACATCCGACGATAATGTCGCTTTGTTTCAATTAAAATTATAAAAAAGTATATTAATAATTAAAAATTAAAATTGGGATGGGGACCTACTAGCCTATAGTTCTAGAAATTTAAAGATTTAGGGTGGGTTTGGATTGACGATACGTTTATCTGTGGTTAGTATAAAAATAGCGGTGGCAGTGAGATTAAATACTCTAACGATATTGTAGCGTGAGACAAAAGATAAATTAAACGCACCACATCGCACTCCACCGCCATCCAAACTCACCCTTAATTTCAGACTATGAGTTTAATTCCGGTGAGATTAAAAATAGAAGTAATAGTAAGATTACTTTTTATAGTGATGAGTTTGAATACTGTAGTAGTGAATAAAATTTATGATGAGATTTATATTTAGATTCAATCATAGTGATGACGAGAGGTGCCCATGGGCTAGGCCTAATCAAAATTTTAGACATATTTGTTAGGTTCGGGCTCAACTTAAAAAATGGTTTTAAAATTTTACTTAAGCTCAATCTAGTCCAGTAGTATTAAAATTTTTTATATAATTTTTTAAAAGATATAATATATAAAAAATAAAAAAAATATATTGAATAAATGTTTCCCATGAAATTGAAAATAAATTTTAAAATATATGTATACTTAAATAACACTAAACAATAGTTATATAATACCCAAATAATAACACCAAAATAGTAGCAACATAATAGTGAAATGATAGCAAAATAGTGAGAAAACAACAAGAAAATAGCATCAAAGCAGTAAAAAACAGCAAAAAAAAAAAACAATTTTTTTTTACAAATTCGGGCTGGGCTAGGCCCAAGCCAAAAAGCCTTACTCGAGGCTAGACACATTTTCTAAGCGGGTCTTATTTTTTGCCTAAGCCTATTTTTCGGGCCTATATTTTTACCCAAACCTTTCCATTTTTTGAATGGGCCAAGTGGCTCGACCCATTTGACAGATCTAGTGATGACGTTGAATTTAAAGTAGAAAAATGATTCCTTAAGTGTAATTGATGAGAAAGTTACTTTAGTATGAAAATTATAAATTAAAATATTATTTACTATAGCGATGAGTTTGAATATTGTAGCGGTGAGATTAAAACCAATGATGAGATCTATGTTTAGATTTAATCACAACGAAAACAATGAGTTGAAAGTAGAAAATAATTCTTTCAAGTGTAATTGAAGAGAAAGTTACTTTACAATGGAAAGTATTAATTAAAATATTAGGAACGTTACGTTAGAATGTTTGGTACATTAACACTTTAATGTTACTTTATAAAATTACTCTTATTAAATAAAATAAAATATTCATTTATTTTAATATTTTAATATTTTATTATTATCAATTATTTGAATTAAATATTTAATAATATATTTTTTAATAATTTTTATTATCAACAAATATTTGAATTAATCCACAATGTATGATTTTCTCACGTCAATTAAATTTGTTATATGATTACGTTCAAAAAGTAACTTGTATATTAACTTAAGATTGTAAAGATGTACAATTTATAATTTTTTTTTCCTCATTACATTGTAGGTATAGCTTTAATGCCTCATTTGATTATTAGTGTAATAACATGAGGAAAAAAAATTTATTTATCACTTATGTATTACATTTAGACACAAAATAAAGAATAATTAGTATAAATTTAATTTTGAAATTATAAAGACGAGTAAAAGCTCTTTTAAAAAAAACCTCTTCAAAATAAGCAAAACATTTTCATTCTCTTTGCTAAACATAAGTCATGGGAGTAGTTAAATATTACTAACTGAATTATTTTACTGCTAACTTATATACTAAAATATGTGTAAAAAACAATACTCCTACTTATCGACTCGTAGCACAAGTTTATTTATATTTAGCTTGAAATTATCTTTAATACTAAAATTTAATATTGATGAAAGAATAAACTTTGAAAAATATTTATAACAAAAGAGAATATAAATTTTTACATAGTGACACTATACATGTATGAACTTTAAAACAAAAAGAAAATATAATATGCAAAGTAAAAGTTGCAGATTGAGAATAATACCAGAAAAAAAAAACTTACTTTAACACAATGATTTAAAGTTATATAGATTAGAATTTTATGATTATTCCTCTTAATAATATTATATTTATAATTTATATCGAAGTTCACTTTATGAATTGAATGTGCTAACAATTATTGGCGATTTATAGTGTTTATATTTAATAAGAACTACTAGTACAAAAACCCTTGATATAGAGGTTGCAATTTCAAACTAAAAAAAAAAAATTGTAACTATTTAAAATTTGGATTTGCTAAATATTTTTAATAAAATTTATTAGGCTGCCGAGACCTACAAAGATATAATCTACTTAAAATATATCAGATTAGTAGAAAGTGGCAAGTAGAGTTGTATTCACGTAAACCGCTAATAATTTTATATATTTTTAATAAAAATAAAAAATAAAAGAGGTTTGAAATTAAAAACTAAAATTAAAACAGAATAAAAGGAGATTGTAAAAGAAGAGTAAATCAATGGGAAAAAAACTCTAGTCAAAAGTAAAATTTTTGTTTGATTCATATATTCAATCATCGATGCAAGGATAATTTTATGCCTTTAATAAATTAGTTCTAGTTGTCAACTCAATGCTGGACAATCAATTTCACCTTACTTGTTCAATAACTTAGAGACAACTTGTTTGCAATTACTTCTCTAATTAATAAACAACTTTGCAACTCAACCCTTAAGATTTAACTTATCAACAACATTAATAATTAGAGAAACTTAATCCTTTAACTCACAAACCCACATCAACGGGATTCATTTAAGCTAAATTGCACATCCACACCACATGTAAATGACGATATAAACAAGTTATACAGTTTGCACTAGTATTAGAATGAATTAAAGAATTACAGTTTTAATTATCCTAATTGACTCAACAACCATTCTAAACTCTTGAATATTGGTCATCTATTCAATAAACTTGAGCAATTGCAACTAAAATTGAAGATTCATGAATACCGAAGGACAAAGAAGAATTAAAGCGCAAATTAAGTCTCACAAATTTATTAAATCAACTTTCGATAAGACCTTTGACTAGAAAAGAGAGTTTAAAAACACATAAAATAAAGATAACAAAATAAAACTAAGAAGAACTAGGTCTACATCTCTAAGTTTTAACCTAATAATGTCTATTTATAGGGTAAAAAAAAAACATAAATGTTTAAAATACAAAGTGCCCTAAATCATATAAAATAGACTTCCTCAAGATATTTTGATAATTTTCGCGTCAAACTTCTATGCCATTTTTGGATATCTTCCTGATGCTTTTGGGCTTCATCCATGAAATAACTTTAGTTAGATTTTTTAGTTATCTTTGAATCCGTATATTATGGGCCTAAAACAAAGGTCTATAGTTAAGTTATGGCCAAAATATTAAAATTATATTGTGTTAAAAGTTTAAATAAAAAAAACTTGGTAAAAATAAACTTTAAATTCTTTTTTCTCTAATTATTTTATAAATTAATAATAGTTAAAATATAAAGATAAATAATATAATTCAAGAAAAAAATATCACAAATAATTGAGAAATTATGTAGTTATCAATTTTTTTTTTAAAAAAGTATATGATTTAACTGAATTGAATTTTAATTTCTTAAACAAAATTGCAACTTATATTATATTGAAGTTACCAACTTTAAAACCTTTTTAAATGTTACTTTTTACGAAAAATCATTGATAGCAATTATGAGAAAAAAATAATCATGCCAATCAGATTGAGGGGTTGGCACACAATAATCTCCCAATGGAAGACCCAAACAAAGTAGACCTAATCAACAATCCTAATCGGCTCCCACTTTCTCAAGCCCTTCTTCAGAGATATTTTATTTGCCATTATCCAAAGTAGATATTTTAAGCCAATATATATATAATTAGAGGGCCAATCTTTAGAGATAAAATGGATGAAGGCGAAACATGGGGTGGCTACAACGACTGGGAGCAAGTCAAAGTCCCAACACATTCAACCTCAATCCATCATCAGTCCACACCACCAGCTGAACCAGACATTGTTCATCGAGGACTCGAAATGTCATCGGGTGATGAAGCAGAGGTTAATTCATCAGTCGCCTCTAACAATGGGGATGAACCTAATTCAGGGCCTTTGAAGAAAGCTAACGAGTTTGGTCGAGTCCTGAGTAATGGGGTTGTAAAAGTTGCTGCTAGACTTGGATATTATTTGGGGATTTTGCCTTTTGGGGCAATTACTGGTATTTTAGCCGCTTTGTTGGTGCCATATGTGTATGCTAAAATGAGGAAATGGCGTGCAAGAGTCAAGGAAGAGAAGAAGGATCCATTGATTCTTTTGATTCAAGAGAAAGACCAGGTCAATTTCTAATGTTCTTTTATCTTTCTTTCATGATCTCGTAGTCAAGGTGTCTCACATGGATATATATATATATATATATTATATCCGATATGAGTTCATACCCATACATAAATCCGCAAACATAAAACTAATTCTAGATTTCTTTTTCTTTTTCCAATTTTAATGGTGCAGATGATCAACAAGCTGCTTATTCAAATTGCTCGTATGAAAGAGCTGATATCCACACGACGCAGGGTTCCAGTACTTCGAGTCAGTTGACTGACCATTTTCATCAACATGGAATCATTTTCACTCATGATTTCCTTTGTTTTATGAATTTTACAGTACCCTTTTGTATATGCAACAGAAAACATATACATATCTCGATATACTACTCCCATATTTGTACAATTAGACGCCTATTAATACTTAATTTTTTTTGGTTTATGTTTTTAAAATTATAGACTCTACAATTATGCTTTTTACCCATCATCACTTATTTCAACTTTCAATTTTATAAAAAAAAATTATTGTAATATTCTTTTTATTTGTCTGTCTTTTTTAGTTTTTAAATTTATATTATTTGTCAAATAATTTCAAAATAAATAAAAAATTAACAAATGTTAACTTTGTAATCCACGTGTATGTCATCGTGATTTATAAATTGAAAAACTATTATGGAGAAAAGAATTTGTTTTGAAGGTTTTTATAAATAATAAATAATAAATAATAAATAATAAAAATAAAAATAAAAAATTATCTTTTATATTAAAAGAGGGGGTTTGTGTTTCAACCCGTTTTGAACCCTTAGGATTCGAAATTCTTTCAGTGATGGTGTAATTGAATTTTTTTTAAAATCTTTTTCAGTTTGTTTCCTGTGCGATTTGATACTCAGTACAATTTTAATTAATTCAATTTTGATCCTAATCTAATTTTAAATGCATTCAATTTGATCACTTCTATTTTTTTTTTTATGTAGGCCTAACCTAAATGTTTATGCTTGTTATAGAATTATCATGACTTGGCCCGCAATCCTGTCAATTGACTCAAATCAGTTCGTGATCCAGTATGTTGACCTAAATCAGCTTGCCACTCTCTCGTAATTCACCAGCTTATTGGCTCTCTGCCTCTACAACAGCTCAGCACATTGTAGTACGGTCTCGTATACCGTAGAATTTCAACAATGATATCTTTAAGGATACATGTCAAGCCTAAGGGAGATAACATGTCATTATGCATGTCACCTAATTACCCCTAGCCCATCACATCAAGTAGTTGTACCTTATAAATATGGAGAATGACCTTATGGAACCGAAAAAAGGACCATCAAAAATGCTATAGGATGTTAATTATTAATGCTACTATATATGTTTGATTTTTGGTTTAGTCAAATTAATTAAATTCATTGTGTAATGAACATTTCATATACATCTTTTTAGGCTGACATGATAGAGATATCTAATCGGTTCAAATTTTTACATTCATGACAAGTATAATTATATCGATAAATTCAACAGTTGGATCATTAAAATATTAATTGTATAAAAAATTACAAAAGAATGTAAAACTACTCTAGTCTTACATTGGTGTAAGTGGATTACTCCCTATTAAACTTAAGTTTTTTAAAGTTATTTATATCTTTCAAATATCATTTACGAACAATTTTAGTTAATAGACCAATATTTAAATAATTACAATTTTATAAAATAAATGAGCAACCCGTGTATAAATTAGTTTTAAATAACATAAGAAAAATTAAAATGAAAATACATAGCGAATTTTTTAACCAATAATAAACGGTTGAAATTTTTTAAGTATAATAATAATTTAAATAATTAAAAATATTGCTAACACATAGCATTGTACAATTTATTCATATTATTAACAAGATTACATGTAATCAATCCGTACATGGGAGGGGTAAAAAACTAATGTATATATATATATATGTTCGGATCGACTTGATTAAGCAACAAGTAGAAAAAAATAGTGGAATAAATTGAGAAATTGAACACACAAATTTAAAGTGGAAAAACCCCTCCAAAGAGGATAAAAAACACGGGTAAATATAATTTTAATATAATGGCAAAAGAACAAAGAGTACAAAAGATGGAGATAAAAACTAAACTCCGAAAACTCGAAAACAAAGAACCCTTAAAACGTAAACACAAAATTTTCTAAATGTGTTATAAGTTCTAATCTCTAATGGGTGTATTTTCTAAGGTTGTAAAAAAGCCTATTTATAGGCTAAATTCATAGGTCAAATAATAATAAAATAATCTAGAGTAATGAATTGACTGATGTGATCTCTAAAAAGCTCACATTCATTCATGCGAAACGTAAATAGACATTGTTTCAACACTAAACGGTTAGCCAGAGACTTAGGCGCATAAAGAGTTTCTAACCTTTTTCACAAGGCAGATGAGGTTTTCTCCATCAATACCTTCTGCAATATCGTATTTGTGAGGTACATCTGGATTGCAGACAAGGCCTTTTCATCAAGCTATTCCTATTCTGTTTGATTTAGATTCTCAGGCTTTTTCTTAGTGACAACCTTTTTCAAGTAGGTTTGAACTAGAATTGTCATCATCCGAACTTGTCACAGTTTGAAATTTGTCTCACCATCGAACTTCTCAATTTCAAACCTAGTTGCTGCCATATCTGAATGGGCTGATCTATGAAAATTGAACTAGCTCTGATACCACTTGTTGAGATTGACCTGATTAAGCAATAAGTAAAAAAATAGCAAATAAATTGAACACACAAATTTAACGTGGAAAAACCCCTTCAAAGAGGATAAAAAATCACAGACAAATATAATTTTACTATAATGACAAAATAACAAAGAGTACAAAAGATGGAGATAAAAACTAAACCCCGAAAACCCGAAAACAAAGAACCCTCAAGACGTAAACACAAAATTCTCTAAATATGTTATGAGTTCTAATCCCTAATGGGTGTATTTTCCAAAGTTGTAAAAGAGCCTATTTATAGGCTACATTAATAGGTCAAATAATAATAAAATAATCTAGACTAATAAGAGTTTGATTGAAACAAATAAACAGAGTTTAACTGAAAGATTATTTCTCAAATTTGACTATAATAAGAGTCATACTCAACAAATCTCCACATTGACTCATATTTCCACAATGTCATCTTTGCCAAAGCTCGTCACGGGCCTATCTTGAACCATGCAGGGAATTAATTGAGTCGAATCTGTGCTTAAAAACTAGAAGACTTCTAGCCGTTTACTTGTACACTGCCAAATTAAAATTAACCCGAGTCTGATTTTCACGAATATAGTACCCTAACTTTTCAAAACCTGCATACAAAAAGAGAACCTCTCTTCAGTGAAACGGTCATACATTTTTCTCTCCCATGACCAAGTTACCTTCGCCCCAAACGAGTTGACTTCAACTCCGTAACGGAAGAGGGACGTCTAATTTCACCGGTACTGTAGAACCTTCCAGAATATACTGCCGGATCTTTTACCTTTAAACAAAACGAGAGCTCCAGGAGATACTTTAATGTCGCTCGACTTGATGTTGATTCTCCATCCTTTCAAGTCTAAAATACTAAGGAGATGAGATTCTTTCGTAAATCAGGTACATACCTAACATCTGAGAGTGTCCTAATCGTCCCATCATGTATCCTAATTTTGACAATACTAATACCAATTACCTTGCAAGATGAATCGTTTCCCATGCGCACAACTCCACCTTCAACCGAACTGGATGTGGAGAACCATTCTCTATTAGGACACACGTGGAAAGAATATCCCGAATCTAGGATCTACTCGAACGTGAGCTTGGAGTTATTGCTTGTTAACACTAACAAGAAATCATCACCGTTTTCATCAGCCAAATTAGCACTAGTTACATCTTCCTCGTTACTCTTAGAAGCTCTTTTATTTCGCAGTTTATAACAATCTACTTTGACGTAACCTAACTTTTTATAATAGTGACACCTTTTGTCTCGTTTCTTTGATGCTATCCAAACGAAGCTTGCTTATCTACCTTGCTATCCAAACAAAACTCATTGTCGAGTTTGTCTCTACTCAACAAATGACCCTTCACATCTTCGAACGAGAGTTTGTCTTTGCCATAAATCAGGGTCTCCCTAAAAAACTTGTATGAAGGGGGTAAAGAGCACAATAATAGCATAGCTTGATCTTCATTGTCAATATGAACCTCAACGTTCTTTAAATCATTTAAAAGAGTAATGAATTGACTGATGTGATCTCTAAGAAGCTCACATTTGTTCATGCAAAATGTAAATAGACGTTGTTTCAACATTAAACGGTTAGCCAGAGACTTAGCGTATAAAGAGTTTCTAACCTTTTCCACAAGGCGGATGAGGTCTTCTCCATCAATACCTCCTGTAATACCGTATTCGCGAGGCACAACTGGATTGCAGATAAGGCATTTTCATCAAGCTCTTCCCATTCTGTTTGATTTAGATTCCCAGGCTTTTTCCTAGTAACAACCTTTTTCAAGTCGGTTTGAACTAGAATTGCCATCATCCGAACTTGTCACAGATTGAAATTTGTCTCACCATCGAACTTCTCAATTTCAAACCTTATTGCTGCCATATCTGAACGGACTGATTTATGAAAATTGAACTAGCTTTGATACCACTTATTGGGATCGACCTGATTAAGCAACAAGTAAAAAAATAGCAGAATAAATTGAGAAATTGAATACAAAAATTTAACATGGAAAAACCCCTCCAAAGAGGATAAAAATCATGAGCAAAAATAATTTACTATAATGGCAAAAGAACGAAAAGTACAAAAGATGGAGATAAAAACTAAACCTCGAAAACTTGAAAATAAAGAACCCTCAAAACGTAAACACAAAATTCTCTAAATGTGTTATGAGTTCTAATATCTAATGGGTGTATTTTCTAAAGTTGTAAAAGAGCCTATTTATAGGCTAAATTCATAGGTCAAATAATAATAAAATAATTTAGACTAATCAAAGTTTGATTGAAACAAATAAACATAATTTAACTAAAAGATTATTTCTCAAATTTGACTAAAATAAGAATCATACTCAACAATATAAAAGAAAAAAGTGAATTTCATAATAATAATAATTTTCCAACATCATAACAGTTTTTTAACAATATAATTTTCATGAACTAATAATATGTGCTGTTTTGTTATTACTTTAAAATTTAAATAAATTCAAAATAAGCTCTTTTATGGTATAAATCAAAAGTTTAAATATTTTTCGTAAGTCCCAACAATCTTAAATTTTTATGTCTAAAAGCAAAAATTATTTACATTTTTTACTTTAAAAAAAAGCAAAAAAAAAAATCATTAATAAGATTTTCGATTTGGAAAGGCCTAAAGAATGGCCCAAATCACTTGAAAGCCCAAGATTACAAAGCAAAGTTCATCTACGGTCAATGAAGTTTCTTGCAGCATAACTCGGGCGACTCTTATCGGGTTGGATCCGACCCAAACGTGAACTAGTTAAAGCCTAAAGGGCACAATCTGAGTTGAACAGAAAGCGTGTAACTCGGGGAAAGATCGATTCATCAGTCTTCTTCTCTGAGTAGAGGTATGATTTTCAAAGTTTACTTTAGGGTTTTGAATTTTGTTAGTCTAAACTTTGATTTGTTTCTTTTCCCCGGTATGATTCAAGATATATGTGCTAATTTTCTTTAACAACGTAATTTTCGTTGTGAATTGGTTCTTTTTATGATTATTCTTTGAAATCTTCTTTTGTTTGATTTTGATGTGTTATGTGCTCAAGGCAGCCCCGCCGCCGCCATTGATTTGTCATCAGATCATCTGAGTAAAAAACTTTTGAGCACTTTTTTACTTATGAATACTCTATTAGATGACTTAGCCTTTTCTTTCCCTTGTTAGCAAGAGATGGAACCTTGAATAGCTAATAATTGCAATTTCAAGTATGGTTAGATATCCACATTCCTCGAAGCAATTATGACGCTTCCAATTTTTTCATCACAAGATTGAAAATTTCAAGGGTTGCGGATGCTCATTATCACTTGGTTTTGATGTTACATGACTGTTTATTACATGGAAACTACATTGACATTCCATAGTTATTTGAGGTTTAATGAAATGACACTTCAGTGGGTAACTGTAGGTCACGTAAAAAGAACCCTAATATCCTTTTCTCTTGTGCTCTTGCAATATGTTGAAACCTTTAGCAATAACAAGCTTTGTAGATGTGGATTCGTAGAATTTATTGCGTTTTTCCATAGATTTGTATAATCTGCACCTCTTCTCAGTAGATCTCTGAAATGGCACATGGATATGGATGATGGACAATGATTTGTGGTAAAACATGTTTAAAGGGGACTGAACAATTGAACTCTTTATTCTCATAATTTTTTATAAAAGGTTGTATGGTCTGTGAAGTTCAGAGTTGGCTTGTAAGAATAGTTGTGGTTGCCTAAAAAAAGTGAGTTGTTTGATGGTGTTATTCTTTTTATTGAGTGATGGTAATCTAATTTGTTGCTATTAAATTCCATTGTCTATTGTTTGTTGAGTTTGTCCGATTTGAGATTTACTAGCTAGAATGGCTGCAATCCATTTTGTTGAAGTAGCTAGAAATTTCTCGGGTTTTTAACCTTTGTATCCCTTTTTGTACTGGAATTTAATTATTTATGTGAGTTCGTTTATGTCAAACTGAATTGTTGATTTTGCAGGTTTTGGATTTGTAAGCATTTACAATGTCTTCGTCCTATCTCCCAGCAACCACTGACTCAATTGCTCAGGCCTTAGAAGCCAAAACACCATCTGAAGCCATCTCGATCCTTTACTGTGTACTAGAAAATCCTGCATCTGCTCCTGACGCTCTACGGATTAAAGAGCAGGCCATAACAAATCTATCTGATCTTCTTAGACAAGAGAACCGAGCAGAGGAGCTCAGAAGCCTTCTGACCCAACTGAGGCCCTTTTTTGCACTAATTCCAAAGGCAAAAACTGCTAAAATTGTCCGTGGTATAATTGATGATGTAGCTAAGATACCAGGAACATCAGATCTCCAGATTTCTCTTTGCAAAGAAGTGGTGCAGTGGACTTGTGCTGAGAAGCGAACTTTCCTTCGCCAACGAGTTGAGGCAAAGCTTGCGGCACTTTTGATGGAGAACAAGGAGTACTCTGAAGCACTGAATCTCCTTTCTGGTCTAATCAAGGAGGTCAGAAGGTTGGATGACAAGCTTCTTCTAGTCGACATAGACTTGTTAGAGAGTAAGCTTCATTTCTCTCTTCGAAACCTGCCGAAAGCCAAGGCATCTCTAACAGCTGCAAGGACAGCGGCAAATGCAATTTATGTGCCACCAGCGCAACAAGGTAATATAGATTTGCAAAGCGGAATCCTCCATGCAGAGGAAAAGGATTACAAAACTGCTTATAGCTACTTCTTTGAAGCATTTGAAGCATTCAATGCCCTAGAAGATCCCCGTGCTGTATTTAGCCTCAAGTATATGTTGTTGTGCAAGATAATGGTGAGCCAGGCGGATGATGTTGCTAGTATAATATCATCCAAGGCAGGGCTACAGTATGTGGGGCCTGAACTTGATGCTATGAAAGCTGTTGCTGACGCCCATGCCAAACGTTCCCTGAAGCTTTTTGAGATTGCTCTTCGTGATTTCAAGGCTCAACTAGAGGAAGACCCAATTGTTCACAGGCACCTTTCTTCGCTATATGACACTCTATTGGAGCAGAACCTGTGCCGATTGATTGAGCCTTTCTCAAGGGTTGAGATTGCACATATTGCTGAACTGATTGAGTTGCCTGTAGACCATGTGGAGAAGAAACTTTCTCAGATGATTCTTGATAAGAAGTTTGCAGGGACGCTGGATCAGGGTGCTGGATGCCTTGTCATCTTTGACGATCCCAAGACCGATGCCATTTTCCCTGCAACATTGGAGACCATCTCCAACATTGGCAAGGTTGTAGATAGCCTCTATGTGAGGTCTGCTAAGATAATGGCATAAGAGTCAAGATTTACCGATTCTTATATACAGCTTGCAACTCGGTTCTAGTCAAAAACAAGTGTTCAGTGACACTGGATGTTCACATGTTTTAATGTTTCAGCTTTTAATTTAATGGTATTGCGGCACAACATTTGGTTCAAAATGTGGAGTTGATTCAGACAATCTTGTGTTTGCTCACCATATGCTTGTCTACTGTTTGACTTTTCAATTATTGTTGGTTTGCTTATAATTGATGGCCGAGTTTTCTTTATTTCATAAACGATATAGAATCCTATTTATTTCGGATCACTGAATTTTTAGTATTTATGAATATACCTTTTTTCCATATATTCATTCTCCTTAGCAAATGCCAACTTATTTTGATTTTTCTTTTTAGGGATCTTTCTAATACTAAATTGATAAATTTAATTCCTACATAATTATTTTTTGGAGTTGAACAACAAGTTAAATAAATCATTTTTATTTCATTTTTTTAACTGTAAATAATAACTCTATTACAATTTAGTTTTATTTAACGGTTTTTAACCATATAAAAAATTAATACATTTAATAATATGCACTAAATTGATCTAATCTCGGACTTGGCATGGCTGGTGTTTCCATGAATTAGCAAGGAGTAACACGCAGCGTTTTGGGTAGAAGAGACGACCAACAAGGCAACTACAACTAACAAAACACGAGACAGAATCTAGTTGTCCCAAGGAAGCTTTGCTATATCTTTGTCCAGTTTTACGGGTCCTCGCCCAAGAAAAAGTCAATTAAATCCTCTTCCTTTACTCTTATGAAGAGTTGAGTAAATTTAGATTATTTTACCAAACCCCCAACTTCCACAACAGTTTTCTTCAATCAGATCTAAATCTTTTTCTCTTTGGTGATCTAATCTTTGACTGAAAATTTTGTGAAGATGAGTGAGGTTTTCGAAGGTTATGAACGACAGTACTGCGAACTCTCTGCCAATCTTTCCCGAAAATGCAATTCTGCTTCTGCTATTACAGATTCAGGTACTTTCCTAACATGGATCAATCCATTTCAATTCCCTCCCCCGGGGCCACCCCCAAAAAAAGTATATAATTTTTTATGGTGTGAAAACCTTTTTCAGAACAGAAGAAACAGAAGTTTTCGGAGATCAATTCTGGGATCGATGAGGCTGATGTCCTGGTACTATGTTGTCTAAAGATTTTGGTTTTGTTTATGTGGGTTTGTTGTTTGATATGGATTTGTCTTTTCTATGGGTAGATTCGGAAAATGGACCTGGAAGCGAGGAGTTTGCAACCAGGGGCTAAGGCTTCTCTTCTTGCTAAATTAAGGGAATACAAAGCTGATCTGAACAAATTGAAGAAGGAATTCAAGAGAATTTCTTCACCTAATGCTCATGATGAGTTATTAGAATCAGGGATTGCTGATATACACTCGGTAATTTCTGGATCTTTCTATCACATGATTTAGGATGTTTGAGGGATGACCACTTGATTTATAACTCTAAGCGTCTACTTTAACTTTGTTATCTAAGTTGCTTGGAGAAACTTTATGTGAAGTCATTGCCTATGTTACTTGCATTATATATGTATATGTTCGATACAAGTATGTTCAATTTTTTCTATGTTTTTGTATGCATTTGGAGGATCTTTGAAAAGTTCATATGTGTTAGGCACAAGTATCGAATACGTATACTTCAAAAAACATTGAAGAGCCAGAGAGCAAGAACAACATAGTCTGTTGTTATTTGTTGAAGTTATAATAATAATAATCAAGTATTACATCCATGTATAAAAAATCTTTGAATAAATCAAACAAACAAGCCTGAACATAACTAGACAACTCCAATGCGAAGTTAGACTGAACCCACACTTGGTGAAACGTGAGCTTGGTAGTAACTCAAAGTTCTCAAAGTTTTGGAACCTCCTTCTTAGCATTAAGCCAGAGTCTTTATTGACATGCATGCTTGTTTTTGACTGTTAAACAACTTGGTGAAGAATTTTTTGTGTTGAGTCGTGACCCATGGTGCAGGTTTCTGCTGAGCAAAGGGATCGATTGTCAATGTCAGTGGAGAGACTAAATCAGTCAAGTGAGAGAATTAAGGAGAGTAGAAGAACTGTTCTGGAAACAGAAGAGCTCGGTATCTCGATACTTGAAGATTTGCATCAACAGCGACAAACTCTTTTACATGCCCACAACAAGGTGTTGTTTCTCATCGAAATGCTCATGCTTATTTCTCGATTTCATATTGTTCTTTTTCACTGAACCTTGACATGTTTAGCTAGTTTTTCATGCATAATGGAGATTTTTTAGAAATGGCAACAGGTTGGGGTGGGTAGACTTTTTACTCGTTCTGCTCCTGATCTAACCTTCAAATATTCCACCCCATACCTGTTCAGAACTTGAACTTCACTTGAGATCAAAACTGTCTGATTCGGATTATTTTATTTACCAACTATATATATGAGCTTATTGAATTTATGTGTTTGTCTGTTGTTTTGAAGCTTTATGATGTGGATAGCGCCATTGACAAGAGCAAGAAAGTTTTAACAACCATGTCGAGAAGGATTACCAAGAACAAATGGATCGTTATCTCGATAATCGTAGCACTTGTCCTTGCAATCATCTTAATCCTGTATTACAAGATTTCACATGGCTGATGAAATCTTTTGAACCATTAATGGTCTGCAATTTGTATATGTTGATCCGCATTTGATACTTCCATCTTTAAATAATGTTTTAACACTTTGAACTGATGTATGTTATATGTATATTTGCTCTTTACGTTTCTGTTTGTTGTATGTTGTAAATACATCAAGTGAAACTGTTGTCTGCATTTATTTTTCCGAGCCCCCTTTTGATGGTATCTTAAAGGAATAATGCTCTCTCACTAAAAGTTTTGTGATTGGATACTTTTTTTACAATTTTAACCTTGTCTAATTTACGGGTTAGAACTTTAGTCTCGCAATTCGTGCGGTCTTTGGCGATTTTTTCGCTTTAAATACGTCTAAGTTAGGCCTAGCTCTCGAAAGCTGAGAATTTTCTCAAAAATTTTCTGAGGCAATGGAAAAAATATAGCGGAAGTAACTCGAACTGAAAAGAGTACCAAAATTGTTGGAAATTCACAAGAAAATAATACACACCAAGTGTTTGAGTAAATGCTCTATATATAATCTTAACTCAACAATAACTGTATACAATAAGATTATACTTGTCCATGGGTCGGGCTACTCGGCTCAAAGGCCCGCTCGAAAAATAGGAGGGTTTGGGTAAAAATAAAGACTCGAAAAATAGGCTTGGGTAAAAAAATAAGACTTGTTTAGAAAACGGGCTAGGCCTTGAGTAAGGCTTTTTTAGCCTGAGCTCGGCCCGAATATGAAAACAAAAAAAAAAAAAATTTATTACTTTTTTTGCAATTTTTTTATTTTCTTGTTTTTTTACACTATATTGTCACCATTTCACAATTATATTATTACTATTTTGTTGTTATTATTTGAATATTGTATAACTCTTGTTTTATTGTTAATTTTGTTACTATTTTTCACATTTGCTTGTTAAGTTACATTTATCTTAGTGTTATTTAAGTATACATATTTTTTTAAAATTTATTTTCAAATTTTTGGGAAATATTTATTTTAATATTTTTTTATGTATTATATATATTTAAAAAAATTATATAAACAAATTAATATGGGCCAACCGAGCTCAGGTTTTAGTATTTTTATCTAGGTCGGGTCTGGTCCTAAATTTTTTGTTGAGTCTAACCTTGCCCATGGACACCTCTAAATGGGATGAATACAAATAAAAAAGGGGAAACCTTTATTTATAGTTGACCTCTCTCAAAATCAACGGTACAAATTGAGTTACATTGACGGTCAATATTAGAGTCTATCTACAAGTGAGAGTACTATGAGATTTAAATTCTATACAATCTTATCCCTTTAGGATTTATCCTATTTACCCTGGTAACTTTAGTTTGATAGGAGTGTTTCATCGGTCTGTTAAGGCTTCAAGTAAATGGGCTTCTCCACGGATTCCACGAATCGAATCAGTTCATGTAGGTCAAATGGGGCGTTCTGTGTGCAATGGTCACGGGCATTGATTCGCGACCTGTGACATTCTCCCCCACTCATTCTCGCAACGCCTTCATTGCATCCTCGGAATGATATTGACTTGACTCGCATTGGAACTTTCTTGATGCCTCGGTCGATTCTTGACTAGCCTCTCAGTTAAGAGATCCTGCCACTCGAAACACTTGCATCGACTTCCATCATCTTCTAACTCGAATCAGTTCTCTCACTTTTGGTACATCTTGTTTGTAAGAGTCCACCGATCCTACTAGCCCACATTGTGACTTGCCCCGATCAAGATCCTTTTGATTCTAACAAATAGGATTTGGCACATCCACTTTGAGCACTGGGTTAACTTTGAGTCTTGCTACTAACTTTAGTTTGTAAGCCCCTTGGTCTATACGCTTTAGAACTTTGAAAGGGTTCCTGTGTCCTTACCAAGCCAACAAGTCAGAATGAAAAACACTACCAAAGTGTTTAAAACATACCTCACTAGTTGTATTTACTCGTCTCAGCTATCCAGTTTGCATCACCACTTTTCCCCTAAAGTCCGATGCACAACCCATCTCTCTCTTAAGTGGTAGCTTCGCTAATAACTCAACAAACTTCAATCAATTTGTTGCCCTCTAGCATTTCCAATGTGGTCTTCTTAGCACTCTATAGATCTACCAAGCCAATGTTTTTTCCCTTATGAACATCCTCAAGTAATTAGATTGCTGACAATACCTTTGTTTCGCCCCTCATGTCTTGACTCTCTGGCACAATACATTGCTGTTGTCGAGTATCCAGGATGCACATACAGTCGGCAAAAGGAACCAAAAGAGCATTAATCCTGTCAAGGAAATTTAAGCCAAGAAAAAAGTTGTAATAATCCAAGTGAATTACCTCGAAGTCTTCCTTTATTTTCAATTGACCGATCTGTAGCTTAACTCATTGTGCTACTCCCACAGTTGAGTCCTCTTTGGAATTAGCAGCCTTGATCTTCTTAGTTGGCTCACTAACTGAGAAACCAAGTTTACCCGCGATTTTTTTTATATAAACAGGTCTAATCCTTCCATATTAATAAGAGCACTCTTTCTCTAACCTGCGATGTTGATATCCACATACATCAACCATTTCTACTTGCAATCTCTCTTCGCTTTAGCAGAATTGAGTATCATTAACCCAAACTTCAATACCTTACTCTTCACAAGCTTCGCTTATTTTTTATTAGTTGCGGATATATTGGATCAATTTGGACAGTCTCGCATCCTATGCAGATCACAACACAAGAAGAATTTTGCTGGATTATTCTCATTAGGGGTGAGCAAAATTTGATTCGATTAAAAAAACTCGATTAAAATTTTAAATTTTGAATTAATTAGTTTAAGTTATTTGAGTTAATCAAGTTATTCGGATCAACTCGAATAAAAAAAAAAGTTTTTCGGTTTAACTAGAATATGAATTACACAATTCGAGTTATCTGAAAATCCGAATAAGAAAAGACAAAACTATGTTGTTTAGATAAATATTTGCTTTTTTAAAAGTTAAAATTCAAAATAATTAAGTTAAAAGGAAAAACTACGTCGTTTTGATAAATGTTTACCCATTAAGTTAAAAGGTTAAATCATTATATTGTTCATGTAGTTAAATAATCTTGTACTTTGTCTACTAGTTAAATAATCGGTCCATCTAAACGCAACATTAAGTATAAATAATAGGATTCATTAACTCGACTCAATTTGACTCAAAATTTTTTGACTCGATTCGATTCGAAAAAAATTCAAATTGAGTTCGGTTGCTAAAATAGGATTTGTCAACTTGGCTAACTCGAAGAATTTTGACTCGATTCGACTCGACTCGATTGAATACTCACCCCTAATTCTTATTCTCTTTAACTCTTTGGCTTTGACAAAATACACAATTGAACTAAGTCTTATTGATGTTTTATCTGACTCATCATCCCCATCAATAATAGATAATAGGGATTGTTTCAGACAATCCCTCACAATATGCTAACCTTCGCAAAGGAAGCACCTCATTGGTGTAACACCTTAACTTGTATCCGTTGTCAGATTAGGGTTTAAGGTATTACCGGACATATCAAGACATTTCGTAATCATAAGTCATACATCATCATATCATAGAAATTCGTACACAAATAGTCCCTTTAAAAGGTTTACAAAACCTTAGACATGCTTTGGAGAAGATTCAGGACTAAACCGATCTCATACAAAATTTCTCGGAAACTTAACAAAATTTCAAAGTTACAAAGCTCACACGCCCGTATGAACAGGTCGTGTGCCTCACACAGCATTAGACATGCCCATGTGTCTAGGCCGTGGCAAAACAGGGCATACATACTAATTTGTCCACACGGCCACATGACACGCCCATGTGCCAGACCGTGTGAAAATTAAGGAGGCTACTGACTTGGGTCACACGACCAGTCACACGCCCGTGTGTCTATTCTGTGCTCAAAACTGACTTGCTCACACGACCTAGCACACGCCCATGTGTGTGCGATCGTGTGGTCTGCCCAGGCTTATTTTGAAATGGCCATTGAGAAACATGGTTGAGACAGACGCCCGTGCCTTTGTCCGTGTGGGCAAAAATAGGCCATTTACAAAGGCAACATGACACCCAATTTGGGTCCACCCTACAAGCATCAATATACCACATTTTCAGCCAATTTCAAACTCAAAACATACACCATCCAAGTCATGTAATCATCAATCTATTTCGTGCTCAATATCTATACCAAAACATACAAAAATTAAAAAGCCAAATTCTTTCAAT
Organism: Gossypium longicalyx; assembly: GCA_025698465.1. Lineage (NCBI taxonomy): Eukaryota > Viridiplantae > Streptophyta > Magnoliopsida > Malvales > Malvaceae > Gossypium > Gossypium longicalyx. The sequence continues at coordinate 13,076,980 of CM047006.1, read as the reverse complement.
CATACATTGCCAACATCTCAATTTGTTATCCATCTTCATGCCAAACTTATACCAAATTTAACAATTAAGAACATAAAAAATTGACCATTTCTGTTGGCCATACAAGAACACATCAAAACATATTATTTTTGAACACAAAGCATATACCAAAATTCATTCATAAACTTATCCATAACCAAGCCATATCACATGGCTAGATATACACATCTAAAAAAATATCCAAAGTTCTCTAGCCTATACATGCCATACTTTTATATTCACATTTTCAAAAGGTACCCAAATAGAGTCGATAGTATGGTGAAGATCCTCGACGATCCCCGAGCTCCCAGTAGCTTCGATATCTATAAAACAATGCAAACACACACAAATTAAGCTTTCTAAAAGCTTAGTAAGCCATATACAAATAAACTCATATTTTAACACATATAAGCATCATAAAATACATTTATTCCATAGTCAAATACTATCACAAACCATATAGTTCATATACATTTTACATATTCCAAATTCATTTGTACATATAGTATATTTTCTTATACTTATATCACTTATCATCACTTGCACATATACTTACCTTTCATTCTCAATTGATGATAAACATTTCAAATGTACTTGAGTCGGATACACATCCACATAGTTATTCATTTCTCACAATTCCTATTGAACCGTTTGGAATCAATAAGGATTGTAATATCCCGAATTAGGGCCTAATCGGAATAGTGGTTTCGTGACCACAAAATCTGAGATAGAAATAATTATTTTATGATTATTTTGAGGTCTATGATATGATTACATGATTGTGTGAAATTTTCGTGAAGAAATTTTATGCCTAAAGTGCTTAAATTGAAATTAGGGACTAAATCGAATAAGTTGCAAAACTTGCATTCTAGAAGTTTTTAGTATGAAATTGCTTTGAAATATTAATTAGGAGGTCTTGAATAGCAATTTAACCAATTTTAAGTTCATGGAAAAAATTAGGACATGGAAGGAATTTTTGAAAGTTTAGTAGTAAGGGCATTTTGGTCATTTAGGGGTAAAATGAATTAAAATACAAAATTAAAAGCCAATTTTGCTCATCTTCAACCCCATGGCCGAATATAGCAAGGAGAAACCATGGCTAGGGTTTTTCAAGCTTCCAAGCTCGATTGTAACTCCATTCTAGCCCCCGTTTTTCAAGTTCTTTACGTTTTTGGAGTCACGGTAGCTCGATTTAGCTTATGCTAGCAATAATTTAACCTAGGGTTTATATTTGGAAAAATATCCATAGGTGAAATTTGTGTATTTTGGTGTTTTATGATAGAATATGAGGTTTTAAATTATGTTAGACAACTTGTGCTACTCGGTTTTAAGTGAAAACGAGCAAAAGAGCTTAATCGGTAAAAATACCTAATAGTCATAAGTACATGTTAGAGTGAGATTTTGATGTTGCCATAGAAGGGAAAAATGATCAGCATGTCATAAAACATAAGAAAATAGGCTGAAGTTTAATTTACGAGCTTTGGGGCAAAATTGTAAATATGCAAAAGTTTAGGGGCAAAATTGTAATTTTTCCAAAATATGATTTTGGGTCAATTTGTATAATGTGAGTCCTAATTAGACTATATTTTAAATGATAGAGCAAGGAAAATTGAAATTCGGGCTAAAATGGGGAAAATACCAAGTTGTGGACGAAATGGTAAAAGTAGCCATTTTCGCATACTAGGTAAGTTCATATGTAAATGTTGGTAACATAGTTATTATTTTAAATGTTTTTATGTTATTTAAATGATATGATAATTATTATGAAATATTATGCTCGTGATAATTGTTTGATAATATGTCAAATTATGTGATATACTTGGAAAATGTGAAATACTACCGAGTATCGGTATCGGCATTCCGTAGAAGATGGTTGAGACATATGATTGGGAAAAAGGTCCCGTTGAACCTTAGGAATGGATTAGGATACAAGTGACATGTCACTGAGATATTTGGGCATCCGAACTCGTTGAGTTGAGTCCGAGTTCACTTATGGATGCGAATGTCCGAACTCGTTGAGTTAAGTCCAAGTTCGTGAAATGTAACTAGGCATCCGAGCTCGTTGAGTTGAGTCCGAGTTCACTTATGGATGCGAACGCCCGAGCTCGTTGAGTTGAGTTCGAGTTCGCTTATGGGCGGGTTACGTAGTAGCTTGGCTACATATGTGGCACTTATGTGCAAACTTTCCATGTATCCGAATTATATTCCGATGTGTTCAACGGGTAAAGTTCTACTCAAATGGAGGAATACTCAAGATGAAAGGGACGTATTGGTAAGTGTTGTGAAATGGATACTTTGAATAGGTATGTACTTAACCCTCGGGTTGAAAAATCGATATAACAACAATATGGTAAGATGATAAATGAAAATATGATATGAATGTCTTGGTTATGATTATGCAAATGATGTTTTATGTTTGCTTATATGGCTATGTTACTTGCTATTTGCATGTGAACTTACTAAGCATTTATGCTTACTCCCTCCTTTTCATTCCTTGTAGTGTTGACAAGCCAGCTCGGAAATCGGGAACGGTCGGAGGCACGCTCACACTATCCGTATACCATCTTGGCATAATGGCTTGTATATTTTGAGTATGGCATGTATAGCATTATAATCATTTTGTATATATGGTCTTATGATATGGTTATTGAGTAGTATAAAAATGCTTGGTAATGATTAGCCATTGGAATGGCTAATTATGATCATATTTGGTGTATTAATTGTATTAATTGGCCTAGCCAAAAATTCTAGAAACAAATTATTAAATAGATATATAAGTCTAGTTTCAGTGAAAATTTACGGAATTGGATTTTGAGTTTCAGAACTCGAGATATGAATTTTTAAGCGACTGTGACGCAGTTAGCCAGCTTGTCTGGAATTTCTAAAATTAAATTGTTTGAGTTGTTTAAGCAATGAATTAAGTCTGTTAACACCTCGTGTTCGACTCCGGCAACGGTCTCGGGTACGGGGCGTTACAAGGATACTCGGATAACTCAGAAAGTCGTACAATGCCAACGTCCCAAACATGGTCTTACATGTAATCAAATATCAATGCCACTGTCCCAGATAGGGTCTTACACGAAATCAAATACGATACCAATGTCCCAGACATGGTCTTACACGTAATCTCAATATCGATGCCAACATCCTAAACGTAGCCTTGCACGAAAACACATATCGGATCCTATGTCATGACATAGGTATCCTAAATATTCCTATGGTTCGTATGAGACATTTCGGACGTCGTCACATTATCGAAACTTACTCGGATTTCACATATTCATCTTCCATAGTCATCCAACACAATTCAATATCATATGAGCACAAATAACTAAATTCAAACATGTCTATTTGTATATAGACTTACCTCGTACGAATTCGAACGAACAGAGTCAACTACTTAACGACTTTCGATTTTCCTCGATCTAATTCTGTTTTATTTGGTTATTGATCTATATAAATTCAAATTTAACTTATTCAAGCATTCAAAACAATCCACAAACACACATTTAGGGAATTTTACAAATTAGCCGTCACATTTTCACATTTTGACACTTTAGTCCCTAATCACAAAAATCACAAAATATATAAAATTCCCATACACCCATGCTTAGCCGAATTTTCATAATGTTCATTTAAGCCAATATATTTCATTTATTTCACATTTTAGTCTCTCAATTTCTCATTTTTACAATTTAGCCTAAATTACTCAAATTCATCAAAAATTCAAAGATAAAACATGTTAACCCGACATCAAACTTCCATATACTATCATCAAACTTCATAAAACTCACATTATCAACAATGGCATAACTCAAAATCATTAACAAAATCATAAATTGAGACATAGGCTTGATAGAACATTAAGCAACAATCACAAAAACGTAGAAATTATAAAAAACAAAACAAAAACGAACCTTCAATTGAGCATAGACATAGTCGAACACTAGCTTAATCTTTTTCTTTATTTTATTTTGTAGTTTTGGCAATATAGTGTGAAAATGATCAACAAAATTCAATTTTTTTTATTTAATTTACCTTAAATACCAAATTACAAGTTTAACCTTTTCAATTTCATTTAAAATCCACTAACCAAAGGCTTTTGTGTCCATCCATAATTTCAATGGTCCATTTACATATTAAGGACCTCATATTTAAAAAGCCACATCAATTTGGCACTTAATCAAATAGAAGGCCTCTTTTACATTTTATGCGATTAAGTTCTTTTTATCAAATTGAGCACACAAACGATCAAATTTTTATACGAAATTTTCACACTTATAAATTAACATATTATACACACGGAAAATAATATTAAAATATTTTTTTAACTCAGATTTTTGTGACGAAAACTACTATTTTGACTAGGGTCTAAATCGGGCTGTTACAACTCTCCCCCTTAGAGATTTTTGTCCCCAAATATCTTACCGTTGAATAGATTCGGATATTGATGTCTCATAACATTTTCGGGCTCCCGTGTTGCCTCTTCAACACCGTGTCGTTGCCATAATACTTTTACTAACAGAATTTTCTTATTTCGCAGTTCTTTAACTTCACGAGTTAAGACGCAGATCGGTTCCTCTTCATAAGTCATATCAAACTGAATTTCTATCTCAGATGGTGAGATCACATGCGACGGATCAGATCTGTATCGTCGAAGCATTGATACGTAAAATACATTGTCAATCTTTTCTAGCTCAGATGACAACAACAATCTATATGTAACTGGTCCATCACGCTCAATAATCACATACGGTCCGATGAACCTTGGACTCAATTTACCTTTTCTACCGAACCGAAGTACTTATTTCCACGGAGATACTTTCAGAAATACTTTGTCGCTGATGTCAAATTCAATATCTTTTCGTTTCAAATCTGCATATGATTTTTAACGATCGGAAGCTGCTTTCAGACTATCTCAGATTATTTTCACTTTCTGTTCAGTCTCTTTTATCAAATCAACCCCATGAATCTTATTTTTGCTAAGCTTCGTCCAATACAAAGGTGTATGGCATTTTCTACATATAAGGCTTCATACGGTGCCATTTTAATGCTCGATTGAAAACTATTATTATAAGCGAATTCAATCAATGGAAAATATTGTTCCCACGTACCTTCAAACTCAAGAATGCAACATTTCAACATATCCTCCAGAATTTGAATAATCCGCTCTGATTGGCCATCCGTTTGCGGGTGAAAAGTAGTACTGAAATGCAATTTCGTACCTAAAGCATCTTGCAATTTTTTCCAAAATCGCGAAGTGAATCTCGGATCTCTATCTGACACAATAGATAATGGCACCCTATGCAATCTCACAATATCGGAAATTTATAACTCAGCTAATTTATCAAGCGAGTAATCAGATTGTACCGGAATAAAAAGAGTTGATTTCATCAATCTATCAATCACAACCCAGATTGCATCTTTCTTTCTCGGAGATAAGGGCAAACCCGAAACAAAATCCATTGTCACTCTATCCCATTTCTACTCCGAAATCACAATCGGCTCTAAGAAATCGGAAGGAACCTAATGTTCAGCTTTAACTTGCTGACAGATCAAATATTTCGAAACAAATTCAGATATATCTCTTTTCATTCCAGACCACCAGTAATGTTGTTTCAAATCATTATACATTTTCGTACTCCCCGGATGTACAGACAAACGACTGTTGTGAGCTTAATTCAAAATCATCTGGATCAACTCCGAATTTCTCGGAACACAAATCCGATCTTGAAATCTCAGACAATCATCTTTATCAACTCTGAGTTCTGAATCAGAATCTAAATCACACTGAACTCATTTTGCTATAATCTCATCAACTTTCTGAGCTTCACAAATCTGCTGAATAAATAACGGTCTTACTTTCAATTCAGCTAAAACTGAACCATAATCAGACAGAACTAAATGAGCGTTTATCGCATGCAGAGCAAACAAAAATTTTCGACTCAAAGCATCAGCAACAACATTTTTTTCCCGAATAATAGTCAATAACAAGCTCGTAGTCTTTTAGCAATTCTAGCCATCTTCTCTGTCGTAGACTCAAATCTTTCTGAGTCATTAGATATTTCAAACTTTTGTAATAAAAATAAACGTGACATTTCTCACCAAACAGATAGTGACGCCAAATCTTCAAAGCAAATAGAATCACAGCTAATTCAAGATCATGTGTCGGATAATTCTTTTCATGCTGCTTTAACTGCCTCGAAGCATAAGCTATAACTTTACCTTCTTGCATCAGAACACAACCTAAACCATTTAACGAAGCATTACTATAAATCACTAATTATTTATCTGATTCTGGTTGCACTAGTACTGGAGCTTCGGTTAACAGAGCTTTCAGCTGATCGAAACTTTTCTGACATTTTTCAGACTATTTGAATTTCACATCTTTTTGAAGCAATTTCGTCAACGGAGTAGCAATCATAGAAAAACATTTCACAAATAGTCTATAATAACCGACAAGTCCCAGAAAACTGCGAACTTCAGAAATATTTCTCGGAGGCTTCCAATCTAAAATTGTTGAAATCTCACTTGGATTAACTCGTATAACAGATGCTGACACAATGTGCTCTAGAAAACTAACTTCACGTAACCAGAACCCCTATTTATTGAACTTCACAAACAACTGCTTATCACGCAAAGTCTATAGCACTATTTTCAAATGTTCGGCATGTTCAATCTCATCACGCGAATAAATCAAAATGTCATCGATGAATACAACAACAAATCAATCTAAATACGGTCTAAAAATTGTGTTCATTAAGTCCATAAAAATAGCAGGTGCATTTGTTAATCCGAAAGGCATAACTAAAAACTCATAGTGTCCATACCTCATTCGGAAAGTAGTTTTCGAAATGTCTGAATCTTTTACTCGCAACTAATAGCAGCCCGATCTCAAATCTATTTTTGAAAACACAGCAGCTCCTTTCAACTGATCAAACAAATCGTCTATTTGGGGCAGAGGATATTTGTTCTTAATAGTCACTTTTTTTTAACTAACGATAATCAATACACATTTTCATTGTGCCATCTTTCTTTTTCACAAATAGAACAGGAGCACCCTAGGGCGAGAAACTCGATCTTGCGAATCCTCTATAGTTAACTCTTGCAACTGAGACTTTAATTATTTTAAATTGGTTAGAGCCATTCTATACGTAGCTATCGAAATCAGAGTGGTTCCCGGTACTAACTCAATGCCAAATTCTACTTCTCGAATCGAAGGTAATCCCGGAAGTTCTTCAGGAAACATATCAGGGAATTCACAAACAACAGACACTAATTCAACTTTCTTTTCTGTTACTTTCGAATCAATCACATAAGCAAAATAAGCTTCGCAACCTTTTCTCACAATACTCAGAGTTTTCATTGACGAAATCACAGCCGATAACCCATTAAAATCACTAGATTCAATTCAGGCTATTTCATCATTCTTACATCTCAAATCAATAGGTTTCTGTTTGCAATTCACAACAATATCGTGCAAAGTTAACCAATCCATTCCCAAAATTATATCAAACTCATCAAAATGTAATAACATCAGATCAGCCGAAAAACAAATATCTCGAAACATTACAGACAATTCTTGCAGACTTCATCAACCAAAACACATCTGCCTAGGGGGTTCGATACTCTAATCACAAATTCAGTAGACTGTACAGGCAAAGTCTTACTGGATACTAAATTCATGCATATATACGAATGTGTTGATCCAGAATCTATCAAAGCAATCACAGAAGTATCATAAAGTGTGAAAGTACCAGTTATAACATTGGGAGACGAAGTATTCTCACGAGCTCGAATGGCGTAGGCTCTGGCAGGTGTGCTAGCCTCAGATCGAACAGCCGTGTCTTTAGTCCCTCTTTGACTACCACTTACATTTTCTGTATTTCTAGGAGGTCTACTCTAGCTGAAGTATTACTCAGTCCTGGATTTTACACAATCTCTTGCTCAACAGACTCGGGACAGTCTCGGATAAAATGATCTAAAGATCCATATTTGAAACAAGCTCGATCATACAGTCTACAATTGCCAGAATATCTTTCACTATAGTGTTTGAACTCAGGTCGATTGGATAAGACATTTCCAACACTTGCAACAGAAGTAGCTGGAGTTCTGAAGCTCGAATGTGATATTGCACGATCTTTACTCGAATGTCCCACATTAGCCTTTGAACGACTATAATCCTCTCAGAATTTTTTGACGCAGACCGAAATGATTTACTTGCGGATCTCTTTCCCACGGCTCTAGCTTCTAAATCGACTTTTCTTTTCTCTTTCTCGAGTTCTTTGGCTTTACATGCTCGTTCAACAAGCACTACAAACTCTTTTATCTCTAAAATCCAGACTAGTAAATGGATATCTTCATTCAAGCCCTCCTCGAATCTCTTGCACATAATTGCTTCAGTCGAGATACATTCCCGTGAATACTGTCTCAATCTCACAAATTCTCACTCGTATTCTGTAACAGATATACGACCTTGTTTCAACTAAAGAAACTCTTTGCGTTTCTGATCGATGAATATTTGACTAATGTATTTCTTCCTGAATTCAGCTTGGAAGAATTCCCAAATAACTCGTTCTCTTGGAACTACAGATATCAACGTCTTCCACCAATAATACGTTGTATATCTCAAAAGTGAAACGACCCATTTTAAGCATTCGTCCGGAGTTAATGACAATTCGTTGAACACTCGTATCGTATTCTTTAACCAGAATCCAGCTCTCTTGGCATCATCATTACTAGTAGCATGGAACTCTTCGGCCTCATATTTTTCTAATTTTATTAACAGGTGGCTTATTCAAACGAATTGGATCTACCATTTGAGGAACTATAGGAACTTGCGGGGGTAGAGGTTGATGAGCAGCCGGGTTAGTTCTAACATATTAAGTGAACCACTCCTTCATCATTTGGAAGAAGGCTTGTTTAGCCTCTCCCTCGTGGCTACTAGAAGCAGGTTTAGAATTGGATTACACTTCCCCTTGAGCAAGAGCAAGCGCATTACTTTTAGCATCGTCAGCTACAGCTCGTTCGGGATCTATATGATATATAAAAACACATTTTTATTGTCAGGATTCATCACACTATCATAGTTCGTATATATAGCATGTATAGCTAGACTCACATGCGTTAAGTTAGTCCTAGAATTGACTAAATCGTAGCTCTGATACCAACCAAATTAACACCCTTAACCCGTATTCATCGCTGAATTAAGGTTTAAGGCGTTACCGGACATATCAAAACATTTCGTAATCATAAGTCATACATCATCATATCATAGCAATTCATACATAAATTGTCCTTTTAAAAGGTTTACAAAACCTTAGACATGCTTTGGAAAAGATTCGAGACTAAACCGATCTCATACAAAATTTCTCAAAAACTTAACAAATTTTCAAAGATACAGAGGTCACACGCTCGTGCGAACAGGTCGTGTGCCTCACACGCTCGTGCGAACAAGCCGTGTGCCTCAAACGGCATTCGACACGCCCGTGTGTCTAGGCCATGGCATAAGAAGGCATACATACTAATTTGTCCACACGGTCACATGACACGCCCATATGCCAGAACGTATGAAAATTTGGGAGGCTACTGACTTGGGTCACACGGCCAGTCACACGCCCGTGTGTCTTGTCCGTGCTTGAAACTGACTTGGCCACATGGCCTAGCACACGCCCGTGTGTGTACGACTATGTGGTTTGCCCAAGCTCATTTCGAAATGGCTATTGAGTAGCATGGCTGAGACACACGCCCGTGTCTCTATCCATGTGGGCAAAAGTAGGCCATTTACAAAGCCAACATGCTACCCAATTTGGGTCCTCCCTACAAGCATCAATATACCACATTTTCAGCCAATTTCAAACTCAAAACATACACCATTCAAGTCATGTAATCATCAATATATTTCATGCTCAATATCTATACCAAAACATACCAAAATTCAAAAGCCAAATTACTTCAATAATACATTGCCAACATCTCAATTTCTTATCCATCTTCATACCAAAATTATACCAAATTTAACAATTAAGCACATACCAAATTGACCATTTCTTTTGGCCGTACAAGAACACATCAAAACATACTATTTTTGAACACAAAGCATATACCAAAATTCATTCATAAACTTATCCATAACCAAGCCATATCACATGGCTAGATATACACATCTCAAAACATATCCAAAGTTCTTTAGGCTATACATGCCATACTTTTATATTTACATTTTTAAAAGGTACCAAAATATAGTCGATAGTGTGGTAAAAATTCTCGACGATCCCCGAGCTCTCAGTAGCTTCGATATCTATAAAACAACATAAACACACATAAAGTAGGCTTTCTAAAAGCTTAGTAAGCCATATACAAATAAACTCATGTTTTAACACATATAAGCATCATAAAATACATTTATTCCATAGTTAAATACTATCACAAACTATATAGTTCATATACATTTTACATATTCCCAATTCATTTGTACATATAGTATATTTTCTTATACTTATATCACTTATCATCACTTGCACATATAATTGCCTTTCATTCTCAATTGATGATAAACATTTCAAACGTACCTGAGTCGGATACACATCCACATTGTTATTCATTTCTCGCAATGCCCGTTGAACCGTTTGGAATCCATAAGGATACTCGAATAACTCAGAAAGTCGTACAATGCCAATGTCCCAGACATGGTCTTACATGTAATCAAATATTGATGCCACTATCCCAGGCAGGGTCTTACACGAAATCAAATACAATACCAATGTCTCAGACATGGTCTTACACTTAATCTCAATATCGATGCTAATGTCCCGGACGTGGTCTTACACAAAAACACATATCGGATCCTATGTCATGACATATGTATCCTAACTATTCATATAGTTCGTACGAGACTTTTCGAACGTCGTCACATTATCGAAACTTACTCAGATTTCACATATTCATCTTCTATATTCATCCAACACAATTCAATATCATATGAGCACAAATAAATCAATTCAAACATGTCTATTTGTATATAGAATTACCTCGTATGAATTCAAACGAACAGATTCAACTACTCAACGACTTTCGATTTCCCCCGATCTAATTCCGTTTTCTTTGGTTCTTGATCTATATAAATTCAAATTTAACTTATTTAATCTCACATTCATTCAAAACAATCACAAACACACATTTAGGGAATTTTACAAATTAGCCCTCACATTTTCACATTTTGACATTTTAGTCTTTAATCACAAAAATCACAAAATTTATAAAATTTCCATACACCCATGCTTAGCCGAATTTTCATAATGTTCATATAAGCCCATATATTTCATTTATTTCACATTTTAGTTTCTCACTTTCTCATTTTTACAATTTAGCCTAAATTACTCAAATTCAAAAAAAATTGAAAGACAAAACATATTAACCCAACATCAAACTTCCATGTACTATCATCAAACTTCATAAAAACTCATATTATCAACAATGACATAACTCAAAATCATCAAAAAAATCAGAAATTGAGACATGGCTTGATAGAACATTAAGCAACAATCACAAAAAACGTAGAAATTATCAAAAACGAAACAACAACGAACCTTCAATTGAGCATAGACATAGCCGAACCCTAGCTTAATCTTTTTTTTCTTTTATTTTGTATTTTTGGCAATATAGTGTGAAAATGATCAACAAAATTCAATTTTTTTATTTAATTTACCTTAAATACCAAATTACAAGTTTAACCATTTCAATTTCATTTAAAATCCTCTAACCGAAGGCTTTTGTGTCCATCAATAATTTCAATGGTCCATTTACATATTAAAGACCTCATATTTAAAAAGCCACTTCAATTTGGCACTTAATCAAATAGAAGGCCTCATTTATATTTTATGCGATTAGGTCATTTTTATCAAATTAAGCACACAAACGATCAAATTTTTATACGAAATTTTCACACTTATAAATTCACATATTATAAACACTAAAAATAATATTAAAATATTTTTCTAACTAGGATTTTTGGTCCCAAAATCACTATTCCGACTAGGGTCTAAACCGGGTTGTTACAACTCTCCCCCTTAGAGATTTTCGTCCCCAAAAATCTTACCGTTAAATAGATTCAGATATTGATGTCTCATAATACTTTTACTAATGGAATTTTCTTATTTCATAGTTCTTTAACTTCACGAGTTAAGACGCGGATCGATTCCTCTTCATAAGTCATATCAGACTGAATTTCTATCTCAGATAGGGAGATCACATGCAAGGGATCGGATCTATATCGTCGAAGCATTGATATGTGAAATGTATTGTGGATCTTTTCTAGCTTAGATGGCAATAACAATCTATATGCAACTGGTCCAACACGCTCAATAATCTCATACGGTTCGATGAACCTCGGATTCAATTTACCGTTTCTACCGAACCGAATTATTTTCTTCCAAGGAGACACTTTCAGAAATACTTTGTCGCCGATGTCAAATTCAATATCTTTTCTTTTCAAATCTGCATATGATTTCTGACGATCGGAAGCTACTTTCAGACTACCTAGGATTATTTTCACTTTCTGTTCAGTCTCTTTTATCAAATCAACCCCAAGAGTCTTATTTTCACTAAGCTCTATCTAATACAAAGGTGTACGACATTTTTTACCATATAAGGCTTCATACGGTGCCATTTTAATGCTCGATTGAAAACTATTATTATTAACGAATTCAATCAATGGAAAATATTGTTCCTGTAACAGTCCGGTTTTGACCCTAGTCAAAATAGTGGTTTCGAGACCACAAATCGAGTCTGAAAAATATTTTAATATTATTTTTTGTGCCTATTATAAGTGAATTGACATGTGTGAAATTATCGTGTGAAAATTTAACTGTTTGTGTGTTTAATTTGCAAAAAGGACTTAATTGCGTAAAATGTAAAAGCTGTATGCTAGATGTTAAAAGTACCTATTTGACTTGGCTTATTAAATAAGAGGTCCTTATGTGGCTATTTAACCAATGGAAGTTTGAATGGACATTTATAACCATCCATTATGTGATTTTATAATAGTTTAACAAAGGTTATATTAGTAAAATGTTTATTATGTTAATATTAATAAAACAAGCATGAAATTGCTCATTATTTCTTCATCTTTGCCGAAAACTAAGAAAGAAAAGCTAGGGTACTTACACTTTGATATTTGGCTACTTCCAAACTTGATTAAAGGTTCGTTTTTGTTCGGTTTTTGATAATTTCTACGTTTTTGTAATCGTTGCTTCGTATACTATCGAACCCATGCCTCAATTTCTAATTTTGGTGATGATTTTGAAATGTACCATTGATGAAACTATGAGTTTTGATATGTTAGTTGATGAATTATAGAAGCTTGATGTTGGGTTTAAATGATTTATCTTTGGATTTTTGATGAAATTGAGTAATTTAGGTTAAATTGTAAAAATTTTATTTTTGAGGGACTAAAATGTGAAATAAATGAAATATTTGGACTTGTATGAGAGCTAGGAGAATTCGGCTAAGCTTGTGTATATGCAAATTATGTTTATTTTGTGATTTTGTGAAATAGGGGCTAAAGTGTCGAAATGTGAAAATATGAGGGCTAGTTTGCAAAATACCCTAAATATGTATTTATGGATTGTTTTGAATGATTTGGTGAATAAAAGGATTAATTTTGAATACTTATAGATTAAGAAAAGAGGAATTCAGATTTAGATCGAGGGAAGTCAAAGATTATTGAATAAACGTTCGGGTTGACAACTTTGAGTACGAGGTAAGTTCGTACATGATAAATGATGTTAAAGTTATGTTTTAATGTGATTACAATGCATAAATGGTATAGATATTTGATTACGGTTTGAGTACGATGATATTCGACTATGCTTAGCACTAAGTGTGCGGTTTAATACATATAGCTTTGGTTACAAATGGCACTAAGTGTGCGAGTTGGAATAGCTTCGGCTATATAAGGCACTAAGTGTGCTATACTGACTTAGCTTTGGTTATTTGAGATGGCACTAAGTGTGCGGAATCATTCTAGCTTTGGCTAACCTTTTAGCACTAAGTGTGCGGATGTTTAAAGTACGAGTAATTGATGAAAAATCTTATAATATTCAACGAGAGGTAAGTATGAAATTGAATAAGTACGGGGAGATTCAGGTATGTGCAATACCTAAGTGGTAGATGATATTATGTATGTTAAGTTCACTGAACTAATATGATCATATAGATTGAAATTGTATAAATACTTATGTATTGATGTGTTAAGTTTTATATATATATATTGTTGATGATTTTAGTACGAGCTTACTAAGCTTTTGAAAGCTTACTTTGTGTGTGTTTGCATTATTTTATAGATATCGAAGCTACTGCAAGCTCGGGGACCGTTAAGGATCGTCACCATACTATCGAACCTTAATTTGGTATTTTTGAAAGTGTAAATATTTTTTAGTATGGCATGTATAGGCTAGAATGTCTATGTATTTAAGCTTTGGTATGCATATATGTTATGCCATGAGAGTTGGCTAACAAATGGTATATTTGTGCTTAGTTTTGGTAAATGGTTGTGATGCCAAATTGTGAATGTATGTAATGGTTATATGACCTTATATGTGGTGATCATTTTGAATATGCCAAGTTGAGGAAATGGTAAGTTTAAGCATGAGTTAGAAAGTGTCATAAGTGAACTATGAAATAAGCATTATGGCATGTTGTTGTAATGATATTTTAATGTGTTTTGATATGAATTTGAATAGGTTATAGAATGATGATGATTTAGTTATAATGAAGCATGTTTTGAGCATGGAATTGGCTAAAAATTTTGGTAAAAATATTGTTTAATATTGCTTGTAGGAATGACCCAAAAAGGGGTGGCAAGTTGTCTTAAACCAAGCCTGCATTGCGCCACACGGTCAGGGACCACGGACGTGCCCTGTGGCTGTGTGTGTAAAGCAGTAACCTCTTAAGATCACACGGTTAAGACACATGGGTGTGTCATATAGCCGTGGGCTCCGTAGCTAGCTAAGTATCACACGGCCATAGCACACGGGCGTGTCTGTTGGCCGCGGGTGAAAGTCAGTTTATATATTCTGTTTTGGTACGGTTGGATCACATGGGTGTGTCTGGTGCCCATGTGAGGCACACGGCCTGGTCACAGGGACATGTGACCTCAACAGAATTGAAAATTTTTTCTAAGTTCTGAAAATTCTGAATGTGTTCGGTTTAGTCCCGACCTTTTTTAAAAGTATGTTTTAGGTCTTGTAGACCTCCATAAGAAATGATTTGTTAATTTGCTTATGCATTAATACTATGTGATATTCGTGATTCTGTATTGATCTGTAATATTCTGTCTATCTGGTAATGCCCCTTACCTATTCCGGTGACGGTTATGGGATAGGGGTGTTACAGTTCCTACATACCTTCAAACTCAAGAATGCAACATCTCAACATATCCTCCAGAATCTGAATAATCCGCTCGGATTGACCATCCGTTTGTGGGTGAAAAGCAGTACTGAAATGCAATTTCGTACCTAAAGCATCTTGCAGTATCTTCCAAAACCGCGAAGTGAATCTCGTATCTCTATCTGACACAATAGATAATGGCACCCCGTACAATCTCACAATATAAGAAATGTATAACTCAGCTAAATTATCAAGCAAGTAATCAAATCGTACCGGAATAAAATGAGTTGACTTCGTCAATCTATCAACCACAACCCAGATTGCATCTTTCTTTCTCGGAGATAGGGGCAAACCCAAAACAAAATCCATCGTCACTCTGTCCCATTTCCACTCTGGAAACATAACCGGTTGTAATAAACCGAAAGACACCTGATATTTAGCTTTAACTTGTTGACAGATCAAACATTTCGAAACAAAGTCAGAGATATCTCTTTTCATTCCAGACCACCAGTATTGTTGTTTCAAATCATTATACATTTTTGTACTCCCCGGATAATAGTCAATAACAAGCTCGTAGTCTTTTAGCAATTCTAGCCATCTTATCTGTCGTAGATTCAAATCTTTCTCAGTCATTAGATATTTCAAACTTTTGTGATTAGAATAAACGTGACATTTCTCACCAATCATATAGTGACGCCAAATCTTCAAAGCAAATACAATCGCAACTAATTCAAGATCATATGTCGGATAATTCTTTTCATGCGGTTTTAACTGCCTCGAAGCATAAGCGATAACTTTACCTTCTTGTATCAGAACACAACCTAAACCATTTAACAAAGCATCACTGTAAATCACAAATTTTTTACCTGATTCTGGTTGCACTAGCACTGGAGCTTCGGTTAACAGGGCTTTCAGCTGATCAAAACTTTTCTAATATTTTTCAGACTATTCAAATTTCACACCTTTCTAAAGCAATTTCGTCAATGGAGTAGCAATCATAGAAAAGCCTTTCACAAATCATCTATAATAACCAGCAAGTCCCAGAAAACTGCGAACTTCAGAAATATTTCTCGAAGGCTTCCAATCTAAAATTGCTGAAATCTTAATTGGATCAACTCGTATACCAGATGCTGACACAATATGCCCCAGAAAACCAACTTCGTGTAACCAGAACTCACATTTACTAAACTTCGCAAACAATTGCTTATCACGCAAAGTCTGTAGCACTATTTTCAAATGTTTGGCATGTTCAATCTCATCACCCGAATAAATAAAAATGTCATCAATGAATACAACAACAAATCGATCTAAATACGATCTAAAAATTCTGTTCATTAAGTCCATAAAAATAGCAGGTGCATTCGTTAATCCGAAAGGCATAACTAAAAACTAAAAACTCATAGTGTTCATACCTCGTTCGAAAAGTAGTTTTCGGAATGTCTGAATCATTTACTCGCAACTGATATTAGTCCGATCTCAGATCTATTTTTGAAAACACAGCAGCTCCTTTCAACTGATCAAAAAATCGTTAATTTGGGGCAGATGATATTTGTTTTTGATAGTCACTTTGTTTAACTAACGATAATCAATATACATTCTCATTGTGCCATCTTTCTTTTTTACAAACAAAACAGGAGCACCCCAAGGTGAGAAACTCGGTCTTACAAATCCTCTATCGGTCAAATCTTGCAACTGAGACTTTAATTCTTTTAACTCGATCAGAGCCATTCTATACAGAGCTATTGAAATCGGAGTGGTTCTCGGTACTAACTTAATGCCAAATTCTACTTCTCGAATCGGAGGTAATCCCAAAAGTTCATCAGGAAACACATCAGGGAATTCACAGACAATAAGTATTGATTCAACTTTCTTTTTTGTTACTTTCAAATCAATCACATAAGCAAAATAAGCTTCACAACCTTTTCTCAAAATACTCAGAGTTTTCATTGACGAAATCACAACCGGTAACCCATTCAAATCACTAGATTCAATTCGGGCTATTTCATCATTCTTGCATATCAAATCAATAGTTTTCTATTTGCAATTCACAACAGCATCGTGCAAAGTTAACCAATCCATACCCAAAATTATATCAAACTCGTCAAAAGGTAATAACATCAGATCAGCTGAAAAACAAGTATCTCGAAACATTACGGACAATTCTTGTAGACTTTATCAACCAAAACACATCTGCCTAAGGGGTTCGATACTCTAATCACAAATTCAGTAGACTGTACAGGCAAAGTCTTACTGGATACTAAATTCATGCATATATACAAATGTGTTGATCCAGGATCTATAAGATCCAGGATCTATAAAACAATCACAGAAGTATCATAAAGTGTGAAAGTACCAGTTATAACATTGGGAGACGAAGCATTCTCACGAGCTCGAATGGCGTAGGCTCTAGCAGGTGCTCTAGCCTCGGATCTAACAGCAGTGTCTTTAGTCCCTCTTAGACTACCACTTACAGTTCCCGTATTTCTGGGAGGTCTACCTCTAGCTGAAGTATTACTCGGTCCCAAATTTTACACAATCCCTTGCTCAACAGATTAGGGACAGTCTAGGATAAAATGATCTAAAAATCCACATTTGAAACAATTTCGATCATACAGTCTACAATTGCCGGAATGTCTTTTACCACAATGTTTGCACTCAGGTCGATCGGATCAGACATTTCCAACACTTGTAACAGAAGTAGCTGGAGTTCTGAAGCTCGAATGTGATCTTGCATGATCTTTACTCGAATATCCCACATTAGCCTTTGAACGACTATAATCGTCTCAGAATTTTTTGACGCAGACTGAAATGATTTACTTGTGGATCTTTTTGTCACGTCTTTAGCTTCTGAATCAGCTTTTCTTTTCTCTTTCCTAAGTTCTTCAGCTTTACATGCTCGTTCAACAAGTACTACAAACTCTTTTATCTCTAAAATCCCGACTAGCAAACGAATATCTTCATTCAAACTATCCTCGAATCTCTTGGACATAATTGCTTCAGTTGAGACACATTCCCGTGCATATTGGCTCAATTTCACAATTCTCGCTCGTATTTCGTAACAGACATACGGCCTTGTTTCAACTCAAGAAACTCTTTGCGTTTCTGATCGATGAATCTCTGACTGATGTATTTCTTCTTGAATTCAGCTTGGAAGAAATCCCAAGTAACTCATTCTCTCGAAACTATGGATATCAATGTCTTCCACCAATGATACGCCATATCTCTCAAAAGTGAAACGACATATTTTAAGCATTCGTCCAGAGTTAATGACAATTCATCGAACACTCATATCGTATTCTCTAACCAGAATTCAGCTCTCTCGGCATCATCATTAGTAGTAGTATGGAACTCTTCGGTCCCATATTTTCTAATTTTATCAACGGGTGGCTTATTCAGACGAATCGGATCTACCATTTGAGGAACTATAGGAACTTTCAGGGGCGGAGGTTGAGGAGTAGCCGGGTTAGTTCTAACATATTGAGTGAACCACTCATTCATCAGTTGGAAGAAGACTTGTTTAGCCTCTCCCTCGTGGCTACTAGAAGCAGTTCTAGAATCGGATTGCACTGCCCCTTGACTAGGAGCAGACGCATTACTTTTAACATCATCAGCTACAGCTCGTTCGAGATCTATATGCTATATAAAACACATTTCCGTTGTCAGGATTAATTACACTATCACAGTTCGTATATATGGCATGTATAGCTAGACTCACATATGCTACGTTAGTCCTAGAATCGACTAAACCGTAACTCTGATACCAATCACATGTAACACCCCTAACCCGTATCCGTTGCTGGATTAGGGTTTAAGGCGTTACTGGACATATTGGAACATTTCTTAATCATAAGTCATACATCATTATATCATAGCAATTTATACACAAATAGTCCATTTAAAAGGTTTACAAAACCTTAGACATGCTTTAGAGAAGATTTGGGACTAAACCGATCTCATACAAAATTTTTCAGAAACTTAACAAATTTTCAAAGTTACAGAGGTCACACGCCTGTACGAACAGGCTGTGTGCCTCACATGGCATTAGACACGCCCGTGTGTTTAGGCTGTGGCAAAATAGGGCATATATACTGACTTTTCCACACGGCCACATGACACACCCATGTGCCAAACCGTGTGAAAATTAGGGAGGTTACTGACTTAGGTCACACGGCCAGTCACACGCCCGTGTGTCTAGTCCGTGCTCGAAACTGACTTGGCCACATGGCCTAGCACACGCCCGTGTGTGTGCGACCGTGTGGTCTGCCCAGGCTCATTTCGAAATGGCCATTGAGCAACACGGCTGAGACACACGCCCGTGTCTCTGTTCGTGTGGGCAAAAAAAGGTCATTTACAAAGCCAACATGCCACCCAATTTGGTTCCTCCCTACAAGCATCAATATACCACATTTTCAGCCAATTTCAAACTCAAACATACACCATTCAAGTCATGTAACCATCAATCTATTTCATGCTCAATATCTATACCAAAACATACCAAAATTCAAAAGCCAAATTCCTTCAATCATACATTGCCAACATCTCAATTTCTTATCCATCTTCATGCCAAACTTATACCAAATTTAACAATTAAGTACATACCAAATTGACCATTTCTTTTGGCCATACAAAAACACATCAAAACATACTATTTTTGAACACAAATCATATACCAAAATTCATTCATAAACTTATCCATAACCAAGCCATATCACAAGGCTAGATATACATATCTCAAAACATATCCAAAGTTCTTTAGCCTATACATGCCATACTTTTATATTCACATTTTCAAAAGGTACTCAAATAGAGCTGATAGTGTGGTGAAGATCCACGACGATCCCCGAGCTCCTAGTAGCTTCGATATCTATAAAACAATGCAGACACACACAAAGTAAGCTTTCTAAAAGCTTAGTAAGCCATATAAAAATAAACTCATATTTTAACACATATAAGCATCATAAAATACACTTATTCTATGGTTAAATACTATCACAAACCATATAGTTCATATACATTTTACATATTCCAAATTCATTTGTACATATAGTATATTTTCTTATACTTATATCACTTATAATCACTTACACATATACTTACCTTTCATTCTCAATTGATGATAACATTTCAAACGTACCTGAGTCGGATACACATCCACATAGTTATTCATTTCTCAGAATGCTCGTTGAACCGTTAGGAATCAATAAGGATACTCGGATAACTCAGAAAGTCATACAATGCCAACATCCTAGACATGGTCTTACATGTAATCAAATATTGATGCCATTGTCCCAGACAAGGTCTTACACGAAATCAAATACGATACCAATATCCCAGACATCGTCTTACACATAATCTCAATATCGATGCCAATATCCCAGATGTGATCTTACACGAAAACACATATCAGATCCTATGTCATAACATATGTATCTTAACTATTCCTATGGTTTGTATGGGACTTTTCGGACGTCGTCACATTATCGAAACTTATTCGGATTTCACATATTCATCTTCCATATTCATCCAACACAATTCAATATCATATGAGTACAAATAAATCAATTCAAACATGTCTATTTGTATATAGACTTACCTCGTACGAATTCGAACGAACAGAGTCAACTACTCAACGACTTTTGATTTCCCCCGATCTAATTCTGTTTTCTTTGGTTCTTGATCTATATAAATTCAAATTTAACTTATTCAAGCTCAAATTAATTCAAAACAATCCATAAACACACATTTAGGGAATTTTACAAATTAGCCCTCATATTTTCGCATTTTGACATTTTAGTTTTTAATCACAAAAATCACAAAATTTATAAAATTTCCATACACCTATGCTTAGTCGAATTTTCATAATGTTCATATAAGCCCATATATTTCATTTATTTCACATTTTAGTTTCTCACTTTCTCATTTTTACAATTTAGCCTAAATTACTCAAATTCAAAAAAAATTCAAAGACAAAACATGTTAACCCAACATCAAACTTCCATATACTATCATCAAACTTCATAAAACTCATATTATCAACAATGACATAACTCAAAATCATCAAAAAAATCAGAAATTGAGACATGGGCTTGATAGAACATTAAGCAACAATCACAAAAAACGTAGAAATTATCAAAAACGAAACAAAAACGAACCTTCAATTGAGCATAGACATAGCCGAACCCTAGCTTAATCTTTTTTTTCTTTTATTTTGTATTTTTGGCAATATGGTGTGAAAATGATCAACAAAATTCAATTTGTTTTATTTAATTTACCTTAAATACCAAATTACAAGTTTAACCTTTTCAATTTCATTTAAAATCAACTAACCAAAAGCTTTTGTGTCCATCCATAATTTCAATGGTCCATTTACATATTAAGGACCTCATATTTAAAAAGCCACATCAATTTGGCACTTAATCAAATAGAATGCCTCTTTTACATTTTATGCGATTAGGTCATTTTTATCAAATTGAGCACACAAACGATCAAATTTTTATACGAAATTTTCACACTTATAAATTCACATATTATAAACATAAAAAATAATATTAAAATATTTTTCTAACTCAGATTTGTGGTCCCAAAACCACTATTTCAACTAGGGTCTAAACCGGTATGTTACAATTGGCCCATTTGGTTTACTATTGGACTTCCACTTCCCATTCAATGGTTTTCCATTGCCACCACTGTCATTGCTATTCTCGACTGACCCTTTTTCATTTCTCCCACCATTGCCCCTTTCTTTGGGCTCGAAAGACTCAAACTTGTTTCTCTTTGGAACAAGCCCAAATAAGGACTTCGCTATAGTCATATCTTTGGAAAGTTCTTGAACCCCTCAATATTGCAACTCTTACTTTGACCATGACTTTAGCCTATCCATGAATGAGAAAACGCCTTCATCTTACCCAAATCAGGAATCTAAAACATGATTTCACTAAACTTTCGCACATACTTCTTCACTGTGCGTTGTTGCGTACGCTGAGGCAACTTAGCCCGGGCCTTATCCTCGGCATACTCTAGGTAAAATTGTGCCTTGAATTCTCTATGGAACTCATCCTAAGTCTCAATAGCGTTACCACATCGTCTCTCATTTGTGGACCTACAACGCCACAATAACAAAGCAATATCAGTAAAATACATGACAGTAGTATTTACCTTAGTAGCATCATCCATGATGCCTTTGGCACAGAAGTATTACTCCATCCCCCACAAGAAGTTGTTCACATCCTTTGTGGACCTCGTCCCATTGAACTATTCCAGTTTTGGGACATCTACCTTAGGCATAAGTGTTGCAGCCAACACCCCATTACTTAAAGCAGCTTTGCAAATATTGAGCTCTTCAATCTATTCCTTCAAGACCGACACCATAACCTTGAAAGCATCATTATTCTTAGTTAGTTCACCCATAACGATATTCAGGACCCATTGTATCACATTTATATTGTCACTGAGGACCTTTGTTACTTAGTCCTTGAGCAGATCATATCTCGATTCCAGCTTTTCGTACACCCATCAACTTCCTTGATGGTCTCCTTCACATCACCCATAGAGCCCTCAAGTTTAGCCACCCTACCATTTAAAGTTGACAACATATCCCTCGATCGACTTGCTTTCCTAGCCCTTCTACGAGTGTTCATTAGCTCTTGCTTGTCTACTCCTTTCGACATATTAATCGACACCTTCAAAACTTTAGCTCTTATACTAACTATCACAGGGCTAGAACATTAGTCTCGTAATTTGTGCAGCCTTGGGTGATTTCTTCACTTCAAATGCACCTAAGTCAGCCTAACTCTCCAAAGATGATAATTCTCCCAAAATTCTCTAAGGCACTAGAAAAAATATAGCGGAAGCAACTCGAACTGAAAAGAGTAGCAAAAGTGTTGGAAAGCCAGTGTTGGAAAGCCATAAGAAAACAATGCACACCAAGTGTTTGAGTAAATGCTATAAATATATTCTTAACTCAAGAATAACTGAATATAATGGGATAAATACAAATGAAGGGGGATGCCTCTATTTCTAGTTGAGCTCCCCCAAAATCAATGGTATAGATTGAGTTACAGCGACAATCAGGATTAAAGCCTATCTACAATTGAGAATCCTAAAGGATTTAGACTCTATACAATCTTATCTATTTATGATTTACCTTATTTACCCTAGTGACTCTAGTTTAACTGGAGTGTTTCATCGAGCTACCAATGCTTCAAGTAGATGAGCTTCTCCATAGGTTCCACACATTGGACCAATTCATGTGGGTGAAATGATCCCCATTTAATAAATTGACCTCTATGGGATGTTTTGTACGCAATGTCATGAGCTTTGATCCGTATACCGTAACATAAGAGACAACATATTTTATCATTATAAAATTAATATTAATTAAAAATAATTATCTTATTAAACAATATTAAATGATATTTGATATTATTTATTTTTAATTTCTATTAATAAATATAAATTTTAATAAATTTTGATTATTTATTAAATTTATAAAATAAAATAAAATAAAAAATTTATACACATTTTAATCTTTAAATCTAACCTTCTTAATTTTCATTTTCTTTTCTCACTATAAATTTACAATTGTTGTATTTGAAACTAGACTCATTTTCGCCATTAATTTCAACCTCATTGTTACAGTATTTAATATTGCCGATACTATTGTTCTTAAACTCGTTGGAACAAATCTCACCATGCATCCAAAGAATGCCTAAGGTTTGATAAGAAATTCTTCCCTTATTGTTTTAACAATACACATTTATTTCCATTTTTCTTTATTTATTTGTTTATATTTTAATCAATTACTTTTCTATTAAGTATTTCCAAACAATAGCAATTAATTATTTCAAAATAAATGAATTAAATTTAAGTTTAAAATATTTTATTTAACTTGAAGTTAGAATTATTCATAAATATGATCAAGTTGGATCATACATACTAAGCCAAGTAAGTCACTCAAATTTTGGACCCATTTATCTAAAATAAAATATAATTTAAATTTTTTAATAATAATTTAATGTAGTTTTAAATTAATTAAATTTTCATTATTTTGTAATTAAAATGAAATAAAAAAAGTTAAAAGGAAAAGAAAGACAAAAAAAATAAAAGTAATTATATTTTTATTTAAAATTTACTTAGCAAATAAATTTGAGGGATTTATGTGATTTTTTCTCAAACTAGAAGGAATAAGTAGGTATCTTTTAAATATTTTAAAAATATTATTAATAAACAATTTTCGCCTCCCAAAATTGGAAGACTCATTATTTCAATTAGTCTTTGTGTTCTTCGAATGGATCTTTTAATTGTTGAGAGGGTTACTCAAAAGTAGTATATAAGGCGTACCCAATAAAATTTATAAGTAAACCAAATATAGAGATGGCGAGTAGGTTGCTGTCTCCATTATTATATAATTTCAATATCACAATGGATCTATGATAAGATTATTTATTTATAGCGGAATGATATACAAAGTCAACAGATATCACTGAATACAAAATAAGATTTATGCCTACACAAACTGTTGAGAGAAACAAGTAAACCTTAAAATCGTGGAATGAATCCTACATTTTTTTTTTAAAAATATTATTGATAAACCATATAAAACAATAATGAAGAAACATAAAAAAAAGGGGCATATTATATACTAGTTTTGAATGTAACTAATTTTATGCGTTCAAATGTAATTTTATGATTTTTAAAAAGGGTAAATTATTGTCACTTTAAAATGAAGTTTGTTTTATTTTGGTCATTTTAAACTTTTTTCTTAATTTAGTTATTCTAAATAAGATAATTGTGTGAATTAGTTATTGCCATTAAAATTTTTTCATTTGCTTTTAATGAATTATTGATATGGCATATTGAGTTATTGACACGTGACATCTTTTTGTTGACTTTTGATTAAATTTTAAGGATCTCCTTATAATTAGTTCAAAACTTTTCCCCTTTCAACTTTAGTTAAAAGTCAATAAAAAAATATCATATGTCAATCAATCAATGGACTAATGTACCATGTAGTTATCCGTTAAAAGACAACGAAAATGTTAACAACAATAAATAATTCGCACAATCTAAAACCCTAAAACCTTAAAACCCTAAAACCCTAAAACCCTAAACCCTAAAACCCTAAACCCTAACAACAATAAATAATTCGCACAATCATCTTATTTAAACTTTATATAGTGGTCCCTAAAATTTAATCAAAAGTCAATAAAAAATACCATATATCAGTTAATCAATAAGCTAACGTGCCATGTAGCAATCCGTTAAAAGTAGATGAAAATATTATCAACAACAAGTAATTACTATAATTATATTATTTAAAGTGTTAAATTAAAAAAATTAAAAAAATCAAAATAAAACAAAATAGGAAAAAAAATTGTAATTTACCATTTGAAATATATTTTTAATGAAAATATCTTAAAAGCCACAACGAGTGACACAGAACTTGTCGGACCAAAATAAAAAAACCCTTAAATCTCGTAAACAAGCCGAAGCCGACGCCGACGCGGCTCACGCGCTCCCTCACCGACAGCATCTCCCTTGAAGTAGTAGTTCCACAATTTATATATTCTAATTGCATGTCATTTGTGATTTCTGCGGATTTCGATTCCAACGATATATATAATAAACATTTCGAGGTCTATATATATATATATAAAAGAACAGATCGTTGACTATGAGCTCAGACACATGCGGCGGAGGGTCGCCGGCGCAGGGATCTAATGAGAAAGGTAGCTCGGCATCGTCGGTGGACAAGCAGAAGGAGAAGGCGAGGGTGAGTAGGACTTCGCTGATCCTATGGCATGCTCATCAGAACGATGCCGCCGCTGTCCGTAAGCTTCTCGAGGAGGATCGCTCTTTGGTTCAGGCTAGGGACTATGACAACCGTACTCCTCTCCACGTTGCTTCGCTCCACGGTTGGATCGACGTTGCCAAGTGTCTCATCGATTATGGCGCCGATGTCAACGCCCAAGATCGCTGGAAGAATACGGTGCTACTTCAACTTTTGGTTTTTTTGTCTCATTTTATCTGTTTTTAGGTTTTTACTGTTTCCATGGTCTTCTTTTTCCGGATATAATTTAAAAGTTTCTTTTCCCGATAATTGTAGCCTTTAGCTGATGCAGAAGGAGCTAAGAAGCATAATATGATTGAGTTATTGAAATCACATGGAGGATTATCTTATGTAAGTCAGCTTTTTTATTTTGCAATTTTTCATTTCTCGAGTATTTTGTTAGTTATTTTCCTCCAATATTTAGTCTAATTAGTTCTTGAGATGTCTGTTCTTCGATTTGCATTCCTTCATTGAGACAAGCCTTAACAGTATGGTGATGAATGATTAGTTTCTGAAAATACCACTTTTAGTATATTATTTAGTCCAAGGAAGGAGTCAAAATTTTAGATATTCAGACTTACTTGAAATTTTGGATGGCCTTCAACTTTCCAACAGCTTTCCCTAGTTTCTATTGATCCATCTTTAAGATATTCTTTGTTTGAATGCCAAAAAGACATCCTTACTGTCATTCATTTGAAGTTCGCTGACCTTGTCTAAGGTATATCATAGTTTGTTCACAATGTTATGTGATGTTTAAACTTTACAGTACCTCATGAACAATTTCCTTAAGACTACGATGCACACTGGTATTGGCTCTTAATTCTTGTTTGTTATCCCATTTGGTCTGATTATACTGGAGCTGGTTAAACAAGTTCAATTGATTAAACACTTCTAGACCTTGTTAGGTTTGCATTTTAACTGCTTTTATGGGCTGAAGTTGAACTTTTCATTATTGCAGGGCCAAAATGGAAGCCATTTTGAATCAAAGCCTGTTCCACCCCCTCTACCAAACAAGTGTGACTGGGAAATTGATCCTTCTGAGCTGGACTTCTCAAATTCAAATATCATAGGGAAGGTGTGCTTTCAATTTCTTAATGTTACTATTTTTCAGATCTGCACTTGCTTGCCATGCATGCAAACTGTTTAAAGTGCAAAACCATATTGAGAAAATTTTTTGCTTCAATTTTTGCTTGATGTACCTGTCTTGATTTTAGTCTTTGCTTGATAAGAAGGATGGAAATTTTTATCCAACGTTTAGGTTCATAACCACCTTCCACCATTTAGGTTAACCATTGAATTAAAATATATTTCAACTCTTTTTGATGATCCCAACCAAGCAAAGCCTTAATTCACTTATTGTGAATAGGATCCAGTGTCTTCTATTGTTTTGTTTAGAAGTGCTTGTAATTGTTAATCAAATCAGAGAGTGCTGCTTATCAGGGGTTTAGACGCGTGGTGTTTTCCAAAATAGTGTAATAAAGATTCTCTTATGACTAGCATTATGATAATCACCACTTTGGCAAGATTGTAATCATTTGATGGAACGGAGATTTAATCCGTCTGAATTTAATAGTCATCATTGACAATTACATCAACATCGGCCCTAATCAGGACATGTTGTTTGGAAGTATGATCCGATCTCTCTATATTTGGAGATGATTGAATGTACAGATCCTTTTCTGCTTGCTTGAAAAGTTAGAAAGGTTGGTTATAATTAAATTGGTATTTCAGAATATGCTTCTGTGGGCGAACCTAAGTTTGAATTAGCTTTCAAACGATTTTATGGGTTTTCATTGTTAGTGTGTCTCTTTGATGTGTAAGTTCCATCTGGCAGTTCAGAACTTGAATTTATATACGAGCTGCTAATATTCTGGGCATCAGCAGTTCAACATGCAAGTAACTTGATTCATCTTCCTTGTATTATCCGGTATATGTGCTTTCACTGACTAGTCTCATACTGCCAGGGTTCATTCGGTGAAATTTTAAAAGCCAGTTGGCGAGGAACACCTGTAGCTGTCAAACGCATTCTTCCATCACTTTCAGATGACAGATTAGTGATGTACGGCCTCTATGTGTTGAATATATATATAGTTAGCATCAAGGCCATTTCCCATGAATGTTTGCTTTCTTTGTTGTGTGCCATATGCTCAAAATTATGTTCTCATTGACAATGAATAGTGACTGAAGGAAAATATAAAATTGACATGATTTATCCAAGAAGGCATGAAACATTTTCTCTGATGGCTCATAGTTCATACCTCTCCTTGGTGTAATTTGGTTAAAATTTTGAAGTTGCTTCCACATGTTTTAGGGTTAATCTGACACTTGTCATAGCTATGATTAATTTCTTCTCAATCTTGTTTTTTATTGTATTAAGAATGCAATTCTTTGTGTGGGTTCTGCTGTTCTGATTCAGTCAGGATTTCCGGCATGAAGTGAAATTGCTTGTAAAGCTCCGCCATCCTAATATTGTTCAATTCCTCGGAGCTGTCACTGACAGGAAGCCTCTTATGTTAATTACTGAGTATTTAAGAGGGGTATGTGAATGCACATATGTTGTTTTCCCCGATAGTTTAGTTCTATCTGTAGAATATTTTATTAGAAATCTTAAATTTTACTTTAATTACTTATAATTATGTGCTATTAGGGTGATCTTCATCAGCATCTCAAGGAAAAGGGTGCACTTCATCCATCAACTGCCATCAACTTTGCTTTGGACATTGCTAGGTATATGAGAAATCTTCTATTCTAAGTTGTATTGTCGGTGCAGCACTCCATGTCATGTTCATGGTATCCAAGTAAAACTTGGAGGAAATGAGCATACAATAAATCACGTTTTCTTAATTAGGATAAAATCATTACTTTTCTTTGGTTTTGAACAACTTCTTTTGCTTCTGACAAGGAGCTACTCTGCAGAATATGAATTAGCTACATGACTGCATTGAATTTTCTCTCATATGTATGCTATTTTGCTAATCTGGATTTTATAAATTTTGTTGCCAGGGGTATGGCTTATCTTCACACTGAGCCAAATGTGATTATTCATCGGGACCTAAAACCGAGGTGAGTCAGTTGCTATTTCAGTTTTGCTGTGCAAAGGATCCTGTTTTTGTTCTTATTGTTTCAAGGCTCTATGCATTTACATTGAATGCACGCATATGTTGTATAAATTACTTTCTTGAATTTTGAATGTTTAATGCACTTTTTTTAATATCTGAAAACACAATATTTTCTGATTTATCTAGTCAATTACTTTTCTTTTTTGCTTCAATGATTGAAAATTTTGAATTACATCGACTTTTTCATGTTAAAATTCATTTCCTTTTATCAGGAATGTGCTTTTGGTCAACTCTAGTGCAGACCATTTGAAAGTCGGAGACTTTGGACTGAGCAAGCTCATCAAAGTTCAAAATTCTCATGATGTCTACAAAATGACTGGCGAGACAGGGAGTTGTGAGTGTCACTTATAGATTTCCTTTGGATAAAATATGATCCTCAGATTCTTACTTTCTTTTACATTACCTGGAATTGGAATAGATCGTTATATGGCTCCTGAAGTTTTCAAGCACCGGAAATATGATAAAAAGGTTGATGTTTTCTCCTTCGCGATGATACTTTATCAGGTAGTCTTCCTCCTCACTTGTGATGAAGTTGATCATGAAGTATTTTTGAGAATACTTCTAATAATGCATGTTATTTTTACTTGGACTAGATGCTTGAAGGAGATCCACCTTTGTCAAATTATGAACCTTATGAAGCAGCTAAGTATGTTGCAGATGGACACCGTCCTATTTTTCGGTCAAAATCATACCTCCCTGAACTAAGAGAGTAAGCCATCCATACAATTTTCTACTTAACTAAAATTTTTTTGCAGTTTGTCTACATGTTCATGTTCCAACCATAACTCGAGTTTTAAAACAATAAGTTGGTTAATATAAACGATCTGCATGAAGATCTGCATATTGCTACTATTTATTTATTACTAATTAGCATCTTGACAGCTACCACACATTGAAGTACTTGTGTTTGATGCATACCCGAGCATAGATATAGGGATATGACTCTCAACTCTTAGAAAAATGAGCATATCTGTGTCAAACATACCTTTCGCCCTTTGTTTCAAAGATGTTTAGTGATATCTTTTCTTATTGTTTTTTCTTTCTTGAATCTTCTTAGCTTAACAAGCCAGTGTTGGGCTGCTGACATGAGCCAAAGACCTTCATTCTTGGATATTCTCAAGAGGCTGGAAAAGATCAAGGAAAATGTACCTTCAGATCATCCTTGGAATATATTCAGCACGTGACATTGGAAGATTCCATGAAACTAATACGGATGGTATACATCCCCTTTCATCCTCTCACATCCAGCTTGGCCATTCCTGCAGATGGTATTGTGAATACACTCAGTAAGTAGTTTTGTGATGATAGATTTTTCCTTGACTGATTTGGTCTATTTGTTCCGGAATTCAACCATGAACTAGGTGTGTCTTTATTTCGACTGTTACTTCTCACTTGGATTGGAATTATATAAAAATGTTTACTCATCTTGCAGAGATTTATTTTTCAACCTTCAATTGTAATTCCTTATAATCAATATTGATTATAAGAAGTAATAATAGACAATAAAATCCTACGTTGTATTGTCTGTATGAAAATTGTTGGACAAAGAAATTCTAATTGCATAAAGTTAGTTATATATGTAACTTTTTTTTTATATATATATTTTGCACTTAATTAATTACTCACTTGATAAAGGTATATATATTAGGGATAAGAACACTTCGATAAAGATGACTAAAATTTAGGATCTTATTCAGCGTGCATACCATCCATGTTAGGACTCAGTTGGCCTAAATGTAGCTTTGATCTTTGGGTGTCTGATACTGTATGTGTTAGATGCGAGCATGTTCAAATTTTTTAGGGTTTTTTTCTCCATTGTAGGAGCTTGTTTAGCAAGCATCCCATGTGAATTAATACTCATTTTGGCATAGATATATTTGTCATTTGGATTCGAGTGTGAGTGCTAAAAACACAAATGTATATCTCTAATATATGGTATATACAACTTTTAACTTTTTTTTTTCAGAGGATCAGTGAACTCGAGGTAAGAAACCCGAAGAATACAAGGTTTAAGAATTATTGACCAACAAAATATAAGAAAGGTACGGTTAATGTCGTTTACGGAAATAACTTCTATTTGATTTCATTTTAGAGAGCAGTCATAATGATAAAACATTCTCTGTTATGAAGAGTAAATCAAATTAAAGTGCATTTTATTAAGAATTTCTACAAATAACTATTAAGCACGTTAGATAAAGATATATATTCGTTTCCCCCAAAAAAGAAGATAGAGATATATACACTTATGAACTTTGCAGTTTTTTTAGGTATAATTTCTTATTTGGGCTTTTCATTTTTTTTTTGTTTTTAAAATAGACAAAAACTTAATATTTTTTAATTTTGTTGATGTTGCATACATTTGAGTTGTCACGTGGATGATACATTAATATTTAATTAATTTTTTAAAAAATATTGTTTTAAATAATTAAAAAAAGCATTAAAATTATTTTAAAATTAAAAAATTTAATCTTTTTAAAATTAAAAAAATTAATTAAAAGCTGTTATGTCATCGACATGGCAATTTACGTATATGACACATTAATAAAGTTAATAAACGACAACTTTTCCATTCATTTTGGAATGGTTTGACAAAAAATATAAATTTAAGAGTTTAAAAGAGACGAAAAATTAAATTGAATGGTAAAAAAATTATTATACCTAATTTTTAAAAATTACATAATTCATGAAAAAGTATATATATATATATATTTAAAATATTAGACGATTCTATTACTCATAAGTGTTAAGGTTAGAGTAACTGATTTAAACGATG
The DNA here is from genome assembly GCA_025698465.1 of Gossypium longicalyx. Taxonomy (NCBI): domain Eukaryota; kingdom Viridiplantae; phylum Streptophyta; class Magnoliopsida; order Malvales; family Malvaceae; genus Gossypium; species Gossypium longicalyx. The sequence continues at coordinate 13,044,855 of CM047006.1, read as the reverse complement.
AAAAATCCATTTCAAAATTTTTCATTCATTTTTATAATTTGAGAGATGATGAGATGATCTTAGTATGACTTCATCATTTGTTCTCTCTAAATTTTGTAATCATTAATTAATAAGGGTTATGTTATTTTGAGTTTGAATCTCTCTTTATTTTTTAAATTTTCACTATTTCAATATTTACCTCTCAAAAAAACATTAAACTCTTCCTACTATTTTAAAATTTTATATAATACCTTCTAATCATATAATTATTTGTGCTCTAAAATTATTTTGTTTTGGTACAATTATAATTCAATTAATAAGCCACAATTTATGGTTCCTGTATTTTAAAATTATTTATAAAAATCGATAATGTTATTTTTATTATTAATATGCAGTAATATGTATTTTTTATATGTTATATATTATTTTTATTTCCATCGTTGAGATGTTATATATATTAGTGAATTATTAAGTTAAAATTATATTTTGGTCACTCAATTTTTAAAAATTACACAATAACTACTAATGTTATCAATTTGCTACATTTTGATCATTTGTCTATTAACTTCTATTACCCCTTAATGTAATGATGACATAACATGTTAACTCAATGCGTTTATAATAAATTTGACCTCTAAACTATAGTGAAATTCATTGTAGATATTTTTCACAGACCATTACATCTAAAATTCAACTCTTTTTAGATAAAAAAGTGTCAACATAAATAACACAAATTTTAACTTATTCTCACTATACATAAAGTTGCAATTGTCATTGTAGGTGCCTTTTACATATTTATCAATTTCCTATCACAAACAAGCCAACTCCTTTATATAGAATGGTCCAAATTATGAATGCTCCATTTGTTAAAGTATTAAATACAAGAACCATTATCACATGTTATTAAAATTATAAGTTCTATCAAAAATATATATTAAACTTATAAGAAGAAATGCGCCAAAATTTTTTTTTTTTTGGCATTAGTGCTTCTTCAATCAGCAATAATAGAGGTAATAGTAATGGTTAATTCTCTTGAGAATTTTTTGAAGAAGTAAACAGTTGATTATAAAATGTATTTTATTCTAATAAATAGAGACTGAACTCGATTACATTATTAAGGGACAAAGTGAGTTACAAACATTGCATACCTCGTGGTTGCGAATTAACTCTCTAAACATGCAAATTTCACTTGCTTCCTATCCACGTTAACCTTGTTTGTGAGGTATGTGCTAAGAAGCTAATGAGTAAATTCAGAATCTCAACATCACTACTTCCAATTACCTCATTACTGTCAGTTGAAAGGTTTGTTAGTAGAGCTATATCTTTCAACGTCATTATTATGGCTTCACTGCATGAAAAATGAAAAGTATGAGCCTTACATTTCTATCATTCAACAATAAAATAAACAAATTAACTTCAGCACCAAGTTGAAACCACTCATTTGACTAACAACATAAATACCATGCATCATCCTTTTTAAGTCATTTTAGATTTGCACGTTGGACTCTTTTAAACTCTCTTATTTTCACAATGCTAAAATATTCACTCTTAATTTGTTGTTGTAACCTTCTTGAAATCTATTATAAAGAAGAGTTTAACGAGAATATGTTGAAAATGAAAATGGAGTGAGATAATGTTATTTTTTTTTTAAGGAATTAATTAGATCTTTTAAAAAAATAAAATATTTAAATTAACCACAAAATTTATTAATTAAAAATTTGGATTGAGGAAAGACTTTAAAAAGATTGGTTATTTAAATCTCGTTAATGGAGGTAGTTTTGAACAAACTAAACAATATTTTGGACCGTGAATGTGCATGATGAGGCTGGACTGGATTCAGACAATAAATCATTGAAACGTTCGAAGCCGTCCAATTTAATTTTTCCCATATATATATAATTCCTTCAAGTTCTTCGTTCTTCCCGGTAACCAAACAGACCCTATCCACTAGAGAAACAGAATAGAAAAGTGAAAAATATGCATAAAATTCATAGTCTAAATATACTTTATATCAGTTAAAAGCCTGAAAAGGAAAAAAAAAAAAGAAACCTTTTCCAGTTGTTTTCTGTTCGGTCGGTGAGATTCTTTCATTTATTCAATTTAATTCTCTTTTTCTTACCTTCATCTGTTGGGGATCGAGATCTCTTTCTAGGGCTTCTTTTTTTGGGGAAAAAAAAGAGACGGAAATCGCAAAGTGTGAAAAGAAATGATATTTTTTGTTGAAATGAAGAAGCGGCAATGAAGAGAGAAGAAGAGGAATGGAGGTTAGATCAGAGAATAATATTCAAGTGAGGTGCGACAAGATTCCTAGTCAACTGATTCCTAGGACTCGTCTTCAGGTCTGGTTCTTTAGAGTTTGTTCCAGCATTTTGCTTTGGACTTGTTTGATTCAGCTCCTTGCCGTCTGTGAGTTATGGCACCCGCGTTTGCTTACTGGTTTAACCAATCGGATTCCCTGGACCTCTCGCCCTCCTCGTCTTCAACACTCGCTCCATTCCCCGCCTCCTCTTCCTCCCCCCAGTTAGTCCCCCCCCCTCTTTCTGTTTTGCTTTGAATTTGCCCTAAATTTTTTATTCACTTAGTAATTTATTTTGAATTTGATTAAGAGAGAAAAAGGGTCTTAGGAAATATGCTTGGGAATTTTATTCTGTTTATGAGTAAATTTTTTTAGGCCCTCAGAGTGATTTTTAGCTACAAGTTTGGCAGATAAATTGTAGGAATGTTTTTCTAGTTGCTACCTTGGTGTTGGCTTCAGTTTCCCAAAATGCATATCACAGATTTGATATTTGAAATTGTTTTGTTTTGATCGTTATTTTCTCCATTAAAGGTATAGTTTTTCTTGTTCCCTATCATATGCTGGTTCCTTTTGATTGGCTACTTCTGCATGTTTAGATGATCAATACAAAGCAATATGTTGCGACAAAGAAAAGAGATCATCCCTTTTATTTTCTATCTGGATGCTGATCTTGCAACATTCTGATCGATCATCTTGTTACATTTGATATATTTGTTACCTTGAAGAACTACGACCTTCTCCTTTATTTATTTATTTATTCATTTTTCTCTAGTTGCTGATTTAACAACATTCTGATTACATGTCATATATTTACCTTTCTTCCATCATTCCACCGATGGGGTGTCTGGGGCTCATTAAGATTGCCAATTACTCAAGGAGTGCAATCGTTGCTATCGGAAAGGCCACATTTCAGATTTGAACTGCATCACTCTGTTATACTAGAAACACTTATAACAGCATTTTATTTTTATTGCTTGCTGGAAGACAGTGTCTGTTAGATTGCTATGTACTTTTCAGTTTGCATTTCATTATATTATCCTTAGTTTTATTCGTAAGTAGTTTTGCCTCGAAGCTCTAATGCATTCATGCCATCTATGTTACCTTCAAGGCTTGTCAGCATACTGTGGATGCTAAATTTCTAGGTTCTTGATCTTCTTTCTGAATTACTTGGGTTAAGGTACGGTTTGTAAGTTCTGCTTTCCAAAAATTGTTAATGGTTCATGACTTAAGAACCTCCGTATCTTGGTTTCTGTAAATATCTTACAAATTCCATATAAGTACAAACTTGTGCTACCAGATAATATTTTGAGTCATTAGCTTCCTTATTATCTAACATGCTGGGCAATCTTCTTGGGCAATTGAGAAATTTATACCAATACTTTGTACCTTGTATGTGCCCCTGAATTTTATTGAAGGAAATATTTTTGCTTTCTCAGTTTGATCTTTTGGTAAAAGTAAGAACTTCATTCTTGTACATTTGCATTTTGCAGGAAACTATAGAAGTAATGGTTTTCTCAAAGTTTCATGCAATGGGGGCTTGAATCAAATGCGTGCTGCGGTCTGTGTCTTTTCTCTAGCTCATCTTTTCCTTGTTCTTCTATTCAACATTATGTTATTAATTTAAGCTGATTAAGCCTTTTTAGATCTGTGACATGGTAATCGTTGCTCGACTTTTAAATCTCACTTTGGTTGTTCCAGAACTTGATAAGACATCATTCTGGGCGGACCCTAGGTATATTTATAATTCTGGAAAGGTTGTTTAGTTCTTTCTTAGCTGCTGTAAATGTCTTTGACTCATGATCTGTTTGGCAGTGATTTTGGTGACATTTTTGATGTGAGCCATTTCATTGATTCTCTAAGGGATGAAGTTCGGATTATCAAAAGGCTGCCAAAGAAGTTTAGTAGGAAATATGGGTTTCAAGCTTTTCAGATGTCTCCTGTTAGCTGGTCAAATGAAAAGTACTACTTAGAACAGGTTTGGTTGCTCGTTATTAATTACTATTTTTAGCTTAAAAAAGAGTTTCTCTCTCATTTACTGTTTCAACAACAACAAAATGTGATTCTCTCAATGAATGGATGGAAGTGTTTATCTCTTCTCGTTTTTTTTTGGGGGGGGGGGGGGTGGGGGTGGGAATGGGGGAGTGATATATGTAGTAAAATCTAATGTCTTTGACATTATTTTCGCAGATTCTTCCCCTGTTCAGTAAGCATAAGGTAGTGCACTTCAATCGAACTGATACACGACTGGCAAATAATGGGATTCAACTTGATCGTCAGAAACTTAGGTGCCGTGTGAATTTCCAAGGACTGAAATTTACTCCTGAGATTGAGACATTGGGTTACAAATTGGTTCGCATACTCCAAGATAAGGGACCCTTTGTGGCATTGCATCTAAGATATGAGATGGACATGTTGGCTTTCTCAGGTTGCACACATGGCTGCACCATTGAAGAAGCTGAGGAGCTAAAACGATTGAGGTTTGCCATGTTTGAAGCTGAAATGTTCATGTCAAAACACTCAAATTATCATAGCAAAAAGTGGTGTACCATCTGTTTAGGAGACACAAAGTAGTGATTAGTGAACCCCAGCATTCACACACCCTACAAATAAGATAGCAAATCTGTGTGCTGCGACTTAGATATGAGCACTTCTCTAAAGTATAATGTCAGACGGAATAAAAATAACAGTGTGATGCCTTCTGCTGTTGGTAGGCAAATAACCAAAGTATGACCGTGGTGTACCCTTGCCTTGTTTTTTATGAGTTGCATCAAATGTTTGCACTAGTGATGACAAGATATTAATCTGCACTTTTAGATCTATGAAGTATCTTGTGATCTTAACATTATCAGTTTCAAGAATCAGGACGCAATGATACAGAAATGTAACTAGGTAGTTACCCCTTTCTTTCAGGTATGCATACCCTTGGTGGAGAGAGAAAGAGATAATGTCTGAAGAGAGGAGACAACAAGGGTTGTGTCCTCTGACACCCGAAGAAGCGACGCTAGTTTTGCAAGCATTAGGTTTCGATAAGGAAACTCAGATTTACATCGCTTCTGGTGAGATTTATGGCAGTGAACGGAGATTGGCATCGCTAAGAGCTGCATTTCCACACATTGTGAGATTTTGACCCTGTAAATGTTTTGCTTTGGGCATTTGTAAGTTTGTTTAAAGTCTGGTGAGAGCACTGGGTTTCTATATTGACAACTTTTTCGGTGCACATGAAAACTAGCTTTTGTTAGGGTTTTTGGAACCTAGTTGAAAATGGTTGTTGAGGTCTTCTTTGGTTCCAATGTGATGTGCCACTCACCCGTACCAAATGGACAGTTTGGATGGCATGAACCATTTTCGCTGCACTTAGTTGAGCTAACAGAATCTCTTTAATCTTTGACCAGTTTGCATGTTTTCTAACCGCATCCGGTGTTAGCTCTACTTCTGGCTTCTAAATCAGGCACCTGTAACTGTAGTTTCTGTTGTGTCTTTTATCCCCATGTGGATCTTGTAAATCTGATTACGATGTAACAATTTCAGGTTAAAAAGGAAACAATATTAGATCCTGCAGAACTGCAGCAGTTTCAGAACCATTCATCTCAGATGGCGGCTTTGGATTTTATGGTATCGGTTGCCAGCAATACATTCATTCCAACATATTATGGGAACATGGCAAAAGTTGTAGAAGGTCATCGCAGGTATATATATTACTGAATTATGTAATGACACTATGGAACGGTTATTTTCATAGGCTTGACAAGCTTTTGTTCAGGTATCTTGGGTTTAAAAGAAGTATCCTGCCTGATCGAAAGAAACTCGTTGAATTGCTGGATTTGCATCAGAACGGGACACTTCCATGGAATGATTTTGCACTGGCCGTAAGGCAAGTGCATGAGAAACGGATGGGACAACCCTTCCGTCGTCGGATAATTCCAGACAAACCAAAGGAGGAAGATTATTTCTATGCAAACCCTGAAGAGTGCCTTTGTGAGGGAACAAAGTGTGAAGATTTGGTAGGGCCTAGTAGCTCAAGTACACTACATTAATTGTGGGTGCCCAGATCCGAACTTGGACTAATATAGTGTGGATGATGCAGCAGTCAGGTTCAGGATTGAATGCCCAAACCCACCCATTTATACAACACATGCATTTAAAAGAGTTTTGTAAGAAACGGCTGCTGAAAATACCCCTCTAGCCCCTTTTTTTTTTTTTTTTTTTTGCCTCTCACCTGTTGAATTTGTATTCAGAACTGTCACATAATTCCACAGTTAAATTAACCAATATTTGTACATTAATGCCATTGTCTCTCTGGTGCCTGATGCAACCAATTCAGTTCCTCTCTCCTTCCAAATCAAGCAGTCATCTAAAATTCATGTTTATCTATGTTGCACTAAATTTTAAAAATATATATTATGTCTACGTTCTTATATTATATTAAAAAAAAATAAGTATCCAGATTTTAAATCAGAAACAAGTTCTTTTAAAAGTAATCATAATAAATAGTTTAATTTTCAGGTGGGGTAATTTTAGATGTATGAAGTAGGATGTGAGGTGTGGATATTAAAAATCCTTTTCCATATCTGTAAACGTGGATCTTGTGACTGTTTTTATTAAAAGAAAAGATAAAAAAAAGACGTATCAAATTATTTTGAAGTTTCATCAGAGAAACAAGGGTGTGTTAGAGGGTATCCAATTCCATCCAAGTGAGAAAAGAATAAAAGCAAAAGGTGAGGATTTGGTGGTGGTGGTGTTGTTACTAAATGTTTGGAAGGAAGCAGTGACGTTGTTGTTACTTTGAAGCTTAGATATTATGATGAAACAGAAGTCCAACGTTGACCAATAATAAATAGATCAACTTATCATCCACTAATTAGTATTTTATTTCGGCAACAATTAATTCCCGTGGGTCCTTCCATTTTGAACCTTTCCTATCCCATGTCTACATTTTATTCGGTTTAAAGATATTTCCTACGCGACTACCTTTTAACACGCACTGTTGTTTGTAATCTTTTGAAACGTGCTGCACGCTTCTCTGCACTCTATTTTTTTTTCTTTTTTATAAAAATAACCCTAAAAAATAAATTAATTATCAAAATAACTTACTCTTTTAATTATGTACAAAAATAACTCATTTTTTATAGTAAAAAGTGGTGGAGCCATATGATATAGGCCACCACTTTGCCACGTCAGCCAGAGGTATTAAAAAATTATTTTTTGGTGGGGTCATATTGAATGGCGCTACCAGTATAAAATATTAAAAAAATACTAAAAAATTTGAAAAAACGGGAGACTTAAAAAAAATTTTCATTTTTGAGTGGAGCCATTCTAAATGGCGCCACCACTTTTCTGATTTTTCAGGTTCTTATATATATATTTTTTTACATTTTTTACATTTTAATTTTTTCTTATATTTTGTCTCTTTCTTAGTTTTTTTCTTTTTTAAGTTTTATATTATTTTCTTAATTTATTTTGCTTATTTAATTTATATTATTAATTTTAAAGAATTTGTAATATATATTTAAAATGTTTTATAATATTTTTTTAAAATTTTAATTATTATTTTTAAAAATATTTTTAACTTTATATATATATATATTTGTGAAATTAATTTTTATAAATTTTAAAAATGTATTTTTCAAATTAGTTTTGAAATTATTAGTTTTATAATATTTGAAATGTATGTTTAATATTTTATTAATTTTACATATAATTTTAAATATTATTTTTAAATTCTTTTTTATCATTAGGTATATATATTTAAATTTTAAAATTTAAATTAAAATATATATATATTTATTATAACTAGTCACATCATGTCAGTGATGTGAATATTAATAAATTTAAATATAAATATAATTTTTAAAAAAATATATTAAATATTATTTTATAAATATTAAATATATTTTTTTCTTTTTTTTTACTCTTATTGTTTTGTTTTTTCTTTTATGTTTAATTATTATTATTAACTTTAAAAAATTTGAAATATTTTATTAATATATATATTTTTAAATTTTAGATATGTATTTTGAGATTATTTTTTAAAATTTAAATACAATTTTTAAATACATTTAAAAATTATAATTTTTAATAATATAAGAAATCATAATATTTTAAATATTTTTTTAAAATTTTGTCTTTTTTCTTTTTTACTTTTTGAAATTTTATGTTTTTTCTTATTTTATTTTTATTTATTTTATTATTAATTTTAAAAATTTTGTAATGTATATTTAAAATGCTTTATAATATATTTTTTACAATTTTAAATATTATTTTTAAATTCTTTTTTTTAACATTAAATATATGTATTTAAATTTTAAAGTTTAAATTAAAATATATATATTTATTATAATTTGTCACATCATGTCAGTGATGTGACTATTAATAAATTTAAATATAAATATATTTTTTATTATTTTGACTCTTTTTATTGTTTTGTTTTTTTTTTAAAAAATTTGTTATATATATGGGTGAGGCTTGGTCCCCCTTGTATAGATGAAGAAGTTGAGTGAGAGAAAAAAAAAAGGTACGTTTGTTAAAATTTTATTTTTTTATTTTTATATTTTATAGTTAATGTAATATAATAAATAATTGTATTGTATGTTTTTTTTATTTATATTATACAGATTTGAAGATGTTTTCTGGAGCAAATACGGATCACACTTCATCGATGATCGACGAAACAGTAAAATTTATTATAAATTAAAAAAAATTCGGTTTAGTTTCCCAATTTTTTTTTGTTAATCGCTACTCTGTTGAACATGTTTTGACTGCTTTAAAATACTTATCTCTAATTAGTTGTTATTTAGCTTCTGTTGAACATTTTAGATTATTAATTTGATTATACTTTGTAATACTTTATTTTTGTTATAATTGATTTAGATATACATTATTTGTATTTGTATTTGTATACTTTAAAAAAAAAGTTAGTAGCACTCACCTCCAAACATCTAATTTAATCACACAAATTATAATAGAATAGATATATTATAAAAATAAATTAGGATATTTTCATTTTCTTAAATAACTACCCTTTAAAATCGACTTACTTAAAACTTTACTCTATTTTTACTAATTTCATACTTAATTTATTAGATGGTGTGTAGGGATTAATACGCAAAACTATTACTTGACGAGCTCGATTTATGAAAAAAAATTCTTTTAATTTTAATATATATATTATTAAAAAATAATAATAAAAGTGAATATATTTGATTATTTACTAGTTAATTTATAAATAACTAGAAAACATAAGTATTTGTTTAAAAAATACTTTATGTTTTTAAATTTTATCATATAAAAAATATTAGTATTCCTTGAAAAATAATTTTTCGCTATTACTCACTTTAAAATTTGAATAAGATATCATAAAATTTTAAAATTAGAAATATATACGTATTGTAGCCATTGGTGTCAAATTGAACTTGCTTGAACCAATTATCTTCTCTTAGGTTGCTTTCTGGTTTGGACTTATTTTTTACACTGGTGGAGTTTGAGTTGCTGCTCAATGAATTTCTCTTTTCTTGTAATTTTACTAGTCCCCAGTTCATATTCTTGTAATTTCTCTCATTCTTTTATTATTAATATATTTATTTTAATTAGTTTAATGCTTAACTATGGTTAGGATATAATAATCACATTTGATTTCTACGTGTTATTATTAATATTTTATGACAAATTTTCATTCTATTATTAATATATTATTACTTATTTAATTTAACTTAAACAAAAAAAAATACTTAGAATGGTTACGTTGGTATAATATAAGTGTGATGTTTTTGTTTTCTCAACCTTTCAATTTTACTCTTGAATATATTTTTTTATGTTTAAATTATATAGATAATTGATTTATCATTTTTATAAAAAAATTTACCATACAGGATGGTTATCGGGTTTTGAGGTTGCGGTGTCATTTTTCCAAGTACGATCCGGACGAGCGGATCATGCCATACTTACGGTTGGCCGGATTTGGGGACGTCGCATTGATCCGGAGGTTTTACTTGAAGCCAAACTTACTATCCGCCTTGGTTGAGCGGTGGTGTACGGAGACCCATACCTTCATTATGTCGTGCGAGGAGTGCACTATCACATTAGAAGACGTCGCTATGCAACTTGGGTTACGAGTTGGTGGTCTTTGCGTAGTCACGGGTCGAAGGAAAGTGTTGGAACCTTCGTAGTATGCCATGATCGCTTGGACGGTCCCCTCGTGATGGGAAGCAATTTCACATGCTTGACATTAGCATGGTTGAGAGCAAATTTTAAGCGATTATCGAGCAATCGCCACCGAAAGGAGAGGTGATGTATGCTCGCTCGAGCCTATATTATGCGGTGATTGGGGGTACTTCGCGAACAACACGTCTAATAGAGTCCACTTAAAGTACTTGCCTCTATTGGAGGATTTTTTCGTCTTGCATTGAAGTTACTGACTAGGGATCTGCGAGTGTTGTTGCATTATACTATGAGCTCTGTCATGCAACAAAACATGGGGTTAGTAATATGGTGGTTGTCTGCGGGGTCTCTGCAGTCTTGGGCTCTATACAGGATGTTGTTTCTAGCGGTGTTAGTTAGGCACCAACCATATTCGTGGCCACTTATAAATAGGTAAAAACAAAATTATACTTAACATTTAACGACTCATAAGTGTGGATAATATTTTTCAAGTTTAACTGCCAACGTGTTTGTTTCGATTTTAGATGGGCGACGTCTCCGGGAATTGGTGCGAGCCAGACATTAATCATTTACCGTCAAATGATAGAGGCGTACGCTGGAGAGAAAGTAATAGATATTAATATAGTTTAAGTAACGTTTATTTAACTTATCCACTTACAGTATGTGATGTGAATTGACTCATTATGTTATATTGTGCAGTTCTTGTGGATGCTGTATTCTGCAGTAAACATTGCAACCCTTATTCCTCAGAGGGTTCACGCTGAAGCTCGTATGTGGTGCATTAACACGCCGGTGCTCAACTTCTCAACCGTTGAGTGGTACAACGGTGATCGAGTTATGCGACAATTTGAGTGTAAACAATTTGTGCCGGTCGAGCCACAACAGTTTGTTGATGTCTACGGTAAGACCATGCAGGGGAGACATACATTAGATTGGAGTGTGGAACATCAATGTTATGTAGCACTATAGAATACCCGGTACGACAGGCGGCCTGAGATGCACTCCTGCATGTTTGACTTCAGTCCCTCGACTGAATATATGCAGTGGTACATGAATCGATGGCGAGTTTATTTATATGGTGAACAACTTATGATAGTACCAGGTCATAGCTACAGATGTGGAAATCAACCTACGGTGGAGGTAGAGGATCAACATATGGTGGAGCCCGACTCGGAGGACCAAATTTTAAACACATCGGAGTAATGGGTTGACACTTTTTGTGATGAGTCCCAGAGCAGTTCATATCACCCGGACATAGGTGGTTCGAGTTCATATCACCTGGACATGGGTGGTTCGAGTTCATATCACCCAGACATGGGTGGTTCGAGTTCATATCACCCGGATATAGGCGGTTCGAGTCCATTTGACCTAGAGCAACCACCGACATCAGTTGATATGTTTGGTAATAACATGTACTCCACCCCGCCTCAGGCCACGATCGACCCAGTTGCCAATCCTTCAAATGTGTACAATACACCTCAACGTCCACCCCGTCAACGAAGGCCCGTAAATCGTTATACCCCGAACGATGATACCACTCCTGGTTCTTTCCAATTTTAAGTTATGTAAATTTCAAGTATTATGTGATGTTTTTTGTATTGGTTTAAGGTTTCACAACTTATATATTAGTGTTTTTTTATTTAATTTATTATAAAATCTTTTAAAGTATTAAAAGTTGCAACTATTAATTTTAAATATAATTTTAACACTAAATAATACAAATTTTATTTCTGAAAGATCATAATATAGACAGACCTCAGTTACAACATTTAATTTCTTTCAGACCGTGAAGATTGGCCAGTGTAGACGTTTTTATGGGGACATTTGCTCCGATTGTGGCCAACTGTTCTACATATGGTGCAACGCTTTGGATCGACTTTTTCTCTTACATCCATGTCGTTTCGAATCCTCGTTATTGTCGGTCTACCTTTGACTTTCCTACGTAGTGACCGATCAGGCAACATCTCGAATGCAGGCGATTGCACTTTCCATGTCGATATACCCCTTAATATAGGGAACTCGTTACCCCAAATATGCAACGTACGTTCAAGTGTGTATACATCATCGATATATTGTTCGACATTCAAACTATAGGTAGCACAAGCTGCAACCACATGCGCACACGGGTACCGTAGTGCTTGGAACATCCCGCACTCACACCGCCTGTTTCGGAGATCAACTCCATAGGACCGTAGCGGGATCCTTGACCGACGACTGATATACTCTGTCACTCGAAAAGTTTCCAAATTTTGAGAATATAGTTCTACATTCATCAACCTAGCCCTTTGAGTGTTATCTTTCATGGCATTTCTGATTTTTTCGACATACACATGTCCTGCCTCTAACTGTTTTGCTTGTTTCAACCCCATTTTTGGCATTAAGGTTGCTAACCTGTAAAATGTGGCTGAAAAAACAGCTGAAATTGGCAAGTGACGCGTACGCCTTAAGACGGAGTTAACGACCTCAACAAGGTTAGTTGTCATATGGCCATAACGGTACCTCTCGTCAAATCATTGAGCCCATTGTCACGGCTCCATGCTACTCAACCACTGTGTAAGAGAAGGTTTGCAGCCCGCCATATCAGTCTCTAACCTTGCCAACTTATGTCTAAATCGGTGTGGTTCCAGCTCGTACCCTATGTATATATTCCTATAAAATGCGTTAAAATTAGGAAATGGACTAGAAATAATTACAAATATGAATTTAAATACGATATTTTTACCCATGTTGACAATTTGTTTACGCTAATCTTTGTTCTTATACTCATTGTGAAAGTTTATAGCGATGTGATGAATACAATAGCCAGACCTCCACGGAACCTTCGATTGCCGAATTGCAGCAACAAGACCCTTCAATCTGTCAGATATAATGCAAATGTTGTCTTGCTTGACAACATGTCTCCGTAAGTTTCGAATGAAATATGCCCATGATTCAGAGTTCTTCGACTCTACGATAGCAAAAGCGATTGATAGTACATTTCCATTACCGTCTTGTGTAACCGCAATCAGAAGTATTTGCGTGTATTTTCCATAAAGCCATGTTCCATCAACTTGCACTACCGGTTTGCAGTGGGAGAAGGCCCTAACACATGGATCGAAAGTCCAGAATAGTCGACGAAACACTCTTTTTCCCAGTTCTAATTCTCCATTAAGGCCTCTATAAGGCAACGTTTGCAAGTCCACGACAGTTCCTGGGACATACTCTACCATTGCTGAAATCCAACTCTGAAGTTCATTGTATGACTCATCCCAGTCGCCGTACAATTGTTGCATGGCCATTTGTTTCGCCCATCACGCTTTCTTGTATGATGACACTGCATCTTGAAATCGAGTTTGCATGTCCGCAATCAATGTCGACCATACGAAATGATTGGGCTATCTTTCACCAGTGGCATGATGCAGTTGCAAATACTTTTGGCATCCAATTTTCAGTGGTCTTGAGACATGCGCGCGACAGCACATGTATGACACCCTTCTAATTTTCGTATTTGCCACTGTTGAGTCCTCTGTATAAATGCAGCACGAACTCGCCAACCACACCCATCGTCGGCTCTCCAACATTCCCCAACATATAATGTTGGTATAGATTTGGCAACCTTGTAATCAATCGACAACTTCATGCTGTATTGTTTGATGGCAAACACACAATCCGCCTTGTTCTCGAACTGTTGCCCAACGAACAACTCGTCGAACTGTGAATTTGACGCCAACCTATGAGCAGGTACTATATCAGTGTACTCAGGGAACTCGGATGCATGCGCTGCATCTGGATCTACGTTCAACATGTTGCCCTCAGGTTCATTTCGTAAAATAATACCATGACTCGGGTTACAGAATGAAGGGCCGTGAACATCTTCAACCTCCTCCCGGCCTTCATCATCGATATCGTCCGAAACTTCATCAACATCGGGGTCACTAAAATCTGCTAACTCAGCAAATAATTCAACTGGTTGGGAGTTCACACTCCCAATGGACCACCATATTTCCATCATAGTGCCCAAGTCATCATCATCTAACAGTTGCATAGCACAAAATTTGAACGGATCTGTAGAGATTGAAAACTTGTAAAATAATTTGGACATCGTCCTTCCACAACGGATAACTATTTTCGCACTGATCTTCCTTTTAATTTCTGCTAGCTTCACATTTTTTTTGAATCGCAAACCTACTCTTTGCCGGCCTTAAAATACACAGCCAATATCACCTTCTACAATTTCACCATAAAAAACAACATACACCAAAAATACTTCATTATTCATTTTTAACAAATTTTTTGAACTTTTCCAGTTAACACAACAACTACACCACTCTATATATAGAAGAGAACCAAGAGGTGGAGCCATAAAGAATGGCTCCACCAAAATACTGTGATTTTTTAGAGTATAGGGGGCCCCGTAGCAATTTTGCCATTTCCTGGTGGAGCCAAATAATTTGGCGCCACCAATTTTCAAGTCTGACAGCCAACTTATTTGTTTCAAAACTAATTTGAAAAATACATTTTTAAAATTTATAAAAAATTAATTTCACAAATATATATATATAAAGTTAAAAAATATTTTTAAAAATAATAATTAAAATTTTAAAAAAATATTATAAAACATTTTAAATATATATTACAAATTTTTTAAAATTAATAATATAAATAAATAAGTAAAATAAATTAAGAAAATAATATAAAACTTAAAAAAGAAAAAAATCTAAGAAAGAGACAAAATATAAGAAAAAAAGTAAAAAAGTAAAAAAAGTAAAAAACGTTAAAAAAAATATAAGAACCTGACAAATCAGAAAAGTGGTGGCGCCATTTAGAATGGCTCCACCCAAAAATGAAAATTTTTTTTAAGTCTCTCGTTTTTCCAAATTTTTTAGTATTTCCCTAGTATTTTATATTGGTGGCGCCATTCAACATGACTCCATTAAAAAATAATTTTTTAATACCCCTGGCTGACGTGACAAAGTGGTGGCGCCATATCATATGGCTCCACCACTTTTTACTGTAGAAAATGAGTTATTTTTGTATATAATTAAAAAAAGTGAGTTATTTTAATAATTAATTTATTTTTTAAGGTTACTTTTATAAAAAAAGCCACTTTTTTTTAGATCTTTTAAAATCCACCGCACAGTTTTCAAAATTTAAAATACTTATTTTCAAAAGGTCACACTTTTTATTTTATTTTATTTTAATTTTCGCCTTAAAATGTTTACATTCAATGTTTTATTTTATTTTTACAAGTCCTAAAATAGCAATTTTACAATTTAGCCAAATGTTCACTGTAACCATTTTTTTTTTGGATTATTATCTATTTTAAATTTGGTGCAATGAGTTAATTAGGTCCACATTACTAAAATATATTGTTATATATAAATACAAAGATGTTTTTTGTATTTTCATGTGTTTTCCATGGGCCCTTCATTTCTTTGTCTTAACTCACTTGTAATGAGCTGGAAACTTCATACCTAGTCTTTTCCCCTTCATACCATCAAATTTTAGCATAAGAATTTATGTCTACAACAGGCAACAACTTGAAAAATACGGTCACAGAATCCCTAAAATAATTTTTTTTATGTAACTTTTTTAAAAATTTTAAAAGTTTAAATTAGTAAAAGTAAAATTGTACTTTAACCCTCTTTAATAATATAAAAAATTAATTTAATCTTTTAAAAATTATAAAAATATAATCTATTAAAATAATAAAATTATATTTTTTATATCATAAAAATTATAGTTTAATTTCCGCCACCTTAAAAATTTTTCTAATTTTGTCCCTGGACTGACTTATTAGCAAGTCCATGGGTCATCCTCCGAGATTGGTGCACCTGTAGAACCGGTGAACATACTGAGATGACAGGGATGTACATTTTTAAATGGATTTCTAACTAACAATTCCACAAGTGATGAAGTCGTAAAGAGACTTCAGCAAATGGTAGTTATTATTTAGTATGATAAAAGATGTGTTGGTGGATCAAATTGATAGAGTTTGTAATTATGAAAAGTTAAATTTGTTTAATTATTTAAAATTGAGATCAAATTGATAAAATGTGTAAATATTAAGGGCTATATAAGTTATTATACCAACAAGAGAAAGATCAGATCATCATTCCTTAACGTAAGGTGACTAAAATAGAATGGATTAAAAACATTAGTGACAAAATTGAAAGTTTTATAATTTAGTGACAAAAAAAATACACTAATAATTAGGTGACTAATGATGTAATTTATATTTTTTAATTAAAATATACTTCGAGTTTTTGTACTTTTTAGTATACTTTGAATTTAATTTGTAATTTTTTTTATAAAAGAATAAATGCACTCCAACGTATTCAAAGTCACGTCCTCTTAGACTAACAATGAAATCGATGTCAACCAAATTAAAACTCTCGACAATTAATAATATGTTGATTCGAGAGAAAGAGTTCCAAAATTGTAAATAAAATATTATCATAGCAGTGTGTGAGGTTATTAAAAAATTTTAAACTTGTGTCTACACTTTAAAATTATATTTTAAAATAGCATGTTAATTTTTAAAAAATAAAGATATTAATTATATATATTTAAAATATTTCATTTTAAAATTTAAAATTATTATAAAATTTTAAAATATTCAAATATTGAAAAAATGTTTTTTTAGTATAATTTTTTTATTTATTTGTTAAAAAAATTATAGTATTATTTTTTAAAATAAATCTTACGAATTGTTTTTAAACTTATAAAATATTTTTTTTGATACAATGTCTACTTCTACCTAAAATCTCTTCTCAACTTTTAAATTAGAGAAAAAACACGCATTGTCTGAAGTTAAACAATAGCAAAGTAATTCTAAAATTGATATATTTATTTTCAATAATAAAAAAATGGTATCTTTTAATATTTTTAAATATTATTGGATAATCACTTTGGTAATTTTTTAAGATATCTAACATGATATTTTAAATAATCGTTTTTATTTTAAAAACCAACATATTAATTTAAAATATAAATTTAAAGTGGAGTTTTAAGGGTTATTACGATAATCTTGCATTTATAATTTTGGAAGTTTTGGTCCCAAACCCAAAAGCAAAGAAATTGGGATTTCATAGAATGACCATCTGTAAAAAGTCACTGCCTATTTTATTAAATAATTTTGGTATTATATGAAAAAGGGGAAGAAAACTTATCCTCGAAATTCCTTTTTCATGCCAACAATCAACTATCCATCTCCTGGACCTGAATTTATTATTATTAAGATTAAATGGGATCAAATTAAATCGGCTTTTGAAAAAAATCTAAAAAAAAAATTAAGTAAATTGCTTGAAATATACATATATGTACATATAAAAGTGTATTAACAGAAGATTATTATTAGTTAATACACATAAAAGAAATCAACGAATTAGATTAGCATACAAATTACGAATTAAACAATGAAGTAAATAAATAAATAAATATAGTTATCCACCGTGAAATGTGGATCAAATTTACCCTACTGACGGAACTTGTACCTAATATTTCAATATTCCATCTTTGTCTCAATAATATTGAATACAATAATGTTTACAAATATCTATGGAAAATGTATTTGAATGTTGGGTGCAATTAAGTGAAGTCTAGTTTGAATATTATCAAGTTTGAGTTTGAGTTTAATTCGAAGTTTAGAGCTCGATTCGAGTTCGATTGAACATATTTATTTTTAAGTTTGAGTTCGAGTTTGATTAAGCTCGTTCACTAATTTTTGCATTCAAGCTCGACTTAGTAATTAAGCTTAAGGTTAATAATATATATTAAGAGCTATAATGTAATTTAATAGTATAAAAATATGAAAAACTCGATAAGACTCGTGAGCTGTTCGAGTTTAAGTATTACTAAGCTCAAATTCAACTCAATAATTACCAAATCGAATTTATTTTTTTTCGAATAACTTGCGAGCACTAGTATCTCAATTTACACCTTACAAGAGAGTGTCCATTCCCTTGCCACGTTAGTACTTTCTTGAATAATATTTATGGTTGTACTGATTATGTGGATGATATCTGGACTAATAAAGATCATATCAATTGATGAAACATATTTGAAGATTGGATTAGATCAGATGAGATCATTCTTATCTAATCTTTTGAATCAATGACCAAGAATCTCTGTTTACCTTGTTTCTTATTAATATGGGTAAACTATACAAATAGTCACCCGATTAAAAAGAGAGAGAGAGTTAATTTTAGGCACCAAAAATAAAAAATTGCAATTAAAGCACCCACGTTACATGGTATGGTCATTTTGGTCACTCTCGCTAAAATCACAAATGTGAAACTAATGTGGCAATTAAACAATCAGTATAATAATAAAATTAGCTTCAACTTTTACATGTTATATCAATTTAGTTATAATTTTAAAAAATTTAACTCTCAAAATTTACAAATGGTCTCAATTTGGTCCTAATTCTAAAAAAGTTAAAAGAAATATACAAAATACACAAATAATAATAAAATTAATATTAAATAAAAACAAAAAGAAGAAATAGTGCAATTATAAAAATTCCCAAGTATTTGGTGATGGGTATCCATGGTTTTGAGCAATCGCTTGATATTTAAGACTGGTAATTACGATTAAATTAATTAGAAAAAAGAGAGAGAAATGAATAGACATTAGATATTATCTGGAAGTTGAAACTTCAGAGTTGAAGCAAAGGATGAAAATGAAATTAATGAAATCTGGTGGGAGTCGACTTATGAATGAAGTGGCTCAGTTTCTAAGACTATTTTCTGCCAAATTGATTGAAGCTCTATGTCTCATTTTCAACTTAACCCACTGTTTAAACTCCAAAATTCAAAAATGTAAAAGTAGAAGGCAAAGTCGTTCATGTATGAAGTTAGGTTAAGTGCAGACCGTAAAAAATGTGGTTGGCCTAATGCCTACACAGTCGTAAAAACGAAGAAAACATTTTACTCTTTATCGTAAAAAGAAATTGGCTCGCTCAATGTCTCAACAGCCATAACAAGACTCTATGTGTTTTACCTCTAATATCATGACAATAGTGTGGATAGACGTGTAAAAACTTTAGTATTTACCTTCTTTTCGAGTAAGATAAATTTTATTATTATCGTGGTGTAAAAATAATTATATAATAAATATATTTATTGAAGACAACTAAAGATGGTATAAAATTTAAATGATTAAAGCAAAAGTTTTATATACATATTATTATTGGTTGAAATCTTTTTTTTTAATAAAAATATTAAAAAATAAAATACTCACATAATCATAAAACTTAGTAAATAAAATAATTTTTTTTTTCCTAATTCGATTGATGAGTGATAATATTTCAGACGTTATAATAATTATTTTCTATTTTTAATATACAATATTATAAATTTCAAGTTAAATATAATATCTAAAAATTTGGAGATAAATAAAGAAATTTTATTTATAAAATCTGACATAAAATCATTGGATAAATTGGAGGATTTTTCTTGATATAAAATTTCTAAGTCAAATATAATTTTTCTTCCATTCAATTATTCTATGGGTAAACTATAAAAATAATTACTTTTATTTGTCTCAGATTTTATTTTAGTCATTTATGTTTGAAATATTATATTTTATTACTTACGTTATCGTTTTATTACGAAGTGGTTACTCTACCGTTAAGCTCCGTTACCTCTCTAATTATGGTCTTATGTGACAGTCCAAATTAAATTTATTTAATTAAAAATCTATTTTCATCCCAGCAATTGGACATTCAAGTTGACATTTAAAACCTATTTGGACTGCCACGCAGGACCATCGTTAGGGAGGTAATAAAGCTTAACGGTAGAATGATCACTTCGTAACAAAACAATAATGTAAATAACCAAAACGTAATATTTTAAACATAAATAAAAACAAAAAATTACTAATTTTATAATTTACCCTTATTCTATTTAGTGTAAACATACCTTAACTTGAGACAAAAAAATTGAAATTGTGGAGATCAAGTCTTAATTAAGCAATATTGAAATAATTTTAGATGCATGAACATGATACGTGAAGGCACGACCAGATAACTCGGCAAAACTATCCGAGAAAAAGGCAAGGATGGGGCCCAAAATTTTAGATATTTGTCAAATTCGGTAAATCAAAGTTTTAGGAACGACTTATCCAGCAGTCCGCAATGGTTACCTCAAATGGTTCCCTTTTAGTTACAGCTGAGGGGAAAAAAGAAGCTCAAAATCAATTAGAGAAAAAAATTATTTCGGTTAGCTTTTCACTCCTCTATATTTGACTTTGATTTGGATAATTATTGACATACATTCAAGTTTTTTAACTGAAAATGATTTCACTTAATATTTAAATAAATAAATGAAAGAAATAACATGACCAATTTTCAAGGATGATTTTAATTTGAAATTTCAAATTTCCAAAATAAATAAATTAATAACAAAATTTGACCTATTCAATATATAATTGGTGTAATTATTACGATTATAGTACGTTAACATCTTGGGTGTCAATTTCCTTGTGTAATACTTAAAATTTAAACAATAATTAATGTAGCCAATAAGATTAAATAATAAAAATTTCAATATCTAAATACAAAACCTTAATATTATATTAAAATTGTAATTGATGTAGTCATGAGATTTTGGTTTTTATAGGTTTTGTTTGGATTTTTTCTTGTTTTTCATCTGTGTTATTTTATAATAAATTGATTATATATTATAATTATTTGTTCCAACATGTATTTGTATTAATAAATATATTCTATTTATAAAAATATAATTAATATATATATTTTTTATATTTGTTAATACAAAGAATCAATAGAAGTAAAATAAGGAGGTCCCAAAATAAAAAAAATAAAAAAAAAATGAATCCCCCATTTCAAAGAAAAATGGAGGCTCTACTCACTTCGAAGTTTAAGATTTTCCATTGTTATGCTGGGTTGAATTCTGTATGGACAATATTATAAATATTACGTATGAACAACCATAAAATTGTATCATTATAAATTTTTTTTTGAGATTATATAAAATTATAATATAAGTTTAAGAAGCATCATAAAAAAAAAAAAAAAAGAAACATTTGTCAAAAAGGTATATTGAATGAAAGGAAAATAAATGTAAACAAGCAGAAGCAGAGGAGGTTACAACTTTTTTGACTTGAAAATCTTTTACTGTGATTATGATGACGCTAGGGATGATGTTAAATTGCTAATTGATTTTGATTACGACCTTCTCAATTGGATTAAGTTTTGACAGTAAAAACTTTGCTAATTCAAAACCTAATTGAGTTTGATTAATTTATAATCAAACAAAATGAAGTTATTAAAAAAAAAAACTAGATTTATTTATTTTACAATTATTCAGATTTCAGCAAAACCAAATATTCGTACAATTAAGTCTCATACAAATAAATTGTAAATGCGAAAACGGTTTATTGTGTTTGACCAGAAGAAGCAAAAAAGGGTTTCTTATTTAAGATTTAAATAATAATTAAATTATCAAAATGTTTTCTTATTTCATAGATTTCTTTAATTATTTAATGCTTTGATTTTGTCCATGATCCGTACTACCTAACAGAAAGAAATTTTTGATAACTTCAATTCAAACGATGGGTCTCCTAATAACTAAAACTTCCAACTTCTTAATTAATTAATTACATATGAGATGAGTTTAACCATTTTGATTTCTTATTTCTTACTTTACCTTAATTAATTCCATGTTTAAATAAAGAAATTATAACTAGGGAAATCAATTTCACTGCAATTCAATCCATTCCTGTAATCTTTTGTTGGACATAAATCATATAATTTTGTTTAAATTTTAATAATTCCAATTTTCATATTTGTAATTCCTTCTTTAACCCTAAACTTTTTTATGAAAAAAAATAGCCCTTTTTTTTTTATAATTTATTTTCTTAACAGAATTTGTTGTCAAAATCATTGAACAAAGATTTGACAATTTTGACGACTAGTCATATAATTTAAGCGAAACGCGATGAGGAAGAATATTCAAGAAACTGGTTCTAATTTTTTAGGAAATTATTATTATTTTTTTGGTGTAAAAAATTATCAAAAATTTCAAAGAATAAACAGAAAGCAACATTTTTCTTCACCTGCTACATTAAACTAAGCCTAAAGTTAAAACAGAAAAAACTTAAATTTGACTCGATATAAAAAACCCTCCAAAATACAAAACCAAGGTTTAAGAGGAGGTCAACCATTGTTTGTCTTAAGTTCTAAGTGGTCAGACATGTGACTGTTTCTTCACCTCAAAAGGTTCAGCTCCCTGTATACATGCAAAGTCTAAAAGGTCATGCATTCCAGCTCACTGTGTTCCCCATACCTAAAATGTTATTTATTGAATTTCACGATTTTATTTATAAATATATCTTTCATAATTTTTTTTTTGTCTAGAACCATCTCATTTTCTTATACCCCAAGTATTAAAGCCAACCATCCTTGGTAGGAATTACAATAATATTTTATTCTCACATTTAGGGGAGAATGTTCAACCGAATTGAAAATTTCTTTTTAGAGTTAGTCGAGTTGATGAATCCTATTTTATCATACTAACTTGATTTAAAATTTTCTCAAATCAAGTTAAGTGAGATAGAATTTAAATCAAATCGAATCGAATCGAATCAAATAGAATATATTTGTTCAAATTAAACTAAAAAAATAACTTTGAGTATTTGTAGCCACTGCTACCTACCATAACTAAATTTGTTATTAACTTTTATCCATTCAAATTTTTGTATCAATTTTTTCTAATCGAACCAAATTTTACTCATTCCTACTAATATCAAATATATGCTTCAAAATTTTATTCACAAAAATGTGTATCCATCAATTTAGTGAAAAACAATATGAAATGAGCTCAGAGATCCCTTTCTATTTCTAGTTCATACTAGTCCTCCGTTTTCACGTACATGCATGGCCTGCTAATTAATAAATGGCCTTATACAGCTGCCAACCGCAATTGTAGGCGTTACAGTGTTGAGTTTTTTTTACTCAAACTTAAGTTTCTTTACGTGAACAGTGAAACGAAAAGTACTGAGAAAGGACATTAAAGAGAAAAGGTCAATGTTTTACGTCTATAAATATGCACACAAGGATGTCAGGTCGAGGCCAAGCTAATTTCCCTCTCCTCATTGATTTTCTTTCAAACCCATTTTCCAGACATTTCTTCAAGCTTCGTTTTGCACTCTGTCTGCTAAGTGCTAAGCAGTGAACAAAAGCCGAAGAGTGGATAAAAGATGAAGTTTGGAAAGGAATTTTCATCTCAAATGGTGCCGGAATGGCAAGGGGCGTACATGGATTATGATTATCTCAAAACCCTGTTAAAAGATATTCATACTTTCAATCAAAGAACCAAACAACAATCCATCCCACATGGGCTGAAACGCAGCCTGTCAATGTATAGAGCTTTCAGTGGGTTGTTGATTCACAGGCATAGTCAACACCCACCCACTAGTCCACCTTCACCGGATGTGGAAGAACAACCAATTTTGGTGAACTCCGTGAACCGAAACGGCTCCCACAAGGTTGAAACAACGTTCTTTATGCAAGGAGACAAAGGTGGAGAATACGAATTGGTTTACTTCAGAAGGCTTGATGATGAGTTCAATAAAGTGGATAAGTTTTACAGGTCCAAGGTAGCTGAGGTAACGCAGGAGGCTGAGGTCTTGAACAAGCAAATGGATGCCCTCATTGCTTTCAGAATCAAAGTGGAGAATCCTCATGGATGGTCCTGGCAAGATCGGTCCGGCGACTTGACTCGTCTTGCCTCCGATGTTGCCACGTCCACTGCCACACTCGCAGCTACGATTCCGGCCGGTGCTAGAGCAAGCGGCAGTAAGTACTAAGTAGTCAGGCATTGGTTTAAACTAAAATTAAAGCTGGTGAGGCAAATTTTGTGAATACCCCTTTGTTGTTGATTTGCAGGAAGATCAGTTGAGCACATGGAGATCATCGAAGAAGGGCCAAGCGTCCACGATGATTCAGATGAAGATAAGAAAGATACTGTAGAGAAAGATAGCGGAGAGCAAAATATTGAAAAACCAGTGGGTAGTAAGTTCAAGAAACATAAACCAGCTCCATTGCAGATACTAGACCGTGTAAAAATCAATAACACACTTGC
This sequence comes from Gossypium longicalyx, assembly GCA_025698465.1. Lineage (NCBI taxonomy): Eukaryota > Viridiplantae > Streptophyta > Magnoliopsida > Malvales > Malvaceae > Gossypium > Gossypium longicalyx. The sequence continues at coordinate 13,020,339 of CM047006.1, read as the reverse complement.
GACGCCTCGATCCACCATTAAAGTGTTTCTAAACGGCCCTAAACAGTCTGATTTGAAGTTCGATAGGGAGAATCTCAAGAGAGTTGAGAATAAACTTAAGCGAGCTTTTGTTGAATTCTACCAGAAACTTCTCCTTCTTAAAAGTTACAGGTACTGATCAATGCTGCTTATTTTAACACTTTGTTTGATTTCATGAAATTGTATTTGACTTTGTTTCCCATTAAACAGCTTCTTAAATACATTGGCTTTCTCAAAAATCATGAAGAAATATGACAAGGTATGTATACCTCTCATTTATATGCCAAATCATTCAATGATTAGATTTCTGTTTTTTATGAACAATGTTTTGTTCTTCATCATTGCAGATTGCTTCAAGGAATGCTTCAGAATCTTACATGAACATGGTGGATAGTTCATATCTAGGAAGCTCGGATGAGGTAAGCTTTCTTTAGTTACTAAAATAAAAGCAGTAAAGGTACTGCCAGTAACTATGATTTAATGGATGATTACTGATAATTTACATGTTGAATCACAGGTTACAAAACTTATGGAAAGAGTTGAGGCTACGTTCATCAAACATTTCGCAAACTCAAACCGCAGCAAAGGAATGAATATTTTAAGACCGAAAGCTAGGAAACAGAGACATACAACAACATTTTATACTGGTAGAACTTTGAACTTCATACATATATATGTAGGAAATTACAAAAAGCAATTTCGTTTCAATAGATATATAACTCTCTGCAATTCTTGAATATTTCTCAGGTTTCTTTGCTGGATGCACAGCTGCTCTCATAATAGCACTTATTTTGATAATTCGTGCTCGGCATATCTTGGGTCATGATGGAACGGACCAGTACATGGAAACCATGTTTCCACTTTACAGGTAACAAAATAATCCTTTTGGCTTAGAATCCTGTCCCAGCAATCCGTATATTAAACAAGCCATTTGCAAAACATGTTGCAGTTTGTTTGGATTCATTGTTCTACATACGGTAATGTACGCTGGCAACGTGTACTTTTGGAGACGGTATCGAGTTAATTATGCCTTCATATTTGGTTTCAAACAAGGAACTGAACTTGGGTACCGAGAAGTGCTGCTTGTCAGTTTTGGCCTTGCAGTAATGTCACTTGGTAGTGTGCTCTCAAATCTTGATATGGAGATGGATCCCAAAACTAATGATTATAAAGCTTTCACCGAAATCGTCCCTTTGATCCTGGTGGTGGTAAGATCATTGAATTCATTTATAACTATTTTATATATAATGTATATATAAACTTACAACTGACTTTTCAACGTCTTCTTTCATCTGCAGGTGGTGTTTATTATACTGTTCTTTCCATTCAACATCCTGTATCGATCGAGTCGTTTCTTCTTCCTCACTTGTTTGTTTCACAGTATCTTAGCCCCTCTGTACAAGGCAAGTTTGAACATACCCGTTTTTGATGATACTCCTATTTGAGTTTGAGCAACTTATGAAGTTAATGATGAGGTTTAATTTAATCTGAAAATTACTTTGAAATTGCAGGTCAGGCTTCCGGATTTCTTCCTGGCAGATCAGTTAACTAGCCAGGTTTGTGACATGAACCTTTGATATCAGAAAACACCAAGACATTGTTTGAAACTGTCTTTGATATTCAAAACACTGTTTTGTTTCAGGTTCAAGCATTTAGAAGCCTTGAGTTCTACGTTTGCTACTATGGTTGGGGAGATTTCAGACACAGAGAAAACAGTTGCAAAACCAATGATGTCTTCAACACTTTTAGCTTCATTGTCGCTGTAATTCCTTTTTGGTCTCGCCTTCTTCAGGTACTTGATACAAATTTCAAACTTGAAACAAATACTATATTCCGCCATTGACACCGACAAATAAGATTTAAGAATGATTTTGTTCACCATTTTTTTTCCAGTGCTTGCGTCGGTTTTTTGAAGAGAAAGACACCTTGCAAGGTTACAATGGGGTGAAATATTTCATCACAATTGTAGCCCTTTGTTTAAGAACTGCTTACAGTCTGAACAAAGGGTTTGGTTGGGAAATATTGGCTCTCGTGTTCTCAGTGGTTGCTGCCATTGTTGGTACTTATTGGGACCTTGTCTATGATTGGGGACTTCTTCAACGCCATTCTAGGAATCGATGGTTGAGAGATAAACTCCTTGTACCACGAAAAAGTGTCTACTTTGGTGCCATGGTAAGTCTTAAGAACGAACTCGAAACTAGCTCGTTGCTCTCTGTTATCCGTTTAACGAGGTTCATTGATTGGAATGCAGGTCCTGAATGTTCTGCTGAGATTTGCATGGTTGCAAACAGTGTTCAATTTCAAGATATTTGACTTGCACAGACAAACCGTGACCACCATCGTCGCCAGCCTCGAGATCATCAGGCGAGGGATGTGGAATTTCTTCAGGTAACACAGCCAAGTGTCTTCTTTCCTTGTTATCTTATAAACTCAAATCTTAAACATTGACCCTGACATGTTTCTGAACGTTATTTCCAGGCTAGAAAACGAGCATTTGAATAATGTTGGTAAGTATCGAGCATTCAAGTCCGTGCCATTACCTTTCAACTACGATGAGGATGAAGATGAAGATAAAAATGAATAAATTGTTTAGAATTCAACAAGAAATGTACAAGAATACTAGTTATACATGTACATGCATTTGTCATATATATAAATATTTGCAGTAAAAAGAAGATCAATTAGTTAATTGGGTGATACACTTCCCTCTTTCTGCTTTCAGCATACTAAATTGACAAAAACACACTAACATATACAAGGAATCAAAACAAGCAAAGATAATTTAAAGGGGCGAATATGATTTTTCATTGTAATTTTAACTTTTCCTCTGTTTCAACACATCTAAGTTGTATAAATACCCTCAGCTCGTTATGAGTTGTAAGCTTTCCTGAATAGATCACCCGTATGCTTTATCTTCAACTTCGCAAATATGATTCTTCAATGTCGTAATATACCCTTCCCAGTATGTAGAGGTGCTGGGTCCGAAAAATGGATCTAAAATTTTGTGCAAATTCGATTCGGATAAAAATGTTAAAATTCGGGCCGGGCCAGGCTCGGTAGTATTAATTTTTTATATTATTTTTATATAATTTTTAAATATATATAATACATCAAAAGTACTAAAAAGGTCAAAATATATATTTCTTAACAAATTGAAAATAAATTTTAAAAAATATTTAGACTTAAATAACACTAAAATAGATACAATTTAACAAGAAAATGCCTCTAAAATAATAACAAAATTAACAAATGTCTTTAAAATAATAATAAAATTAACAATAAAATAAGTTTCTATACAATATCTAAATAATAACAACAAAATAGTAGCAACGTAATAGTAAAATGGTAGCAAAATAGGAAAAAAAATAAGAAAATAACATTCAAAAACAAAAAAAAAAATGTAATTTTTTTGTCCTTTAGTGAATTCGGGCCGGGTCCGAGCAAAAAATGCCTTACTCGAGACCTGGCCCGTTTTTTAAACGGGCCTTATTTTTTACCTAAGTCCATTTTTGAGGCCTATATTTTTGCCCAGCAGGTCTAGTATGTGATGTCGTAACTCTAGTTTTTTTGACGTCGTCACGTTCCTTCTCCAGTAGGTGACGTCGCTATGTTCCCTATTCCATGATCGCGACATTGTAACAGCCCGATTTTTCAGTGGTGTCGAAAACAGTGGTTTCGAGGCCACCAAATTTGATGAGTAAGTTCATAAATATTATTATTTAACATTTACGAGTCAAATATGGTTTTAAAAAGGTTTTTGATTTGGCAATTTATGTTTTATAACGATTTATTAGGTTCAAGTGGTAAGACCCTAAGGTCAAATGATTTTAGAAAATGAGGTATCGGGACCTCATTTCTATAAACCGAGCCGTAAATATTTTTATAAATATTTACGGAGTGCCATTAAGGTGGTATTAAAGTTTTGTTAAAAAAATTTAACGTTTCGATAGTTAATTAATTAAAAAGAACTAAATCGTAAAATATATAAAATTTAGCACTATTTGATTTGAGTGATTACATGGTTTATTGAATAAGGAAAATGAACTTAAATGATAATTAGACCATTCAAAGGTTGGTGTGGGTTTTTAAATTGTTCAAGTTTGATTATATTTATAAGGTTAAAATAGTAAATTATTAAATAAGTATAATATAACAAAAACATGATAAAAAATCATTATCATCTTCTTCATTTTAAAAGCCACCACTGAAACCCTAACAGAGAAGAAAACATTCGGCCAACTTTGGTTTGGTGATTTGGTAAGCAAACTTTGTTCGTTTTTAATAATTTGTATGTTTTTGAGATCGTTGCAACTAGGTCCAGCTAACCCGTACCTTCGTTTCTAATTCTGTTAAAAATTTTGGAAGTTTCTATTGATAAATATTATATATTTTTGATGAACATCATGGATTTGGAGCTTTGATTGTGTTGTGTGATGATTTTATAAAGTGATTTTTGTTAAATATTAATTTTAGAATTAAATAGTGAAAATGTCAAAATATTAGGGTTTGATAGTGAATTTTAGGTTTATAAAGGGCTGTATGAGAGCCTAGAATATTTAAATAGATTATTTATTTGAGAAAATTAGTTAATTTGATAGATTAACTAATTAAGGGATTAAATTATAAAAATTGTAAAAGTTTGGGTTAATTACATAAATTTGAAAGGGTATTAATTGTAAAATGGATTGGAAATGAAATATATGCTAATAAATGAGTACTTTTATATTTTAGATCAAGATCCTGTACATACTCGTGGAAAAGGAAAAATAGCAGAATAGTCCCTAAACTTCTGCAATTACTACAATTTAGTCCAGGTAAGTTTGTACGGTTAAAATTTCACATTTGTATAAATTGATGATTGGTATTATGTATATATATTCTATTGTTGGAAATGAATTATTGTTTGAATTATAATATTGAATTGGATATATCTGGTTTGAATTGAATATGAGATTTGAGTACATTCGTGATTTGGTATATGACGAGGGTTTGGAGTGGAGATGGTATCGGAAGGAGATATCGACATTTTACCTGTAACACCCCTCATCCGTATCCAGCACCGGAACAGGGTTTGAGGTGTTACCGGACTTAAACTCAACCAACTATATAAAACCGGGCCGTAAAATTTTGATCAATTTAAAACTTTTCATTTCACATGCATATTGTCCCTTATACGAGCTTTTGAGGCCCCAATCATGCATTCGGGGTATTTTGGAACCAAACCGAGAACTTAAGAAAACTAAAAAAAATTCATGCTTTAAAGCTCCACATGCCCGTGTGAATATAGGACACACGCCCGTGTGGCTTGGGACACGCCCGTGTGGCTTGGGACACGCCTGGGTCCCTTGCTCATGTGGCCAATTTATTTCCAAAATTTTTCATAAATCAAGTGTAGACTTCACACGGCCTGGACACACGCCCGTGTCCATGGCCCGTGTCCCTCACACGGCCTCAACACACCCGTGTTCAAACCCCGTGTGTAAAAACCTGGTATTCTGTTTCTGACTTCAGCATACCCAAAATGTCAAATGGCTAAAGGCACACGCCTGTGTGTCTACCCGTGTGGGCAAAATAAGGCTATTTACCAAGCCTATTTGCCGCCCTTACTTATGCAACCTACACAATAATATCCAAAACCTATACCAGACTATATCAACAACCAAATCAGCCTCAATAGACCATATCTCATTTAATCACAAGACCTTATACAAAATAAATCAAATATTAGATTAAACTAACATGCTTGGACAATCAACCATAACACAATACTCAAAAGCTTAAGTCCTATACATGCCATAATCAAAATAGAAGATTTCAACTATACCGAGAGGCTTCAAAATATTAGTGTGACTGGCTTTCCCGACGTGAATGGTAATCATCAATCTACTTTGATGGCACTATAAGAAAGGAAAGGAAAGGAAAGAGGGTAGGCTTGGGAGCCTAGGAAGTACATATAGGCAAATAAAGTGTGAATAAATCATGTACTAATGATGACATATCATACTTCAAAATAAAAATGTAAATCACTTAAAATTCTTAATCATATTCTTCACTTTGTTCACAAATGCTCGTTACGTCCCATCACATGCTCAGCTCAAATCCCAAATTCAATGTACATACCTTATCGAAGTCTCATTAATTAAGCTTTCGAGTTACCCATTGAACGCTCAGGATACTTACGGATACACGAGGAGTTTATACCCAAGTGCCTTATAAGTCTAGTAGTCAAAATTACCACGCACTATGAAATGCTCTCATTTGTACTACTCACGGGCCTTTTTATTGAGTTAGTGCCCGAACCCTATAGTGTCATCATGTAATGTATGCTTATTGAGCTACTCGCGGGTCTGTACATTAGGTCAGCACCCAAACCCACGCTACATACTTCATTCATCTCATGAACTCAGACATTTCTCATGAGTTCAGACCATTCCTATTCTCATGGTAACCCCTTTTTGTATCCGATACTAAATTTAGGGTTCAACGGGGTTTCTTATATAACCGGATAGCATTTTACTTGCTTACGATGTACTTTATTCTCATAACACACCATTTACACTATCATGGTAATAGATGCCATTCGATCACATGAATACTATAGAGCAATTACACACATATATATATCATTCAATATACTTCAAAATAAACTTTAACAACACATTATTTACATATGTACTTACCTCGATACAAAATGATGAAAAGGAGTTCAATCTTCGTATACTTTGTTCTTACCCAGATCAAGACCCGAATCACGTTTCTCTGGATCTATATTAGAAAAATTCAATCATTCTATTAGCACAACAATCTAAACACTCGACAACGCATAATTGGGAAAAATACCCATTTCGCCCCTAGAATTTCACAAAATGACCATTTTACCCCTAGGTTCGGAAATCGATTTTTATCAAATTTCCTCATATCTTAAGCATAACTGAATACATTTTATAACTAGAATCATCCCAAATTCTCATTATTTCACTCATTTATCATTTATTTTACAACTTATGCAAAATGGTCCTTTTAGGTGTTTTCAAGTTAACACCTTTCACAAAAATTATTTCTAACATACCCAATACTCATATTCTTCCATAAAATTTCAGAAAATACCCTAAATTTTATCATGGAAAAACCCTAAAATTTCTGCCATTTTGCAAAATAGTCCTCCTTTTTGAAAGCTTATGTTTCAAGGGTCTTAAAAATGTAGAAATCATTAACAAAGAACATAAAAATCACTTACTTGTGAGTCAACTAAATGACTGAAATTTTTTGAGCTTCAAACCCCCTTTCATGGCTGATATTTTCGATGGAAAGAGATGAGAAGAAAAGAATTTTACAACTTTTTCTATTTTATTTCTTTTTAGTCAAAATAAGCCACCTAACACACCAAACCTCAAAATTTTGTCTCCTCTAGGACTCTATGGCCGGCCAAGTACTCTTAAGAGGGTCTAATTTCCTGTAAAATACCTTAAATTTAAGTCTCATGGCAATTTAACACCCTTAGCTATCAATCCAAAACTTTTGTACCTTATGCGACTTAATCTTTTCTCGCAATTGGGCTCACAATTGTTAAAATTAATGCATCAGAATTGTTATACACTCATATAAACATGTTATGACTTTAAAATAATATTTAAAATTATTTATTGGCCTCAAATTTGTGGTCTCGAGACCACTATTTCATCTAGGCCCTAAATCGGACGGTTACATTACCCAAATAAATCGGGGTTTAGAATTTGTTACGAACTCTCGTGTTTTACTTTCTGTTTGGCATGATTGGGTGGATTAGCTCTTACGAGCTTCTATTCAGTTTTTAGGAGCTTCTATTCAGCTTTCGAGCTTCTGTTGGCGTATTCGGAAGGACCAGCTCTTATGAGCTTCTGTTGACGATATACTCTTATCTGTAAGTCAATCTTCGAATGGAAAAATTTTGGTAAGGTGATTTATTTAATGAATTTGAAAGACATGTTATTTATTTTTGTATTGATTTGAATACGAATGTATTTATCGATTGAAGTTGTGAATGACAAAGAGTTGTCACTGATGGTTTTTTATTATTATTTGATTTATTATAATTAGTTCGTAAGATTTTTGTTTATCTCTTTGAACTTACTAAGCTTCATTAAGCTTACTTGTGTTGTTTAATGTCATTGTAGATTTCCGGAAGGTTGGACGATCTACTCAAGTCACACTATCCAGCTTATCTCGGTAGTTTTTGAAAAGTTAAATTCGGATTATATGGCATGTATAGGCTCTTGTGCTATTTTGGTTAATGTTTGACTTATGTAAATGTTATGAATAATATTTTATGCAAATTACCAATTTGCAAAGGGTATGAGAATGAGGTATAGTTGTTATGCTAGTATGTGTGGCTTACATATATTTGATTTGTTGTGGTTGTGGTAACTGTGTTAGGTATTTTGATTTGGTATTGCTTGAATGAGTTGATGAATTGAATTAATGTGTATTTTGAGATTAAATTGTATATAATTGTGGTACCAATGAGGGTATGTTGGTTAGGCACATATTAGGTTGGTTTTGATGTGTTTTTGACCCAATTAATGTCATTTTGATTTTGTATTTTGGTTAGTATTTGAGTTTTTTAAGGTCCAAGCAATTTGATTATGTTTGTATTAATGTATGATTTGAATGATTTACTATTTTGTTGTCTTGTAATACTCCATAATCTTATTCCGATAACAGATACGGGTTAGGGGTGTTACAACACATTATTTGAGTATAAAAATTTAACTTTTTAGAGGCTTCACAATTACTTTTTGGGACATAAATTGAGCTGAGATAATCAGATTAAAAATTTGGTGTTGTCTATTTTCGATGTAATTATGGCAATGTTCTAAATTGCATAATTTTGTTTACTTTCAATTTAAAATATTACCTTCGCCTTAATTTGACAATCCTTCTCAAAAATATTTTTGTGTCAATTTTTAGTTTGGGAGGATCACTTTTTCTCTAAAAAAGTAGTAGCTTGTTTAGAAATGTTTTTGTCTCAAAAGTGCTTCTTAGAAACAATACTAAACACACCCTTTAAGTTTTACATTAGTAAACGTTGTAACACTTAACATTTGTACCAGTAACAAGATCGAGTGTGAGGTGTGACAAGGGTTGTGAGATGATTGCTTGAAAGAAAAAAATGAGTTAAAGGAAAAAGGAGATCAAAAGCAATGGTGGGGTCAGAAAATGACAAAAAAAAAATTGTAACAGCCCGTTTTTAGTCAAATCAGAACAGTAATTTCGGGACCACAAATCTGAGGTCAAAATATTTATTTTATTATTATTTTAATGTCTATAACATGATAGTATGATTGTATAAAAATTTCGTTAAGAAATTTTACAGTTTGAATGCTTAATTTGATAAAAAGGACTAAATCGCGTAAAGTGTAAAAGTTGTGTTAATAGCTAAATGTGTATAATAGCTATGGAACCTTAAATTGGAAGTCCTTAAATGGTAATTAGACCATTAGTATAATTAGTGGACTGATAAACCATAAAAGTGATGTAACAGCCCGATTTAGACCCTAATCGGAACGGTGGTTTCGGGACCACGAATCTGAGTCAGAAAAATATTTAAAAATTATTTTCTGTGTTTATTTTATGTGAATTTATATCTGTAAAATTTTCGTGATTTAATTTTTTCATTTAGATATCCAATTAAATAAATGACTTAATCACGTAAATTAAAAATTTGATAGTTAAAAGCATAAGGGCCCAATTGTTAGTGGCTTTCTAAATGGAAGCCTTTATGTTGCAATTAGCCCATTTGAAGAAAGGATGGACGGTAATGGGTATGTTATATATGATTTTATAATTTTATTACTAAGGTTATAATGGTAAAATAAGTAATAATAAGTATATAATAAAACATAAAATAAGAAAACATGTTCATATTATTATTTTCATGATCGAAACACTAATAAGAAGAAAATAAAAGAGAAAGCTACGGTTTGGCACTTACTCAAGCTCAATCAAGATCAAGAACCAAATAAATCGGATTTGGATCGGGGGAAAACGAAAGTTGTCGACTAGTTGCCCTGTTCCGTTTTATAATGTCCGAGGTAAGTTTATAAGTAAATAGACGTGTCTAATTATAGTTAAATGCTAAATATATATGCTGGTATGCAAAATATGAATTTATTTATGCTAATGCCGAATGTGTATAAGCTTGGTAACCATGTTTGAGCATTCTTTTCAACCGAGTTACGACGTCCGAAAGCCCCGTATGAACCTTAGGAATAACTAGGATACATATGTCATGACATAGGATTTCGATATATGTGTGCGAGTAAGACCATGGCATTGATATGTGATTCCGATATATGTGTACGAGTAAGACCCTGTCTGGGACAGTGGCATCGATATGTGACTACATGTAAGACCACATTTGGGATGTTTGTAATACCCGAAAATTTTTACAGTAAGATATTATCCTTGATATAGTAAAATAAGAAAATAAAGTGACAAAAAGGAAAATTTTGAGTTGTGTCAACCTTGGGAAGTATATTATGATATATTAATTCAAGAAAGGACTAAATTGTAAAGATGAGAAAAGTCTTGTTGCACAAGAGTAAATACACAAAATTTGAGGGGTTAAAGTGTAAATATGAAAAATTTGAAGGACCAATAGTGCAAATATTTTAAGGGTAGAATGATCTAGAAACTAAGGAAAATGGATGAATTAGGACCAAATTGAATAGGTGAAAAATTATGAGGGATTAAATAGAAATTTTACCAAATTAAGTGATGACTCAAGGATGGAATTCTAAAAGATCATGAAGGGCAAAATGGTCAATTAGTAAGAGAGAGAATTCTAGAATGTAATGATTATGTTAATGATATTTTAAATTAATTAATTAGATAAATATTATTTTATTAATATTTTAATGAGATATTTATTATTATTTATTTAGTATATAAGGAAGGAAAGATGAAGAATTCTCATCATCTTTCCATGCATGCAAACTTTAGAAAAGATAAAAAGAAAGAAAGTTTTTTTTTCTTTACAATTTGGTCCTTCCACCAAATATTTACTATTTTTACCTAGAAATCAAAAGAATTTCCATAGCTACCATGAAAGAAAAATGTTAAGGAGACTATGGGGAGTTAGAATGTCAAATTGGATTTAAGGAATAGAAGCTAGAGGAGAGAGAAAATCAAATTAAAGACTGGAATCAATAGAATAAGGTAAGTACATCAAGATTTTAATATATTTTTAAGTTGTTATTGTTGAGAAAGCATGGAAATGATGTTATAGTAGAGTTTTCTTACATAAGGTTCTATGTTCTTGATATGTTAGTGAAAAGAAAATAAGAGAAAGTGATGAGAAATAGTGTAGAAAAAGAAAATAAGGGTGTTATAAACATGGTAATTAATATCTTGCACTAAAACAGTTTTGGACAGCAACAGTAGTCTAACTTTGAAAAATTATAAAAAATTGTAGAAATATAATTATAGGATGAATAAAATATGAAATTAAAGCTTATTAAGTCTAGTTTCTTATAGAAGAAATTATGTAAGCAATGAAATTTTAAATAATGAGATATAATAAATTTTATGAGACAAGATCAGAATGATTTCGGGTTCCCCTGTTCTGATTTTGGAAAATTATAAAAAATTGGATAAAAATAATTAGGGGCTTAAATTTATATTTTTAGAAACCTGAATGAGTCTATTTTCAATAGAAATAAACTAGAACATCATTCAAATTCTGTACAAGGAGATAATTAATTTTTAGTGAAGAAGGGTTAGAACTATCAAACAGCAGAACATGGATAATTTTAAAGAATAAACTGTACTTATTGGCTAAACAAAAAATTCTGAAAATTTTATGGTAAGAAGATATATGAGTCTAGTTTCATGAAAAATTAACAGATTTTAATTTTGAGTTCTATAGCTCCAGATATAAATAATTTAGTGACTATGACACAAATGAATAGTTTGAATATTCATAAAAGTAAATAATAAAAATTATAGATAATGTTACTTACAAGTGTGTTATATACATTAAGGATGTGAAATGGAGAGGAGGAGGAGGAAAAATATGTATGAATATTCATCTAGCATGACTAATTTGCATGTTTTAGGCTCAGGGACTAAATTGAATAAAAGTTAAACTTTATGGGAAATTTTGTAAAAATGACAGAAATGACGAAATTGCATGAAATGGATTATTTTATTATATAAATTACAAAATTGAATGAAATTATCAATTTAGTTCAAGATCGGGGGAAAACATGTTTTAGTGATTAAATTGAAAAGTGTTGAAATTATGAAAAATTCTGATATTTTATAGAATTCATGGACTGTCATCAATATGTATGAGAATAATTCAATATGTATGAGAATAATAGCTGGAAATAAGGATTAAATTGCAAGAATTTTATTTTCCTGACCCTAAGGATGAAATCGTCATTAATTAAAAGTTTAGGGATAGAATGGTAATTTTACCTAGAGCATTAATTAAATGCATTAGAATATGAAACGAACGAAAATGATGAACAAATTTATTTATAAAGATCTGGATGACTCAAATACGAGACTTGATCGTGGAAAAGAAAAGATATCAGATTAATGAAATTATAAACACAAACAAGCAATGAGGTAAGTTTGTGTAACTTGAATTGTATTTTTAAATACTTGAAATATGTGGTTATGTGATGAAAATATGATTTGAATGTTCAATTCATGATAATTGATGAAATATTGATAATACTCGATATAAATTGAAAATAAATCCCGGTTGAACGGAATGAAATTCAATGGATCATTGGAGAAGGAATTGACGGTAAAAAAAGGATCTAGCCCGGACGGGTGATCCTATCCTGATATAGCCCTCCCAAAGAATATGTGGAAAATGGATTTAGCCCAGATGGGTAATCTAAATTAGGGTCTGAATTTAGCCTGGACTGGTAATTCAGATCCAAGCTTATTAGAGTAATTGTCGTTGCAGGGGATTTAGCCTGGATAGGTAATCCCGACAATACTCTATGAGTTTATATTATAGGGATTTTTAGCTCGATGGTAATCCCATTTGTAAGGATGAGGTTCGCGGGAGTGTGCTTTCTGACATGATATGAAATGTGTAAGACCATGGTTGAAAGATACCATGGCAATGTGACATGAAATGAATAAGACTATGGTTGAAAGATACCATGACAACATGATATGAAATGAATAAGACCATGGTTGAAAGATATCATGGCAATGTGATATGAAATGAACAAGACCATGGTTGAAAGATACCATGGCAACATGACAGAAAGTGAGTAAGACCATAGTTGAAAGACACTATGGCATCATGTCGAAGATAAATAAGATCGTGGATGAGAGAAGCTAAGACATCTGTTGAACAACTAATATTCAGGTAATATGTATCAAATGATGAATGGTTTTATGAATTGGTTATACAAAATGGTTGTATGAAATGTTTACAAGAATTGGTCATATGGAAATATTTGTACAAAATAGTTGTATGAAATAATTAAGAAGATAAATAATGAAATAAGTATAGGTACATGGAATTTAATTTATGTTAAGTTTAATATGGACTATTATCGAAATAAATATATATAAGATAGATGGAAATGATGGTGCATGAAATATTGATATAACGAAATGAATGATATATGCTTATGAAAAAACGGTAAGAGAATAATATGTTTTGTGACATGTACAAATATGATTATCTGTGATAGGTTGATATAAGGAAATTATGTAAGTTGAGGCTATTATTAAGCTCAAGAGTGATATGTCGAGAAAATAGGTATATCAATATTGAAATTATATGAAATATGTACAAGTATACTAACAATGTTGTTGTTTGATTCCTAGACAAGTGCCAAGCTATTGGTTAAATGGTAATATGTTTATTCATATGATGCATTGAATTGGTAAGTATTTAATTGAAATTTTTATTAAACAGTATGTAAATCCTAATAATGCCCCAAAACCCTGTTCCGGCAACGGATACGGGGTAGGGGTGTTACAACATTGGCATTGTACGATATGTGTGATTATCCGAGTGTCCTATCCAATTTTAAATGGTTCATTGGGCAAAGGTAAATCGTGATCGAATATGTAAAATGTGCTAAAAGGGCCAGGTATGATTTAGCTTGTTAGCTATCGGTAATAAGGTATGTATGTGACTTGAAAGTTGATAAGTTATATATGATGCAAAGGATAAATATACATGAATTAAACAAGTGTATTCGGTTTTGAACAAATGGTATGAATATTATGGAATTGATTTTTAGATATGCATATATATATGTGATCATGTATGTTTGGCCATATAAGAAGTATATGTACATGATGTGTACATGATGTTATAATTGGATTCTTGAGCTTATGTGAATACGCATATGTGTGTTTGATTATATAATGACATTTTAACTTAGAAAGTTGATTGGCATTCGGTTAATATGATATTGTGAGCATTCGGCCAAGGTAGAATTGTGCATGAAAATATAATTATTTGTCTCACTTGTAAGTTTGAAATTAAGCTTGGTAATGTTAACGTAACCCTGTTTAACTTAAAATGAGTTGATTATATCTTGGGAATTGTTTATTTGTTTATGACTTACTAAGCTATGATAGCTTACTCTGTGTGTTATGTTACTCTGTTTTATAAATTTTGGAGTCAAGCTACAAGCTCAGGGATTGTCAGCAAAGTTCATCACACTATCTAATATTTTGGTACCTCTATAAGTTAAACTCGAATTATGGCATGTATAGGCTGAAGTGTGTTTTGAATTGATGAATATTGGTTGTGTATAAATCCATGTGAAAACAGCTAATTAATATGTTTGAATTTAATTATGCTAGGTATAGCCTATGTTAATTATGGTTGTAAGTCGCATGTTGTGTATGCTTATTACATGAGGTAAATGTTACATGTTTGGACAATGAGTAATGACTTTGAAAGAATTGTGGCTGATTCGACTAGGATAATTCATAGATGAAATATACTTATGAACTTAGTAAATATGTTTTAAATAAGGTAATATTTATGGTTTGGTATCTTTGGATTTATGATTAGGTTTGAAAAGGGTAAAAGTTCATAGTGTTATATTTATTACTTGGGATGTAAATGTACGAATGGTGTGTGAATAATTGAATTCGGAATTAGTTAGTTGATCAATATGAAAGATGCATATTGATCAATTGTATTTCGGCATATATGTTCGCACAAATTGAGAAATGGTTTATATATGATTTATTGAGTAGGAAATGTAATATATAAAATGGACATATCATACGTTTTGGATTTAATTAAAGTCTTGATTATGTGCTTGCATCTAAATATGATTGTGGTTGTGATGGTGAGATACGTATGATCTTGGTAAAGTATACTATCATAATGATCATATAGAAATATATATGTTTGAATCTTCATAGGTGTGATTACATATATTATGCCTTAAATGCGACTTGTTATAATGATATATGCAAATGTGCTTAGGTATACATAAATGGTAAGATAGGTAACTTACTTATGGTATAGATACTTTCTAATATAATAAATGCATGTGATTATATATATATATATATATATATATATATAAACTTACTAGTTATTTATAAGTTTGCAATTTAGTTTAAATAACTTATGATAGTCGAATAGATTAGAAAATGAAATGAGTTTATTTATAACCGAAAGTTTGATATTACTTGGTATTAATATGTAAAATATATGAGGTTCGTATAAATCACTATACTAATGTTGCATATACGAAATTGTTGTTGTATTATGTTTTATATTGTTACATGTGAACAATATGACTAAATATACAAATGATATAAAATGTTCAAATTAAGAATTGTATTAGTTTATGATTTAAATCTTAGTCAACTCTCAAGACATATTTATGTGATTATATAAATATTTTATAATTAATTGTTTGGAATCGTGTTTTGTTCTGTAATGCTGTATGACC
Organism: Gossypium longicalyx; assembly: GCA_025698465.1. Classification (NCBI taxonomy): domain Eukaryota; kingdom Viridiplantae; phylum Streptophyta; class Magnoliopsida; order Malvales; family Malvaceae; genus Gossypium; species Gossypium longicalyx. The sequence goes on along the minus strand of CM047006.1, from coordinate 13,004,374 downwards.
CTATTCTGGCGACGGATACGGATTAAGGGTGTTACAAGTGACATGTTTTAATCCCATGCTTGGCATGTTTTTAGATGATTTATTATGTGAATTAGTGAATTTGATGCTCCCAATCCTTTAAATTTATGTTATCATACTTAAGTGAACATAAGGAAGTGAAAGGAGTGAAAAACGGGCCAAAATCAGACAAAAAGAGCTATTTTTAGGAACCACACAGCCTGGGCACTTCCACACAGGCTGGCCACACACGCCCATGTGCCAGCCTGTGTCGATTTCGAACCCTGCTTCTCTTTTACGCTGAAAAACCCAATTTTTAGGGTTTCTAAGCATTCTAAAGTTTATAAATACCTATTAGAAGAGGACTAAAAGAGAGCACGCAGAGTAGATTGAATAAAAGACTCGAAGAACGCTAATGGATTCAACTCAGAAGTAGGATCTCCTTCAAGATTGAAGATCTCCATTCAATTTCTCTAGAAGTTTTGGGGTTTCTTTATGTCTTGTTATTTTCCTTATTTTTACATGTTTTCCTTCCAAATTATGAACTAAATTCTCTAGATACATAGGGTAGATGAAACCTTTGATAGATTTTATTATTTGATTTTCAGAATTACATGATAAATACTTGTTTCTTGTTCTCAATTATGTATGCTTAATTCTTGCTTTAATATTTTCAGGATATTAATTCAAGTGTGATGTGCTTATTTCAGTGAAGCAAAAGTCTTTGTTTAAGAGTAGATCTGACATAATTGAGTGGAGTTGCATGCAATCCTAGAAATACGATGACATAAATCTACCGGATTAGAGTCAAATCTAATAGGGGAATCCATAGATTGAGTTAATGCGATAATAGGGATTTTAATTAGAAAGAGCTTTCAATTAATCAACCTAGAGTCAGTTGTTCTTACTCTCGAAAGAGATATTAACATAATTTAGTGATTTCTACAGATCAAAGCAAGTGAATAAATCATTTAATTCAGATTTAGAATAATAGGTGAAGTCTAGGTGGATTCTTTCTTGGGTATTATCTTTATAATTAGTCTTCTTCAAATATTTTCTCAATTCACTCTCTATCGCGTTCTTAGTAATTAGTTTAGATAATTTTAAATTAAAAACACCCCCTTTAATTATAGGCTAGATAATAAAAAATAGTAACTACTAGTACTTTTAGTCCTCGTGGATACGATATTCCCGACTCACCATAGCTATACTACTATTCTATAGGTGCACTTGCCTTTGTCGTGATTTAATTAGTTAAGTGACTCATCAAGTTTTTGGCACCGTTGCTGGGGACTATGATATTAGGAACACTAGATTTTTATTAATTTAACCATTTTTATTTTTATTGCATTTTTTTAGTTTAATTTTGTTTTCTAATTTTTCTTTTATTTGCTTCTAGCAGGCTCCTTTAGTATATGACTAGAAGAAACCCGTCAGGGCCTTTAATATTCGATAGTGAGATTGAAAGCATAGCTCGCAGAAACCGTAGAGAAATAAGGCAGAATCGACAGAATATAGTGGAAGTGCAAGAGGACATCGTTAATATTACTGAGGAGATGGCTGAAAATCAGAATAATCAATTACCTCCTGTGGTTGCCGCAAATCATGCTCCTCTTACTATGTACGATTATGCCAAGCCCAATTCAATTGAGGTTGAATCGAGTATTGTGAGACTTGCTATTACTGCGAATAACTTCGAACTAAAGCCGAACACCATTCAGATGACCTAACAATTTGTTCAGTTTGATGGTTTGCAAGATGAAGATCCAAATACTCATTTGGCTAACATTTTGGAATTCTGTAACACTTTTAAGATTAATGGCGTTTCTAGTGACACCATTCGCTTTCTGTTGTTTCCCTTCTTATTGAAGAATAAGGCTAAACAGTGGTTGAACTCCCCACCACGAGGTTCTATCACTACATGGGAGCAAATGACCGAAAAATTCTTATTGAAGTATTTCCTGCCGGCTAATGCAGCTAAGTTGATGAATGATATCTCTTCCTTCATGCAAATAGATTTAGAGACTATATATGATGCATGAGAAAGGTATAAGGACTTATTGAGAAGGTTCTCTCACCATGGGTTACCTTTATGGCTACAAGTTCAAACTTTCTACAACGGTTTGAATCCCTTGACTAGGTAATTGATTGATGCAGCCACTAGTAGGACTCTGAATAATAAAATGCCTGAAGCGGCTTATGAGTTTATAGAGGAAATGTCACTGAATAATTATTAATGGCAAGTCATGGGAACGAAGCTGATGAAAGCAACCGGTGTTTTTAACGTAGATGCGGTCACCATGTTATCAAATCAGGTAAAACTTTTGAATAAAAAGATTGATGGTTTATATGGTTCTACACAGATACATCCGATGATGCAATGCGATACGAATAGAGGAGGGATGAACAATCCAAAATGTCTATTCTACAACCCTAGCATAGAAAACGAACAAGTTAATTATATGGGTAATAATTCTAGACCTCAGAATAATCCCTATAGTTACACTTATAATGTAGGTTGGAGGAACCATCCCAATTTCTTGTGGAGTGGTCTAGGAAATCAGAGACCAAAACCCCCTCTTAACTTTCAACCACCTTACCAACAAGAGAAGAAGCCAAACCTTGAGGAGATGCTAACGAAGTTTATTTCGGTGTCAGAAACTCGTTTCCAAAACACCAAAACCACACTTAAAAATCAACAAGCGTCGATTCAAGGACTCGAGAACCAGATATGTAACACCCCGTACCCAAGACCGTTGCCGGAGTCGAACACGAGGTGTTAACAGACTTAATTCATTGCTTAAACAGCTCAAACAATTTAATTTTAGAAATTCCAGACAAACTGGCTAACTGCGTCACAGTCGCTTAAAAATTCATATCTCGAGTTCTAAAACTCAAAATCCAATTCCGTAAATTTTCCCTGAAACTATACTCATATATCTATTTACTAATTTTTTTCTAGAATTTTTGGCTAGGTCAATTAGTACAGTTTATTAGTTAAAGTATCTCCTGTTTCAGGGTTTGACTGCTCTGACCTCTGTGTATTATGAATCAGATATCTGTCTGTACAGAATTTCAATGACTATGAAGTTTGTTTCTCTTAAAACTAGACTCAATAAGAAATCTGTGCATATAAATTATGACTTCTAGTTATTTTTATACAATTTATGGTGAATTTCCAAATTCAGAACAGGTGGTCCAGAAATCGCTCTGGCCCTTTTTCACAAAAATTTAAATATCTCATAAAATATAACTCATATACCTGTTTTGTTTCTTCCATATGAAAATAGACTCATAATTCTTCAATTCCATGTTTTATTCATCATCTAATTATATCTCTACAATTTTAATGATTTTTCAAATTCACGTCACTACTGCTGTCTGAATCTATTTTATGGTAAATTTTACCTATTTCATGGTTTCCATGGATTAACTAGCAATTTGACATACATAACACCAAATATGATCATAATTAGCCATTCCAATGGCTAATCATTACCAAGCATTTTTATACTACTCAATAACCATATCATAAGACCATATATACAAAATGATTATAATGCTATACATGCCATACTCAAAATATACAAGCCATTATGCCAAGATGGTATACGGATAGTGTGAGCGTGCCTCCGACCGTTTCTGATTTCAGAGTTGGCTTGTCAACACTACAAGGAATGAAAAGAAGGGAGTAAGCATAAAATATTATTAAGTTCACATGCAAATAGCAAGTAACATAACCATATAAGCAAACATAAAACATCATTTGCATAATCATCACCAAGACATTCATATCATATTTTCATTTATCATCTTACCATATTGTTGTTATATCGATTTTTCAACCCGAGGGTTAAGTACATACCTGTTAAAAGTATCCATTTCACAAAACTTACCAATACGTCCCTTTCATCTTGAGTATTCCTCCATTTGAGTAGAACTTTACCCCGCTGGACACATCGGAATATAATTCGGGTACATGGAAAGTTTGCACATAAGTGCCACATATGTAGCCAAGCTACTATGTAACCCGCCCATAAGCGAACTCGGACTCAAATCAACGAGCTCGGGAATTCGCATCCATAAGTGAACTCGAACTCAACTCAACGAGCTCGGATGCCTAGTTACATTTCACGAACTCGGACTCAACGAGTTCGGACATTCGCATCCATAAGTGAACTCGGACTCAACTCAACGAGTTCGGATGCCCAAATATCCCAGTGACATGTCACTTGTATCCTAATCCATTCCTAAGGTTCACGGGACCTTTTCCCAATCATGTGTCTCAACCATCTTCTACGGAATACCGATACCGATACTCGGTAGTATTTCACATTTTCCAAGTATATCACATAATTTGACATATTATCAAACAATTATCACGAGTATAATATTTCATAATAATTATCATATCATTTAAATAACATAAAAACATTTAAAATAATAACCATGTTACCAACATTTACATATGAACTTACCTAGTATGCGGAAATGGCTACTTTTACCATTTCGTCCACAACTTGGTATTTTCCCCATTTTAGCCCGAATTTCAGTTTTCCTTGCTCTATCATTTAAAATATAGTCTAATTAGGACTCACATTATTCAAATTGACCCAAAATCATATTTTGGAAAAATTACAATTTTGCCCCTAAACTTTTGCATATTTACACTTTTGCCCCAAAGCTCGTAAATTAAACTTCAGCCTATTTTCTTATGTTTTATGACATACTGGTCATTTTTCCCTTCTATGGCAACATCAAATTCTCACTCTAACATGTACTTATGACTATTAGGTATTTTTACCGATTAAGCCCTTTTGCTCGTTTTCACTTAAAACCGAGTAGCACAAGTTGTCTAACATAATTTAAAACCTCATATTCTATCATAAAACACCAAAATACACAAATTTCAACTATGAGTATTTTTCCAAATATAAACCCTAGGTTAAATTATTGCTAGCATAAGCTAAATCGAGCTATCGGGACTCCAAAAACGTAAAGAACTTGAAAAACGGGGCTAGACTGGACTTAAAATCGAGCTTGGAAGCTTGAAAAACCCTAGCCATGGTTTCTCCTTGCTATATTCGGCCATGGGGTTGAAGATGAGCAAAATTGGCTTTTAATTTTGTATTTTAATTCATTTTACCCCTAAATGACCAAAATGCCCTTACTACTAAACTTTCCAAAAATTCCATCCATGTCCAATTTTTGTCCATAAACTTAGAAATTGGTAAAATTGCTATTTAAGGCCTCCTAATTAATATTTCAAAAAAATTTCATACTAGAAACTTCTAGAATGCAAGTTTTGCAAATTATTCGATTTAGTCCCCAACTTCAAATTAAGCATTTTATGCATAGAATTTCTTCACAAAATTTTCACACAATCATGAAATCATATCATAGACATCAAAATAATTATAAAATAATTATTTCTATCTCGGATTTTGTGGTCACAAAACCACTATTCCGACTAGGCCCAAAATCAGGATATTACAAGATAGGTCAGCTTGCTGAGCTGATTTCAGAGAGACCACAAGGTAGCTTGCCTAGCAACACCGAAACTAACCCAAGAGAGTAGCTTCATGTAATTGCGGTTCGAGATGAAGAAGGGTTAGTTGAATCGGAACCAGAACTAAGGCAAGAAAGTGTGGTAAGTCAAGGTAAAGTTGAGGTGAGCCACAGTGAACAAAAACTGGTAAGTAAGGAGTATAAATCTCGTGTGCTATATCCAAATGCGGCAAAGAAAGACCACACAAATGAACAATTTGGTAAATTTCTTAAACTTTTAAAAGAGTTTCATATTAACTTACCGTTTATTGAAACTCTTTCGCAGATGCCTAATTCAGTTAAATTTCTAAAGGAGCTTTTGGCAAACAAATGGAAGTTAGATGATTAGTCGCATGTGGAGCTAAATGCAGTTTGCTCAGCTATTTTGCAGAATAAACTACCCAACAAATTAAAAGATCCAAGGAGTTTTAATATTCCTTATTTAATTGGTAGTTTAAATGTTAATAATGCTTTGGCTAATTCTGGGGTAAGTATTAATGTCATGACCTCTAAATTGTTTAAGCAACTAGGTCTTGGGAAGCCCAAACAAGCTAAGATGAGTATTCAATTAGAAGGTAGAACCATTAGATTTCCTAGGGGTATTGTTGAAGACGTTCTTTTCAAAATTGACAAATTTATATTCCTAGTCGATTTTGTTGTCTTAGACATGGATGAGGATAGTGACGTACCTTTAATTCTAAGTCGTCCCTTTTTAGTAACTACTAGAACTATCATTAATGTTGGTACAAGTGAATTGATACTTCGTGTAGGTGATGACACAATCACTCTCCAAGCTCGTGATTCTGCTAAGATATTTAGTAATCGAGATGATTATATGAGTTCTGTTAATAAATGTAACCTTGTGGCTCAACCTTCTTTGCAGGAAATCTCTCGGAAAAACATGATAGAGCCATGTTCTAGCTTATGCAACAAAAACAGAAAAACTCATGAAGAACGAATGCTGCAAATCAATAAACTAGACGAATGGTGGACACATGTTAAGGAGAACCTAAGAATACACGATGCAGAACTAAAGCGACGCCATGACGAGCATAAGGATAAAACAAACCAATTTAAGGTTGAGGACCAGGTACTGTTATTAGATAAAATGGACCATCGAATTGCCACTGTAGAGCTTAATGCAAACGGAGAAACTCCTTTTACGGTATTGAATGTCTTCCCATACGGTACAATCAAGGTAACTCATTCTAAATTAGGCACTTTTAAGGTAAATATTACTCGACTCAAACTTTATTTGAATAAAAGAATTGACAGCGAGAAAGAGAAGTCTCGACGCTGCGAACCACCGTGACCGTACGAACACGAGGTAAGCCGAGCTTAGACTTTAAATAAGCGCTTCTCGGGAGGCAACCCGAGTGCTAACACTGCTAATTTCTTAATTTTATATCATAATATTTTTTAAAATTAATTAATAAAAAAATGTGTTTTTGACCTGCACAGCCTGGACACACGAGCGTGTCTTTGGCCGTGTGGATCTTGGGACTTAATTTTTCCGAAAATCAACAGAAACACGACCTAAAATAGTCCACAAATACGTGTGACATGGTCGTGTGAAACTTAGAGCTAAAATTTTCAATTTTAAAACAAGTCAGAAAGTTACATGGGCAAGGCACATGGCCGTGTGCGAGAAACGGCCACTCCACACGGGCATGTGGGAAGTCACATGGGCATGGGAGAAGCGAATGAGATTGCACACGTGCACAACAAGGCCTGAACACACAGGCGTGGCCAAGGCCGTGTGAAAATTGGGCGTGTAGTGTTAAAACGCACACGGGCTCAACAAAGGCCATATAATAGCCTAATTTTTAGTGGTGTCGGAAACAGTGATTTGATATCACTAAATCCGACAAGTGAGTTCAAAGATTTAATAAAATAAAATATATGAGACAAGTGAGTTCAAAAACAATGTATGGAGACCTCGAATTCATAAGCCGAGCCATAAATATTTTTAAAAATATTTATAGAGTGTTATGGAGTTAGTATTAAAGTTTCGTTAGGAAATTTTAACGTTTTGATAGTTAATTAATAAAAAAAGGACTAAATTGTAAAAGATGCAGAGTTCATTTAAATGATTAAATTGTTCAAATAATAAATAGGAAGTATTTAAAGAGCAATTTGGCCTAAATTTAAATAGGCTGGACGGCAGAGACAAGAAAATTAGCAAAGGAACAATGTGAACAAGGGGCAAAATTAGAAATTTTGTAAAATTAAACTTAAAAATTGAAATTTCATGAGAAATCTAGACATTTTCTCCTTCAAAACTTCAAAAAAATGCACTAGGAGAACCTTGAAGTTAGTTTTTCATATTTTTTTACCATTTGAGTTCAATTCTTGCTTTTTCTTTGAAATTTTTATGTTTTTATGACTTTTACAATTAGGTCCAACTAATCAATTCATTTGTTTTTGATTCCATGAGTGATTCTGAAAGTTACTATGAATGAGTGCTGGAAGTTTATGATGAATTATCATGGATTTGAAGCTTTAATTTCATTATATGATGATTTTATTAGGTGATTTTAATAGAAAATGATTTTTAGGACTTAATTGTGAAAAAATTGTGAATTAGGGTTTGGTGTTGAAATAATGTGTATCAAAGGCTGTATAGTAGCTTAAAATAATTAGATAAAGTGTTAATTGAGAAAAATTAGCTTAATTGATGGGAAAATTAAGCAGAGACTAAATTATAAAAACTATAAAGTTTGCGGTAAATTTGTAATTTCAAAAATTAAAGGGTATAAATTGTGAAGTGAAATGAGACTAAAATATGTGTGCTAATGAATGAATAATTTTATATTATAGATCAAGAAATCGAAGATAAACGAGGAAACAAAAAAGTAATAGAATATTCCCTGAATTTCTACAATTTTTGCAAATTAGCTAGGTAAGTTCATATGGTTGAATTTTGTGATCTATTATATAAATTAGAGATTATATAATGTATTATTTCATATCTCTGTTATGGAATTATGATTACTGTGATAAAATAAAATCTGAAGCCAAATTTCAAATTGAGTAGAACGCTGGATAGAGTACAATAGTTCAGTGATAAGTGTAGTGACAATTGATGAATTGACAGATAAAATCATGGTATAACCATGACAAAGTGAAAATGTAAGACCATAGCTGGGTTATGGAATTTTAGTGAAATGTCTATAACTAAACTATGACACAATAAACGTAAGACCATGGTTGGACCATGGCAGTAAGTGTATATGTATAAGACTATAACTGGGTTATGGCATCATGAGTGCAAGAACATATCAAGGCCATGGCAGTAATTGCTAAAGATCATAGTGGGATTGTGATATCAAATAAACGATGTACTCAAATCCGTAAGACGTTCTCTAATTTGACAAGGTTTGGTAAGTGTTACATGAAATAATATGATAGAACATTAATAGAAATTGAAATTAAGCTCAATTAGTGAATTCATCGTTTGCCATTGTGAGTGACAGGAAATGTTAGTGAAATGTTAGATAAATGATTTATTAAAGTATGACCGGTAAGATTTTTTTTTAAGCCTATGAACTTACTAAGCTTCTATAAGCTTACTTGTGTATATATTATTCTTTGTAGATTAACGTGAGATTGGAAGATCAGACCAACACATTGGGCCACACTATCTAGATTTTCTCTAGTAGATTTTGCAAAGTACCTTACGGTTTATATGGCATGTATAGGATTGGAAAAGAGCTATATTTGAGATATGGGTGTGAAAGTCTTATATATATATATATATATATAGTAGTTTTTAGTATTCGATAGATAAAATTAATATAGTATGTTTATGCAATTTGGGTAATGTGGTTATAAATTATGCTTAAAATATGTTTAAAATATAAATTATTGACTTGAATTGGTCGATTGGTTTGGATATATTGGTGTGTACAAGTGTTATATGCAAGTACATTTTGAAAAGGGTGAGAAAAGTGGCATTGGAATGACCTACTTTTGTCCACATGGGTACACACAAGGGCCTGTGACACACGGCCTGCCACATGGGTATGTGGTTTGGCCGTGTGTCCCTTGTATCTTAAATTCGAGAAACAAAATGCTCAGGATTGAGCACACGGGTAGAGATACGAGCGTGTGTCTCAACTGTGTGTGCCACATAGCCTAGAACACGGATGTGTGTCTTGGCCGTGTGAAAATTGCACCTTAATGTTTTATAAGTCAGAGAGTTACACGGGTTGGAGATATAGCCGTGTGACCTGTGTCACTTGGCTGTGTGAGCCACACAGCCTACTCACACGGGCGTGTGATCCCTGTACATGAGAAAAAATTTAGAATTTTGCGAAAAATTCTTTGAGTTTCAATTTAGTCCTGACTTGATTCTATTGTGTATTTTGGGCCTCGAGGGTCCATTTAAGGGACATTAGAATTAATTTTGGAAAATGAATAGTAACTGTCATAATAATGTTCAAATATTCTGTAAACTCCAGTAATACTCTATAACTCTGTTCCCACAACGGATAAAGGTTACGGGTATTATAGGGCACACGGGCGTGTGACACGATCGTGTGGCCCAACACGGGCCTAACACAATTGTGTCACCTCTTTAAAAGAAAACCCTAATTTTCTTTTTTACTTTTGTCTTGTTCTTCAACTAATCCTCTCCTTAGCCGCCGCTCTTAATTCCTGCCATTTCTCCGACCACCGTCTTGCCCCACCGGTCAAACCCTAACCTCCTTATCCTTTCTCTTCTTTCCCTTATTCAAACTACTACCCCACTCTTCCCCCTCTCCCTTGCGCGTGTAACCCAGCCCCCACGGCGCATCTCCCTACGCCTCCCATCAAGCCGCTCGTGCACCACCCCCGACCGCCCCTTCTTCCAGCCCCGACCAGCCACCCAAGCTTCTTCCTTCTTTTTCTTTTCCCTTCTTTTCTCAACCCCCACTTCCGCATGAACAACCCCTCACCTACATTAAGCTTACCTTAGAGTTCTACATGACGTTTCTGGTACAGCAGGTCATGACGACTCATGACGAGCTAGACACCATTACTTTTCGACTCAGTGGTTTGGTGTGCCATATGAGCGTCCTCAACACTCACATTTTTCGGCCAGATGTCCCCGCAGGGAATCTCAGGCATGATACACATGAGGTTGATCGAACGGTATTGTGGAGTGGATCCCTCTCAGTATCGACTTGTAATGCCCCAATTATTTTAAGAAATAATTGCATGCCAAATCATCATATACTTCCAGCACATATTCATAGCAACTTTCAATTTCTTTCATATAATCAAAAACTAATGAATTCAACAAGTGGACCTAGTTGTAAAAGTCACAAAAACACAAAAATTTTAAGAAATAATAAATAATTAAACTTAATTGAAGTAAAAATATGAAAAACCAGCTTAGGGGAACTCTTCCATGGTGTTTTTTCAGATGAGAATGCAGAAAAATAAAGAGAAATCTAGATAATTCCACTTTAGTCCTAACTTTATCAAGTAAATTTTGTAATTTTCCAATTTTGCCCTTAATTCTCCTTATTTTCTTGCTGATTTCATGCCCTTGCCGTCCAGCCCAAATAGACCTTGGGTCTATTTACCTTTTAAACCCTCTTTGTTTTATCATTTAAGCTATTTAATCATTTCCCAAAATTTTGCATTTGATACAATTTAGTCCTTTTTATTTAATTAACTATCAGAACTTTAAAATTTCTTGACGAAACTTTAATAATAACTTATTAACACTCCATAAATATTTATAAAAATATTTATGGCTCGATTTAAAATTTCTGAGGTCTCGATACCTCGTTTTCGATTCTAATTATTTTAGTATTTATTTTTTGTACACTATTCACTATTTCAAAAATTTTCCTAACTTCACATTTAACTTATAATCACTAAATTAATAATATTTCCTACTCATTTTTCAGATTTAGTGATCTCGAATCACTGTTCCGACACCACTAAAAATTAGACTGTTACAACTCTCCCCCCTTTAGGGATTTTCGTGCTCGAAAATCTTATCAGAAGAAGTTGCTTTCAACACTCATGAAACATTTTTACTAACTTCTCAGAATCACAATTCGGTTTAACCTTGAATATTATTTATTTATTTATTTATTTTTCCAGTCACCTTTGAATTCTAGAATAATTGTTGGAACTTATTGTCAAAATTCTAATTTACCCTCTTAGGAACACATATACTTAGTCGATCCACAAATAAAAATTGTACTCTATGAAATGATCATCTGAGATATTTCTTTGTCAAATGATTAACCATAAACTAAATAACATTTTCTTTTCTGATGTTAATGACTATCCCAATTCGAAATCTATAGCCATTCTATCTCATATCACACTAGTATTATCACTGACTGCAATAATCCTAAATGCTCTTGATGTTCGGCTTACTTGCTAACAAATAGACATCTAAACTTGAACTCAAAAATATTATATACCGCTTTTGCAATCACTAGCACATATAACACACAAGAAGATAATAAAGATCTTGATAATTCCTCAGAGAAAGCCAGAAGAAAAACACTGCTTACCGACTCTGGACTTCATCATAACAAAGATAATATATTTCCCGCATGTATAAAATAAAATCATAATCAGTAGAAACGTAAGAGTAGTCTCATATAAATTTTTACCATTGACTTCATTGTAACATATTAGAATAAAATTCTAAAGAGATGAAGAAATACTGATCATAAACCGACCAGACCAACAGGGCTTTCGTCTAACATCATAATTAGCTAGCATTCTCACAACATAAGAACTCCATCAAAAACTGAACAACCACACACATATATCCGAGAATAAAAGAATATATATAATACCCAGAAAAGATCATCATATTCATTTCAACTATAGTTTTCACACACACAGACATCTTTACTACTCAATTATCATTTCTCTGACTAATTCTATCATCATGAACCCTGCATCATTTCATTCACTAACGAAAACCAATTCGGGAAAAAATTCAGTAAACACATACTTTAGACATCATATCTGAATAAGTCGATTAGCCGAGGTTAACTTTTTCTTTAACCGTGACATTTCGTAATTTGAATGATCTTTAAAATAATCTGATATTTTTTTTCAAAACTGTATTCACTTGTCAAACTATTTTTAACTCCGTCTACATTATTAATTATTCCACTTCTATACTCTTTAGTTTCACACTTGTGAATTATTCAACATAATTCTCATGAATTTTAGTTATAAAATACCATATTGATAAGGGGGTGAGGTCGTAAAGCCTCTAACTGGACTTTCATAAATACACACATATGACTTAGCATTTATCATCAACATCATATCCTTACAATTACATAATTCACTTCAAGCAAATTAACATATATAATTATGTTACACGAACTTTTCAATTATCCTTTTCAAACAAGTGTACTTAAACATACATTCCATGAATTTTGAGTAAGTTAGCATTTACTTAATCAAACAAGTCAGGCACATAATATCCTATGAATGTCACACAAACATAGATGCGCTCATCAAAAGATAAACTTCCATTTCATTTCACTTTTTCCATATTTCTCGATTTATGACTATTTCATTTCGTACCTCATCACATCCATATCATGAACTTTTCTTCATACCTTTCCAAGTTTCGACTCATCATAAACACATTCTTACTCAAACACCTCAGTGTCACTTTCAACACTTTATGAAATAGCTCGATTGAAAAGTATTTCTGTCTATATGTAAAACAAAGATTAGATCGGATCATACACATCACACTATCACAGATTTATATGACATGAATTTCTAGACACTTTACACATCTCATTCGTTCCGAGAATCGGCTAAACCGAAGCTCTGATACCAATAAATGTAACACCCCTACCCGTATCCGTCGCCAGAATAGAGTACGAGGCATTATCGAGAAGCACGAAACACTTACAGATAATTTAAATACATTTTCATAACAATTTGTTTCGATTTCATACTATTTCATATTTAAGCTTTTTGCACCAAAGTATTTAAGATATCATCTTTATGCAAATAGCACACATGAGGTACATAAATTCCATAATTATGAATGAACACATTTATCAAACATATTCCATGTTTTTATATATATCATAGTTTCATATTTCCATGTATCAATTACCATCACTTCCTCGTATTTCAGACAAATACGTGTAACAATTCATAAATATGCAATTCATTAACTCTTCCTACCAATCACGATTTTAAATTGCCAAATCACTTATTGGGCGCAATTTCAATGTTCACTAAAATCTATCATATAAATTTGGATGTACGTATTCATCAATAAATTCCATGTACAGATATCATCATCTCATATTTCCACATACATTTACTTTCCACATTTATGAATTCAAATAGCATATACAAGACATACCAATGTATTTCAAGTACGTTTTCATGATATTTTGTTTCGAACTCAGATTATTTCATACTAGAAGTTTTCTCATTAACTCATTTGGAATACCAATTCATACGGATAATACACTCAAGGCGTAGAAATATATAATCACAAATGAACTCATTCATCAACCAAGTTTTATGCTCATGTCTCATCAACTCGTATTTCCTTATATCACATAATTCCATGTAATACTTACCAAACTTTTTCAAATTAGTGAACATCTTACGGAATTGAGTACTTCGTTTTCTCGATGCCATAGTTTAACTATGGTCTTACACATCTTCACATAATGATGCCATAACCCAACTATGGTCTTACACATATTCATATATCGATGCCATAGCCCAACTATGGTCTTACACGAATCACATATCTCACTGATGCCATATCCCAGATATGGTCTTATACAGTAGCATATATCACACCGATGCCATATCTCAGATATGGTCTTATACGGAAATCACTTATCACTTGTCACTTGTAGTCGAAGCTACCACTATTCATCGATCGTGCAGCCGAGCTACCATTTTTCATCGATCGTAGCCGAGCTACCACTTTTCATCGATCGTGCAGCGAAGCTACCACTTTTCACTGATCAGGTAGCCGAAACTACCACTTTTCACTTTTCATTTGTCATTGGTCAGATAAGTGTAGCCAAAACTATCATTTATCACTTTCACTTATCCTTGATCAAATAAGTGTAGGCGAAGCTATCACTTATCACTTGTTGCCATGGTCCAACCATGGTCTTTTCCTTCAATTCATCTTGTCACTGAACTGAAATGCTCAATTTGATCATTTATTCAATTTTCATGCTTTTACATTATTCACGGTTTTATCATCAATACATATGAAATAACACATCATGGAATTCATAAAATTAGCAAATAATAACTAAAATTTAGCCATATAAACTCACAAGTTCAATTTTTCTATTATAACGATAATCATAATTTCATAATAAATATTCCAAATAAAACATTATATCATTTCTAATCCAACACTTATCGATTATAATCGGGCATGTGATCAATTTATACACGGTTCATTCATATATTTTTCCTCCTCCTCCTCTCCATCCACATCCTTGGTATAAATAACACACTTGTAAGTAATCTTATCCATAATTTTCACTAATTACTTATGTGAATATTCAATCTATCCACCCGTGTCATAGTCACTAAATTATTTATATCTAAAGATATGGAACTCCAAATTAAGGTCCGCTAATTTTTCCTGAAACTAGACTCACATATCTTCTTACCATAAAAATTTCATAATTTTTGGTTTGGCCAATTAATACAGTTTATTCATTGAATTCTCCCCTGTTCTGCTGTCTGACAGTTCCGACCCTTCTTCACTAAAAATTAATTATCTCCTTGTACAGGATTCGAATGATGTTCTTGTTTGTTTTTCTTGAAAATAGACTCATTCAGGATTCTAAACATATAATTTTAATCCCATAATTATTTTTATCCAATTTTTTATGATTTTACAAAGTTAGAACAGGGGAACCCGAAATCATTCTGATCTTGTCTCACAAAATTTATCATATCTCATGATTTACAATTCCATTGCTTACATCATTTCTTCTATAAGAAACTAGACTCAATAAGCTTTAATTTAATATTTTATTCATCTTCTAATTCCATTTATACAATTTTGGGTGATTTTTCAAAGTTATACTACTGCTGCTGTCCAAAACAGTTGTAGTGCAAAATGTTGATTTCCATTTTGCCCCAAATTTCACAATTCATACAATTCAGTCCTTACTCAATTAACCCCTAAATTAAGATAATTTTCTCAATTAATACTTTTACTAGACATTATAAGTTATTTCATAACTATTGAAATTTAGAATTTCCACATAAAACTCTAACTTCAAACTCTTTTACACTTAGGTCCCAAACATTCACTTTCTATTCAATTCTTTCAATAAAATCAACATATAAACAATTTAAAGCTCTAATTCCATGCCAAATCATCATATACTTCCAGCACATATTCATAGCAACTTTCAATTTCTTTCATAGAATCAAAAACTAATGAATTCAACAAGTGGACCTAGTTGTAAAAGTCACAAAAACACAAAAATTTTAAGAAATAATAAATAATTAAACTTACTTGAAGTAAAAATATGAAAAACCAGCTTAGGGGAACTCTTCCAAAAAAATATGAAAAACCAGCTTAGGGGAACTCTTCCATGGTGTTTTTTCTGATGAGAATGCAGAAAAATAAAGAGAAATCTAGATAATTCCACTTTAGTCCTAACTTTATCAAGTAAATTTTGCAATTTTGCAATTTTTCCCTTAATTCTCCTTATTTTCTTGCTGATTTCATGCCCTTGCTGTCCAGCCCAAATAGACCTTAGGTCTATTTACCTTTTAAACCCTCTTTGTTTTATCATTTAAGCTATTTAATCATTTCCCAAAATTTTGCATTTGATACAATTTAGTCCTTTTTATTTAATTAACTATCAGAACTTTAAAATTTCTTGACGAAACTTTAATAATAACTTATTAACACTCCATAAATATTTATAAAAATATTTATGGCTCGATTTAAAATTTCTGAGGTCTCGATACCTCGTTTTCGATTCTAATTATTTTAGTATTTATTTTTAGTGCACTATTCACTATTTCAAAAATTTTCCTAACTTCACATTTAACTTATAATCACTAAATTAATAATATTTCCTACTCATTTGTCAGATTTAGTGATCTCGAATCACTGTTCCAACACTACTAAAAATTAGGCTGTTACAACCTGGGATTGAGACTGGTCTCATGATCGAGTGGCTGGGGACGACGCACTGTCCCAAGCCATGTTGAGAATTTTGGAAAGGGTCGTTGGGCCCAATACTGGTACTGTAGGCTGTGGGTCGGTTATAGAATGACTCTGGTCCAATGGGGCTGAGATTTTTAGGGGTATTGCTAGAGTTGCCCTTAATGTGGCTGAATATTGGATTTAGGCCACTAGGAGGGTCATGAACGACCTCAACTGCACCCCTGAGCAGAAACTGAAAGGTGCGGTGTCTTTGCTGCGAGATGAAGCCTATCAATGGTGGCTTACTGTTAAAGAGGGAACTCAGCCCGACCGACTAACTTGGGAATTTTTCAAGGCTGCTTTTCAAGAAAAATACGTGGGCGCTAGTTATGTGGATGCCCGAAGGAGAGAGTTCCTTAATTTGACTTAGGGGGATAAATCAGTGGCTGGGTATGAGGTAAAATTTTTGCGATTAAGTAGCTATGCGCGAGGCTTGGTGGCAACTAAATATGAGCATTACGTGTGTTTTGAGGACGGCCTTAGAGATAGTCTTCAGGTTTTGATAGCTCAGTAGAGGGAGTAAAATTTTGTTGCGTTAGTGGATAAGGCAAAGATCGCCGAAGATGTGAAGTGTGCTGAGCGCCAGAACTGTGAGAAGAAAAATGGTAAAAATAAGAGGGATTCGGAGCCCTCAAGTTCATTTCAGAGGCCTAAAAAAAGGCTAGAGTTGATGGGCCAGTCAGAGTTGTGCCTCCTGTTGTTACTTTCGGGCAGCAGCCTTATGCTGATTGTGGGAGACGCCATCAAGGCGAGTGCTGAAAAAGGTTAGGGGCATGTTTGAGGTACAGATCTATATAGCAACGTATCAGAGATTGTCTACGGAGGGCCGATTAGATGCAAGCTACTGCTATGGGCACTGTTCAGCCACAGAGAGGTGTTCACCAGCCACCGAGAGGCCGTGGTCAGGTTAGGGGTGGAATTGGTATAGGCCGTGGTCGTGGAGCACTGGGCAAAGGTGCTGGTCATACTGAGACGTGACAGCCGGTACTGGTTTATGCTGCACGCCGCCAAGAAGACGAAGATGCCCTAGATGTTATTAAATTTTTTGTGTACCTTATACTGCATTGATAGATGTAGGATCTAGCCATTCCTATGTTGCTTGTACTGTTACTGAGAACTTGGAGATTTCGGTTGAAAATACTTCAAGTGGAATTATTGTATTGAGTCCACTGAGGCAGTCAGTCAAGGTTAATAAATTATTTAGAGACATCTCTTTAGATGTACAAGGGGTTATCTTTCTGACAGATCTAATGGAACTCCATTTTGGAGAATTTGATTTGATACTGGGCGTAGATTGGTTAGTTAAACACCAAGTGAGCTTGGACTATGCCATTAAATGGGTAGTATTGAGAACTGAGGAGGACGAGGATGTAGTGGTAATTGGGGAACGACGGAATCATTTGAGTAATGTAATTTCTGCATTAAGGGATGAGAAAATGGTTCGTAAGGGTTGTAAGACGTATCTAGCCTACATTAGTGTTTTAGAATCCGACGGTTCTTCTGTTAAGGATATCAGAACAGTCAAATATTTTTCAAGGTCTTTCCCAATGAGTTACCTGGGTTAGCTCCAAACCGTGAAGTTGAATTTGAGATTGAGCTCTTGCCTGGTACAGCTCCAGTGTCTATTGCCCCTTTTAGAATGGCACCGAAGGAGCTTGCAGAACTCAAAGCTCAAATCCAAGAGTTACTGGATCGAGGGTTCATCCGCCCTAGTGTGTCTCCATGGGGAGTACCGATTTTGTTTGTGAAAAAGAAGGATAGATCCATGAGTATGTGCATTGAAAACCGGTAACTAAATAAACTGACTGTTAAGAATAAGTACCCTCTACCAAGAATTGATGATCTATTCGACCAGTTTCGTGGGGCGTCGATTTTCTCTAAAATTGATCTCTGATCTGAGTACCATCAATTGAGGGTCAAAGAGACTGATGTGCATAAGATGGCATTTAGGACTCGCTATGGTCATTATGAGTTCTTAGTAATGCCGTTTGGACTGACGAATGTACCAACGATTTTTATAGATTTGATAAACTGTGTGTTCCAGCCCTATCTAGACCGGTTCGTAGTAGTGTTCATTGATGATATTCTGGTGTATTCGAAGATAGAGGTTGAGCATGATGAACATCTCCGAGTTGTTCTGTAGATTTTGAGAGAGAAGCAATTGTACGCCAAGTTCAGTAAGTGTGAATTTTGGTTACGAGAGGTGACATTTCTGGGTCATGTGGTATCTGCTAAGGGGATTAGGGTTGATCCTCAAAAAATTGAAGCTGTTCTGGATTGGAAGTAGCCTAAGTCAAAATCTGATATTCGAAGTTTTCTAGGTCTGGCAGGGTATTATAGACGTTTTGTGGAAGGGTTTTCATTGATTGTTGCACCTCTGACTAAGTTGTTGCGTAAAGGGGTGTCGTTTAACTGGACTGATAAACAGCAAGAAAGTTTTGAAAAACTTAAGAAAGTTCTGACTGAGGCCCCTGTCTTGATACAGCCAAAGTTTGAGAAAGAACTCATGTCTATAGCGATGCATCACATGTTGGTTTAGGATTTATGTTAATGTAAGAGGGTGGTTTATGCGTCACGTTAGTTTAAGATGCATAAGGCGAACTATCCAATGTATGACTTGGAGTTGGTTGCGGTGGTATTTGCACTGAAAATTTAGAGGCATTACTTGTATGGTGAGAAGTGTATCATTTACACGGATCACAAGAGCCTCAAGTATCTCTTTACTCAGAAGGAGCTAAACCTTAGGCAACGTAGATGGATTGAGCTGCTTAAGGATTATGATTGTTCGATTGAATACCATCCTGGTAAGGCTAATGTGGTAGCCGATGCAGTAAGCTGTAGGGCTGTGACTGATCTGAGGGCGATGTTTGCTCGTCCCAGCTTGTTCAATGATGGTAATTTATTGGCCGAACTTTAGGTTAAACCGACGTGGACTGAACAGATTAAGGGTAAACAATTGGAAGATGAGTCACTGGGTCCTCGATTCCGATAGATAGAGAGTGGGGAAACTTCAGATTTTGGACTGAACAGCGAAGGGGTACTATGCTTCCGTGGGAGAGTCAGTGTATTTAAAGATATTGATCTGAGGCAATCTATACTGCAAGAGGTGCATATTAGTCCTTATGCTATGCATCCTGGTGGGAATAAGATGTACTGAGACCTTGGTGAGTTATATTGGTGGCTAGGTCTTAAACGTGAGGTTACCAACTTTGTGAGTAAATGCCTTACTTGTTAGTAGGTTAAGGCTGAACATCAGTTACCTTCAGGACTGCTCCAGCCAGTTAAGATTCCACTTTGGAAGTGTGAGAGAGTAACCATGGACTTCGTTAGTGGGTTACCCCTAATGCCTTCTAAAAAGGACTCGGTATGAGTCATCGTGGACCAATTGACCAAATCTTCCCATTTCATACCAGTTCGTACTGATTAATCATTGCAGAAGTTGGCTAAACTATATGTGGCTGAGATAGTAAGACTGCATGGGGTATCGGTGTCTATAATATCTGACATAGATCCTCACTTTACATCTCAGTTTTGGAAGAAGCTGCATAAAGCACTGGGTACAACGTTAGACTTCAGTACTGCGTTCTATCCTCAGACAGATAGTCAGTTAGAGAGGGTGATTTAGATACTGGAAGACATGTTAAGAAGTTGTGTAATAGATTTTCGAGGCAGTTGGGAGGACTACTTGCCGCTCGCTAGCAGAGTTTGCGTATAACAATAGCTACTAGTCTAACATACAGATGGCACCTTACAAGGCATTATATGGTCGTAGGTGTTGTACTCCTTCGTGTTGGACTGAGTTAGGCGAGCGGCATGTTCTGGGCCCTGAGTTGGTTTCTAATATTGAGGATAAAGTCAAATTAATTCGAGATAGACTGAAGGTAGCATCAGACAGACAGAATTCGTATGCGGATCTGAAACGTAAGGAGATTGAGTATTCTGTGCGGGACTTAGTTTTTCTTAAGGTCTTGCCATGAAAGAAGATATTGAGATTTGGACGGAAAGGCAAGCTGAACCCTAGTTTTATTGGGCCTTACCGCATACTAAAATGTGTGGGACTGATTGCCTATCAACTTGAGTTACTTCCAGAGTTAGATCAGATTCATGATGTGTTTCACGTCTCTATACTGAGGCGCTACCGCTCTGATCCCATGCAAATTATCTCTACCAAGGAGATTGAGGTTAAATTAGATCTGGCTTTTAAGGAGGAGCCAGTACAGATTTTAGATCATGATGTAAAAGTTTAGAGGAAGAAGGCCATTCCCCTGGTTAAGGTACTTTGGCGTAATCACAGTTCTGAAGAAGCCACGTGGGAACCTGAAGAGGTGATGCGACAACAATACCCTTATCTGTTTTGACAGGTAAATTTCGAGGTCAACATTTTCTTTTAGAGGGTAGAGTTGTAACGCCCCAATTTTTCTAAGAAATAATTTTTGTATGTTATGTTGCACACAAATGCATGTCTGCCTCAGTGGTTAAGTGTCCTGAGAAGTGTTTGAGAAGTCCTGAGTTCAAACCTTGACTTGTACAAAATTTTTGCCCTAACTTAAAATAAACCTTTATCTTTAGTTGGATAACTTTTAAATTAATGTGAGCATTGCAGGGCAATAAAAAGCCTGCTAGCCTAGTGGTAAGTGGCGTGTGGAGTGTTCCTAAAGGTCTTGAGTTCGAGCCTTCTTATGCGCATGAGTGTTCTATTTTGCTGCTCTTGCGATGTAGGAAGTTGGGGTGACCGAAACTTTGATGATGGGAGTGGTTAAGTGGGTAGTGAATAGCCAAATTTGAGGAGAGAATGGTGGGATTGGATAGGGGAGTTATCGGTTGAGAGATTAGATGAGGGATTTAGGGAGGATTTTGGGGAAGGAATCAATGAATGGGGAGTGGTAGTGTCGAAATAGGATTCCCCTCAACCATTCGGTTGGCTTGTGTGTCCCTAATCATTTGTGCATGTTCTTCCCCACTTAGCCAAATCCCTTGTTGCTTAGCCGAATCTTTTTGCATTTTCTCCTAATCCTCCATTCTTCTTTTCGTTTCTCTCCTTAAGCCTCTACTTTTCTGCCATTATACTACTGATTTGGGTTCCTGTCTATGGTATTTCTTCCTCTTTACTAATCTGTTTGTTCCACCTTTCTTTCCTCTCTTCATCTTAGTGTGTTAGCTGAATACCTTTTCCCTTCTCCCTGTTCCTTTCCCTTTTCACCTTGTTCCTAGGCCTAATACCTCATCACTTCTCTCCATTTCTCCATCTCTTGTGTTTTGGTTTTGGTCTCTAGGCCGATTACCTTGTCTCTTCTCTCCTCATTTCCTTTCGATTCTTTGCTCTCTTTCTCAATTCCTTTCTTTGTCATTGGTGGTGGCCGAATACTGGTTGGCAAGTCTCTGTTTGCATCTGCTCTTTCAACTTTTCTTCTCTTTTCTCTAAATATCGATTCTCACCTTTTTCTTTCTTGGTCATGGTGTTCTTTCAGGTTTTAGTACTGCTCGAGGAGTGAAGGAGTTCACTAGTATTTCAAAAACGATCGGGATGTTTCTCTCGTCTCTCGTTCAAAGGTAATGCTATTCGTTGGTATTATATTGAACTGAGGCATTTTGCCTTAGGATTTTTCAGTCTTGGCCGAATATTTCTTTCTATTATTTTGGGTTGCATTTTCTATGGGTTGGTAAGTTGTTCAACCCTTGTGCATAAGCAACATGAATAATAAATTCGCCTATCATGCAGATAATCAACAATGAGTCTATTATCAACTTTCGTTAGTGATCTAAGCGGGCTAGAACCACGCTCGTTTAAGCAAGGCGATTGTAAGTAATCTTTTGAGCAAGTTTTGGTTAGGGTTTCTTTCAACTCGTGTGTTAGGTATTTAACAGAAACTTCTGTTGTAATAGGTTGGAGTGCACGAGAGCTATTTTGCTTGTTTCCACAACCAGGTGTGTAATCACACTACCATAGTAGTAAATCGGCAAAAGCTAGAATATGTGACTCTCGACCCCACACGAGTGTGTGCTTGCTCATGTGGTAAACCGAACGCATAAACGTGGCATTTGATCGTAGAGGCCACCATGAGAAATTTCATGGGCTTGGGCCACGTTGGGCAGAAATGGGCTGTGTGGGCCCCACGAACCTGTGGAGATTATTGGGCCAGGCTGTGTAGTTCACACGGACAGGTGGAGATTATTGGGCCAGGCTGTGTAGTTCACACGGCCAATGTAACAACCTAGTTTTTAGTGGTGTCGGAACAGTGATTTGAGATCACTAAATCTGACAAATGAGTAGGAAATATTATTAATTTAGTAATTATAAGTTAAATGTGAAGTTAGGAAAATTTTTGAAATAGTGAATAGTGTACTAAAAATAAATACTAAAATAATTAGAATAAAAAACGAGGTATCGAGACCTCGGGAATTTTAAATCAAGCCATAAATATTTTTATAAATATTTATGGAGTGTTAGTAAGTTATTATTAAAGTTTCGTCAAGAAATTTTAAATTTCTGATAGTTAATTGAACAAAAAGGACTAAATTGTATCAAATGCAAAATTTTGGGAAATGATTAAATAGCTTAAATGATAAAAGAAAGAGGGTTTAAAAGGGAAATAGACCCAAGGTCTATTTGGGCTGGACGGCAAGGGCATGAAATCAACAAGAAAATAAGGAGAATTAAGGGCAAAATTGGAAAATTGCAAAATTTACTTGATAAAGTTAGGACTAAAGTGGAATTATCTAGATTTCTCTTTATTTTTCTGCATTCTCATCAGCAAAAACACCATGGCAAAATTGTAGAAATGGAATTAGAAGATGAATAAATTATGAAATTAAAGCTTATTGAGTCTAGTTTCTTATATAAGAAATTATATAAGCAATGGAATTGTAAATCATGAGATATGATAAATTTTGTGAGACAAGGTCAGAATGATTTCGGGTTCCCCTGTTCTAACTTTGTAAAATCATAAAAAAATGGATAAAAATAATTAGGGGCTTATAATTATATGTTTAGAATCCTGAATGAGTCTATTTTCAAGAGAATCAAATGGGAACATCTTCGAATCTTGTACAAGGAGGTAATTAATTTTTAGTGAAGAAGGGTCGAAACTATCCGACAGCAGAACAGTGGAGACTTCAATGAATAAACTGTATTAATTGGACCAACCAAAAATTATGAAATTTTTATGGTAAGAAGATATGTGAGTCTATTTTCAGGGAAAATTAGCATACCTTAATTTGGAGTTCCGTAGCTTTAGATATAAATAATTTAGTGACTATGACACGGGTGGATAGCTTGAATATTCACATAAGTAATTAGTGAAAATTATGGATAAGGTTACTTACAAGTGTGTTATTTATACCAAGGATGTGGATGGAGAGGAGGAGGAGGAAAAATATATGAATGACTCGTGTATAAATTGATCACATGCCCGATTATAATCGATAAGTGTTGGATTAGAAATGATATAATGTTTTATTTGGAATATTTATTATGAAATTATGATTATCGTTATAATAGAAAAATTGAACTTGTGAGTTTATATGACTAAATTTTAGTGATTATTTGTTAATTTTATGAATTTCATGATGTGTTATTTCATATGTATTGATGATAAAACCATGAATAATGTAAAAGCATGAAAATTGAATAAATGATCAAATTGAGCATTTCAGTTCAGTGACAAGATGAATTGAAGGAAAAGACCATGGTTGGACCATGGCAACAAGTGATAAGTGATAGCTTCGGCTACACTTATCTGATCAATGACAAATGAAAAGTGAAAATTGGTAGTTTCGGCTACCTGATCAGTGAAAAGTGGTAGCTTTTGCTACCTGATCAGTGAAAAGTGGTAGCTCCGGCTACCTGATCAGTGAAAAATGGTAGCTCTAGCTACCTGATCAGTGAATAGTGGTAGCTTCGGCTACAAGTGACAAGTGACAAGTGATTTCCGTATAAGACCATATCTGGGATATGGTATCGGTGTGATATATGCTACTGTATAAGACCATATCTGGGATATGGCATCAGTGAGATATGTGATTCGTGTAAGACCATAGCTGGGCTATGGCATCGATATGTGATATGTGCTTACGTGTAAGACCATAGCTGGGCTATGGCATCGATATGTGATATGTGCTTACGTGTAGGACCATAGCTAGGCTATGGCATCGATATGTGATATGTGCTTACGTGTAAGACCATAGCTGGGCTATGGCATCGATATGTGATATGTGCTTACGTGTAAGACCATAGCTGGGCTATGGCATCGATATATGAATATGTGTAAGACCATAGCTGGGCTATGGCATCATTATGTGAAGATGTGTAAGACCATAGTTGAACTATGGCATCGAGAAAACGAAGTACTCAATTCCATAAGATGTTCACTAATTTGAAGAAGTTTGGTAAGTTTACATGGAATTATGTGATATAAGGAAATACGAGTTGATGAGACATGAGCATAAAACTTGGTTGATGAATGAGTTCATTTGTGATTATATATTTCTACGCCTTGAGTGTATTATCCATATGAATTGGTATTCCAAATGAGTTAATGAGAAAATTTCTAGTATGAAATAATCTGAATTCGAAACAAAATATCATGAAAACGTACTTGAAAGACATTGGTATGTCTTGTATATGCTATTTGAATTCATAAATGTGGAAAGTAAATGTATATGAAAATATGAGATGATGATATCTGTACATGGAATTTATTGATGAATACGTACATCCAAATTTATATGATAGATTTTAGTGGACATTGAAATTGTGCTCAATAAGTGATTTGGCAATTTAAAATCGTGATTGGTAGGAAGAGTTAATGAATTGCATATTTATGAATTGTTACACGTATTTGTCTGAAATACGAGGAAGTGATGGTAATTGATACATGGAAATATGAAACTATGATATATATAAAAACATGGAATATGTTTGATTAATGTGTTCATTCATAATTATGGAATTTATGTACCTCATGTGTGCTATTTGCATAAAGATGATATCTTAAATACTTTGGTGCAAAAAGCTTAAATATGAAATAGTATGAAATCGAAACAAATTGTTATGAAAATGTATTTAAATTATCTGTAAGTGTTTCGTGCTTCTCGATAATGCCTCGTACTCTATTCCGGCGACGGATACGGGTAGGGGGTGTTACAGCCAAGGTCATTTTTGGGATTCATGGGCCACACGGGCGTGTGGGCTCACATGGGCCGTGTTATGGGCTTTGGGCCCATTTTTACTATTTGAATTTTAAGGTTACACGGGTCGCCCAAGACAACTGTGGACCTACTGTTGGGTAGGTAAGTACACTTAGACCTCATACTGATGAAATGACTGTTAAACCCCTATGATATGTTGACTGTATTTGAGCATGACATTTTGCATACACGTATTATATTATGACATGACATGTTCTATGGGGGTTGGGTTAATATATTTGGAGGAAGTGTACTGTACTGGCAGCTCTGTTGCAAACACCGATTAGTGCCGCAACTGGTG
Organism: Gossypium longicalyx; assembly: GCA_025698465.1. Lineage (NCBI taxonomy): Eukaryota > Viridiplantae > Streptophyta > Magnoliopsida > Malvales > Malvaceae > Gossypium > Gossypium longicalyx. The sequence continues at coordinate 12,978,122 of CM047006.1, read as the reverse complement.
CTATATTTTGAGTGTAGGGATGGGTGGGTCGATTTTATCCCCACATGAGTGTAGGGCTGGACGGAGTGGAGTGTAGAGGATGGATGGGTAGGACCTCTGTTTGCATTTCTGTTATTGTTACTGTAATAGGCTAAGTCCCACACTGTTACTAGACTGTCACTGAAACGGGCTTAGGCCCAATCTGTAATTGCCTACGGTTTGATTGATTATTGTAAATGGCCCACACATTGAGTTTTCATAAACTCACCCTCCTGCTTTCCTGTGCAGGTAATCCTTAGGCGGGTCGGTGCTGCGAAGAACTTGATGGAGGCCACACGACTGCTTCTGCTACTGTTTTACACTTTTAATCTTTAAGCTATTTAATTTGGTATTTTTTATGTAATAAGGCCTTTTTAAACTTTTACTTTAATTTGGGGTTTGCTTATTTGGATTTATATCTGTTAGTAGTAGGACGAGAATATTCAAAAGAATAAATGTTTTCAAAACACCATGTTTACAAACATGCTTCATTAGCTTCTGCAAGAAAGAACGTTTTCAAAATTAATAACAATTTAATACGCTTAACAATTTTCTACACAAACTTGAGTTTTATTAACTAACATGATACTTAAAAGTTTTGTAAAAGATCACTACAAGGGTTTTAATATTGTACAGACTTTTCAAACCGAATGATGCTTTTCAGAACACACTTCAATGTGACATCGCAGATTCAGCCATAACGTCAAGGCCTGGTTTGGGGTGTTACACAATTGTTTCATTCTGACACTCAGAATGAACTCGAGGACTTCAATGATGATGTTCCTCCCTATCACGAGGATTCATCATAGCCTCCAGCTTCGAGTCACCGCCTTACTCCTTCTACTACCACTTTAGCGGACCTCCCCGAGCAGTTTGCTTAATTCTAACAATATTGCGTTCGGAGGTTCGATAATCTTGAGGCAACATTGCAGCAGATATGTCAACATCTCCCTATACCTTCTTCTGCACTGACGACTCGCGACACCGATGTGTCTGATGATGAGGACCACTGAGTCTATTTATTTTATTTTTATTTTCTTTTTAGTTTTATTTCTTTCTTTATGTTTATTGTTATTTTCTTAGACTCCTTTTGTTTTTATATTTTGAACTATATTTTTATTTATTATGGTTGTTTCTAATCGAGTAACCCTTTAATCTTCTTCACCATTTGTGTTTATTTTCTTATTAGTTGCTTAGAATCATGCACTAGATTTAGTTTTATCTCTAATTCCACTTTTCACTATTTTAGGGATTTCATCCAATATTTAGGGCAATTTCAATTCTTTCCCTCTCTTATGATATTATGTTTCTACTGTGATTATTATTTTTTGTATATTGAAGACAACGTACATCTTAAGTTTGGGGAGGTTGTTTATATGATTATTAGAAAATCCCTAAATTATGTCTTGCGTTCAAGTGATTTTCTCATATTACTATTAGAATGAATTTTTATCGATCTGTGATTATCATTGATATGTTTTAGATTAAATTTATAGATATTTGTGCATTGATTGTTTAAAATTTAAGACATGAGAGAACCAAGCATTATAAATCTATTTTCAAAATTAAAATTTTTTAGGTTGTTTCCTTGAATTGAGGTATTACCTTGAAGTTTGAGATTTGCAAGATTGATATCAAAAACCATAATTTTTTGTGAGATTTTGAGCTTTTAGAGAATACATTTTTCTTGCTCATTTTATTATTTATTATGAGTGTGTCAATATTGATTGGTTATTCTAGAACTTGTTTCGATTATACATGTCGAGACCACACCTTTGATTTGATATACTGATATGATAAAGGCACTTAGGTTTTAACCTACTTATCCCATAAAAAGCCTAACTTCATAATTAACCCTTAGTGAACCCCTTTTGAGCCTAACACACCGTTTCTTGGTTTACACATTAATGATAACCCATAACTTATTTTTGTTCATTGAGAACTTTTTCCGTTTTATTTACCCCATTTTTATCAAGATTTGGTTTGGTTAATTGTCTAATTATGCCTTTTGATTAAGTTGCTGAATTATTTCTTCTTATTTACATATAAAAAAATATCAAAAAAATATCAAAAAAAGAAAAAAATATACATATATAGTTATTTAGTTTTTTGTTATTTGAGCTTGAACAGTTAAATTCATATTTTGAGAAAAAGCTCGTGTTATTCCTGAATAGTTTCGATTTATGTAATTATTTGTAATTCAACATTTGTTATTTTTTCTAGTTTTGTAATTTATTAATCCAATCTATTATAACCCTCTTTTTCAGCTTTTCTCCACACCCTTAACTAAGCCCCATTACAACTTTTTAAAAACATTTTGATTTGTGTATCATCTCATTTTATAATGGTGGAGATTTGATTTTCATGCAAGCCTATGATAATGACTTTTCATATTTGACTTTTGAGTGCTTAATTTTTGAACCTTAAACACTTTGAGTGATTTGTGTGAATCTCTAGTGAGGATATCGATTCTTGTCGATTTTGAATTAAAGGTAATCACTTAGATAAAAGGGAAATACCTATGTTTTCATGCTTTAAAATGTTTGACTTGGATTTTTTGAATCTTTAGTGCTCTTTTAGTTGAATTATCAATGTATGATTATTTGTGAATTATGACAAAACATTGTTGATAAAAATTATGAACTGAGAAAGATTAATTTTAATTGTGAGTTAAGGATTTTGCTTGAGGACAAGCAAACGCTTAAGTGTGGGGATATTTGATAAACCATAAAAGTAACATGTTTTAATCCCATGCTTGGCATGTTTTTGGATGATTTATTATGTGAATTAGTGAATTTGATGCTCCTAATCCTTTAAATTTATGTTTCTATACTTAGGTGAGCATAGGGAAGTGAAAGGAACAAAAAAGGGCCAAAATCAGACAAAAAGAGCTATTTCAAGAACCACACGGCCTGGGCACTTCCACACGGGCTGGCCACACGCCCATGTGCCAGCCCCGTGTCGATTTCGAATCCTGCTTCTCTTTTACGCAGAAAAACCCAATTTTTAGGGTTTCTGAGCATTCTAAAGTTTATAAATACCTATTAGAAGATGATTAAAAAAGAGCACATAAAGAAGAACGAAGAAAAGACTCGAAGAACGCCAACGGATTCAACTCAGAAGCAGGATCTCTTTTAAGATTGAAGATTTCCATTCAATTTCTCTAGAAGTTTTTGGGTTTCTTTATGTCTTATTATTTTCCTAATTTTGAGATGTTTTCTTTTCAAATTATGAATAAATTCCCTAGATACCTAAGGAAGATGAAACCTTTGATGGATCTTATTATTTTATTTTTTGAATTACATGATAAATACTTGTTTCTTGTTCTCAATTATGTATGCTTAATTCTTGCTTTAATATTTTCAAGATATTAATTCAAGTGTGATGTGCTTATTTCAGTGGAACAAAAGTCCCTATTTAAGAGTAGATCTGCGGATTAGAGTCAAATCTAAAAGGGGAATCCATAGATCTAGTTAATGCGACAGTAGGGGTTTTAATTAGAAAGAGATTTCAATTAATCAACCAAGAGTCAGTTGTTCTTACTCTTGAAAGAGATATTAACATAATTTAGGGATCTCTACGGATCAAGGCAAATGAATAAATTGTTTAATTCAGATTCAGAATAATAGGTGAAATTTAGGTGGATTCTTTCCTAGGTATTATCTTTATCATTGGTTTTCTTCAAATATTTTCCCAATTCGCTTTCTGTCGCGTTCTTAGTAATTAGTTTAGATAATTTTAAATTAAAAACATACACTTTAATTTTAGGCTAGATAATAAAAAGATAGTAATTACTAGTACTTTTAGTCCTCGTGGATACGATATTCCCGACTCACTATAGTTATTCTACTATTTGATAGGTGCGCTTGCCTTTGTCATGATTTAGTTAGTTAAATGACTCATCATGGAGAAATATGGGCATTAAATTAAGTGATTTGGTTATTAATTAATAAGGTTAAAAATGTAAATAAATAACTTAATTAAAATATAGAAAAATAAAGTATCATCTTCCTAAATGAAAATGACCACCGAAATTAGGGCTTAAGGAAGCCATTTTTAAGCTTCAATATTCGGCCAAGGCATTTTTGTCCAATTAGGTATGATTTTTGTCCCGTTTTTAATTATTTCTATGTTTTTAAGATTGTTGTAACTTAATCTAGCTAGCCTAGGGACTAATTTGCAAAACTATTAAAGGTATAGGGTTTTACCATTGATGAATATGTGTCTATTTTGATGTTTGATGATAGATAATGAATTATTGTTGTTAGATAAAAAACATTTGTTAAATGATTTTGGTTGAAATTTCAATTTATGGATTTATTTGTGAAATATGAAAATTTTGTGATAGAAATGTGAAATAAATGGAATATAGGGCTTGCTAGGGACTTAATTAAAATTCGGCTAGCATGGGTATAAGTTGAATTGCTTGAATTTGCATTTTTATGAGCTAGAGACTAAATTGTAAAGAAGTTGAAATATTACGTGTAAAAGTATAAAATTGACATAATATGAATTTTTGGATTGAATTGAATAGAATGTGCTTCAAATGAGTTAAATTTGATTATATAGATCAAGAAAAGCAATGTACGGATCTAGATAGGGGAAATTAAAGTTTTGGATTAGTCGATCCTATTCCGTCGTTTTTGTGATCGAGGTAAGTTCGTATGTTAATAAGCATTAATGTAATTGTGTTTTAAATGCTTTAGAATTGTATTGTTAATGAATACGACCTTACAGAAATGTTCGACGAAGATTCGGTAATGTGAAATCCCTATTGAACCTTAGGAATAGATAGGATACAAATGACATGTTATTAGGGGTTATTGTGTTTGGGTACTGATCTGTACGTTCTACCGGTGGCTGAGTTTTTCGGCATGTGTTACGGATTCTCGTTAGCTTGTGTGAGCAACACTGTGTAGTTACGTCTTGACCATCAGCTTGTGTGAGCAGACCCGTTGATAGCTCGAGAGTGAGCATTATATGAGATATGAGATTGAGATGACTTCGGCCATGTATTGGCACTTAGGGTGCGAGATTCCCGAGTATCCAGTATTATTCCAAATTGTTCAATAAGTATATTGATGAATTGGAAGAGTATGAAGTTGAAACGAATTAGTACATGTATGTACGTGAACTATACAATCACTGAATCGAAGAAATTGATGAAATTCATGTCTAACCTTTGGATTTAATATGTGCTAGGTTTTTGGATTTAAATTGAATTGCATATTGTAATGTTTAATGTACTTGAATTGTGGTTGTATGGTAAGTTTTACTTATTAAGCATACGAGCTTACTAAGCTTTATAGCTTACTCGATTTTCTTTTTCGTGTTTTATAGTGATTATTGAAGCTTGCTCGGATTGGGAGTCGTTAGAGATCTCATCACACTATCCAACTGTCATTTTGGTACTTTTGAACTTGTGTATTTGGTTATATGACATGTATAGGAGTTGTGGTTAATATGGTCTATATGTTGGTAATAGATTTAGCCAATTGATTTGGCTTGTAAATGATGAATGTTTGGTTATGTGTATAGCCATGTGATTTGGCTTATTTTGGTATATTTGGTTATGTATATATATAAGTGCAAATGGCATTTGTTATGTGGTTGGTAATTGCTTTGTGAATGTTTGCTGTGAATTGGTATTGAAGGTAGCAAATAAATGAAATTGAGAATGTATTAGTATGATAAGCATTAGGCAAGATAATGCATATATGAAGTTAACCATTTAGGTGATTTGTGAATGTGAAATTGGTATATTTTGAATTGGCAAAACATGATCTTATGTGCCTTATAGTTGCTGGTATTGGAATAGCATGATTTAGGCTTGGTTGAGATTGGTTTGAATGCCTATTGATGTTATGTTATATGTCATTTGACATGTTTAGGTGGATGCAAATTTGGGTGAGAAAGATGGCTTGCTAAATAGCCTATTTTTGTCCATACGGGCAGAGACATGAGCGTGTGTCTCAGCTGTGTGTGACACACAGTCAAGTGACATAGCCGTGTGTCCCTTGATGTTTATTTAGAAACCAAATTAGTAGCTCCACACGGCCTACCATACGGGTGTGTGACTTGGCCATGTGGCATAAGCCAATATACCCTACAGTTTTGGCACGGCCTAGCACACTGCCTGGCACACAAGCGTGTGAGACTATTTTGAAGGGTACATGGGCTAGTCACACGGGCGTGTGGTTGGCCATGTGACCCAAGTCAGAGAGTTACATGGGGTAGGACACGGGCTGGGACAAAACCATGTGATCTCATTTCGAATGTCCACACGGCCTATGGCACGGGCGTGTCTTTGGCCGTGTGAGACACACGGTCGAGCCACACGGGTGTGTGACTCTTGTATTATGAAAAATTTTCTATGTTTTCCAAAAATTTATTGATTTATAGTCCCGAACCACTTCTAATGCTTGTTTATGGCTTCGAGAGCTCGTGTTAGGGACTATATGATTGTATTTGTATGGTTTTTAATTGATATGAGAATTGTAATTCGAATTGTATGATTGTTTATGAGATTAATCCGGTAATGCTTCGTAACCCTATTCTGGTGATGGATACGTGTTAGGGGTGTTACAAAAATGATGATTTGATATGCATAGTTGTTGTTAGGGTTTTAACATTTGGATGGTTAAATAACAAAATTCTCTACTGGCAATGATAAAATTGTAAAGATTTTTTTAGGTGACCAAAATGAAAATGTCCTAAAAGTTGGGTGACTAGTAATTTACCCTAATTTTTTTATTTTTAATATTTTAATTAATACTTCAAAATATTATTTTCATTAAGGGGGTAATATTAAAACTGCACATGAACTTTGGTACAATATACAATGTTATACAAGAACTTTAATTTTGTACAATTTTGTACATGAAATTTTAATTTGATTCACTCTTGGGAAACTACTAACATATTATCGATATAACACCATCTTAGGTTTATTTATTATATACACAAATAATTATATTTATCTAATATAAAAATAAATTGATATATTTATTTTTTAAAATATATGCAATTGAATTAAAATCAATTTTTATTTATCAAACAACAAATAAAGTTTCATGTATATAATTATACCAAATTAAAATCTATATATCAAATTATACATTAAATAAAATTGATGTCTAGCTTAAAAATTTATTCCTTTTATTAAAAATTTCTTAAAAATCAATTCAAAAATTAAAGTTAAAGTAAAAAAAAATCAATATAAAATTTCAAATGTATAATAATAAAGTTAAAAAAAACTTTCTCAAAATGGAAATTAAATATGGAGTTAAAATATAGTGATAGATTTACTTTTTTATGAATCTATATTTTATCTTAGCCAAGTTCATGTACTCCTTATTTTTAGTATCAAATTTCAAACGACAAATAGAAAACAAACCAAATTGAATTTCATTAAAATATTCCTACCCTATGCCTTAATCTACCATCACTGTCCAAAGTCCTATTTGCTCCCTTTTGCCCTCGCCATAATTACGAGAGGTCAACATCTTTGTACATATAGTTTGGGACTACATTTACATGCCAACATTTAAGTGTTATAAATTCACAAATACTAGTTTCTCCCAGGGGATTTTCATTTCAACAAATTATTTAATTAATATTAAGGTAGACTATTAATTATCGATAAGTTTTTTTATTACTCAATTATAAAAAATTATAAAATAGTTATTTAACTATTCAATTTTCTTTTAGTTACTGATCGCAGAAAGATAACTTAGTAGCTTTTAAAATTTGTATAATAACAACTTTAACCCTCAATATTTATACATTGTGTTAATTTAATATTAATTATAAAAAAATTAACCCTTAATATTTACATATTATATAATATAATTTTTTTCTTAATTTTACTTTTCTTTCGAAATGCTTAACATTCTTAATCATCTCACTTTAAATATAAAATTTAAATCAAGTACAAACCTTAAATTCACTTGCAAATAGATTTACTGATTTAACCTTATTAATGTATAATTTTAGCATAAAATAAAATAACTTTATTTTTATTTTTACTTTTTTTTTTCATAATTGGTTTATTGTAGATATGTAATGTGGAAATTTTATGTAGCTTTTCACAAATTTTTCAATCTACAATTGGATGCTGACATTCAGTTGGGAAGGCTCTTTGTCTCATTCTTTCTATTAAGTTTGATTTGGGACAAGTAATTTTTAATCAAAATTATTAAGCATGCTGAGACAGATGATGCGTGCACTGGACTTCCATTTCCTTCATTAATTTATCAATTGATCACGAGGCAAAATAATGTAAAACGAGATGATGATTTCTTAGAGCCTTTGCCTCATGAGCTGAAGTACAACATCAAGTTTCACATTGGGAACCATGTTGATGGTACTGTCCAAGCTACAACTCAATCTGTTGAGGATACAAAGGAGTAACATGCTGTTGAGGATGCTGTTGCGACCGCCATAGATACCACAACTTTTCTGGCTTGTGTGAGGATAACTCAAAATTTGAAGAACTTGAAGGCAGAGCTAGAGTTTCTTAACTCTCGCATTCTGAGGACCAACAAACAGAAGATTGAAGTGTTGTAGTTTATTTGTGACATCGAGGCAGAACATCCATTGTTCTTCCCTTTGGACTTTTAACAAAATGGGAGAGTAACATTTAGTAGGAGTAGTGGTGTGATGCAATTAGGATTGTAAATGAACCGAGTTTGAATTAATGAGTCTTTATTTATTTTTGTTTGTTTATTTCATGCTTGTTAATTTGTGTTTGGTTCATTAAGAATTTCAAAATTTTTGTTTTTGCTCGTTTATTTAAAATTATGTGTGTTATGTTCATTTGTTTAATGTTTACGAATATGCTTTTTTAACTTAAATGAATTTGTTCACGAACATTAAATGAATATGTTCTCATACATGTTCATGAACATATAATTGAACATATTCGCGAACATTGTTCATGAATAAAAAGCAAACAATAAATAAAGACACACACACATATATATATATATTATTTTTAGATATAAAATAGTCAAATATAAATATAAATAATTATATTATAAATTAAAAAATACAAATTAAAATAATTTTATTAATATATAATAATGAAACAATAAACGAGATTGTTCATGTACATAAATGAACTGAACAAGCTTTATTTGTGTTCAGTTTATTTACTAAACAGGCCTCAAAATTTTGTTTATATCCATTTACTTAACTTAATAAACGAACAAAAAACGAACTATTCATAAATTGTTCATCGAATGCTTTATTCATTTACAAATTTAGATGTAAAAAGTTGTTGTTATTGAATTTTTTTTCTAGGAATATGTTTTTTATTTTCAGTGGAATTTATATATGGTGGACTTAATAATTTTTCTTCTTTTAAAATAATATTGCAGGGGAGATTTGCAACGAATTTCTTTGGTTTAATCACTCATTCAGATTTTGTTATTTTAAAGATTTTTTCGAATGTTAGAAATCAAGATGTGACATCTGTCGTAACTATTTTTTTGGGAAAACGAGAATCGTCTTAAATTTTGAAAATGAAAACGAATAGAGGAGTCGCCACCAATCCTTTTTTGATGAGGTGTGATCGGGTCACCTTAAATTAATCATTTTACTAAAAGTTAAGATTTACTAAAACAATAATTTTTGGTCTACGAAAATCAAAGAAATGAGTCCGGGAGTCGGTCACGCATGAGAAAGGATTAGCACCCTTGATACGCCCAAAAATTGGTACCTAGTTGATTAATTAATGTCTTAGTGTCGAAGATTGAAAATTTGAAAGACTTTGAAATACAATCCCTTTTTGAATTAATGCTAAAAAATGACAGGATAAGTTCAAATGGATGTTAAGGACTCCCTCATCTCGAAGTGATAAAACGTCACGCCCAGTAAGTTAGGACACAACATTTTCAAACCTTGAGAATGAGCTTGCCTGTACTTGAAATTCATGTATTTTGACCCTCCTTTTTTTTTAAAAGGGTATTCAACTATTTAGAGTAAATAAGAGAAATTGAAACCCAGTAAGTTAGGGCACGTTTTCTCGAACTCAAATACTGAATATTGCCTTTATTTTAAACCAAATTCTTATTTCGAGATGACAAAATGTCATACCCGGTAAGTTAGGGCACAACACCTCGTACTTCCGAGAATAAACATTTTTAAGACACGTATTGCGATTTTAAAGAGTATTCCGTTATTTAGGTTAAATGAGAAAAATCGAAACCCAATAAGTTAGGGCACGATTGTCTCGAATTACCAAATACGGAATATTATTTTTATGAAGGAATTATTTTAAGGTATCGAGTGAAAAATATAATGTGATTTATTGTAGAACATAAAACCAAATCACGGTGTTAATATGTAATAATAAGTGCGACAGTGTCAAATATAATAATATGAGCAATTATAAAAGGAGGAATAATAGCAAGGCTAGTAATATAAACAAATGCATGAGGAAAATAAAATAATCGTATACATAAGTAAATTAACGAATAAATAAAAATGAATAAGACATGGAACAAAAATGGCAATGATAACGAAACGATGATAAATAATAATAATAATAATAATAATAATAATAATAATAATAATAATAATAGTGATAAAAGGATAATATAAAAGACAATAATAATAATAATGTTGACAAAAATACAAAATGATGAAAAGTAAAATGTCAATGAAAGTGGTGTAAGAAAAACAATAGTAAAATAGTAGCATTCATACGTAAATATAAATATAGATAATACATGAAATATCATAATAACATAAACATAAATAAATAAGTAGAACTAAATAACATAAACATAGATTAAAATATAATAATAATGATATTAATACATAAATAAGAATATAGGTATCATACCTTAAAATATAATAGTAACGTAAAATATAGGTAAGCAAGAAATGTAGATTGATAAACAAAAACTAGATGGATAATAATGTAGGTGTAGATATAATAATAGGACGTAATAATAATAATAAAAGGATGATAACACTATATTAAATAGCAAAAGAATAATAATATCAATAATTTAAAAAGGATAATAGACAAAATCACCAAGTAATAATGTATAAAGCTAAATTGATTAATAGGTAATAAGGAGATGAACTCAAAAGGAAAGTATAATCATAAAAAAAATAGTCATAATAATGATAATAGAAATAATAATAATAATAATAATAATAATAGAAATAATAAGAGTAATAAAATGAAGAATATGTTAGTAATAATAAAATCAGGAATGACAATAATAGCAACAATAGTGTAAAAAAAACAATAATAATAACATAGGTAATGATAATGAGTAAATAATAGTAATGGAAATAATAAAAGTATAACAATAATGATGATAATGATAATAACCAAATAATTCAATCATCTAATAATAAAAATAACTAAAAAGGGGGTAAATTGAATACAGAACGAAAGTTGAGGGCTAATCTGGAATAAAAATAAATGGAAGAAGTTTAATAAAACACGCGAAATAAATGAGGGGACCCATCCCGCTATTATACCATATCCCCAAACGACGCCGTTTCAACATCTATTCCCTCCAATGATCAGAGGACCAAATTAAAAGAGAGTTAAAATTACAAGATAGAATTAAGAAATAAAGAAAACTGGATTAAAACATAGCAAAAATGCGGAGGGACCGCGCAAGCAATTATCCCCCTTAACAGAAACGCGCGGATCCTAATGCTCGCGGGTCGAGTCTTCGGGTTTGGCGTGAAACAATGTCGTTTTGGGTGTGGAATGTTTGCTCCAAAACAACGTCGTACTATGGGGGCCATAAAAGCAAATTTTTTTGTGAAAACTTCATTTCATCAGTGCAGAGAGAAAAAAAAGGGGGAGAGAGGGATAAGTCCCTCCGGCCAAGGCGATTTCCGATCGCCGGATCGAGGCCCGTCTGTCGCCGGCCTCCGTCGCGCGCAGTGGCCGAAGGTGCAAAAGTGACACCGAATCGGCTCCGTTTGCCCTTATCTCTCCAGATCCGGGTATTACGCAGGCAAAAGCCCCTTTGGCAATCGAATCGAACCCCGAAAACCCTTCGGTTCCTGGCTTTTCCGATCTCTGAGACGGTAACGGCTTCTCTTCCTCTTTTATATATATATATATGTATGTATGTACTATGCATGTATGTATATTAGACTTACTCGTAAGATGAGAATAATTGATTTACAGAAAGAGAAACAACCTTTTTTTTTGTTCGAGTATTTTCGATTTTTTTCCTTTGTATCTCTCTTTTTTGTCTGTCTGTCCAAAAAAAAAAGGTTACAATTTTGCTTGGCTATATATAGCTGAATACATGGTATTATCCACTTTTGCTACTGCTATCTGCCCTTTTTGCGTGTTGTTGTCTCTTTTTTCTTTTCTTTGATCTATTTGCAGGCCTCTGGCGTCAATGGCGGTGACAGAGGGGTGGATGGAGGCAAACGGTATGGGCGATGGGACAAGCATGTGGTCAGAAGACCTTAGGTGCGGCGCACCTAGGGTTTGTTTTTGTGTTTTTTTTTATTTTGGTATTGGGCTAGGGTTAGACATCGGGTTGATGTAATTGGGTTAGGTCTGTTTGTTGTTTGGGCTGTTAAGTTTTATTTTGTTTTGGGTCTAAGGTTGGGTTTGGGTATTTGGTTGAGTTTAATTGGGTTGGTTTGTACCTGGGCCAAAATCGGGCCTCAACAGCTGCCCCTCTTTGCTCATTGTTGTGTAACGGGAATGGAGCAAAGACCATAAAAGGGCCAATTTTGGCCGGTCTTGCCGAGTCTTGACTTCTTTGATGCTCCTCTTTTTCAGGTAACATCGTTCAGCCTAGTGCATCTTGTTGCTTTAATCTGCTCCACTGCTCCATTGCAGCTTTAGCGAGATAAGGTTTGTTTTGATCTGCTCTTCTGCAACTTAGTGAGATAAGGTTGTGACTTTAATCTACTCCGCTGAAGCTTCGAGGAGATCTGTTGTGGCTTCTAACCTCTCCAGTGCCATTTCAAGGAGATAGATTTGTAATTTCCAGCCTGTTACCCTACTGCTTAAGGGTTTAAGGCCCATCATCTTCGATCTGTTTCCCTACTACTTAGGGTGATAAGATCTGTAAATTCAGCCTGTTACCCTACTGCTTAGGGGTTCAAGGCCCATGCGTCGTCGATCGGCTCCACTACTGTTTAGGGAGACAAGATCTATAATATTTAGTCTGCTACACTACTGCTTAGGGGGTTAAGGATTGTCACCTTCGATTTGTTTCCCTACTGCTTAGGGGGTTAAGATCTGTAAATTTAGTCTATTACCCTACTGCTTAGGGGTTTAACGCCCTTCATTTTCGATCTGTTTCCCTACTACTTAGGGGGTTAAGATCTGTAAATTCAGTCTGTTACCCTACTGTTTAGGGATTTAAGGCCCTTCGTCTCCGACCTGCTCCACTACTGCTTAGGGAGATAAGATCTGTAAATTTAGCCTGTTACCCTACTGCTTAGGGGGTTAGGCTCATCACCTTCGATCTGTTTCCCTACTACTTAGGGGTTAAGATCTGTAAATTCACCGATTCTAGGGACATGACCTGTAGAATTGGTTCCATGTATCTATGCTTATGTAAAATGATTAGGATGCTATGATCAAAATGAATCAAATGCTCCTAACTAGATGTGTCATGAATGATCTATGAATGCACAAGTGCAGCATGTTGTGAGAATGAATCCCTTTCTTAATGTACGGGTTGTCATTGCCCTTTGTTCATCAAGGTTCGATCACTGAAACGGGACCCTGTTGCAGCATGTTGTGAGAATGAATCCCTTTCTTAATGTACGGGTTGTCATTGCCCTTTGTTCATCAAGGTTCGATCACTGAAACGGGACCCTGTCTTCTTGTTCAGCGTAGATCTTTGAACGAAAAACCCGAAGAGGCAGTTCCAATTTAAACTCTTTCTTCTCAAATGTTTCTAATCCTTAAGTTTGGGTTAGTTCTAAATAATAGCCCGTTTTTAGGTTCCTGTACTATTTAGAAACTTTCAGAGTAATATGCAGAACTTCTTTTGCGAAAGTGTCATTAGTTCATTAATCATCATTTCAATGCAAAATGCTTGAAAAAGATCATAACAATGACAGGACTGAAATTTGTCAAAAACAAAATTTGAAGGGAATAGATTGATCTCAAACAACAAATATTGCTGGAATACAAAATGAATAGAAAGAAAATAGGTGCCCCAGATATCGCAGCGTGAGCTTCTCCATACGAACTTCTTGAGGATTCCCTTTTTAAGCTCAATATGTGTTTAAGGGGTCTAGAGTACTCTTGTAGATGCCCCAAGATGTAACATCTCTTATCATTATTAATTTAGGCATAGCAAGACTGCTGTATGCCCCACTTTGATCCAAATTTGAGTCGCCCTTTTCGGGTTTTCAACTCAAACCCCCATTTGGTCTCAAGGTGCCATTTGCTGGTTTTCACCTTGGCCTCTCCTCTTTCTTTTTTTTTAGACGAAGTATTTTTTAACCGAATCCGAGTTCACAGGATTGGGTAAAGTCTTGCCATGCATTTCGGTCAATATCAATGCTCCTCCAGAAAAGGCTTTCTTTACCACATAAGGTCCTTCCCAATTCGGCATCCATTTTCCTCTGAAATCCTTTTGTATGGGCAGGATCTTTTTCAATACTAGGTCTCCCTCATGGAATTCTCTAGGACGAACATTTTTGTTGTAAGCTCGCATCATTCGCTTTTGGTACATCTGACCATGACGGATAGCCCTTAGCCTTTTTTTCTCAATCAAATTCAACTGATCGTATCGTGACTGGATCCATTCTGCTTCATCCAATTTTACTTCTGACAAGACTCTGAGGGAATGAATCTCGACCTTGATAGGTAAAATCGCCTCCATTCCATAGACCAGTGAGAAAGGCGTTGCCTCGGTGGAAGTCCTGACAGACCTTCGATAAGCATAGAGGGCGAATGGTAGCTTTTCATGCCAGTCTTTATAAGTCTCAGTCATTTTCCCCACAATCTTCTTAATGTTTTTATTAGCTGCCTCAACCGCACCGTTCATCTTCGGGCGATAAGGTGACGAGTTGTGGTGTTTGATCTTGAACTGACTGCAGACATTCGCTATTGTGCTGTTGTTCAAATTCAATGCGTTGTCTGATATGATCCTTTCTAGCATTCCATACCGACAAATGATTTCCTTTTTCTAGGAACTTGCTAACTACCGATTTAGTAACATTGGCATATGAAGCAGCTTCTACCCATTTGGTGAAATAGTCAATAACCACGAAGATGAATCGATGCCCATTTGAAGCTTTTGGTGAAATTGGTCCAATCACATCCATGCCCCACATCGAGAAAGGCCATGGTGAAGTCATGACATGCAGGGGTGAAGGAGGCATATTAATCTTGTCTCCATAGATTTGGCATTTATGACATCTTTTGGCGTAGTTAATACAGTCTCCTTCCATGGTGGACCAATAATAACCAAACCTCATAATTTGTCTGGCCATTGTAAAGCCATTAGCGTGTGTCCCACAGACGCCCTCGTGGACTTCTTCCAAGATTTTCTTAGCCTCAATAGCGTCCACACATCTTAACAGTACTTGATCCTTTCTTCTTTTGTATAGGATCTCCCTGCCCAAGACGTAGTCATTGGCCAGTCTTCTCAATGTTCTTTTGTCATTCTCAGTAGCTTAGTTGGGGTACTCACGATTCTTCACATACTGCAGGATATCATGGTACCAAGGGTGATCATCATTTTTTTATTCTTCTTCTAGGTTGTAACAATGAGTCGGAGCCTCGTATATGCTCATTTGGATTGGTCTCACATCCTCTTGCTTATTCACCTTGATTATAGAAGCTAAAGTTACGAGGGCATCAGCCATCTGATTTTCTTCTCGCGGGAGGTAGCAAAAGACGATATCATCAAATTCTTTAATTAATTCAAGGATCAACTTTCGATAATTGATCAACTTGAGGTCTCTCATCTCCCATTCACCTTTGAGTTGATAAATCACTAGGGCAGAATCTCCATATACCTTTAACACCTTGATTTTACGCTCTATGGCCGCGCAAATTCCCATGATGCATGCTTCGTACTCTGCTGTATTGTTCGTGCAGTCAAAATCCAATTTACTAGCGAATGGATAATGATCTCCGTTCGGGGATACCAAGACTGCCCCAATTCCGTTGCCCACAGCATTTGATGCTCCGTCAAAGTTTAGCTTCCAAGGATGACCTTCTTGAGGGTCTTCTTCAGTGGTCGCTATGTACATTAGATCTTCATTTGGGAAGTCAAAGTTCAGGGGCTCGTAGTCCTCTAGGGCTCTATTGGCTAGAAAATATGCTATCGCACTTCCTTTTACAGCCTTCTGGTTAACGTAGACTATATCGAATTCAGAAAGTAGAATTTGCCATCGGGCCATTCTCCCGTTCAAAGCAGTCGACTCCATCAAGTACTTCAGAGGGTCTATTTTAGAGATTAGCCAAGTTGTGTGATACAACATATATTGTCTCAGTCTTCAGGTTGTCCAGATTAGGGCACAACACAGCTTTTCAATTGGCGAGTATCTTGTTTCACACTCAGTGAACTTCTTACTGAGGTAATATATCGCTCTTTCTTTCCTTCTTGACCCATCGTGCTGGCCAAGCACACATCCCATAGAATTTTCAAACACCTTCAAATACAGTATCAATGGCTTGTCTAGACTAGGTGGTGTCAACACTGGGGCATTAGACAAAAATTGCTTAACCTTGTCGAAAGTCTTCTGGCACTCCTCGTCTCAAACGCCAGGGTTGTGTTTCTTAAGGGGGCGGAATATTGGGTCACATTTCTCAGTTAATTGTGAAATGAACCGAGCGATGTAATTTAGTCTTCATAGGAATCCCCAAACTTCTTTTTGAGTACGTGGTGGAGGTAGCTCTTGTATGGCTTTGACTTTATCTGGGTCAATCTCAATCCCTTTTTCACTGACCACGAATCCTAGTAGTTTTCCTGACTTGGACCCGAAGGTACACTTTGCTGGATTGAGTTTCAACTGGAATTTCCTCAACCTAAAAAATAATTTCCTCAAGACTTGCACATGCTCCTCTTCTGTCCGAGATTTGGCGATCATGTCGTCAACATAGACTTCAATTTCTTTGTGCATCATATCATGGAACAAGGTTACCATGGCCCTCTGATACGTTGCTCTCGCATTTTTCATTCCGAACGGCATCACTTTATAGCAAAATGTTCCCCACGTGGTTACGAATGTGGTCTTATTCATGTTCTCAGGATGCATCTTTATCTGATTGTACCCTGAGAAACCATCCATGAAGGAGAAAAGTGAGTAACCTGTCGTATTGTCCACTAAGGTGTTGATATGGGACAACGAAAAATTATCCTTCAGGCTGGCTTTGTTCAGATCCCTGTAGTCTACACACATCTATACTTTTCCATCTTTCTTAGGGACGGGGACAATATTGGCTACCCATTCCGAGTACTTAACTACTTGTAAGAAACCAGCATCGAATTGCTTCTTGACCTCCTCTTTTATTTTCAACAAAACATCGGGCTGCATCCTTCGAAGCTTTTGTTGAACTGGCTTGCATTCTTCTTTGATGGGGAACCTTTGTACCACGATGTCAGTACTTAGCCCAGGCATATCTTGATACGACCATGCAAAGACATCCTTGAACTCTTGGAGTAACTCAATAAGGTCCCGTTTTGTCTCTGTAGTAATGCAGGCTCCGATCTTTACTTCTTTCTTTTCTAGTTCATCTCCCAAGTTCACGACTTCTATTGTCTCTTTGTGGGGTAGAATTTGTTTCTCCTCTTGTTCTATCATCCTTAACAAATTAGGGGATAAGTCACAGTCTCTTTCATCCTCAAAGTCCTGAGATCCCTCTAGACATATCCCGCTCAAAAGGAGACTCTGAGTTAGTAACAACGTCGCTCATATCGTTGATATCTTGAGACCTGTTGTAGGTGCGAAGAAAGTTACAAAGAACAAGAGAATCTAAGAACAATGATACGTATGGTATGATCATGAATGAAAGAATAAAATAATATTTGGGATAAAACAAAAGGATACATTTCATTGAAATAACAATTTTGAACATAAGTCTATTTCACAAAAAAGGACTCTTATTACTCCTAGGCCTAGAGTAATAAGTGTGTTTTGAATATTACTCTGTGTTAGTTCTAAAGACTACATGAATCTCTTCCACAGTCCAATTATTCAGAACACTTCTCGGCTCATAGGGGCGAATGCTCGACCAATTCTCTACCCTAGTTCCTTCTTCGTATGTGGCATTGATGTCCAAATTTTCCATCATTCGTTCCATGATTTCCTTTCCCGACGTCCTCCGCTCAGGGTGAATGACTCCTCCAGACACAAAAGTCTTCGATATATAGGGAAAGATCATTGGTTCCCATTCGACTTCTCCCCCGCTCAATCGCGTTCTCCTTCTCTCTTGCTTCTTCTCCAGTTCCTTCTTTCTTTGTTTCGTGTCTAGCTTGAATCCTAACCCAAAACGGTCTTGTTTATCTTTCATCATTGGTGCATTAATCCTTTCCTGCAGGTATTTTCTGAGTCCTCTTCCGAGTAGAGCCCCTTTTCCAACAGTTAGCCGTAGTCCCATTCTTGTAGTCTCAGATAACCTGGGCATTGGTATCCTATTTCCTTCAGTAATGAATGTCGCGTTTACAATCTCTAAAGATCGAAAAGAGCACTCGATTGCTTCATCATTTGTCCCCACATATGGCGCGTCGCTGGTAACGGATGTAATGATATCTTCCTCCGCATTTATGGTCACCAATCGACCTTCCGTTATAAATTTGAGCTTTTGATGTAAGGATGACGGCACTGCCCCTGCTGAGTGAATCCATAGCCTCCCCAACAGGCAATTATACGAAGGCTTAATGTCCATGACTAGGAAATCTACCTCGTACGTGCTCAGCCCGATTAAGAGGGGTATTTCAATTCTCCCTATTACCTTCCTTTCCATGCCATCAAATGCTCTCACTACATTTTGGCATGTCTTCATATGAGAACTATCCACTGGCAACCTATTCAGCGTAGATATGGGTAGGACATTTAGTGCAGACTCATTGTCAATCAATACCCCCGGTAATGTATACTCTTTACAGCGAGTCGTGATGTGCAAAGCTTTAGTCGATCCTCTGCCTCCTGGCGGTACTTCATCGTCATTGAAGAATATGAAGTTGTCGGCACTTATATTGTTGACTAGGCAGTCTAGTTTGTTTACAGAAATATCGTTAGCAACATAAGTCTCATTCAGCACCTTCATCAATGCACCGCGATGGGTTTCTGAGCTTAAGAGTAAGGCCAGTACTGATATACGAGCTGCCTATTTGTACAACTGTTCTATGACACTGTATTCGCTGTGTTTTAGAAATTTTAAGAATTCCTTTACTTCTTTTTCAGTCACTGATTCATTAACAGTTGGCTCAGGTCCCGCCGACTTCTCTTTCTTTTGCTCAATTGCCAATGATTTTCCTTTAGCCTGTTCGACTTTTGTATTTGGGGTATAACGCCTTCCGCTGTGCGTATAAAACCCCTCGTTTTGACCTTCCTCTGATGCATTAATCAGGATTTCCTCTCCCGGGATTGTCACATTGCAACTATAGTTCCACGACACCCTTTTACTATCTTTATAAGGGAAAGCAACGAGCTTCTGGATTACGACCTTGGGCACAACTCATGCCCCAGCTTCATTCATTTTCGGACTCGATATGATAACCACTGGATGGTTGACTTTGTAAACATCCTTCGTCGACCCTTCCTCGGAGGCACACATATCTGTTTCTTCTGGGCTCCTGACATATTCGAAGAATTCCAGCTCCTTATTATCCATCAATCTTTGTACTAACGCCCTGAACTGGCTGCATTTCTGAAGCTCGTGATCTTCTAGATCATGGAACTCGCAATAATTCTTTCCTTCTCGAGGTCTGACCCTTGAATTCTGTGCTACCAACCCTCTTTCCACCATTTTTTTCCATACTTCTTTCAGAGGTGTATTTACTTCTGCAATATTCATCTTAATTTCTTTCCCCGAACTCTCGATTATCGCATTTACCCCTTTGTCCCAATGGTTGGGTAATGGATTCTCTGTACTAGATGTATCATCAAATTTCACGATGCCCATGTTGATGAGTTTTTCAACCAATTTCTTGAAAGTGGTGCAGTTTTCTATCGAGTGTCATGTGGCTCCCGCATGGTATTCGCATTGGGCATTTGCATCGTACCATTTGGGTATGGAGGTTGCATTGGTTTTAAATAGAAAGGAGACACGACATGTGAATCGAATAAACTTTGGTATAACTCCTTGTACGTCATTGGAATGGGCGTAAATTGGAGTTTCTCCCTATTTTGCCTTGTATTAGGCTCTTGTCTAGGTAAGCCCTGCTAACCAGTAGTTGTCGACCTTGGTTGGCTTATGGTGATCGATTTCGAATATGTGCTCACATTATTTACCTCGTGCTCTTTCTTTCTCGGTGCTAACCTCTTGGAGTTTTCGCCAGCATCTATTTTCCCACATCTTATTGCATTTTCTATCATTTCTATAGACATTACTATGTCTGAAAAGCTTTTGGTTGCGCTACCCAGCATGTGGTTAATGAAAGACGCCTTCAGGGTGTTGATGAAGAGCATAGTGGTTTCCTTTTCCAATAGAGGGGGTTGGACTTGTGTGGCCACCTCTCTCCATCGCTGGGCATACTGCCTAAAGCTTTCATTATGCTTTTTCTCCATATTCTGTAAAGTGATTCTATCAAGGGCTATGTCTGCCACATGACCGTACTGCTTCATGAAAGCTTGTGCTAGATCTTTCCATGAACTGATCTGAGTGCGACTCAATTGGTTGTACCATCTAGAAGCGGCCCTAACCAGACTTTCTTGGAAGCAGTGAATCAAGAGTTGACCATTACTGACATGGCCGGCTATTCATCTGCAGAACATAGTGATGTGAGCTTCGAGACAGCTAGTCCTATTGTATTTTTCAAATTCTGGAGTTTTGAACTTGGGAGGGAGTATCAAGTCCGGAACCAAACTTAATTTCTTAGCATCGATTCCACCGCGATAGTCGATGCTTTCCATTTTTTTAAATTTTTCTTCTAACCATCTACACCTTTCTTCAAGCTCTTTCGGGAGTTTTACCCTTGTCTTTTCTATTTCTGTTACTTTATCGAGATTGAGGACCACAGGGTTAGTCGGCTTATCCACCGGATTGGAGCCCGAACCAACCTGATAATTTATCGGTACCGAGACACCGGCCTGAAATGGTTGAGGCCTAATTGTGACCGACGGCCTTCTTGGGTACATATCAGGTTGTGTCTGAATGTCCGCTGGGGCAAAACCCGGAGGGTAGGTAGGATCTTCATTATCATCTCTCGCATTGATTAAGGGGCTTTTCCCTTTTTCTAATCCGTCAGCCAATAGACGCGTTAATTGATCCATCATACTTTTTTGAGACTCCAGCATCTGGTCCCTTACATCTTGCTGGATTTTGGCCAGCTGTTCTTGCATACGTGTTTGTAGTTGATCCTGCATCTCTTTTTGCATTTGTTCCAATCTCTCTAACCTTTGGTCCATTGCTCTTGTTTTTCCTCTTGTACCGTAATGATGTTCCAGGGTAACTGTCATGATTTTTAGGGTTTTTGTGAGTTTTAGTGCATGTGATGCAATGCTGATGCATGAATGCAATGAATGTGATGAATGCAAAAAAAGCATTGATTCCAATTCGATTTTATTAGAGTAAGTTTTCTAGAAAACAAGTTTCTTTACATAAAATAGATTACATATAAGGCTTGGCCCTGATACTTAAAGCCTTAACCTGCCTAAGAAGCCAAGCTAGCTCTCGGCCTAGGTCCGATTCCGACTCGTATTTTAAACTCAGCACATTGGCCTGTACTGCTAATGTCTGCAAGTGATCAGCCACTTCTCGCACTTGAGTCAAAGCTTCGCCTATGACGTAGTCCCTGTTCTGGACCTGATCTTGAGATTGATGAAGTTGCTCCTTAAATCGCTTGTTATTTACCTTAAGGAGTTCAATCTGAAGTTCACGATTTTGCAGCGCTGTTTTGAGTTCTTCTATATTCTCTTTTAATTCTTCAATTCTGTTCTGACTAGCTTTCAACTCGATCACAGAGTTACGCGTACGATATTGATACAAGGACCTCTCTAACTCTGATACCCGAATCTTTAACCCCTCCTTCTCATTCCGGCTTTCTACCAAACTTCTTTTCAGAGTACCTTCTTGAGCTTGAGCATCCCAGAACTTTTCTTCCCACTAGTTGGCTTTGCTTTTTTCTTCTTTAACTTCCTGTCGCCACTGTTCAGATGTTTTTCCTAACCCAGCAATTTTTATTGACCTACACAGCTTCTTGTAATCCGTCTTCAAACTGTCCAAATCCTCTTCAGCCTTGTTTTTTCCTTTTCTGAGTCTTTCAGCTTCTAGTTTCTGGACATCGACATCTAATCTCAGCTGCATTTTTTCTTCCTTCAATTGCTCGATCCTCTTTTCTAGTTCCAGACTCTTTCTCTCGAAATCTTACCTGATGATTTCTAGCTCAGATGGGATTACTTTCAAGTGTTCTTCCATCGACCGAGGATTCTCTTGATCTACCGTAGGGATGTTATCGTTAATCCTCTGATTCCACCACCAGTCGTACTCAGGGGTAGTCATGGGATTGGCAGCAAACTTTTTCATCCTACGAGTCTGGTTCCAAGCATTTGATATCTTGCGAACTTTTTTTTTGTAATTATTCCCCGTGAATACGAACTCGCACTGAGCTAACCCGTATATTGGTAGTGTAAACTGCCTGGATCTGTACTGTCTTAACGCAAGCAGAGGAGCATACCCGACGGCTCCCCATACTCCTAACAAGGGAACCCAATCAAAATCTCCGCATCGGTATAATATTTCATCAGGAACCATCCACGAGGCTCTCCATTCAAAGTCTTCCTCTTGCAAATTTTAGAGAATCGTCATCCAATTCTCTTCTGTAATGTCATCTCGCCTCGGTGTAGCTACTAACTCTTTCAGTGGAGAGTAATTTTCAGAGAAGATACGATACGAGACCTTTTCCACTTTCCAAAAATGGTTGTGGAACCAAGATAGCAAGAGTTGTGCGCATCCAATAAATCTTCCTTCACCTGCTCTTCGACAAGCATTCAATAATCTAAAAGTTTCAGCTAAAATTGCGGGTACAAGTGTGGTCCCTTTACCAAGCCTGTCAAAAAAATCAGAAATCGCCTCGTCTACATGCCCCAAGGCTTTGGGGAAGATAACCAGTCCATAAATGCTCAGGGCGAAGACATCTACCCTTTTCTTCACATCGGGGTGCGCTAAGATTAGATCCCTCATATTCTTCCAAGAAATGCACTTACAATCTTCTTTTTGTTTGATCCGGGTTGTAACCCACTGTTCGCTCATCCCTGTGATGTTCATCAGCTTTTTTGAAAATGCTGGGACGTTGGCTGGTCTGGAATAAATTCTATCAACCTGAATCTTCGGGCAATGGAGCAATGCCGTGTACTCTTCTATAGTAAGTACCAAATCTACTTTCCCGAAAGTGAAGCAACTGTATGCAGAATTCCAATATTGGGCAAGGGCTCAAAACAGGTGTTCGTCTACCTTGACATCGAGCAGATAAGGTAAATCACCATAATGACAACATAATAGCTGTTTGACCTCGTCATCCCATTGAATCCAAATTTCTTTCATTTCTTCGAGATTATTTTGAGTTACGCCGATCCGAGTAAAATCCCACAACTCTGACATGTACCCCTCGGTAAGACTGTCACCTTTCTCTTGTTGTGTTGTCTCAGCCCATATCCGGACAGCCGCGTTGTCCTCTACTTTATCAAAAAACCTCTTTTCCATGATAAGCTATCTACTTAGCAACCGAATGTGAATCAACACCTTTTGTGATGAAAATGCCATACAAATACAATCATAGTGAAACAAAGCAAGTCAGTATTTCATACGCATTTTAAAGTAAATAAAGAATAATAAATATAGCACTTGCTCAGGTAACCACTAGGGTTTCGGAGTGGCTCTACCTAGGTGGGCTCTTAAGGCTCGTTACATGGAGTTCGGTTCTAGAGTAAAGGTACCTGAACCAGTAGATTCCTCGATCTTCACCCATTATAGGCTCATACAGACCGAGTTCAGTTCAGGGGAATACATTTCCCTATGGCTACACGAAGATGAAAATCTCACGAAGACATAGGTACGGATGTATCCCGAAAGCAATCCACTATCCTGCACGGAGGTGAAAACCTCACGAAGGAGTAGTTTATCACTCTCACTTAGAAGGGTGTGACCACAGAGGTCATGCAATGCAATATGCAAAACTATTTAAAGACTCAAACCAACGCAGTAGGTATTATATCATAAACCACAAAAATAGCTGATGAAATGTTAAGAAATGATCGTATTTCAATACCAAATTTTCAATTTTCGATAAAAAGACAAAATTTAATCAACTTGTGGCTTGACTCTCTTATTCTTCCCCAGTGGAGTCGCCAAGCTATCGTAACCATTTTTTGGGAAAATGGGAATTGACTTAAATTTTGAAAATGAAAACGAATAGAGGAGTCGCCACCAATCTTTTTTTGATGAGGTGTGATCGGGTCACCTTAAATTAACCATTTTAATAAAAGTTAAGATTTACTAAAACGATAATTTTTTGTCTACGAAAATCAAAGAAATGAGTCCGGGAGTCGGTTACGCATGAGGAAGGATTAGCACCCTTGATACGCCTAAAAATTTGTACCTAGTTGATTAATTAATGTCTTAGTGTCGAAGATTGAGAATTTGAAAGACTTTGAAATACAATCCCTTTTTGAATTAATGCTAAAAAATGACAGGATAAGTTCAAATGGATGTTAAGGACTCCCTCATCTCGAAGTGATAAAATGTCACACCCAGTAAGTTAGGACACGACATTTTCAAACCTTGAGAATGAGCTTGCCTGTACTTGAAATTCATGTATTTTGACCATCTTTTTTTTTTAAAAGGGTATTCAACTATTTAGAGTAAACGAGAGAAATCGAAACCCAGTAAGTTAGGGCACGTTTTCTCGAATTCTCAAATACCGAATATTGCCTTTATTTTAAACCAAATTCTTATTTCGAGATGACAAAATGTCATACCCGGTAAGTTAGGGCACAACACCTCGTACTTCCGAGAATAAGCATTTTTAAGACACGTATTGCGATTTTAAAGAGTATTCCGTTATTTAGGTTAAATGAGAAAAATCAAAACCTAGTAAGTTAGGGCAAGATTGTCTCGAATTACCAAATACGGAATATTATTTTTATGAAGGAATTATTTTAAGGTATCGAGTGAAAAATATAATGTGATTTATTGTAGAACATAAAACCAAATCACGGTGTTAATATGTAATAATAAGTGCGACAGTGTCAAATATAATAATATGAGCAATTATAAAAGGAGGAATAATAGCAAGGCTAGTAATATAAACAAATGCATGAGGAAAATGAAATAAGCGTATACATAAGTAAATTAACGAATAAATAAAAATGAATAAGACATGGAACAAAAATGGCAATGATAACGAAACGATGATAAATAATAATAATAATAATAATAATAATAATAATAATAATAATAATAATAGTGATAAAAGGATAATATAAAAGAAAATAATAATAATAATGTTGACAAAAATACAAAATGATGAAAAGTAAAATGTCAATGAAAGTGGTGTAAGAAAAATAATAGTAAAATAGTAGCATTCATACGTAAATATAAATATAGATAATACATGAAATATCATAATAACATAAACATAAATAAATAAGTAGAACTAAATAACATAAACATAGATTAAAATATAATAATAATGATATTAATACATAAATAAGAATATAGGTATCATACCTTAAAATATAATAGTAACGTAAAATATAGGTAAGCAAGAAATGTAGATTGATAAACAAAAACTAGATGGATAATAATGTAGGTGTAGATATAATAATAGGACGTAATAATAATAATAAAAGGATGATAACACTATATTAAATAGCAAAAGAATAATAATATCAATAATTTAAAAAGGATAATAGACAAAATCACCAAGTAATAATGTATAAAGCTAAATTGATTAATAGGTAATAAGGAGATGAACTCAAAAGGAAAGTATAATCATAAAAAAAAATAGTCATAATAATGATAATAGAAATAATAATAATAATAATAATAATAATAGAAATAATAAGAGTAATAAAATGAAGAATATGTTAGTAATAATAAAATCAGGAATGACAATAATAGCAACAATAGTGTAAAAAAAACAATAATAATAACATAGGTAATGATAATGAGTAAATAATAGTAATGGAAATAATAAAAGTATAACAATAATGATGATAATGATAATAACCAAATAATTCAATCATCTAATAATAAAAATAACTAAAAAGGGGGTAAATTGAATACAGAACGAAAGTTGAGGGCTAATCTGGAATAAAAATAAATGGAAGAAGTTTAATAAAACACGCGAAATAAATGAGGGGACCCATCCCGCTATTATACCATATCCCCAAACGACGCCGTTTCAACATCTATTCCCTCCAATGATCAGAGGACCAAATTAAAAGAGAGTTAAAATTACAAGATAGAATTAAGAAATAAAGAAAACTGGATTAAAACATAGCAAAAATGCGGAGGGATCGCGCAAGCAATTATCCCCCTTAACAGAAACGCGCGGATCCTAATGCTCGCGGGTCGAGTCTTCGGGTTTGGCGTGAAACAATGTCGTTTTGGGTGTGGAATGTTTGCTCCAAAATGACGTCGTACTATGGGGGCCATAAAAGCAAATTTTTTTGTGAAAACTTCATTTCATCAGTGCAGAGAGAAAAAAAAGGGGGAGAGAGGGATAAGTCCCTCCGGCCAAGGCGATTTCCGATCGCTGGATCGAGGCCCGTCCGTCGCCGGCCTCCGCCGCGCGATGTGGCCGAAGGTGCAAAAGTGACACCGAATAGGCAACGTTTGCCCTTCTCTCTCCAGATCAGGGTATTACGCAGGCAAAAGCCCCTTTGGCGATCGAATCGAACCTCGAAAACCCTTCGGTTCCTGGCTTTTCCGATCTCTGAGACGGTAACGGCTTCTCTTCCTCTTTTATATATATATATATATATATATATATGTATGTATGTATGTACTATGCATGTATGTATATTAGACTTACTCGTAAGATGAGAATAATTGATTTACAGAAAGAGAAACAACCTTTTTTTTTGTTCGAGTATTTTCGATTTTTTTCCTTTGTATCTCTCTTTTTTGTCTGTCTGTCCAAAAAAAAAAGGTTACAATTTTGCTTGGCTATATATAGCTGAATACATGGTATTATCCACTTTTGCTACTGCTATCTGCCCTTTTTGCGTGTTGTTGTCTCTTTTTTCTTTTCTTTGATCTATTTGCAGGCCTCTGGAGTCAATGGCGGTGACAGAGGGGTGGATGGAGGCAGACGGTATGGGCGATGGGACAAGCATGTGGTCAGAAGACCTTAGGTGCGGCGCACCTAGGGTTTGTTTTTGTGTTTTTTTTATTTTGGTATTGGGCTAGGGTTAGACATCGGGTTGATGTAATTGGGTTAGGTCTGTTTGTTGTTTGGGCTGTTAAGTTTTATTTTGTTTTGGGTCTAAGGTTGGGTTTGGGTATTTGGTTGAGTTTAATTGGGTTGGTTTGTACCTGGGCCAAAATCGGGCCTCAACAACATCCACAGTAAAAACTTTACTAACCACAACTTTCTTCCTCAATTTGATCTATTTAGTTGGAAAATTTTGACTTTTGTTGTAATCCATTTTATTCTTGTAAGATAACATTATTCTAGTTTGTAATTAAGTCCAGATATAGAATTCCACAAAGACTTTAAAAGGGTGATCATGCCTAAAACCATAAAGTTTTAAAGAAGAGTCCTCTCTATCTTGAACACTTATTTGTTATTTTATGATAAGATGACCTATTTGAATTGAAGATGGCTGCTCTTTTTGAACTAGGGATAACCCTAATCGTTCCTTATACACTGCATGTATGTGGAATTGCTCCATAGTGAGTATATTTAAGAGAAAATTTTTGTTACTTAGGTGTGAGATTTTTTTATCATTTTTAGATCAACACTGTAAACATTTGCTAAGTGACTAAGTGTGTGATTAGATAGGCTGTGCCATGCATTTATTTACTTTTTGTCTAACGTTATATATAGTATCGCTATAGTATTTAATATTATCATCACTATTATTTTTATACTAACTGCAGGTAAACGCATCCCCTATCTAAACTCACCCTATGAGAGCAACGTGTTAGAATTAAGGGTAGATTATAAAAATGTGAGGATGCAAATTAAGAGAAAGGAGTTGAGCTTAAATCATTATTTTTTGTATTGTGAAGATTTTAATGAATTGATTCATTGAATAAGACCTTAGAGACATAGGTTAAATTTGAATTGTAAACATTTTTTGTGTGTTATTTATTTCAGTTGTTTCTTTCATTGTACTAGCAATTTATCTCACAATCTAGTCAAATGAACTTTTATATTTGTTACATGATTTTTTTCATTTTTATTGTGGATGTACCATAATTTAATTATTTTTAAAGTGGTTGATTAAGTTAATGTCATTCACAGTGTAGTGGGTTTCACATCGGTTTCGGTTGTATAGACCGGTGTACATCGTTTCAGTAATAAATTGAAACGATCACTTCTCTATTTAGCACCAATTTAATTAAATTTTTGTCCGTACTGATTGCACCAGCTCGTTTGATCAATTCCAGTTGCACTAATAGGAATATTGCGCAATGGTCGGTACATGAATAATCTTAAAAAATAGATAAAATTATTATTATTTTACCAACATTAAAATTTTTTTATTAACCAAAATCAAACTATAAAATTTAACCAAAGTAAAACATAAATTTAAAGTAGAAAATGAATAAAATAATAAGAAAGTGAAGAATTTATACAACAAACAAATTAAAGAAAAACAAAAAACAATTTCTAAAAACTTGACTAACACAACTTTATGTATATGTTTTTATTAAACTCTCATTTTACATATTTACCATGCGATGATTTTATTGTATATTTCTTTTAAATAATGTTGTAGATAATTTTGTTGTTTAATATGTGGAATGTTTTTTTTTATTTACTTTAGATTTATTAAATGATAAAATTTTATTTGTGAAATTTATTATAAATATTTTATATAATTAATTAATAGTTTAATATTTGAAATTATTTAATCTACTTCATTTGATATATTTAAATATTTTATTAAATATTTTTCAAAAAGATTGGTAAATCCAGTACACTTAATTAGACAAATTTTGATACATACCAATTCTAGTAAAAAATTGATGTAGTACTGACTAGGGGTGAGCAAAATTCGATTCGATTCGAAAAACTCAATAAAAAATTTAAAATTTGAATTAAATTGTTCGAATTATTTCAGTTAATCAAGTTATTTGGACCAACTCGAATAAAAAAATTAAGTTTTTCGGTTTAACTTGAATATGAATTACACAATTCGAGTTATCCAAAAATTCGAATAAAAAAAGACAAAACTACGTCGTTTTGATAAATGTTTACTTTTTTTAAAAGTTAAAATTCAAAATAATTAAGTTAAAAGGTAAAACTATGTCATTTGATAAATGTTTGCCCATTAAGTTAAAACGCAAAATCATTATATTGTTCATGTAGTTAAATAATCTTATACTTCATCTACTAGTTAAATAATCAGTCCATCTAAACGTAACATTAAATATAAATAATAGGATTCGTTAACTCGACTCGAATTTTTTTGACTCGATTCGATTCGATTCGAAAAAAATTCAAATTGAGTTCGGTTGCTAAAATAGGATCTGTCAACTCGACTAACTCGAAAATTTTTTACTCGATTCAACTCGACTCGATCGAATACTCACCCCTAGTACTGACTACCTTGGTCACTCATCAATGGAGTTTTAACACAATTAAAAGATTATAAAAAATCTATTTTTTACAAAATAAATATTACTATAAGAGTGTTATTATCTTTTTATATTTATATACAAAATTTTAAAAAATAAACCCATAATAAGATTTCAACTTAATACACTATGATTTTCAATATTTTAATTTTATTTATTATATAATGAAAATAAGCAAGCAATACTGGATCAAGCATAACATCCAAATAATATTAAATACTTATCCAAACATTGATCACCCTTTACACTGTTCCACTCCCAAAGTTTTTAGACGTTTGATATTAATTTTACAAGCTCCTTAATAAATGTTTGATCGATCTTTGTTCATTGGATATCGCCCTGCTCGATTGTGTAATCAAAATCATGCACCGACATAGCCAAAAAGAACTAATACGATGTCTCCGGTTGCAGCAATACTAATCCAATGATACGTCGTATCATGCAACAGCATGGAGTCATCAAACCTTTCATTCAATCCTGGTACTTGGTTATATGATCTGTCGTTCTCCAACATTAATTCATCACTGTAAGATACTATACTACTACACAACAACAAATTGAGAGATGAATTTACCGATAAATTGCTTAGTATTCTTTATTTGCTTTAATCAATTATATTGTTGATGTTTATATATTTGAATATGAGTAACTGCTCCTAACCAACTATACACCAAATTAAGTAACTGAATGATAATAGACTAACAGTCTCTGTATTAACTATCTTTATACTCTAACATTCACCTAGCTTCTCAATAGGTAAGATCCGAAGTAAACTTCGAAATCGAGCAAAAGTAGAGAGAGACAATGGCTTAGTAAGAATATCTACAACCTAGTCACAAGCTGGTACTTCACCAACAACTAGTGAGCCACTAGTCACCTTCTCGCAAACAAAAAATAAGTCAAGTTCGACATGCTTGAATTTGGAGTGTAAGACCAGATTAGTAGCAACAATAACTGCGCTGGAACTGTCACATCAAATAGTAGGAGGATCAGTAGAACCGATTTGTAATTCCGTTAGCAGAGAGACTAACCAAGCAATATCACTGGTAGCTACAGCCAAGCTCCAATATTCAGCCTCTATTGTAGATCGAGAAACAACTTGTTGTTTCTTAGAGCACCAGGAGATAGGCGTATGACCAAAGTAGACACAATGGCCTGTCGTAGAACAATTGTCATCAAAATCTAGACCCCAGTTGGCATCTACATAACCAACTAAAGATAGTCTATCGGATCAACGAAACACCAGCCCATGATTAATAGTGCCATATAAATACCTCAAAATACGTTTTAATGCTACCATATGAACTGTAGTAGGGGCATGCATGAATTGACACACATGATTTACCGCATACGCAAAATCCAGCCGAGTTAATACCACATATTAAAGAGCACCAGCAAGACTTCTGTATTCAGTAGGGTCAACAAGACGATCACCCTCATCTTTAGACAATGTAGATGAACTAACCATCGACGTATGAACACTCTTTGCATTAGCCAGAGAACACCTGCCAAGTAGGTCTCGAATGTATTTGCGCTGGCATAAGTGGAGACTTTCAGTAGATGGCCGACTGACTTCAATACCTAAAAAATAATAGAGGTCGCCCAAATTCTT
Organism: Gossypium longicalyx; assembly: GCA_025698465.1. Classification (NCBI taxonomy): domain Eukaryota; kingdom Viridiplantae; phylum Streptophyta; class Magnoliopsida; order Malvales; family Malvaceae; genus Gossypium; species Gossypium longicalyx. The sequence continues at coordinate 12,946,539 of CM047006.1, read as the reverse complement.
TAGAGAAAATTTGGTATGTAGCTGCTGAACAAAACAATTTATTTCATCAGTCTAACTTTCAGTAATAATAATATCATCCACACAGACCAAAACATAGACGATGGACTTGGTTGTAACTTTAACAAACAAGGAAGCATCAGATTTAGATAAAACAAAACCATTAGAAACAAGAAACTGTTTCAATTTGTCAAACCAAGCACGGAGAGCTTGTCGTAATCTGTGCAACGCCTTTGTTAAACGACAAACCAAAGGTTCACCATTTAGTCCATATTGGACATAGCCTGGTGGTTGCTACATAAACACATCGTTAGTGAGATCTTCATTTAAAAAGGCATTGCTTACATAAACTTGACGGAGTTGCCAACCATTTGATACAGCAATATATAATATGGTTCGGATAGTAGCAGGTTTGACCACCGAACTAAATGTTTCTTTGAAGTCACATCCAGGTACCTGTGAACATCCTTTTGCCACCAACAGTGCCTTTCGACGATCAACCGACCCATAAGGATTCTTCTTGACATTGAAAAGCCATTTGCACCCAATCGTTTTTTGACTAGGAGGTAGATGAATAAGTTCCCAGGTAGAGTTAGCCATTAAAGCATCAAATTCAACTTAAACTGCTAATTTCTACTCCTTATGAGCAAGAGCCTCCTCAATAGTTCGTGGCTCAAAATCGACAGCATCAACTGACAAAACCTTAGGTTTAAAAATTCATGCCTTAGACCAAGTAACCATGGTGTAAGTATTTCCCAAAGGAACATAAAGAATATTAGAGGACTCAGTGATTGGGCTGGACAGACTAGCTTCAGCTAACGGTACTGCAAGACAATTAGATCCTAATTCAGTCGACGAATCAACAAAACTGGTTGTATTGGACTACATCTAGTTGGTGAGTCAACTAAATAAAATTTCACAGGATTGCAACTCGAAGCAGGAGGCAAATGTAAAGTGGGTGAAGCTATAGTGGTTTCTCTTGGTTCAACAGTGGATCGATCATAGGAGGGCTGAATGATAGGAACATAAGTGGTGACACAGGTAGAAGACTTAATGGTGTCCAAAGCAAACGAAAAGAATAAGAATCGACGCTCATCAAAAACAACATGCTGAAAGATAATAACCTTACCATTAGGTGTGAGACAGTGATAGCCCTTATGTTGAGAGCTATACCCTGAAAACATACATGGCTGTGAACGAAAATCCAACTTGTGATGCATAAATAGATGTAAATATGGAAAACAACAACAACCAAATACCCTTAAGTGATCATACGTAGGTTTATGACCATGAAAAGCCTGATACAGAGACTGGCCTTTCAAGACCAAAGTAGGCAGACGATTGATAAGATGAACAGCACTACAAAACGTATAACCCCAGTAATCCATGGATAGATTGGCCTGGGCTACGAGTGTAAGACCGGTCTCCATAATGTACCTCTATTTACGCTCAGCAACACTGTTTTGTTTGGATGTATGTGGATAGGAAAGACAATAAAGAACCCCATGACTAGCCAAAATCGATGCAAAAGCACGAAACTCACTGCCCCAATCACTCTGAAATTTTTTAATATGCTTCCCGAACTGAGTGAGAACCATTTTTTAAAACTAAAGAAAATATTCAACCGGTTGTGATTTACGTTTAATGAGATAAACCTAAGTAAATTAACTGCACATGTCAATAAACGAAACATATACAAACTACTTCTACAAGCAACAAAAGCCGATCCCAACAAATAAAAAACTACCAAGTCAAATAATTCCATATATTCAGTAGTAGAGTGTGCAAAGGGAAATTTATGTGAATTCCTTTTTTTGACAGGCAATACAAACATTATCTAGACAATTCTTATTAAAAACAATTTGACACTTATCAAGAACAATTTTAACAATTGCGGCAGAATGATGGCCAAGTCTCTTATGCCACAATGTAAAAACATCATCGTCTGAAGGACAATCTTAGATCTCGGTGTTGTGAATAGAAGGTATTGTATCAGATGGAACAGACAGATTAGTCGAAAATTGATAGAGACCATCACGAGCTTGGCCCCACAGTAAAATTTCATGTGTCTGGACATCTTTAATAACACAATAAGATGGATGAAATTTAAAAACGACATTGTTCGATGGATGAAATTTAAAAATGACATTGTTGTCATTAGCAAATTGAGAAACAGACATAAGATTCTTTCGGATACTTGGCAAACACAGGACATTAGATAGATGTAATAAATTTTTCTTCATAGGTAGGATAGAATTTCCAATAGATGAGATTTTAGTGGGCATACCATTCCCCATTAAAAGAGAAGAAGTACCTGAGTATGGAGTGGACTCATTTAAACACGAGGTATTCTGACAAACATGATGAATAGCCCCTGAATCTGAATACCAGGGCGAGGTTCTTACAGGAACAGGCACATAGGAATCATTATTATCAAAATTGGACCCATATCTAGTAGCAGCTGAAAAATTAGATGCACGAAAATTAGGGATACAGGGCAATCCAATACACGACGATGAGTCAAAATCAATTACACGTGCTCAAGGTTTAGTCTGTCATGGAACTCCAGAATTATTATTTTGCATTGACACCGCGCGTCCAAAGCCTTGGTCAGATTCAAGAGATCCCTCAAGGCCAACATAATTAGTAGTAAGCCCAAGGGGATTTTACCTAGAATTCAGTCCAACAATGACCTGCTCACCAGAACTGAAAGGCCCATTATGTTGGCCAGTCTCATGTGTTTTGAGAACACTAGCAGAGGGCCCAAATTGATGCTGACCCAACTCTTGCATCGTGGGTGATCTGCCATAAAAGCTGGGAAGCCCAAATCGATCCTGGCCCATTTTTTGCGCCACATTTGGTCTACCATACGGACCATGATAAGCATGTAGACCACCAGCAGACCCAACATCATTCATTTTGGAATATGCAAAGGGATTAGAATCCCTAACTTGCTGTAGAAATCCAACATTCGAGAGCATCGGCCATTCTCTCCACGAAGTCCCTATCAAAAATTGTGTTGGACCAACCCCCGCCTAGGGACAAAATTATCTTTAATTAAAAGTTTAGGGGAAAAATGGTAATTTTTCCTAGTATGTGAATTGAATTGAATTTAATATTAATTGTATTAAATTGAGTTGAATTTACTCATATAGATCCGGATAGACCTAGTAAAGAGTTGGATTAAGGAAAACAAAAAGTATCAGATTAGTATATTCTCGTGTATGAACAAGTGTCGAGGTAAGTTCGTGTAACTAAATTGTGTATATTTACATGTTTGAGTGAAATGTTGTATATGTGAATGTTGAATTATGAATTTGGTATGTTTCGGAATTAAATTCATAAATTCAATAATGTCCGATAATATTAAATCCCGTTTGAATACATGAAATTTGATTGGATAATGGGCTTCTGTATTGGTTGTGGTCTTGCATATGTTGCAGACACACTATAACTCAAAAGAGCATCCCGTTATTAGCTCTCCTGAGCATCCCGTATGATGGTTCTTGCGAGCTTCCTGTTATAGCTCTTCGAAACGTCCAGATAGGTTATGATCCTACATGTGTTGTGGACACACCTTAACTCTTATGAGCTTCTTGATTATAGCTCTTTGTGAGTTTTCTATTAATTGGCTCTTTGTGAGTTTCCTGATATGATTCGCCTGAACTTTTTGATATATGGCTATTCGGAGCTTCCCGATTAATGGCTCTTCGGAGCTACCCGTTATAGGCTTGCACGAGCTTCCTGAATATTGCTCTTATGAGCTTCCTTATTTAACCTGGATAAGCATCCCGCTTATGTGATTTTATAAGCACTCCTGAATATGAGTTGACGAATTTACTGTATTGTACACTTCGTGTGTATTGCCCATGTATCCATTGATATTTTAAATGATTCAACGGGTAAATTTCTGATATGAGATAATATGAATTTCAAGATGAATTACTATGAGAAATACTTGAAATATAAAGATATAATATGTACATGATTATTGTATATTTGATATGATAAATACATGTATGTGGAAATTGAATAAGGATGAGTTCATTCCTGTCTCTTGAAACTTACGTAGATTATATAACTAACATGTTTGATGAGGATGTATGTGTATTTAGATATTGATTTAATTGATTTGGATGCACTTGTATGATTATTTTAGAAGCAAATAAATGGCAAGTTTATTTCTCGTTATACGAACTTACTAAGCTTAAAAGCTTACTTTGTTTTATTTTCTCTATTTTTTTAGTGCTTAGAAGCTCATAAAGGTTGGAATTGGTTGGAGCATCATCACACTATCCTTCAGTTCGTTTTGGTATAAATAGCAAACTTATTTTAATATAATGGCATGTATAGATTAAGTTGGCCAATGATGGCATATATATGGTTGGTCGTAACTAGCCATTGAAATAGTTAGTGATGGCTTGTTTAATGTAAATCTATGAGGGTATAATATGATAAATATAAATATGTGTTTGGTATGATTAGATTGAATTTTGTTAAATTTATATGTTTATACAAATAGGTAACTTTGAATACATGAATACATGTGATGATATATCATGCATAAGATTGGTTGTGGCTTGGTTTTAATATCTTGAATTGGTCGGTAAATGTATTCAAGTGTTGTTGTAGGTTGAAGGCAAATATGGGTGAGAAAATAGCCTTGAAAATAACCTATTTTTGTCCACACGGGCGTGTGTCTCAGTCGCGTGTGACACACGGCTATGCACATGGACGTGTGGTTTGGCCGTGTGTCCCCTGCATCTTTAAAATGGATAAACAGAATGCCCAGGTATTTTCACACTAGCAGAGATACAGATGTGTGTCTCAGACGTGTATGACACACGGCCTAGCACACAGGCGTGTGACTTGGTTGTGTGACCCCTGTACCTAATTAATGTAAAATAAATTGTTCACACGGCTTAGCACACGAGTGTGTGGCTTGGCTGTGTGACCCAAGTCAGTAGCTACCTTAATTTGAACACTGGCTAAGACACGGCTGTGTGCCTCACATCGAATGCCCACACAGTCTGGGACATGGGCGTGTCACTTACTCACACGGCTTGGCCACATGGGTGTGTGTCTCCTACACTTAAGAAAAATTTTGAAATTTCACGAAAAATTCTCTAAGTTTCCAGTTTAGTCCCAATTTGATCTAAAAGCATATTTTGGTCTTTGAAGGCCCATTTAAGGAATAATATGATTGATTTTGGATATGAATAGTAAATTATATGAACTTTTCTACAATTGATCTGTAAACTCTGATAATGTTTCGTGACCCTGTTCTGGCAACAGATAGGGATTAGGGGTGTTACAGGCGATGTATTCTTTTATTGTTAACTCACCTTTCTTGATCAAGCGCAGGTCATGTTTTATTCGTGATATATTAGCACCAGATGAGGCAACGAAAAGTTGATTTGTTGTGCTCTAGATGTCGCACGCCATTTTAGCATCTGTAGAATAAGATAACAAAGACGAATTAATTGTAGAGAGTAACCAAGAGGCCAGTAACTTATCTTGTTGAGTAAACAAAGAAGCTTTAGGATTTGAAGTCAGAGCTCCATCTGAAGACGCCACAAATCTAGGCAGAGTAGGTAACGTGCCTTCTAAAAAACCTTGCAACTCATATCCTTCTGTGATTAATCTAATATGTTGCTGCCATTACACAAAAGTCCCTTCATCTAATTTCACCATGTCGTGACGAGGGAAAGACTGAATCAAACGCGAGCTGGACAAATACTGACTAGAACGATCAACAGAAGTGGAATCTGTTGAATTGGCCATGGATTGGTAGTAGAAGCAAACACCAGGAGGTCAGGCGATTGATACCATGTAAGATACTATACTACTACACAAGAACAAATTGAGAGTGATGAATTTACTGAGAAATTGCTTAGTATTCTTTATCTGCTTTACTCAATTACACTGTTGATGTTTATATACTTGAATATGAGCAACTACTCCTAACCAACTATACACCAGGCTAAGTAACTGAATGATAACAGACTAACAGCCTTTATATTAACCATTTCTATACTCTAACAATCACCTTCATCAATTCCTCCATTGATGATTGCAAGTGAACTAGCTGGTTTTGGATTGAGCTCATTTGATAACATTGCCTGAGATCCGACAATGATGGAATTCGAGTTTTCCAATTGTATTGACAATAAGGGTTCAACATTGTTATTGGAGATGATGTATATGCCTACAACAAAACTTTGCCATGCTAAATAAGTACGTCAAGGAATTGTGATCTAGTCGACGAAACTGAGGTTTTCTACTTGAGAAGTTTGGCTTAGGTAATCGTTTCTTTGAGCATCGGTCGGACCAGTCTAACTTCTTCGAGGCGAGCTCTTTCCATTGAGCCATGTGGTTCAATATGTCAATGTTTTGACTAATAATGTTCGATTTGGGCTTGTTGGTGGTGAGGTCAATCCCCATCTTAGTGAACTTTTGTTTTGTTCGTATAGTAAAATTTTTCTTGATTTGAGTGTTACATTAGTTTTTAATCTCATTGTCGGTTCGCGCAGGGGATTAAGTTGCTATGACGGACCACTTACATAAAACTAAATGTTCTAAATAATCTGAAATAGCAAAGAATTCAACGTATGCATGCAAAAATAGTATTTCATATCCTACTTTATATGCTTCTTCGGCCTAGTCTTAGAGTCTACACTCTCTAGTTGGTAAATATGAAAGCTTGGAAGCTGAAAAATGCCCAAAAATCATATAAAAAAAACTAGAGAACCGATATAAAATAATATAAACCGGGTATTGTTTACTTTCACCTGTTTTCAAGAAAAGAACGGAGTTGAATGATGGTTTTTTTCTTGGAAACCGAACTTTCCCCTCTTCACATCAGGTCTCAAGTAATTAGATCCATCTCAGGCTACAGATTTTTCTACATATTTGAAGCCAGTTTAATTTTTATATAAATATATATAAATCGTTAGTACCAATTACACTGTTAAGATGCAACGTTAATAACTCGCATTTTATTTACCAAGTAACTTATCATATATATGTTAGCATCTTTTAACTGGAAAACTTTGGACTTTTAACTTTGAAGATTTTTAGTAGATATTCATTGAATTAAAACATGAAGAAAATCAAGTTAAGTAATTATCTTTTGAAAATTTTAATGTGATTGAGTTTCCTTAATTAAAGAGATTTAGATATTTGGTTTCCTTAAAAGATATCTGTTATTTGTTTCTAAATGGAACACTTGCTCAAGCTTAATTAGAGGAGATTGGAGTTCATATTGGTTGTAGTTTTGGCAAGCCAATGTATGTCTATTTAAGAGAAAGCTTGTTATAATATTTTGTACAAGACTGAGAGCACTTATCTTGTTTATCATAAGGAACTTATTTAAGTGCATTATTGTTGTAAATGTATTGTTCTTTTTGTACAACTTGTAACTAAGCTTTCAAGGGGAAAATCTTAACGGTGAGAGTAATTTAGTTAATGTATTAGAGTAAGACTGTAACTTGGTAAGTGAGTGTAACTTAAATAAAATCTTGTACTATATATTGATAGTGGATTAATCTTTGGGCAAGGCCTCACAAGATATGAAGATTTTTTGAATTGCGTAACCAACTTTTATATCCATGTTATATTTTTACTCTTTTAGTTAGTAAGGTCAATTGCAACTAAACGTTCTACTAGAAGGCAAGATTAATGAACTTTCAATTGGTATTAGAGCTAAGCACTTGATGAACTAAGTGAAGGTCATGTCGTTGATTTGTAGAAAAGATGAAGAAAAAAATCAATCTCAAGACCTCTATGTTGGATGGCATTAATTATATCTATTGGAAGGCAATGATAAGAGCATTTATCAAGTCTTTGGACAAGAAAGCTTGGTGCTCAATACAGATTGGTTCGGAGCCTCCAACAAGTGGATGGTGTGAAGACTCCAAAGCTTGAAGTCCTATGGACTAGTGATAAAGACAAGCTAGCTAATACAAACTCTAAAGCTTTCAATGCAATTTTTAATGGAGTGAACCCCGAAGGGTTCAAATGTATCTCCAAGTGCACTATGCCAGAGAAGCTTAAACATATTTGAGACTACATATTAAGGTACCAATACCATTAAGCAATCGAAACTTTAGATCTTGACAAAAAAGTTTGGGACCTTAAGGACGTTGGAGAATAAATCTTTGTCAGAGTTTTATGCAAAATTATGTGACATTACTAATTAGACATTTCCTCTTCTCTAATGTTAAGTTGGTCAAAAAAGTGCTTAGGTCTCTACTAGAATGATTTGCGATTAGGGAGATTATTATAAATGAGGGCAAGGACATTTATACAATAAGGGCTGATGAAATCATTGGTTTATTGCAAACCATAGAAATGAATATTGAAGATATAAGGAAAAATAAGGGCAAAGTAAAGAAGAACATTGCACTAGAAGTTGCATCCTTAATTGCAACTGAGCGTGAAACTACTATTGAAGATTTGTAATAGTAGTTAGCCGTTCTTACCCATAATTTCAATAGGGAATTTAAGAAGTTGACCAAGAAGAGAAAGAAGTTTGATGGGAATCAAAACACCAATGAAGCCGAAGGCAAGGCAGTAGCAATTGAAGTACTACGATGAGAAAATTATTTAATACGTAAATATTAAAGTTGATTTTGGGAAATAAAAAAAATTGAATCGAGTTGTATCACATTATAGAGTACTGGGTCAAAAAGGCCCATGAAGTACTCGTAATTGGACCCGATATGAGAGAGACCCAAAACCTTTCATATAACATGAAGGGGGCGGCAACCCTAGTAGAAATACAAGGGTGAGTCATTTACCCCTCTCCTACTCTAAGTAAGATGTTGTTTTTCTATTTAAAATAAACTTCTACAACTCTACAAGAGTTTTACCTTCTCTTCCTATAAATAGATGGCACCAATAGAACTATGAATACAAATTTAGAGAGATTGTTATTTTGCCGAAAAATAGAGAGAATTCATTCTTAACTATTACATATATTTTTCCAGAATAATAATTTTACTAGTTTCTATTAAGAAGAGAGAATTTTTATTTTCACCCCAAAAGGAGAGATACATTTTTCTAGTTCTGTGTTTCAATTCAATTGGTTTGAGCCCACACTCGAAGCAGTTCATGGTATGAGAATAGCAGAGAAGATCATTTGGTTGAAACTCGAAAAATATTAATGATCTGCTTATCTAAAAACACAGGTACGTACGTATTCCGTTAAGGTTTATTCTTATAAATATCACAAACCGGGTCAATTTTCACAATTTTAATTTTCCGCTGTGTAAGAAAATCATTTTCAAACCAGGGTTTTTTTTCCAACATCACTCTAGTCCCAGTTCCTCTTTTAGATACTTTAAAGGATACAATAAACTCGTATAAGACTTGAAAATGATACTAAGCCATATCAAAAACTTAAATTGATCAAAGTGATTAAATAAGTATTTAGAATGAAACAAATTTGACTTTCATTGCTTCAGCAATAAATGTAACATCCTGATATCTTGACCAACGATCAAGTAAGGTATAAGGGTGTTACGTTAACATCGGTTGAACTAGGTCTAATAGGGATTTATTTGTTCTCTCTAGCACGCCATTTTATTATAGAGTTCTCAGCACTGTTAATTGGGATAATATCTCTTTTTCTTTGGGGTATCCTAAGAACTTATTCGATAAAAATTCCCCACATTGATCTGATTGAAGTGTTTTCACAAGTAAACCTGATTGTTTCTCCATGTTCACAAAATACTCTTGAAATAATAATAATATATAAAGGTTACGTGGTCATTGTAGCCATCTCACAAACTGACATTCATAGGATCACATACATCAGTGTGCACAAGTTCTAAGAGTTGAACAACCCTTACCTTTTGCATTAAAAGATCACTTGGTTATTTTGCCTTCCAACTATGATTCAATTGTAGGAAATCGACTTCCTTAAATATGTTTAAGGTGCCATCTTTCACAAGCCTAGTGATTCTCTCTTAGTTAATATGATCAAGTTTCAAATGCCAAAGATACATCTCACTCGAATTAGAAGTTAAGTTTTTTATTCGCAATTTCAGCTTCCAACAGTGCGTACACCTTTGGTTTGATAAGAAAAGATATTGTTTTGCATCCAACCTTTACAGATAAATGAACAACTTCTAAAAATTGCAGAACTTTTCTCTAATGTCACGGTCAAACCGTTTTTAAATAAACAAGTAATTGAAATTAAGTCTCTTTTGAAACTAAAAGCATAGAAAATGTCGTTTAAAACAGTTTTCCTAAAACTATCAAAATAAATATGCACATTTCTCATTGTTTCAACCATAACACTTACCATGAACTTCCTAAGTTGCTTCATCGATGGACAAGATAAAAGCCCTTATGTGAGCCTTTCAATATGCATAATTTGATGAATAAATAGCAATGGGGCCCGAATAATTAAACTACCTTCCTTCATGGATTCCATGGTTATAAATCAAACATAAGATCACCTTCGTGTATGCTTGAATCCTACTTTGATACTAATTGAAAAAAGTTTGAGTTGCTTAATGTTCCAATCAATTATTCTAACTAATGTTGGAACAGAAGTTGGAACAAGCGAGTATATATACTTAACATACTCAAAAAGAGAGTGAAGCAAAAACATAAATTGACACACAATATTTGTTAACACAGTTCGAATAACTATCCTACTTTACAGAGCTTTACTCAGTGAATGATTTCATTCAACAAATTATTCAGATCACCTATTGTATAAGACCTAATCTACTATTACAATGTTGGATAATTGCAACCTCAATAATGAACCCTGTTTGTTACAACTACTCACCCAATATCCTCAATAATGAACCCTGTTTGTTACAACTACTCACCCAATATCCTTACTTACAATCAAAGTTTAATCTATAAGAAATGCGTAAAACAAAGTAAACGCAAGCAATACTTGATAGAAAACAGTCTTAAAGTACTTTATAGGCACACATCCAAGCGAAGCACAAAAGCTTATTTATATGCCAAATTCTACCAACTTCTCAATTCAAAAATCAAATAAATAAATTTTTAAATTTAAGCTAACTTTATCCATAAAAATTCTTTTAAATGTCGAAACCACGCCTTTAGCTCGGAGTAAAAATTCAAACTGATTTCATCCTTAATAGATAAAGATAAGGTTGCATACAGTTTTAAAATACTCCACTTTCTTCAAAAACTGAACAAGGAATAACAATAAAATTCACAATATAATTAATTCTATTTGTAACACGAACCAACAATTATATTTTGTCTAGATACATTTTAAAAAATTATGCAAGCCACAAATGTCAACAAATCAAGATAGCCTTTAACTATCCCAACCTGCCCCAATCAATGTTCCAACATGGCATGTAACAACTTAAATGAATAGACAATTAAAGTTTCCAACAATATTATTATATAAATGATTTGAAAACTATACTTTATGGTTGTTAAAACAAATACTTGGCAATGGTATTTAGCCATTGTGCAATGTAATACATAATCAATTAATTGTTTCAAAATAATATTTGATAATTGATATTATTATTGTTACGTAAATAATTTGACAATCACAGTTTTTAATTGTTAAAAAAATTATGGCAATGACTTTTAGTTATTGCGTAAAGTAATACACAACCTATTAAAATGTTGTCGTAAAATAATATTAGGCAATCATCATAAGATTTAGTATCTAAATTTACACTAATGCAATTTTTTTTTTGCAACCATTATATTGTGATTATGTAATAATTCTGGTTGTGCTAAAGATATTGTATCAATTTGTGGTAATTAAAACATTTTTATAAAATTAAATTAAGTTGTTATTAAAAAAAACTTTATATTTGATATATATAAAATTAAAAATGACTTTTCAATTTACAAAATCATGTATACTTTAAATAACTGAAGTATACGCAATAATACTATAACGACTTTTTATCATCACAATAAAATTTTTGCAACAGTAATTTAACATTTCGTAATAACTTTTAGTGTCGATAAATCTTATTTTTCTTATAATACCAATTCCGGAAACCGTGTTCTTCAATATAAGTTAAGAGCTTCTGGTCTATATCTGGAGTCCACGAACTCCAGCATTCAGATGGTGCCCTTTGTGTCTAATTATCAGCAAACAGCAAGTAAAGAAGCGGAGCAAAAGAGTTTGTAAGAGGTGGGGAGATACCTGAAATTGAAAGTTGATCCACAAATGTACATACACATATATAATCAATATATAAGTGTAATCCCATTAACTTGGTTAGTTGATTAGTTTAGTTCTTTGTTATTGCTATTGTTAATGAAACAGTTCCTAATTTCTAATAAATTCTACAAAATATGACACAATCTGATAATGAATATAATGATTATCAGACAATGCAGTGCCAAGGGCAGCCTGCTCAAAATCAAGCACATGCAGGAAGCGTAAATATCACAACTACCGCTACTGCAATTACTTAAAAGGTTGCTTTGATATAGATATAGTCAGATTGGATTCCATCTTTCTGGTAATATTTACTTTAAAATGGACCATGTTGGTTCCTTCTTTCTGGTAATATTACTTTAAAATGGACCATGCTGGTTGTCTGCAGTTGGTCCATAACCACACTGAAGCTCACTTCTTAATGGTAACCAATCAATTGGAATGAAATATGGGATGAATGAGTTATTATTACTTTTTATTTCTTTATAAATGTATCTATTAAATTTTAATTAATTATTAGTAATCGCCATGGTTTATGTTTAAAATTGATCTATGTTCGAGGTTGATGATTATCTTTTCAACAATATCATCTTTAAAATTCGAACTTGCATTCTTCCTTTAAGAGTATAATGTACTTAACAATAACACTTAACGGAACTTGAAGGAACTCCCTTGAAATAATTTTTTTAAGAATAAAATTAATTATACAATGTTGTCTATTACAAAGCATAATGTCATATATGTATATATACACCTAAGCTACTTTAAAACAATAAAACAAGCCTTCCTTTGCCTCCAACTAATTAACATAAAAGTAAACCTAATCTAATAAACTAAGTTACTATAGATATAATTAAAATAAATAATTGTAATTATAAAATATCATAAATTAAACTTCCAATTTTACTGAGATATGATCCAAAGCTTCAAAATTTGTAATTCTTATATTGAGCTTGTACAAAAAAATTTGTGCTACTTGAAAACAATATGAAGCAAGCCTTCCTTTGGCTTCAACTAATTGATATAATGATAGCTAAACTAAACCTAATCTAATAAATTAAGTTAGATATAATTAAAATAAATTATTGTAATTATAAGATATCATAAATTAAACTTTCAATTTTATCGAAATATGATCCAAAGCTTTAAAACTTGTAATTATTATATTGAGCTTGTACAAAAAATTATGTTTGTGCAATTTTCAATAAAACAAATATAAATTAAGTTCTTAAACTCGTTTTGACATATTTTAAACTGCATTGCAAAGCTAAAATCTTCAATCTATAAGAAGACAATGCAACCTAAAAATGCATCATGAGTTGGTGATGTTTCATACTTGAAAAACACTTCATTCACCGTTGCCTTTTCAAAAATACTTTTGGATCCTAAGTAATGCCAAACAAAAAGCTTCTGAAAGTGAACTTGTTCTTTTAGCTCAATTGCAAAAGTTATAATTTGTACACTTCTGGAGTCAAAATGATATTTTTAACCCTCATTTTCATATTTATATTGGTTATACAATTATTTCTCTTTTAAAATTTATTTCAAGACTATAAATTAAATTATATATTTAAATTTGTAACGATTATATTTTAAGGGGACGGATCTACTTACATAGTGTAAAAACTAAAATAATTTTATATACTTCTGTAAGTATTTATATGATTAATATTTTAATGATCTCACTATTGAACTTATCAATATAATTGTACTTTTCATGCATGTAAATTTTCGAATCAATCCGATATTTCTATCATATTAATCTAAAATACTCTATATATTAATATATATTCAACGTTTGAATTTTTTTTTTTTACATCAAACAAATATTTAGAAATTTTAAATTTAGATCAAATTTGACATACATGATCTACATGAATAGACCATAAAATATAACGGTTGAATCGTTAAAATATTAATTATATAAGTAATTAAGCAAATATGTAAAACTAGTTTAGTTTTTACTGTGTAAGTAGATCCCTCTCGATAGCAAAAAAAAAAAAGTAATCTCTCCCCATATTTTAATATCTAAAATATGATTTATATATTCAAATTAAATTTCAACTAACTAGAATAAACCCTTGCTTTGTTTCGGAAATATAATTAATTTTAAATAAATATTTATAATGTATGATAAACATAATAAATCGCTTTTTTAACATATAAAGTTAAATCATGATCAAATATGAAATAATTTAAAGCATAGTAAAAATAAAATAAATAAAACACATGATAAAAGATATATATATATATATATACATGATACAAATAGTTGATGTGTAAAAAATTTATAAAGAGACGTCATTTAGTAAATAGATTTACTATATTTAAAAATTTATAACACGTCACAAACATAAAAATTATTTCTCCCAATTGAATTATTATGACACACGACTCAATATAAAATTAATATAAACACCACACATATGTCAATTGTCGAAATTTATTAACATGCAATAAATTATAGATAAATTTATAATAAGAGAAAACACAAACATAAATATTCTATAAAAAATAAATTCAACATAATATGAATATATAACACAAACATATACGAAAGCACACCAAAATTATTCTAAATATAAATAAATTGATATATGAAATAAATGTTGATAGTGTTGAGAATTTGGTTTATGGAATAGGTATGGTAGGTGGTGTGATCCGAGATGCAACTAGTTTGTGGTGTTTGGGATTTGTAAGAAATAGAGTGATGTACAATACGTATGAGGTAGAACTCTGGGACATTCTGGATAGTCTTGACCAGGCTTGGAAGTTTAGATGTTGAGATGTTTTGTTAGAAACAAATTGTTTGGAAGCGCTACACCATATTAAAGGGAACTTGACGAGACATCAGCCGAAATCACATATTGTTAATGCTATTTGAAATTTATTGACCGTAATTGGGATACCAACTTAAAACATGTGCATCAAGAATGCAACAAGCTGACAGATTGTTTAGCAAAGGCTACATAAAGAATGGGTATTGGCATTCATTGTTGGTCTCAACCCCCTGATTTTGCTCTGAATTCACTGCATAAAGATCTTAACGGTTTATCTACTACTAAACTAATTGCTAAGTAATAGTTCATACTTCTCTTTTTTAAAACAAAAAAAAAATACACATAAATACTATACAAATATATAAATATATCAAAATGCACAAAAAAAACTAATTATTAGTGTATAATACTCTAAATATAATAATAATCCAAAGACTTAATTAGCCACTACATACTTATTATTTTGTTGGTTAGAACAACAAAATCAACCATTATAATTTTGCTTAAGACATTACTATGGTTTGAATGCTGAAATCAACCTTTACTGCTTTGTTGGCACGAACCATATTCTTAATTCAAGGTTCTTAGTGGAGAGAGAAATACTAGATATCCAGAATAACAAGAGTGTTTTAAGGATACTGCAACAGGCCCCAACAGATTGAATATTTTGGTCCAAACAGGCCCATTGATATAAATGGCAATTATTAAATTCAGAATTAGGGTGGGGGTAAAACCAAAACCCTAAGATTGTCATTGATATGTGATTGCCAGTGTCCGAACTGTAGGCTACCATTTTAAATTTTGCTATCTCAACACATCTTTTAAAATATACAAATATTTATTGATTGAGATGAGTATTGTGTTTTAGTATGTTAAAATACATTATCTTACAGGAATATGCTAAAATACATTATCTTTCTATTTGTGGATTAGGAAAATGTTATCAGTAATTTTAAACATTATATTATCTTAAAAAGAGCCGATATAATCAAAACGTATAATAAAATTATTTAAAAAAAACATACAAATGTTTTTACCAAACACAAGCAGTGTTTTGTTTTCTTTTTCTATAAATGGTCCGATGTCTCTACTTTTGAATATAACAAGTGAATTAGCGTCTACTTATGAAACTAAACCTCCATAACCATGATAATTATCCTTAACAATATTGCATTATATTTTTCTTTTCAAAAATTTCGTAACAACTTCATACTTTAATAAATTAATAATATCTAATACGTAATTCAAGTTTGTGATTTCATCGATTGTGAATTTAATAACCTAAAAGTAAAGATGGTAATAAAAATATTATGTTATACCTCAAATTCAATACCAAATAATCTCATCTTCAATCTCCAATTATTAATAACAATAATAACTAATATCTTATTATTTCCTATAATTATATTCAATTAGTTAGATTAATTAATTAAAAAAATTTAAAATTTTTTTGTTATAATTATCATTAATAGTAATCATGAACGATAAGAATGCAAAGACATAGAATATGGTACAAGTACAAATAAGACAATACAAGCTAATACTCAAATGTCATGTCTACAAAATAATCCCTAAAAGATAACAAAGACAAATTGATAATAATTGCAACACTAGAGAATTTACAAACAAACTAGAGATGTATCATTTGGATCAAATCGTTAACAATTGCATCCTAGTCCCCACCATCAACAGACCAACTTGGTGATAAACTCTAGTCAACCAAGAAATTACTACCTAGGGGCTAAGCCAGAACATTTTTTTAGGGGGCCGATATCTTTATAATTTTTAAAGGATTAAAATGAATTTTTATAATTTTAGAGGGGTAAAGTGCAATTTTACTTTACTAATTAAAATTTTTAAAAAAATTTAGAGGACCTAAATAGAAATCTTTCATTTTAAGAGAGGACCGAGCTCATGCCAACTCTCCTAGATTCGCCTTTGTCACTATTCAAAATCTTAAGAGATCCATTGTATTTGTGATGCACAAAAAACTAAGTCTTATATAATTTATCCTCCTCATCATCTCGAATTCTAATTTACAAACATTATCACTACGCTCTGTCATGATAAAAGCCTCTAAAAATGATTCCTAATAAATCTAGTACCACATTTACCTTAACAAATTTCATATATATATATATATATATATATATATATATGTCAAAAATATAATTAGAAACTAAAATTACTACTGTTTCTAGAGAAAATAAAATGTACATAATAAAAATTAAAAAATGTAAACAAAAACCATGATATTATATACTAAAATTATAAATAAATAAATCAGAAAAATACTAGTAAAGAAGTCGCAACCAATTCGAAAGTGGATGCTGTTATCGACAGAACAAAGATTTAAATTGAAAAACGTGTAGAGTTTTTTTTGGAAAAGAAAAGTTATAATTTAAATTAGTAAAGTTAAATTTATATAGACAGTATATTGTACATGTACGAGTATAATAATTATTTTATACTTTTAGAAATAATGATGTGAAATTATTGTATTTGTTTTAGCCCAATTTTGTCCCATTTACCCGGAGCCCAATTTAATCCACTGGCCCATTTATATTAACCCTAAATTAAACCCCAAAATAGACCAACTAAACTTACTCACTTAGTCCACCTACATTACAATCAAACCCAACTACCATGGCCCAATTTTAACCTAACCCATCCTCAATCAAATCAGAAAACCCTAATCCCTATGTTCGACGCCGCACCAACCCTCTGCCATCTGACCAGCGCCGCACCAACCCTCTGCCACCACCGCCTCTATCACGTCACTGTGGCCATCATCCTCAACTTGCAC
Organism: Gossypium longicalyx; assembly: GCA_025698465.1. Classification (NCBI taxonomy): domain Eukaryota; kingdom Viridiplantae; phylum Streptophyta; class Magnoliopsida; order Malvales; family Malvaceae; genus Gossypium; species Gossypium longicalyx. The sequence goes on along the minus strand of CM047006.1, from coordinate 12,928,766 downwards.
CTGCAAGGGAATACACGAAAAGACAGAAAGTAAAAAGGAACTTGTACAGGCTATAAGAGTCGATTTAAAAACTTTGTAAAGGAGGATTTTTGGAGATATACAAAAAAATAGATTTCAATACAAAGAAAACCACGATCTCAACGCAAGAGCAGTGATTCAAACACCCAGAATCAGGAAATAAAAAAAAACAAAAGTATCAGGGATCAAAGCCCTAAGGTGATTTTTTTTATTTTCATTTCAATTTTATTTTCAAATCTTTTTTCTATACCCCTAAACACATAGAAACAAATAAATAATAATATTTTAAAACGTAAAAAAAATAAATAAACAACTTTTACCTTTTTCGGCCACCGTACGCGCCGGCGCCGACGAAGGTCCGGTGACGGACCGATGACCGGCACCCCACCGGATTTCCCCCTTCCCCCTCTTCTCTCCTTCTTTCTTTTCTTTTTTTTTTCTTTCCCCCGGTACAAATGAAATTTTTCAAAAAAATTTGACTTATATAGGGGACCAAAACGCACCGTTTTGGTCCCCCCCATTTTAAATAAAACGGCACCGTTTTGGGCCATGGGTCGGGTCGACCCGACCCGCTCCAAGGATCCGCGTGTTTTTTAAACGGAAGGGCTATTTGCGCAATCGGCCCTTCCGCTTTTCTGGGGTTTTGCAATCAAGTTTTCTCATTTTTAATTTGGCCCCATAATTTTCCATGCTTTTCGATTTAGTCCCTCCGTGCTGCGCATCGTTTTGATAGTAGGGAATATTTGCTATCTTGGTCCCTCCAGGTTGTGCGCGCGTCACATTTTGATCCCTCCTCTTTATTTTCTTTTAAATTAGCCCCAAAATCAAGTTTCCCAATTCAATTTAGTCCCTTTTTTACCTTTTTTTTGTTCTACTTTAATTTTATTATTATTATAATAATTATTATTATTACTATTATTATTATATATTAGTATATACTCTTATTATATGCGTATGTATGTATGTATTTGTATTTAGTTTTTCCTAGTTATTTTATTTTAATATTTTAATGCTATATTCGTTTTTATATTTCAATATTGTTATTATACTTATTATTAATATTGTTATTATTATATATATGTTTTAATATATATGTATATATATACTTTTACATGTAGGTTTATTTTCATTATTTTATTATCTTTATTGTATTTGTTTTTGTATTTCAATATTGTTATTATATTTATTATTATTATTATTATTATTATTATTATTATTATTATTATTATTATTATTATTATTATTATTATTATAATAGTGTATATTTTTATTTATGTATGTAGATTTATATGTATAGTATTTTAGTTATGTTATATTGTTCTTTTGTATTTTAATACCATTATTATTGTAATATAGTGTATGTTTTGTTATATACATTATATATTATGTGTATTTTATATATATTACGTATATTATTATTTTATATTACGTATATATTAAATATCATATTATTCATGTATTTTATTATATATGTGTATATCTTTAATATATATTTATGTAAGTATATCTTTATGTAATATTAGTATTATTATTAATATATTAATGTGCTTTTAACATTGTAATTATGTATGTATATATCGTGTAAATGTTTTAATATTATATTATATATACGTTTTATATATTATGAACATGTATTTTCAATATTATTAGTTATATATTTTTGTATATATTACTTTATGTACATATTTCCATATTATCCCATGTATATATATATTAAATTTTATTATATGTGTATGTTTATTTTTACCACATTTTATATATTATTATTACATGTGTTTTATTCCTACTACATCTATCGTTAATATTTGCACATATATTTTATTCTTGTATACACATTTTACATATAGTATTATTTTCGTATATCATTATATTTATTATTTTACCCATGATTTTCACTATTATCGCTTATCATTTTATCCTAATATTATTATGTTTTTATTTCTCATATATGACACGTATATATATTTTTCAATTTTCATTTTATTCATGTATATATTATGTATATATTTTAATAATACAAGTTATATATATATATATATTCACTATTTTATGTATAGGTTTTAAATGCTATGTATAGTATAATTCTGACGTCATTACTATTTTTATATATATATATATTTCGGTGTACATGTTCCTAATAGCATTATTGCATATATATTCATTGTTTTTTTTATTTTATTTCGTGTTTGATATTGTTATGATGTTTAATATATCGCGTGCATTGCCATTGCTTTTTTTAATATTATTGTCATATTCGTTATTTACTTCTAGATCTGTCTTTTATTTAGGTTTATTTCATATCAATTTGCTTCGTATTATTTAAAAAATAATCCATGTTTTCTTATTTATTTTAATAAGTAAGGCAATGTATCGGTTTAACATTAAATCATAGATTCCATCGCTATGTTGGATGGAATTTGCCGGCTCGTGTTAAAGACGGAACACCTTCCTAAAAAACTGAAAAACTAAAATTTCTCGTCTTTTCAATCGGATCCCGACTAAGTGTTACATTGAATTCGTGTTTTTGAAAATCAAGACAACACATGTTTATGAGATACCAATTTTGGGCGTCGCGAGGGTGCTAATACCTTTCTCGCGCATAACCAACTCCCGAACCCCACTTTCTCTGGATTTTAACGTAGACCCAAACTCAGCCTTCTTTTGTTTTAAAAATAAATTTATTAGGTGTCCGATCACACCTAGAAAAAAGGATCAGTGGCGACTCCCTTTTCATTTAAAAATCAAACTTCAATTTCCAAGTTTTCAATAAATCGCCACAATTAGCGACCGAAAGAAAATTTTACGTCGCTACAGCTGGCGACTCCACTGGGGATCCCTTTTTGAGAGTCGTGTCTGGAATTAAACTCACGTTGTCAAAATTTTCAAGTTCCTTGTTCAAATTAATATTTAGCCGTGATCTTCAAATTGTGTTTTCAAAATGTTATGCATTTGCATTATGTTGTAAGTGTTTTTCTAACTCATTTCATCTGTTCTATTTTTCAGCTTTAAATTTTTGTGGTTTTAGTTTTGGTTTAGTTTTTAAATAAATGTAAAGGTTTGTGAGTTTCTCCCCACACACCGTGCACTTGTATTTTACATAACATGAGCTCTTTACCCGGGCTCCGTCTGAATAAGTGAAAGTAAACGCTACGCCTTCGTGAGTTAACTCGTCCCTCCACACAGGCTAGTGAATACTTTCGGGTTACATATGACTTATGCTTTTGTGAGTTAACTTGTCCCTCCGCATAGGCATAAGTAAATGTAATCCCTCGAATTGAACTCGTGAGCCTATGATGGGCTACGACCGAGGCTTCGTACTAATCTTAGTAGATGACAGTACGAACAATTCGAGTACCTATCTAGAACTAAACCGCATATAATGAACCATACGAGCCACTTAATTAGAGCCATGCCGAACCTCTGTCCGTTAATAGTCACCAAAATAAGTGCACGGGAGGAACGCCTCTTACCTTTTGCATTTTCGCTTTCTATACAAGGGGATTGAGTCTGTTTAATAAACTAGTTCGAATTGTTAAATTTCCCATGTTTTTCTGCCTGTATTTAATTACTAATCAAGGTTGTTTGTCTTTGCCTTATTATTTTTCATCATGCATTATAGGCATCATATTAGGAAGGTGTTGACTAGAGATTGGTTGCTAAAAGAAACGGGTTTCTAAATGGAAGAGTCAATTATACAAACAGTCGAGAAGAATGCCATGGTTCGGGATTGGTCTCTAAGAACTCAGAAAGAAAAAGGGGATAGTCTAGTGGAGGGATGTATTGCCAATCTACCCGAGCACATAACTATGAATGTTCGCCAGAATAACCTTGAAGATTTGGTTCAGGTTTGGAATCAATGGGACTCGGACATTAGGGGTATCTCCACTGAGAGATATGGAGATATAGCCCACCTGATCACTATCAATGTAGACGAGCATCTGATTTAAGCCATGATCAGATTTTGGGACCCGGCTTATCAATGTTTTACTTTCAACCAAGAAGACATGACCCTGACTATAGAAGAGTACGCTGCTTTACTTCGTGTCGATAGTGTACAGCCCTATAAGATATATGTGAAAGAGCCTAAGCCAATGACCTTCAAGAAAAAGCTAGTGAGATTGACAAACATGACCGTGCGCGTGTAAAAAGGATAAAGAAGAAGAATGAAACCATTTGCATTCCATGGTCTTCCATACGAGATTTGGTTCTGAACCATCCCGACATGATGAAAAGGGTGAATCTATTCGCTCTGGCCATTTACGATTTGATCATCTTTTCGAAAGTTCTCGGACATCTTGAAGTTGCGGTAGTTGATTTTTTTGAAAGATTAAAACAAAGAATCAACTCTGTCCCGACTATCCTAGCCGAGACCTTTAGATCCCTGAGTAGTTGTCGAAGAAAAGGGGAAGAATGATTTATTGGATGCGCGCAGTTGCTTAATGTTTGGATTTTGAGCCACTTTTGGAAAGTAAAGCGCACTCCGTTCCACATGTTTTCAAAAACATTTGCCCCATTAGAAGCCTATCTCAAGAAAAAATGGCCCAAGGAAGTCACCGAGCAACATTGGGTCTCAGTTTTTCAGAACCTTCGTGCCGAGAATATAACATGGAGAGTACCGTGGATAGCCCTTCGGTTCTACTATACAAGGTTGGAGATCAAGACTGCGTGCCACTACTTGGCTTATGGGGACGAGTTGGATATGCCCCGCTATTATTCCAAAGACAATTTTCTTCGCGACAATTCATACCCGCCACTGGAGGATTAGCACAGTCCGAGTTCGCTTTTGCAGGTGAGGGATATATGAAGAGGGTCCGCAGAGCTGCCAAATCTTGGAAGGAAGTTCATCTGATGGAGTCGGCCCTGTACGCTGATACTCTCACTGAAGATTATGACGTATGGAGGATACGATGGATAAATAGTCAGCACATTTCATCAATGAGTTACGCCTTTCAGAATCCCTTTCTAAAGGAATTGCCGTTCGAGTTAGAAATGGCAAGACAAGAGTTTGAACGCGAAAAGACCAAGATGTCAAGGGATCTCAGTGCTCTGCAAGAGGAAAACTACCAGTTAAAAATCGATGTTCAGATTGAAAGGTCCAAAACCGAGAAAGTGCAAAAAGAAGTGAAAATTGTAAGAAATGATTTAAGGGACCTTCATTTGGAAAACAAGAAGTTAAGAGTCACTATCAAGAATAGTGGGTTGGGCAAATCATCATCGAAATGGAAAGAGGAGTTAAGCAACATCAAAGGTGGGATGGAGTTTTGGAAAGGAAAAGCGAAAAAAAGAAGAGGAAAAGGCTGCGCGGGCTATGATGGAGCTAAGGAAGAAAAACACTGAATATGAAGGCGTGTCTGCTGAGGTAATGACTAGTCGATCTAAATGTCAAGAACTAAAAGAGAGGATACGGGATTTGGAAGATATGCTGCAAGATCGCCAGCAACAATTGGATAGTCTCTTAAAAGCCTTGGAAGAAAAGAATGATCAATATGATAGAGACATTCACGCTTATAAAACGGACCTCCAAAAAAGAGAAACGCAACTTGGCTTCTTAATCAACAAAATCTGTGAAGCGCCCATACATATGGTGCAACTATCAGATGAAGCGGAGGATCTCAGCTGTCAATTCCCGCCGAGTCAACGATCGAGCATATTGGAATTCTTAGAGCGAGTAAAGAAATATAGCGATATAGTTAGAAGTTTCGTGTAATAGCCGAATCAAAATGGCGAAATGTTTTTGTAATGAACTCTTTTGATGAATGAAATGCCTAAATAGGGGCTATCTTGAAATCAACACCAAATTCTTGCATATTTATTCATAACTAACATTCATTCGTCATTTATTCAACATTTATTTGTCATGCATTCATCTCATTCATTCATTCATTCATTGCATATTCCATAATCGTTCGCTAAGGTTAGGATCATATAATTCACAGTTGCAATACTTCAAATCTGGAACCACGCCACTCGTATAGGACGTGTCGACAAGCTAGAACAATGGAGGCTGAATTCAATGAAAGGATTGAAAGAATGGAAAGAATCCAAAATGAATTACAAGACCAGTTGGCTAGGTCACAGCAAGAGACGGGAGACTTAATGGTGAGATCACGAGAAGAATCACTCGAACAGAAGGATCAAATGGCCAAGATGATGGAGATGATGTCAGCTTTAGTTAAGGGAAAGGGACCCATGCAGAGCCTTGACATCGAGGAACCTCGGTCAAGAGTTAATCACAATCAAGACCCGCTCTATCCCCCCGGATTCACTCCACCACACGCCCATGCAGCACAAAGAGGGTACACCCAAGGGGAACCCACAGACCCAGAGCAACGGCCGGTGCCACCTGCTCATTTAGGGCAAAGAATATTTATATCAAATCTTGGGGCTAATCCTGCCAATCCAATTGTTCCAGATTTGGACGATCCAGCGGAAATAGCCAGGTTGAGAACGGATGATCACGAGGCTCAAGAGAAGTATAAGAGCTTGGAGGAAAGACTTAAAGTAATAGAAGGCCTTGAAGTCTTCTACGCACTAGGTGCTAAAAAAACTCGATTTGGTACACGATCTAATTACGCCTCCAAGTTTAAGGTACCGGATTTTTGAAAATACGATGGGACAAGATGCCAAAAGCGCATCTCGTGATGTTCTGTCGGAAGATGACCGGCTATGTGAATGAAGATAAGCTGCTCATACACTGTTTTCAAGATAGCCTAGTAGGATCGGCTCTTTGGTGGTACAACCAGCTTAGTAGGGAAAAGATCCGATCTTGGAAGGACTTGGCATCAGCATTCTGTGAGCAGTACAAGCATGTATCGAATATGGTGCCAGACCGGATGACCTTGCAAATGATGGAGAAAAAGCCGTCGAGAGACTTTAGACAAAGATGCGCAGAGAGATGGAGAGGATATCTCGGCCCAAGTGAAACCCCCACTAACAAAAACGGAGATAACCGTTCTCTTTATCAACACCTTAAAGGCGCCATTTTATGACAAACTAGTGGGAAGTGCTATGAAGGATTTTTCGGATATCGTAATATCCAGAGAACTTATTGAGGGTGCCATCAAAAGTGGGAGGATGAAAGGTTCAGAAAGTTCAGAAAGGACAGCACCCATGAAGAAGAAAGAACCAGAAGCCCATATGGTGGGAATGGGAAGCCGTTATACCTCTAATCCGTATCCAAACCAATCCTGACCTCGAAACTATCCACCTCCGAATTTCTATTATCCTCCTCAAACCCCTTACTTCCAAGCACCACCTCCTTCCTACCCCGTATATGCCACGAACCACCAAAGACCCGTCACTACATTCCCACAAAACACAATACCCGCTCAAAGCCAGCCCAGAAATGAACCAAGACCAGCAAGGCCTAACCCCGAGAGACCACAATTTACTCCAATCCCTGTGTCGTATGGGGAATTATACCCAAAACTTTTGGAGAAACAGTTGATTTCTCCTCATTATATGGCACCCCTGAAACCCCCGTACCCGAAATGGTATGATCCAAACGCTAGTTATGCATACCATGCAGGAAACCAGGGGCACTCTATGGAAAACTGCCTTGCCTTCAAAAGGAGAGTTCAATGACTCATCGATGCAGGCATTCTGCGATTTGATGGTACTGGCAGTACGACCGAGAACCCATTCCCAAACCACACCGAAGGGAATATGAGTGCAGTGGGAGAGGAGAACAAATGACAAAGTAGAAGATGGGTTTCTGAAATAAGAGCACCTCTGCAAAAAATCTGAGAGGTACTAGTTGAAAAGGGTTTGCTTTGTCGTCCTAACAGAGTGTTCGAAGGAAAAATTGCAAAAGGTCAAAGTTTTTACGAATTCCATAGTATTGAAGGGCATAACATTCAGTACTGCGAAGAGTTCAGGAGATTGCTGCAAAATATGATGGATAATAAGGAGATCGAGATCTTTTATAAAGGCGAAGAGGCCGATAGAGGAGAAATATGCGCCTCCGACAATCAATCGTCAGGTTTCCTGTATAGTGCCAACCGACCGTTAATAATTTATTACGATGCGAAGAAGGAGCCAGTAAAACCGAAGATGATCATTGAAGTACCATCTCCTTTCCCCTTCAAGGACAACAAAGCCGTACCATGGAAATATGATATCAATATCGTCACACCGGAAGGTGGAAAGTCCGAAGCCACAACTGGAGATGTTGGGGAGGTAGGTTATTTTACCCGAAGTGGGCGGTGCTATTCTAAAGAAGTCGAACCAGCAAAGAAAAATAGTGACTTGAAGCAAAAAGGAAAGGCAGTAATGTATGAGACCGAAGTCGAGCAGGAAACTCCACCCATGCAAGAAACCAAAAAGCCTGTGGATGAGGAGGAAGCACAGGAGTTCTTGAAATTTATCAAGCACAGTGAATACAATGTGGTGGAACAGTTAAATAAGCAACCAGCACGAATCTCAGTTTTATCTCTACTATTAAACTCAGAGCCACACCGGAACGCTTTACTGAAGGTGCTAAATCAAGCTTACGTAGCAAACAACATATCTGTTGAGAAGCTTGATAGGTGGGTAAATAATCTGAATGCGGACAATTTCATCTCTTTTAGTGATAATGAGATACTGCCAAACGGTAGAGGCTCAGTGAAAGCACTGCATATTACGACTCGCTGCAAGGGCTACATAATACCAAACGTGCTCATCGATAATGGGTCGGCACTCAACGTCATGCTTTTGGCCACGCTTTCTAGAATTTCGATGGATCTGTCCTATTTAAGGCCCTGTCATTCCACTGTAAGGGCATTCGATGGGACGAGGCGTGAGGCCATGGGAAAGATTGATATACCTCTGGAAGTGGGCCCTTATATATACGATGTTAAATTTCAAGTTATGGACATTACACCATCATACAATTGCCTCTTGGGAAGGCCTTGGATCCATTCTGCTGGAGCAGTCCCATCATCCCTCCATCAAAAGGTGAAATTTATCATGGATGGTTGTTTGGTCACTGTCGAGGGAGAGGAAGACATTGTAGCATCTATTTCTACCGACGCACCATACATTGAAGTGAATAAAGATGCTATAGAATGTTCCTTCCGATCCCTTGAATTTGTCAATGCCACCTTCTCGTCTTGAGGAAGCAGAATTCTGTACCAAAGCGTCAAGAAATACCAAAATGGGTGTCAGGTTGACTGTAGGAAGGGGGGTTCGAGCAAGAAGAGGTTTAGGGAGATATCTGCAAGGAATAGTCAGGGCTCTGAAGCCAGTGCAGCACAAGGCCAGATACGGTTTAGGTTTTCAGCCGGACATACGTCAAAGAAGGAGACAATGGAAGAAAAATCAGGAAAGAATGATCGCAAGGACCTTAGGCCGAGAAATAGAATGGGAGCCCATAACGTACCCTCCTTTGTCAAAAACATTTACATCTGCAGGAACGATATACCTCGGACAAGATAATCCGCGAAACACGCTGATATTAATTGAAAGGGGTCTCCAGAATGTCAGTATAAATGTCATTGACAAAGGAGCTGACGCAAGTAAAGACGTCTTAATGATACGCCCTTGTCCTCCGGGCTTCATGTTGAACAATTGGACTGCCGAGGACCTTCTTGTAGTTTATAAGTCTTTTGAGTAATGCTCAAACATTAACCCTCTATTGTGTCCTTAGATATAATAGAATTCTTTTGTAAGAGCTTGCATTCGCTCTTTATCATTCAAATGAATATCAATGAAGATGCATTTTGTCACGATCTTTTGCATTATTACTAATTTCATAATCATTTTTTCATTTCATAGCCTATCCTTACATCTGCCTCATACCATGCCATAACATTTCGTCTTGGTTCCAATACTTTAATGCCCCTCTATAGTTTCTTTTTTCATTCAACTTTCAGGTGCTCAGATATAAACGGCATGAACGAACCCGTTACGAGTCTTGAAATCGATTTTCAGAAGGCTGTTTGTTTAGGAGAATTTGAAGCTGAAGAAAATGCTGAAGACCATGTCTCGTCTCCCGACTTGCTAAGAATGGTGGAACAAGAGGATAAACAGATTTTGCCTCATCAAGAATCTGTTGAAACAGTAAATTTGGGAACTGAAGAAAGGAAGCAATAATTGAAGATTGGGACCTCTATTTCAGGGGACACCAGACATAATTTGATTGCTTTGCTTCGTGAGTACAAAGATGTATTCGTATGGTCATATCAAGACATACCAGGATTGGATGAAGAGGTAGTGGTCCATAAACTCCCATTAAAACCAGAATGCAAACCCATTCAACAAAAGCTAAGACGGATGAGACCTGAGATGTTGTTGAAAATAAAAGAGGAAGTTAAAAAGCAATTTGACACTGGCTTCTTACAAGCCTCTAAATATCCAGAATGGGTGGCTAACATAGTCCCGGTACCAAAGAAAGACGGCAAAGCACGAATGTCCGTGGATTATCGTGACCTGAATCGAGCAAGTCCTAAAGATAATTTTTTTTTGCCACACATCGATACATTGATGGATAACACAGCCAAGCATTCATTGTTTTCGTTCATGGATGGATTCTCGGGTTATAATCAGATAAAGATGACTCCGGAAGATATGGAGAAAACTACCTTCATAACGATGTGGGGAACGTTCTGCTACAAGGTGATGCCATTCGGATTGAAGAATGCTGGGGCAACATATCAGAGAGCTATGGTGACGTTATTCCATGACATGATGCATAAAGAAATAGAGGTCTATGTTGACGATATGATTGCTAAATCCCGAGGGGAAGAAGAACATGTAGTGAACATGAAGAAGTTGTTCAACAGACTAAGAAAGTTCCAGCTAAAGCTCAATCAGGCCAAATGTACGTTTGGGGCAACCTCGGGAAAATTGCTAGGCTTCATCGTCAGCAAGAGAGGTATTGAATTTGATCCAGATAAGATAAAAGTCATATAAGAACTACCGCCTCCGCGCATACAAAAGGAAGTCAAAGGATTTTTAGGGAGGTTAAACTACATCGCCTGATTCATCGCTCAACTTACCAACCAGTGTGATCCAATCTTTCGGCTTCTCCGAAAACATAATCCGGGAGAATGGAACGAAAAATGCCAGGTGGCCTTTGATAAGATAAAACAATATTTGTCTAGTCCTCCAGTGCTAGTACCGCCAATCCCGGGAAGACCACTGATATTGTATTTGACTGTGTTCGAGAATTCAATGGGTTGCGTACTGGGGCAACACGATGAGTCAGGAAAGAAAGAAAAGGCGATCTACTACCTCAGCAAAAAGTTCACTGAATATGAGGCAATGTATTCGTCCATTGAAAAATACTGTTGCGCTCTGGTGTGGGTAACTCGAAGGCTCAGGCAATATATGTTGTATCATACGACGTGGTTAATCTCAAAGCTGGATCCAATAAAATACATGATGGAATCACCAGCACTCACAGGAACAATGGCACGATGGCAGATCTTACTATCGGAGTACGACATCGTCTATGTGAGTCAAAAGTCGATAAAAGAAAGTGCAATAGCGGATTTCTTAGCGGCTCGAATGACAGAAGAGTATGAGCTCTTGAGTTTTGATTTTCCAGATGAAGACTTAATGTGCATCAAAGAAAAGGAATCCGAGTCATCAAATAAGAAGCCATGGAAGATGAGCTTTGATAGTGCATCGAATGCATTAGGGTATGGGATCGGAGCAGTCTTGGTATCGCGAGAAGGGAACCATTACCCGTTCACTGCCAGGCTGAATTTCTTCTGTACCAATAACATAGCGAAATATGAGGCTTGTATCATGGGACTTCGTGCAGCAATTGAACAAAATATCAAAACTTTAGAGGTATATGGAGACTCAGTATTGGTGATATACCAAATCCGTGGAGATTGGAAAGTGAGAGATTCGAAATTAGTCAAATACAACGATTTAGTGGCAGGACTGATTAAAGAATTCAAAGAAATAACTTTTAACTACTTCCCGCGAGAAGAAAACCAATTGGCTGATGCTCTGGCCACTTTGGCTTCAATGTTCAAAGCAAACAAAGAAACAGAAATAATGCCTCTGCAAATGAGCATATATGAAGTCCCTGCACATTGTTTCAGCATTGAAAAAGAGCCAGATGGACGACCATGGTTCCATGATGTCTCAGAATATATCAAGAATCAAAGGTATCCCAAACAAGCAAATGAGAACGACAAAAGAACAATCAGAAGAATGGCAGTGGGATTTGTTCTTGATAGAGACATCCTGTACAAAAGGGGAAAAGATCAGGTGCTCTTCAGATGTGTAGATGCTGTCGAAGTCAGGAAAATACTTAAAGATGTCCATGAGGGAATTTGTGGGACACATGCCAATGGTTTCACTATGGCCAGGAAGATTATGAGACTCGGCTACTACTGGTTGACGATGGAAAGCGACTGCATTAGTTTTGCAAGAAAATGTCACAAATGTCAAATTTATGGCGATAAGATTCATGTAGCCCCTTCGCCCCTTCATGTCATGACTTTCTCATGACCTTTTTCTATGTGGGGCATGGATGTTATAGGGCCAATTTTCCCAAAAGCTTCTAATGGACACCGATTGATTTTTGTGGTTATTGATTACTTCACGAAATGGATAGAAGTCGCCTCGTTTGCCAATGTGACGAAGACTGCAGTTTGCAGGTTTTTGAAAAAGAAAATCATTTGTCGATATAGTCTGCTTGAAAGAATCATTTCAGATAACGCCTTGAATTTGAACAAGAAAATAATGAAAGAAGTGTGTGAGCAATTCCAAATAAAGCATCATAACTCCTTGCCCTATCGCCCAAAAATGAACGGGCTGTTGAAGCGGCCAACAAGAATATCAAGAAGATTATCGGGAAAATGACTGAGACTTATAAAGACTTGCATGAGAAGCTACCATTTGCCTTGTATGCATATCGTACATCTGTACGGACATCAACTGGGGCAACTCCTTTCTCTTTGGTTTATGGAATGGAAGCTATGCTACCTATCGAAGTTGAGATCCTTTCTCTACGAGTCTTAATGGAGTCTAAATTAGAGGAAGCAGAGTGGGTTCGAGCTCGATATGACCAGTTAAACCTCATCGAGGAAAAACGTCTAAAGGTAATTTGTCACGGACAGATGTACCAGAAGAGAATGATCGCAGCCCATGACAAGAAAGTACGGCCAAGAGAATTCCACGAAGGAGAACTCATGCTGAGAAAGATTCTCCCAATGCAAAAAGACCTGCGAGGGAAATGGGCACCAAATTGGGAAGGACCATACGTCGTAAAGAAGGCCTTCTCAGGTGGAGCTTTGATTCTCACTGAGATGGATGGGAAGGAGTTACCGAATCCAGTGAACTCAGATGCTGTGAAGAAATATTATGCCTAAAAAAAAGAAAAAAAAAAGGGGAGATCAAGGTGAAAACTTGAAAAAGGCGTCTTGATTAGCACAAAAGATTAGAATGAAAACTCGAAGGGGCGTTCTAATAAAGTAAACACTGGCTTAAAAAGTAAGGCATTTTGAATGAGGGGTCAAATAGTGAGACTACAGTATTTGAAGCATTTCTGAAAGCTCGAAATCTTCTATACAAGAAACCATGCTCGAAGAGATTCTTGATAAAGGAACGTGGAAGAGTTCATACGCTGAATATCTAGAGCATTTGTATTTGTTGAAATGCGATCCCTTTTCTCCTTATGACATTTTTTTACTACCATTGATCAACTTTCTTTGTTTGCTGCATTTGAAATGAATAAATGTGAGGTATCTTTTTGTCCCTACCTGACCATTTTTGTGCATCTCATTATGTGGTTCGTTTATATGATAAATAGTGGAATGACATACTCTAAACAAAAGAAATGTTAAGCATTACCCGGATAAGAATTTGATAAGTACAAGAGCCTCAAAGTAAGGACAAAGTTCAACCAGGGGCAAAAGAGTGATATCTGAGAAACACAGATTACTCGTGAAACTTGGAGACGAGTACAGGGCCTGAAGAGAAAGTCAAGAGTCAAAGCAATGAACGCAGATCATCAAAAAAATCATGACGGAAAGGGGCATATGACAAATAATCCCGAGGCGCATAGCATGATCATGTAGGCATAAAGGCATTTAAGACCAACATGTGCATATCATGATAACATCATGCATGACATATACAGGTACTCCAATAGAGCAAGGGGATGTGGTGATAGCTGTACTGAATCAAAGGAAAAGACACATGAGCTCCACCAGATGACATCTTTTGGTATTTTGATGTTTTTATTTCTGTTTTTAAAAAAATCAACTCATATTGCGAGAGGTGAGTTGAGCCTCGGGGCACGCTGAGGTATTTTCAATTTCTGTTTTTCAATTTCTACTTTTAAACTTATACTTTTCAAAAATCAACTCATATTGCGAGAGGTGAGTTGAGCCTTTTTAATTTCTGTTTTTCAAAAATCAACTCATATTGTGAGAGGTGAGTTGAGCCTTTTAATTTCTGTTTTTCAAAAATCAACTCATATTGCGAGAGGTGAGTTGAGCCTTTTAATTTCTGTTTTTCAAAAAATCAACTCATATTGCGAGAGGTGAGTTGAGCCTCTTAATTTCTGTTTTTCAAAAATCAACTCATATTGTGAGAAGTGAGTTGAGCCTCAGGTCACACGCTGAGGTATTTTTTTCAAAAAAATCAACTCATATTGCGAGAGGTGAGTTGAGCCTCAGGACACACTGAGGTATTTTCAATTTTCTGTCTTTTCAATTTATATTTTTCAAAAATCAACTCATATTGCGAGAGGTGAGTTGAGCCTCAGGACACGCTGAGGTAATTTCAATCTCTGTCTGTCAAAAATCAACTCATATTGCGAGAAGTGAGTTGAGCCTCGAGCATGCATGTTGAGGAATTTTCAATTTCTGTTTTTTAATTTCTGCTTTTAAGTTTCAAAAACCAACTCATCTTGCGAGAGGTGAGTTGAGCCTCGGCTCACATGCTGAGGTATTTTCAGTTTCTGTTTTTCAAAAATCAACTCATATTGCGAGAGGTGAGTTGAGCCTCGGGTCACATGTCGAGGTATTTTCAAAATCTGCTTTTAAGTTTCAAAAACCAACTCATATCGCGAGAGGTGAGTTGAGCCTTGGCTCACGTGCTGAGCTATTTTCAATTTCTATTTTTAATGTCTATTTTTAAAGAGTCAATTCATATTGCGAGAAATGAGTTGAGCTCAAGATCACACGCCGAGTAAAGAATAAAGATTGAAGTTGATTGAAGACACCAGATTTGGCCTCCCTGAAGTTGCAGTGGAGCGGGTCAAAGTTGCAAGTCTTGTCTCATTGAAGTTGCAGTGGAGCTGATCGAGGATATCAGATCTTGCTTTTCTAAAGTTACAGAAGAGAAGACCACAAACCTCATCTCACTGAAGCGATAGAAGAGCAGATTGAAGCTGTAAATCTTATTTTTTTGAAATTACAGTGAAGCAGATCGAAGCCACAAATTTCATATCCTCGAAATTACATTGGAGTAGATTGAAGTTACAAGGCATACATCAGAAGACGCAGTGGACTGGAAAGAGACTGCCTGAACAAGAAGAGCACCAAAGAAGTCAAGACTCAGCAAGACTAGGAAAAATTGGCCTTTCTTTATGTCTTTTTTCTATTCCCGTTACACGACAATGAGCAAAGAGGGGTAGCTGTTTTAGCCCAATTTTGTCCCATTTACCCGGATCCCAATTTAACCTACTGGCCTATTTATATTAACCCTAAATTAAACCCCAAAATAGACCAACTAAACTTACCCACTTAGCCCACCTACATTACAATCAAACCCAACTACCATGGCCCAATTTTAACCTAACCCATCCTCAATCAAATCAGAAAACCCTAATCCCTATGTTCGGCGCCGCACCAACCCTCTGCCATCTGACCAGCGCCGCACCAACCCTCTGCCACCACCGCCTCTGTCACGTCACTGTGGCCATCATCCTCAACTTGCACCTGCAAGGGAATACACGAAAAGACAGAAAGTAAAAAGGAACTTGTACAGGCTATAAGAGCCGATTTAAAAACTTTGTAAAGGAGGATTTTTGGAGATATACAAAAAAATAGATTTCAATACAAAGAACACCACGATCTCAACACAAGAGCAGTGATTCAAACACCTAGAATCAGGAAATAAAAAAAAAAACAAAAGTCTCAGGCATCAAAACCCTAAGGTGATTTTTTTTATATTTTCATTTCAATTTTATTTTCAAATATTTTTTCTATACCCCTAAACACATAGAAACAAATAAATAATAATATTTTAAAACGTAAAAAATAAAAGAAAAAAAAAGAAAACTTTTACATTTTTCGGCCACCGCGTGCTGGCGCCAACGAAGGTCCGGTGACGGACCGATGACCGGCACCCCACCGGATTTCCCCCTTCCCCCTCTTCTCTCATTCTTTCTTTTCTTTTTTTTTTCTTTCCCCCGGTGCAAATGAAATTTTTCAAAAAATTTTGACTTATATAGGGGACCAAAACGCACCCCCCATTTTAAATAAAACGGTCCATCAAGGATTCGCGTGTTTTTTAAACGGAAGGGCTATTTGCGCAATCGGCCCTTCCGCTTTTCTGGGGTTTTGCAATCAAGTTTTCTCATTTTTAATTTGGCCCCATAATTTTCCATGCTTTTCGATTTAGTCCCTCCGTGCTGAGCATCGTTTTGATAGTAGGGAATATTTGCTATCTTGGTCCCTCCAGGTTGTGCGCGCATCACATTTTGATCCCTCCTCTTTATTTTCTTTTAAATTAGTCCCAAAATTAAGTTTCCCAATTCAATTTAGTCCCTTTTTACCTTTTTTTTTGTTCTACTTTAATTTTATTATTATTATAATTATTATTATTATTATTACTATTATTATTATTATATATTAGTATATACTCTTATTATATGCGTATGTATGTATTTGTATTTAGTTTTTCCTAATTATTTTATTTTAATATTTTAATGCTATATTCGTTTTTATATTTCAATATTATTATTATACTTATTATTAATATTGTTATTATTATTATATATATGTTTTAATATATATGTATATATATACTTTTACATGTAGGTTTATTTTCATTATTTTATTACCTTAATTGTATTTGTTTTTGTATTTCAATTATTATATTTATTATTATTATTATTATTATTATTATAATAGTGTATATTTTTATTTATGTATGTAGATTTATATGTATAGTATTCTAGTTATGTTATATTGTTCTTTTTGTATTTTAATACCATTATTATTGTAATATAGTGTATGTTTTGTTATATACATTATATATTATGTGTATTTTATATATATTACGTATATTATTATTTTATATTACGTATATATTAATATCATATTATTCATGTATTTTATTATATATGTGTATATCTTTAATATATATTTATGTAAGTATATCTTTATGTAATATTAGTATTATTATTAATATATTAATGTGCTTTTAACATTGTAATTATGTATGTATATATCGTGTAAATGTTTTAATATTATATTATATATACGTTTTATATATTATGAACATGTATTTTCAATATTATTAGTTATATATTTTTGTATATATTACTTTATGTACATATTTCCATATTATCCCATGTATATATATATTAAATTCTATTATATGTGTATGTTTATTTTTTTTTTACCACATTTTATATATTATTATTACATGTGTTTTATTCCTACTACATCTATCGTTAATATTTGCACATATATTTTATTCTTGTATACACATTTTACATATAGTACTATTTTCGTATATCATTATATTTATTATTTTACCCATGATTTTCACTATTATCGCTTATCATTTTATCCTAATATTATAATGTTTTTATTTCTCATATATGACACGTATATATTTTTCAATTTTCATTTTATTCATGTATATATTATGTATATATTTTAATAATACAAGTTATATATATATATTCACTATTTTATGTATAGGTTTTAAATGCTATGTATAGTATAATTCTGAAGTCATTACTATTTATATATATTTCGGTGTACATGTTCTTAATAGCATTATTGCATATATATTCATTGTTTTTATTTTATTTTATTTCGTGTTTGATATTGTTATGATGTTTAATATATCGCGTGCATTGCCATTGCTTTTTTTAATATTATTGTCATATTCGTTATTTACTTCTAGATCTGTCTTTTATTTAGGTTTATTTCATATCAATTTGCTTCGTATTATTTAAAAAATAATCCATGTTTTCTTATTTATTTTAATAAGTAAGGCAATGTATCGGTTTAACATTAAGTCATAGATTCCATCGCTATGTTGGATGGAATTTGCCGGCTCGTGTTAAAGACGGAACACCCTCCTAAAAAATCGAAAAACTAAAATTTCTCGTCTTTTCAATCAGATCCCAACTAAGTGTTACATTGAATTCGTGTTTTTGAAAATAAAGACAACACATGTTTTTGAGATACCAATTTTGGGCGTCGCGAGGGTGCTAATACCTTCCTCGCGCGTAACCGACTCCCGAACCCCACTTTCTCTGGATTTAAACGTAGACCCAAACTCAGCCTTCTTTTTTTTAAAAAATAAATTTATTAGGTGTCTGATCACACCTAGGAAAAGGACCGGTGGCGACTCCCTTTTCATTTAAAAATCAAACTTCAATTTCCAAGTTTTCGATAAATCGGCACAATTAGCGACCGAAAGCAAATTTTACGTCGCTACAGTATTCATGTCTATATTTTTTTGGGTGACCATGTCTATAAATTTTAATTTTAAAGATCCTAATGTGTAATTATAATATTATTTACTCTCTTTTTTTTATTAAAGTGGTTTTGATTTTTTGAACAATTTTAACTCTCAACTTTTAAATTTTAGTTAGATTGCTATTTTAGATCAGATAGATAAAATTTTAATGACATGATGTGGTAACTTGTGTAGCAATCCACATGTATTTCATAAAATTTCAAAAAAAAAAACTAAAATTATTAAAAATTCAATAATTTTTGAAAAAATCATAAAATTTTTAAAAGATTATCTATTTCTACAGTGAAGTATATGTTGACTCTCAAGCAAGCCATCACATAACTGTAAAAAAAAATCTAACAGTTTAGTTAATTTTTCTATTAAAAACTGTTGAGTCCCTTGTTTTTCATATCTCATTAGCAAGATCATTCGGGTATTTATACGATCATAGCTCACAACCTAACCTCACTGTCTTGTTTCGACTCCATCGTTCCTAGGACTGACATTCCATGTGGGCTCCAGGCCTGTTGGACACGTGTTTCATCTTGAGTCGCCTGTAGTGTACATGGTCCTCTCTATTCTTGGGACTAACATTCTGGGTGGGTTTTAGGCCTATTGGACACGTGTTTCACACTGGGTCACCTGCAGAGTACGTGATCTCCCTTTTGTGAGCACCTTGGGTCTTCCGCGAGCACCTTGGGTATATACGGACTGGGGTTGCAATCCTCACTCGATTCGTGTAAGCTGAACCCGTGAGCTCGCCTGGTGAGCTAGATCTACGAACTCCCCTGTTGTCCTCTCGTGGTTCCCATTTGAGTCACGGGTAGGTGACACAGATCTTATTTAGGAGTCGGGTTGGTGATCACTGGTGTATAACAAAAACAGTGACTAAAATTTAAATATTAAAAACTAAATAATAATAAAAAAACTATGACTAATCAACAAAATGAATAAACATTAAATGCTAAACTTATCACCATTCCCCTCTATAATTTTTCTACCCAAAAGTCATTCCATTCATTCTCGTCCTGCTGAAATGTCGTTTTAGTACGAAACGTTATTGTTTCAAATATTACCTCTTTTAAGTAGGCGAGTGTTCAATCTTTATTGTTAAAATATTTTACCTTTTGTGTGTTGGTGCTAAAATTAACCTGTTACTGTATTATAGAACTCAATGCAGTGGTACTTATGTCGAGCACGAAAGAAGACTTGAGATGTAGACATAACATAAATATATTACTCAAGTGTTTCTCCAAATCAATACTAATACAATGCAATTAATTACTCTTAATTAATCGAAATCACATAATTCTCAATAGAAATTTATTCCACCAGAAATTCATGATACAATTTAGTTTCTTCATATTCTCATTTTTAAGAGATGAGATTAGTAAATTGAGATTTTGGATCATGATATCTATAATCAATTGCAAAGTTTGTTCTTCACTTTTTAACTAGTTTTGATATTTTTATGGGAATTTGTGAGATTACCTATGCAGTATATTAAAACAAGATATTATTAACAACAATGAAACTATTATTGGGATTAATTCGATTTATTTACTGGGATCATATTTCCATATTTAGTGTGATATGCGGATGACCTTTATGTATTCATATTATCCCCGCTTTCAAAGATAGATGATGATATTCTTGCCATCAAAAATCATCTTTTCAAACTACCAACATCTTAACCAGATCTCATATATAGCTGATTTTGTGAAAATTGAATAAATTAGAATAATTCCTTATATGAAAAACCTTATTCAACTTTGAAAAAAATTGTTGATGATAACAACTGAGCTATTGAGACTTGTCTATTTCAATTGGTGTCTTTCGATTGCGATTCTATGATTATTTTTTGTAAAATTCTTTAAGGAATTTTATACAACAAATTCTATGGTTATTTGAAGGAAGAAAGTGATTTAGCATGATTATCTTTCCTTATTTCAAACATATGATCAAGAAGTTCATTTGAAGAGCATCTCAATTTCTTTTTCATCTTCAATTGCCATCACACTAACTTGATTTGTGAAGATCAAGTATGCTTATATATTGAGGTAGAAACTTATTCAAGTGTGAATAAACTATTTATCAATGAATTACTCTTTATAAAGATATAATTGTGGGTGAAAGAAGTTATAATAAGTGTGAATAAGCTTGAGGCTATTATAATTATAATGGACACTTCTCTCTTCTTCTTCTTCTTCTTCTTCTTTTTTACAATTGTGATTTAAATTCACACTATTATCAACCACAATTTGAAATTTACAATTAATTTAATTTTATTTAAAAAATTTAATAATATAAGAATTAAATTGATTTACTAATGGTGAAAAAATTAATGTAATGCAATTGGTAGAGTAAAGAGAGTTAAAAGCTACTTTTAGAAGAAAATGTGATATTTTAAAGGAAGCTCGCAAACCCACGAAAATTATAAAGTTGGGTATAGCAACGAAATTAGCTAGGGTGCAATATATATTCGAAATCTTGATCCAAGCAGCTGAAATATTCTATATATGGAACTGACGAATATAAATCTGATTTAACCTAATTCTTTAAATTTAAGTGCATGGTAGGTAATGGAATAGGGATTACATATAATTGCGAAATAATTATGTACTGTACACTTTCATTTGAGAAAAATTAAATTTGATTTATATTATCATCAGTCTCTGGTGAAATCTGCTATAAGAGGACATCAAATCATTAATTAACCTCTCACCTAATTATTTTATCAAAAAGAATCAATTTTCTACCTGTTATCTTTCTCGAGAAGGTCATGCAGTACCTAAGATGACTATCAGAACGCTGTGTTTTGTCCCATCAATTAACTCATTTTCAGCAGATAAAACTGGCGATTATACTATATGGAATCAAAAGAATTTGTATGATGCTTTCAATCATATTATATGATTACATATTATAAGTATTTGAAAAAAATAACATAAAATTTGAGAGATGTTTAAAATAATTGAGCCTCCTTGTTAATCAAAAACTTGTGATTGAAAATAGGACAAAGTTTATTAATTCCAAGGTTTCTCGTACCATTGGGATATTATATTATATGAAGGCACCTATGAGTTTAGTATTATTCTAGACTTGAGACTTAAAACATTAGTCACGGGATGAAGCCAGAAAAATTTTTTAGTGGATAGATAAAATTTTAATTTTTTTATAATTTATATATTTATAATTTGTAAAAGATTAAATCAAATTTTTATAATTTTAGGGGGGTCAAAGTGTAATTTTATCTTTATTAATTTAAAATTTTAAAAAAAAATTAAAGACCTAAAATACAATTTTACCTTTTAGGGGGACCGGGGCTCATGTCAACCTCCCCTAGCTTCGCCCCTAACTAGGGATGTCTTTTATATTTTTATCCAAATGTTTTATATTTAGAATAATAATAATAAGTTGTGAAGAGGTTATGCCTAATAATAATAAAAAGAATTTTCTTTTACTTCAAAAATTTATATATATTTTTATTTATTTCGAATCTTAACAATTAATCTCAAAAGACAGAAGAACCAGATGGGGAAGCATTCGCAAAATTAAGGATGTTGTTCCAGTAATTCTTGTTTTCTTCGAAACTACTAGCATTACTTGTTCCAACATTAAAGTTTTGTCTAGGCTCCATTGACAAACTCTTCTGATGATCCCCAGAATCACAAACCATTAACGTGTCCGAATACCCTTCCATCATATTTTCCGCCCAGTATGAGCCTTGAAACCATACATCTTCTGAGGAGAGATCCAATATGTCATGCAACCCAATTGAGTTATCCAATCTTTCCTGTAATTCAGCAACTTGGCTCGATTTCTCCACACATTCCCAATTATTTCCGCAACAGCTGTTATTTGAGTTCCCCACAAAGCTGTCAATGAATCCGACAGATGAGATTGGTAACGTGTTTTCCGTGAAGCTCGACGTCGATGTTGGAGATTGGAGGTTGTCAGTGTTGAAAGTGAACAATCCAGTGACTACACGTTGCCAAGCTTTGAGTACATCGAGGCACTGCGGTTTAGTAGCATGAGCCAAACCAACATCAATTTTGCTTACCAGTGGAGGAGCCGATGAAGACGTGAACCTAAATTGGTTTTGCGGAGGTTTTGAAACTCGTTTCGACTCTCTCACCAATCTAGCTTCAGCTTCTAACCGAGCACTCTCCCATTGAGCCATGTGGCTAAGGTTAGCGGTATCCTTGGGAGTTGAACCGAGGGTATCGGTTTTAGGCCTGTGAGTTGCAGGGTCGATCCCTATCTTCGTCAACCTTTTCTTCAACTGTGTATTCCAGTAGTTCTTGATCTCATTGTCTGTTCTTTTTGGCAAATGAGCCGCAATAGCCGACCACCTATTCATATATATATATTACACATAAATTTATTAATCCAATTATACAAATAAACCCAAGCTAGATAATAGGTTCCAAATACAACTGGTAGTTAACAATTCATGATCATTGGTACTGACTAATAGTTGGGGTGGTACTGGTCGATATTATGCTGTCATTTACTATCTCAACTAAAAGAAACGATATATGGTCCTTATTGTACTATTGCCATCACCTAAGAGAGATGATATAAGATGAAATGAAGCATGCCACTTTACCGGTTGTCGTATATACAAAAGAGTGAAAGAAATAAATAAATAATAAGTTGGGATTTTAAAGCAAAATCACCTGTTTCCAAGAAGGGCATGGAGTTGAATGATGGTTCGTTCTTCCTGCGAACTGAACTTTCCTCTTTTAATATCTGGTCTTAAGTAGTTAATCCACCTAAGTCTACAACTCTTGCCACATCTTTGAAGTCCTATATCAAAATCAAAACCAAACATCAAATAAAGTTTGATTTGTCATAATTAGAAAGGCTAGTTGATCTAAGAAGAGATGTGGAAATAATACCAGCTTTTGCGGGCAAGCCGCGCCAGCTTCCACCGCCGTGTTCTTGAATATAAGACAAGAGTTTTTGGTCTTCTTCTGGAGTCCATGGCCCTTTCTTCAACCCCACCTTGTCGCTACATGGAGACTGCTGCATGTTCTTTGAAATCAAGCCAGGCCGAATCCTCAATGAATTTTGTTCCTTAATTTGAAAAGAGACAATGATAAAGAGATGATAGAGAGAGAGAGAGAGAGATTATCCGCAGTTGAAAGCAACGAAAATGTGGGTAGAGTTGGTTAATTTAAAGTAGATAAATAACTGCGTTTTATAGGCTTACAGTGTAATAAATATTGCATAAGCCTAGATGACCATTATACCCTTCTTTAAGAATTTAATTTTCCTTTCTAACACTATGTTTGAATTAAAGATAGGAAAGCAAAGAAAAAAGAAAGTAAATAATATTTATTATCTTATTTAAACACTAAAAATTAGTGAAGGAAAAGAAAATTAAGTAATTTTATTTATTTTGTTTGGATAGAATATGCAAAGGAAATGATTGTTCATAATAAAGTTTTACAATTATAACATCATCATAAAATTATTTATAAAAAAAAAAAAAAGTTGACAAAAAAGACATTATACATCTTAAAAATTGTTTTGTTTTGATTTTTTATTTTCCCTTTCTTTAACTTCTCTTGAATCGGAATAAATAAATAAAAAATTAACTTTTAAAAGAAAGCAAGAGATACTCCATTTCCCTTACCTTTTTTACTCTAAATAAATTTGATATTTATAATAAAAGGATAGAATAAAAAATTAATTATATCGAGGTTGAAATAAAAAGATATCAAATTATAAATTTATGAGGTTAAATATATAAATAGCAAAATATTTAAATGTTTTCAAAGAGAATACAAAGAAAAAGGAGTCCCTCCTCTTTATATTTCTATTTAAGATCTTTTAAGTAGAATTATTTAAAGGTTAGGATATTGTTCAAAATTAAACATCCACCTAAAATTTGAAACCCCTTAATAAAATTATTAAGCCTAAGAAATAGGCATAAGTATAAAAAAAATTTAATCTTATTTAAAATATAATATGGAATTGAACTTCAATATTTAACGCTCAAGTCTAACTAGTCACCTAGCCCAGTTTTAAATTAATAATATATATTTTTATTTATTCTAAACATTACATAAATTATGTCATAAGAAAAATTAAATATACTATAATGTAAATATAAAAAAATATTAATTTATTTATGTTTAAAAATTTAATAAAAGAAATTTTGTATAATGATAGTAAAATATATATAATTTTAAAAAAATTAAAGTAGGTAAGCTTAAATAAGTTTAAGTTAACCATTTACAAATATAAGTGAATTTAGAAAAAAAAAATTGAAATTCATACAATAAGAAACTTAAATCAATTTATTCAAAAATCATAAATATATAGCCAAAAATTACACAAATTTCAACTTGAATAGAGGTGTTTTCCAGTAAAGTTAAGGGTGGGTTTAGGGCGGCAGTGCGTTTAGCTTACTTTTTGTCTCATGCTATAGTATCGCTGCAGTATCTAATCTCGTCACAACCGCTGTTTTTACACTAACCACAAGTAAATGCACCACCCATCTAAACTATCCTAAGAAGCGGAACGGAAATTGGCAGAGTGAGAATGAGACCATCCCCTTCAACTATCGTATCCACGCAAATCATTAGGTCCCTTCCCGTTATTGTTAGAAACGTCGAATGATCCACTCCTACCCAAAAAGCTTCATTTTCTTTTCATCATAACACTCATGGAACCTAGTTTAACATAGGATTTCTTTTCATCATAAAATTTACAACAGTGCAGCTATAACTTTGTTTCCAAAATGATTTGAATTTTATTTAACAGTGTTCTCTTTATCTAGCATATACCAAAAGTAGAAAAATATTATAATTAGTAAATAAAATAAATACAGCAATGCAGCCTTAATGATGGAGACGTGGACGGTCCAAGTTAAACGTATGGCAGGTAACAATATGGTATTTATTTTATGGGAAGCTTTTGTGAGATGTTACGATAGAAAATATATAAGTACAGCGTGGGGACAGTGTCAATCACTGATCCCAACCTTTGCTTTGCAACAAACTTCCCAAGCCATGCACGACCCTAGAATGTTAGATTCATTGCGGTTTGGTCCATTTGGATTCTTCTCACTATAAAACATATCTGATTTAGCTTTTAAGCCTCGGAAATACCAAAAATTATTATTAAAATTGCTAATAAATGTTTAATTATATGGATTAAGATTATATAATAACAAAACTTTTTTCTTTTAATTTTTGACTAACTATTTTCATTGCATATAAATAATTGAATTGTTGATTTTCGTGTATGCAATTTAATGATAATGTTTAACAATATTATTTAATAGCATAAAGATAAATTTAGCCCTTAACGTTCACTCGTTTTATCATTTTAGGTCTTATTCCTTTTTGGATCATTTTGACGCTCCATCTTTAAAATTTAGTCAAAAGACTTGCTTCATCTTTAAAATTTAGTTAAAATACTTACTTTTGGATAGAAAAATTAATTGAATTGTTAACATTTTAATGACATTAACATGATAACATGGATAAATTTCCTAAAAGTTTTTATGAACATTTTAAAATTTGTTTTTTAAAAAAATATATATATTTTTTGTATTAACTATTTTTGAATTTTATGAATTATACGTGGAATGTCATTTGAGTGACCATATCAATGTCGTTAAAATTTTAACATTCTAGACAACTCTTGATCCAAAAGTAAGTAATTTGATTAAAATTTAAAACGTAAAGGTTAAAATTACCCAAAAAAAAAGAATAATGATCAAAATGAGTAAATATTAAGAGTTAAATTTATCTTTATGCCATTATTTAAGAGACTAAAATATTAATTTTCATTAGTATAAAGACCAAATTGTAAAGTAAATAAGTTGAAGTTTTTTAGGTGTTTATAAAATAAAAGGATAAAATTTATATATATTCAAAGTGGATCGTGTGCATAAATGAGTAGTTTCTGCTACCATCTCCAATTATCAAACGTGCAAAAAAAGAAAAATAGATCTCATTATTTGATCATCACAATCTCATTTTTTGTAATGACTTCTAATTTTGTACTTTCATTAATTCAATTTGAAAGACAATTGATAATGATGTTCTACTCTTCGCTTAGATGTACGGCTTTATTTTATTGATGATAAAATACACTACCTCTCTTTTTTACCCACTACCCATAAAGTACACAAAAAGTGAAAAACTTCTGCCTTATGATTAAAATTACTGAAATTATTTCCCTAATTAGAATTAAAACATAATTAATTATATTTAATTAAAAAGATATAGGCTATTTCTAGATTCACATGTTTCAAAATAGTAAAAAAAAATAAAATAGAGAGTTAATCCATTTCCGACATGTTGGAGAACCATGAAACTATCATGTCATAAATAACATTAACCACATTAATGTTGTTACCTAATTGCTCAAAAAAATGTTGTTAAATTTATTAAAATTCCTAAGGTGTTTATGGGTCGGGTCGGATTGGGTTTGGACCGTATCTAAGTATGATGTTAAGATATTTTATGTTTATCCAAGTCCGGCATGAAATATAGGCCTAAAATTTTGTTCAAATCCGCTCATATTTGTAAAAGACTAATCCAAGTCCATTTTAGGCCCACTCATATTACTTTTAATTTTTTTATAAATATTTATTTTATTTCATTTTAATATTTAATAATTTTATACATTTTTTATTTATTGAAAATTTTTATATAGTTGTCTAAATATTATTTTAATATTTACATTAGAGTAGTATTATATATTTAGTATAAGTTTAATTTTTTAATTTGTTCTAAATTAGATAATATGTAAAGCAATAATATAATATAAAGTATTTTAAACTTAAAATGGGTCGGGTTGAGCCGAGCTTTGGCCTTAAATGTTCAAGCCCGAGTCTAACCTATATTTTAAATGGACCTAAATTTTTTTGTCTAGACCCATTTTTGAGCTTAATATTTTTGTCTAAACCCTCTCAAAATTTAGACAGGTCTTTGAGTCTGAGCAAATAATCTAGCCCATGAATAAATTTAGTTATAATTAAAAATACTAAAATTGTTTCCCTAATTAAAATTGGAACATAATTAATTATATTTAATTAAAATAAGATATAGGCTGTTTCTACATTCACATGTTTCAAATAGTAAAAAAAAAAAAAAAAGGAGAGAGAGTTAATCCACTTCCGACATGTTGGAGAACCATTAAACTTTCATGTCATAAATAAAATGAACGACATTAATGTTGTTACCTAATTGCTCAAAAGAAAAGAGTATTATCTAAATCCGTTTTAATAAAATGTAGAATAGCTAATTTCATTAAAATTAGAGTAATCATTAATTAAAACAACATAAATGAGAAAGTAAAAAGACAACACAACAAAATCAGACTTTAACCTACCAATTCATTTAATATTTTTGGAGGAATTTTTTTTAATTCATATAGTTAAGATGATGATAAGGGAATCTCTCTCGTAGATATATATATATATTTATTTCTTTTTGTATGAGTATAATATTACGATTTTTAATTTTGTTTTTATACAATCTTTAAAATTATCCAAAGTCCCTCCTTAATCATTAAATAAAAAGGATAATATATTTCAGCATACTTAAACTCATATTCTCCTACATTAATAATAATATCAATGCCAACTGAGTTAAGACCCAATTGATATATTAATTATATATTAGAATATGCTCAATTCCACGTTTTGCAAAATCAGATTAATTGGAACTATCGTTAGGCCAACTAACCGTGTAATTGACTGTTGTAGACATGTTTGATTTTAATCTACCATTGCTTACATTTTAACTCGTTAATACTTCTAGCCAAAGAGATATAACTGACATCTTTGCTCCGTTCAGTATATGAACCACTGAGCACACGATTTTCTTGCAACCCTTTTCCGACACCATAACAAGCCCACAACTTAGCTTGATGATTGTACAGATTCCTAAATTCCTATTGAACCAACAATCCAACCACCATTTGAGTCTCAAAGAACACCTTTTAAAGACTTAATTTCCCTTTGATTGCTCCATCAGTGTTGAACTTTGTTGGAATTTTGACTTGTTCTTTTGTTCCACTTCATGATGATAGAAGAATAGTTTTGATGTTATCAAAGTTTTTCAGTTGACATGTTTAACTTTTTAATGACATGGTTTATGATTTAAACTTGTTGAGCAACAAATGAGGAAGTAATTTCATGCTAATACATGTTATGATAATCATTTTTCAATAGACCAACTTAGAGGAGAAGGGAGAAGTTTAAAATGTTAAAAATTCTTATCGTTATCCCTTGAGAGAATTTTGAAACTATTGGAAGACTTATTTATGAGGGCTTTTATGCAATAAATACTCAAGAAAATTAAGAGAATAATTTCAATAAAAACTGACAGTTGAAAGCTTATTAAAACCCTGTTAGATGATCACTTGAAGAGGCCTATAAATAGGCATCACTTGAAGTGCAATTTTGGGGTGTCTTTTTATGCATTTCTTGTAGAGTTGTATTGATTGTATTGTGAGGTAATTTGGGGAAAGTGATTATACTATAAAAGTAGTTTAAGCCAATAGTTGATTCAAACAAATTATGAAATAATTCTAAGTGAGATTCCGTAAAGTAAGATTGGTGAATCTAAAGTGCATTATCAAATATCGTGTGTTCATTTATCTCCTTACGTTGCTACTTGCTTTTACCTTATTACAAAGTTTCTTGTCACATTCTCTAGTCTAACAGAACTTAGAACAAAATTGCCTTATAAAACTTTTATTTTGTCCTAATTCTTTGTTCTAACAAAAGTTAAAATGAAATTGTTTTAAATAGTTTGCAAATCGAAGCTTTTTCAATTTTTACCCAATCAGGATTAAAAAGTGTTGTACTTGAACACTCTGCTATTTCCCACCTTGATACAAGTCGGTATTGATAGAAATGTATTGGAATAGTTGAAATACATCGAAATCTTAACCATATCGAAACTTAGATTACTTGGTATTGATTGAGGAATATGGTATGACTACCATGATTTTTATTAAATATATAATTTATGTTTTTATAAGGCAAATTTGAATTGTGTTACCAAATATAAAAGTAAAATGAATTATTACATTCAAAATTAAATTATTTATAACTCAGAAAATTTAAAATTTTTTGAACCCGTTCATGTCTGTTCAACTCGAACTGATTTGAATCCGAAACCAATAAATCTTGAGACCAGAAAAACTCAAATTTGAAAATATCAAAGTCGAAGAAATCTTAACCCAAGGTGATCCAAGCCCCAAAAAATCTAAATCCAAAAAAACCCAATCTGAGCCCGTACTTTTACCACCTCTAGTTAAATGGATACCCATTTACTTGCGTAATAACAGATGGGGTTCCAATCGCATAGAGAAACAGTTGGATAAAGGCCTTATAAATGATGCCTGGTTACAATTCTTCCCTCGGTTATTGAGAATGGTTCGAATATCCTATTGCACATTGCAGGAACTAGACCACCAATTTTGTACAAAAGACATGATCGGGGCATTTGGAGATGGTCCAAAGATATGGTCTATTTTGTTCTGATGCCTGCAAGTATATTTCTTTTTTCTTTTTTTAGTAACAATGCCTGCAACTATTTGAAACAAGGAAGACAGGGGCAAGTAGAGAAGAAATGTACTCTAATTCGGAAGCATAAAGGGCCACAACGAGTAAGACATTTTCTCTACCTAGTGTTGCTTGATAAGCTTTTAGTGAATGTTCAAAGGTGTACACAAGGCATCGAGAATGATCCTTTATATCACATTTGTGATGGTGGCACAGAAACAAGCTTGTACGTTTTAAGAGGTTGCCAATCGGCCACCTCAATTTGGAGCAAAATAGTGCATCAACATGATCATAACAGATACTTCAATCTTCCACTCAAGGGCTGATTATCAAATTGGAGCACAGAACTCAATTCGATAGAGCGATTTGGAGCTCACTGTTTGCTTTGATTTGTTAGAGGATATGAGAAGCAAAGAAATCTTGTGTTCTTTAATAACGAAAACTTTAAGACTGAGGATATAATTAATCAATGTATTGCATGGTCAAGGTGTAATTTGGTTGCCTTTATGAATGGAGTTCATACACACAGTAGGGTACTGAAGCAGATTGTTAGATTCCTCTAGAAGATTGGGTTAAATTGAACACGGAAGAAAGCAGCAGTAGAGGAATTATTGGAAATAGCTATGGTTCATGGCTGGTAGGCTATGCCTATAATCAAATGCAGGGACGTATACAATCACATAGCCAGAATTCTGAGCTATTTTTTTTACTTGCTGATAGTTACTGCAAAGTTTTAGTGGAACGTGATAATAATTCAGTTGCTGGGTTGTTAAATGTAGATGATGCTCAAGGAAGCAACTTCCAACTTTGTACTAGGCAATGGGAGATAAGGTGAGGTCGAACTCTGATCAACATAGAGACCGGGTTGATTGATGCTAATAATATTTAAGAATCAAATCTTAACATAATTTACGACCCTTTTGTCTCTCGGATATTATCCCAACAAAGGCGAACCACATGGTGAAGAATTCAACAAGTTGAGTACGCTATCCCAGCAATTACCATTCTCCATTACAGTGTTTTCATCTGTTGATTTGTCGACACCCATCCATGAATTCAAAATAAAAGCATCCGACAAACCTTCCATTATATTTGCAATAGGTAGACTGTGTAGTATGACTGAGTCCTCCTCAAACCATGCATCATCAGCATCGCTGGAACCCTTCATTCCCTGGCCCCGCCATTCCTCAGCTTCTCCCCATCCAACTGAAGGGAAACGAAGAGTTGAGGTTGTTAGGGACCTGGGATCCTGGGTGGAGAAAACAAACATCCCGGTAACTACACCTTGCCAGGCTTTAAGTACGTCAAGGCACCTGGGACTGCTTCCGGTGAGTTGACTCCTCCTAGTGGGGCGGGTGGTAAGATTTGGGACAACCTGTTTTGACTCACGGACCAACCTGGCTTCAGCCTGGAGACGTGCACTCTCCCACTGGGCCATGTGGCTTAAATTTGAACCATTTTTGGGTGATGGGGTGGTTGAGGGCTTGTGAGTCATTGGATCAATACCCATTTTGATTAACCTTTTCTTTAGATGTGTGTTCCAGTGATTCTTGATCTCATTGTCAGTTCTCTTAGGCAAGTGTGCCGCTATTGCCGACCACCTAAAATAAAATATGATCCATGCATCAACTAAATTTCACCATTGCTAATATAAGCAGTAGAACAAATTAATGAAGTGTGAGCGTGTAGCTACCTGTTTCCAAGAAAGGCATGGAGTTGAATGATGGTCTGTTCTTCCTCTAAACTAAACTTTCCTCTTTTGATATCAGGTCTTAAGTAGTTAATCCATCTCAGTCGGCAGCTCTTTCCACATCGTTCAAGTCCTATACTTACATTTATAAAAAACCAAAAAAACCAATGCAAAATTTTCAAATTTGTTAACTAAATATATAAAAATATACAAAAGGAAGATATTTGATTATGATATATGAATAATATGGGAAATAATAAGCGCAGACCAGCTTTGCGAGGCAAGGAACCCCAGCTACCATAGCCATGTTTTTGAATGTAAGCCGTCAGTAATTTGTCTTCTTCAACTGTCCATGGCCCTCTCTTCAATCTCACCTCTTTCTTTCTGTTCGGAGACGGTGGCCGCATTTTGCTCAGGATGAATTCAGGTAAAATCAACTGATTTTTTTTGTTTTAAACTTACTTATTTTCAGAAAAGGGGTTGATTGAGAAAAACAAAACGCCAATTTGATTTATAGTGAAAGAGTATAGTGATGAGTAAAATTGAACGCTTTGATTGTAAATATATAGAGACGAATATCAACTAAAGAGTTAAAACTTATCAAAGTACAAATAAATTACTCCAACTACTTGATGTATAATAAGACCACGTGAAATCTGCTTCTCATTACTAGCATTCCAATGCTTTAAACAGACAACAACAAAAAAAGAAGAAGCTTTATTATAAATGTATTTATTGTTTTAATAATTTTATATTTTTTAATTAAATAGCACAAACTACCTTCTTCTTCTTCTTCTTCTTCTTTTTTAAATCTTAAAATGAATGAATAGTTAAAGTTGGGAGATAATTTGAGTTGGAGTTTAATCCTTCGCGTTGATTTTATATATTTTTCTAAATATTTTTTTATCAGTCGGGAGTCATATAATTTAGTGTAGGCATATGCTATTAAGTTGGTATCACGAGTCAATTCGATAACAACTCAACCAATAAAATTATTAAAATAACTTTATATATTTTAAATAATTTATACTATTATAATGGTGCTTTTTGTCTTTCCCTTATTCAAAAAAACTAATAAAAAAGTTCTAAATGTTAAGATTTGAACCTATGCTACCAATATATATATATATATACCACTCCAACCAAAGCTTTATTTAAATATGTCCGTACATTTCAATTTTATTATACAGATTGTTTTGCCCACATTGTTTGTATATCAATACTATTATTTAAGTGTGTGATTAAGTTGATGTCACGAGTACTCAATCAATGAAATTGCTAAAATAACCTTACATATTTTAAATAAGTTATATTATTATGAGGGTACTTTTACCTTTTTATACTTTGGTCTTTTTGTATCATTATAAGTTTCAAACCATATGTTTTACTATTTATTGGATGTTATTTTTAAAATCAGGCATCTGTTCTAACTATTTTGTTTCCACTTAAGAGCAAAGCCAAAAATTATTTTTAGGGATATTTTTAGGATAGTAAAAATATAATTTCACCATTTTAATAGTCTATATCTTTATAATTTTTAAAAGATTAAATTAATTTGTTATTATTTTTGAGGGATTAAAATGTAATTTTAATATTACTATTTTAAAGTTTTATAAATTATAAAAGATTTAAAAAGAAAATTTTTTTTAGGAGTACTGCGTCCACTGCTAACTCTTTTAGTTACGCCCCATGTTTCCATTCGGATGTGATAGAATTATTATAAAATGGGTAGATGAGTTTAGTGACCTAAGACAGTAAATTGACTAAAAGTAATGGTATTGTATAAATTATGTAGATTGTCAAATTGTGAAGTGCCAAATCAAGTAATTCAAAGGTTGCATAGGACATTTCTTTTCCATTAATTTCCCTTCTCATTATGGTTTTATGCTGACTTTCATTCATTTTACTTATAATTTTCAGAATCAACATTGAAGTTAGGTCATAAATCCAATTCAGTAGCTTTCATTATTGCTTTTTGCAGATCCAAAATCTTAAAGTTTTGAATAGTGATCTTAGGTTCATCATTGGGTTTTGTAATCTTTGATTAAAACTACAGTTGTTCGGTCGCAGATTATTTATTAAGAAAAAACTCTTTCAGCTTTACTTAAATTAATTAAAGGTTTAGCTTATTATAATGTTTAGAATTTATTACAAAGTGTGAGATTTATTTGAATAAAGAAATAAAAATTTAACAATTTTTTTATTAATCTAATCAATGATTTTCTGTAATAAATGATATACAGATTAATTTTCTTGCTTATTTGTTTTATCAACAATTTTGTGGCAATGTCTTAAGAACGAAAAGATAAACAAGTTTGGCAAAAAGAGCAGGTGAAAATGGTGGCACGAAGTTGTAATTATGTCCCCTACAAGATTTAACCTTTTTTTTTTTAGTCTATTTTTCAAGTTTATATTTTTATCTAAATCCTCTCACTTTTTGAGCAAGTCTTCTCGGCTCAACTTATGGACAAGTCTATTTTTTGCCCGCTTTAGATTCAAGAATGATAAACGAAAATATGTTTCTTTCACACCCAATGTTATCGACAAATAACGTCTCCCATTCAATACGAAATTTATGCATTCTACTAGGTTCATTGCCATATGTCCTTATCGTAGACCTCCATCTATGATTGAGTGACTAGTGGCAAACCCAAAAATACGACTTAGGGAGGCAAGGGCAAAGTTAAAAAAAAAAATTTTGGGGGGGGGGGGCTGAACTAAATTATATGTTTTTATGATAGTAAAATTGCAATTTCATCATTTTAATAGCTTATATTTTTATAATTTTTAGAGGATTAAATAAAATTTTTTATCATTTTGGGGGCGGAGGGGCAAAGTGCTATTTGACCATTACTAATTTAAAATTTTATAAATTATAAAATGCCTAAATGGAAAATTTTTCATTTTAGGGGGAACGGGACCCTTACCAACCCCCTAGATCCACCCCTAATTGTATCAACTGTTCCCTAGGTGTGTTGGGAAGTGTGCTCATATTGTAGTAAACATGTAACTGTTTTATATTTACTTGAACGATGAATAAATAAATACAGTTAATTTCACATTTCACTGTTACATCTTTTGTGTCTCTCTCTTTCATATTTTGCATATATAGCAAAATTGTTACAAATAAATATTAGCTCATTAATTGTCTAGGTTAAAAATGATTATAAATGGACGTTTACATTGCGAGAAAGACAACTTACTTCAATAGATAATCTAAACGAGTTCGTAATCCCGCAAAAAAAAAATCAAAGTGAACATTTGATTCAAATACTTAGAAGGATTATTCTGTCATCTACAATTCCAATTAAGGAGATAACTAGTCTCGGTTATAGGAGCAGTTGACTCCACGGGTAGAGATATTGATATACTCATTGGAAGAATAATACATTGGACTAGAGCCAAGTTGAATTAATTCAGAATCAGTTTATGAATTAATTCACTTGTGACGTTCATGGTGTGATTTACCTAAATCCTGAATTAGTCACTCACCATGCGTATGTAACTCATGAGCTTTGATATAAGTCTAGCCCATAGTTGGTATGTTGGGTACATGAATTGTGTATGGCATAGCTTTACTGGTAACAATGAAACTCGTAGCTCGATTAAAAAGTTAACAGTATCCTCTGATTGCATTCTAAGGATTAATAAATACAGAACGTAGCCACGGGTTGCTTATTCTCGAACAAGCAATTTATCACAGTTATTTGTTGATAGTGGTCATATTAATCATTAAGAAGAAACAATGGTAACAATGAGATAAAATAGGATTGTATTGAGTGAATGGATTTAATTCAAAAGAATCAATGATATCGTATAAGGGTAACACTGTAACACCCTGATTTTTGGGGTTAAAAGTTTGAGGTTCAAAGTAGGGTCAGTGAGTAGGTCACGCACTTGGGATAGTTTTCGTGTCTTGATATCAAAATGGGTCTACTGGTTTGGTTGTTGGTTGTGTGTTAGTGTATCTATGGGTTGCGGGTTTGAATCCCTGTGTGTACGTTTTGGTGAAATATTTTTATTTTCTTAAATATTAGGTTTGTTTTAAGCTTAAAAATGATTATTTATTTTCTTTTAGTTTTTATTTTATTATTTTTAGTTTTAGTTTTATTTTAAGTTTTTTTTTCCTTTTTCACATTCTCCTATCTCTCACCATCGTTTTTCTTTTCTCTCTCTTTGTTTTTACTTTCTTGCGACCTTTGAAAAGAAAAACAAAAGAGGAACGATTCTATTTATGATTTTCGAAAAGATTTGATTTCCTTGTCATCAAGTCGGTGTCTAATCGTTTTGATTACGAATCAGGTATGGGTTTTGAAACCTTACATTTTCTTTAGCGGATTGTTGATCCAATTCAGTGAAATTTGGTAATTATACATGTGTTCGAAAATTGGTTATTTACGATATTGTACTGTTGTTCTTATACATAGAAACTTGTTTGATTTGGTATGATTTTGAGTTATCGACAACTGGGAGGCGCTTCGGGAGCAAAAGCACGTAATCTTGAGTTGTTTCGTGGTGGTTTCGTGACCACACAGGCGTGTGTCCCCACACAGGCAGTCCACACTATTGTGTGCAATTGGGAATTAGGGTTTTCGGGTGAATTTTGGTGCCATACAGTCATGTGGCTAATTTAGGGATTTTAATCGACGTCCACATGGTTGTGTCCTGTAGGCACACGTGCGTGTGCACTTGGGGAATAGGGTTTGGATGATTTGGTACCACATGGCCTGGCCACATGACCGTATGGCTAATTTGGGAATTTAGGGATTTGTTTTTATCTCACACGGGCGTGTGTTTAGGACACACAGACGTGTGAGACCCTCATACGTCCGTGTTTGCCCTGTACCTTGATTTTAGCCATTTTAGACAGAAATTTACACGGTCGGAACACACGGCCATGTCCTTAGGTCACACGGAAGTGTGCTTTAATCAAACGGCCGTGTGCCTCCTTTCACTCGGACATGTGCCTCTTTCATATAGACGTGAAGGCTTCCATATGGCCTAGACACTTCCACACGGCCGTGTGGCTATGGTTCATAGATTTTAGTTCTGTGATAGATTTTGACTTGTTGGTGTTTCTAAGTGTTCCAACTCTCAGTTATGTCTTAGTAAAATTGATAGAGACTTTGATAAGCTCGGATTCGTACGTCTATGTACAATTAGAGTGTGAATTTATCAGTTCGATTATGTGTTATGTGATGTTTCTAGTAAATAGCTACAAACATACTTGATTCCGAATCTGGTCGAATGAATATGTGCGCCTCTGATTCTGTTTGACTGATGTGTGTTTGTCTGTAAGTTATTTACATTATTTCTTTAAGTCTGTTAGTGATTTGTTTACAAACATACATTTGCATAAAACTCTGGGTTTGGTTGCGAAGAGAAGGAAATCTTTTTGTTTTGGTAGTTTTAACTGCAACACGTTTGTATAGCGGTTTACCGCACAGTACGGTACTTTTGGCAGCTCAGTTGCATATTGATCGTGTTATTTCGTGACAGGTTTTAAATATTTATAATTAAGCGTTCTTGAAACTAACTATTATCACGATACAGGCAAGTGTAACTATTGAACAGTAGTATAGTTTTAGCAAGACCAGTGTGACAGCCCTAATTTGACCTTAGTCGGAAAGTGGTTTCGGGACCACAAAATCGAGTTGTAAAAAAAAAATAATAATTAACTGTCATATTCGATGCTTATTATATGTGAATGTGCATATGTGAAAGTTTCATACTGTAATTTTATCAATTGTATGTGAAATTATTAAATAGGACTTATGTGAGAAAATTTTGAAATGTGATAGGTAAATTTATAAATGGTTTATTAATGCATGTTTTAAAGAGTTTGGACTTGCATGTCAAATGTCCCTTTTTGTTTATAGTGGCCGGCCATGTTAATGTTTATGACAATATATATGTATTATTTATTAGTTTTAAGGCAACTAAATGGCTTTATAATTTTTATAATATTAATAAATAATAAAAAAAAGGTGAAGAAAACAAAGTTTCATCTTGTTCTTCTTGGCCGATTGAAAAGGGAAAAAAAGGGGCAAAACCTTCGGTCATCTTAAGCTTGAAACAAGGTTAGTAAATTATGATAAATTTTGAAATGGTAGCTTATTTTAGGTTAATTACTAAGTTCCTTACTTAACCCATGTTAAAATTTTGGAATTTAGTAATGATATGAGTATACGGCTACAAATTAATTTTGTAGAGAATGAATGTTGTTTTCAAGTTTTAATGAAAAATTTGCAAATGGGTGATGTTTGATATAGTTTAATGTTCATATTAGTAGTTGAGATGATAGAAAAATTCGGCTTGTGTAGTTGTGAAACTTGCCGAATGTGAACTAGTGTAATCTTTGAGTAATGTTGGTGTGTTAAAGTAGTTGATGGCTTAGGTAGTATCTATAAGTGATTCGGTCATGGTTTTTGCATGAGTATAAAATGTATATGTTTTGGAAATGGGAATTTGGATTGATTTTATTACATGTATTATAAATTATGTCCGGCTATGATAGTATATTAAAGTATAATTAATCCGTTTCGATAGTATTATACAAGTGATAAATAAAAAAATAAGTAGAAGTGTATTGGTTAAATAAATATGATTATTAATTGACAAATGTCGTATGTAGTTTGTGATTAGTTTAATGACTAAGCAATGTGTTTTGTTTCGTTAAGGTTAAGTATGTGTTTGGTATATTATTAAGTGTATATCATGTATGCATAAGATTTGATTTGGCTGAATTTAAGTGGTAAACTTTATATTAAACTTATTTTAAGGATACGGTCATAATATACACCTTTAACATGAATACATGTAAATTCGGTCATGAAATGGAATTGAATATGAAGGTTAAGTTTGCATAGTTAGGGCTGACTAGGTTATATATTTATCATAAATGGATCATATGCATATGAGTATGTATGTATTTGTGTGCGGCATTGTTGATAAATGGCAATAAGTAATGTGGTAAATGATTAATTTGTGATAGTCATATATAGGTATGAATATATGTATATGTATCTTATGCATGTACCATGTACTTATAGTGACAATCGGATGTATGGTTGAATTCATGCATATGAAAACATGATAGGTTACATGAATCATTGTTTGTGGATGTGAATTAGATATTGATTAAATAAGTATGAAATCGATTCATGACATATTTTATAAAATATGTTATGTATTGGAAGTTTTATATGATTGTCACATGTGGTTACTAAAAAGTAAAATTGAGTAAGTAATTTAAATAAATCTATTTTGTTTTAATTAAGTTCAAGAGCAAAGCGGGTCTAAATCAGATAAGGGAAAGGAGAAAGCAGTCGAGTAGATTATCCGCAACTGTTCAAAATATCCGAGGTAAGTTTTAAGTAGTTTCCTTTAATATATATAATTAGTGATGCCATTATAAGAGTATAGTAGTAGTAAATTGTGATCTTTGGCTTGCACTTGAATTAAGATGTATAATAGATAATGCATGTATATGACTTATAGTTTGATGGCCACTTTGACTTTAAGATTAAATGGTGAAGAGAATGAGTGATATGAGAAGTGATATGAGATATAACCATTGAGCTGAAATGTGAATGATGATATACGTATCGAGTTTATATTCAAATGTAATATACGACTATTAAGTGATAAGATGACTGAGATGTGTTAAAATATGATCAAATATGTATGAGATTGAAAATATATCCGGACATGAGGTCCGCAGGCTATATGCTGGAAAAATATCCGGACATGAGATCCGTAAACTATATGCTAGAAATATATCCGGACTTGAGGTCCGCAGGCTACGTGCTGAGACCCGCAGGCTTATGCTAGTAATGTATTCCAAGCTCTAAAATTTGACAGAACCGAGGCCAGTAAGTTAAGTAAGATTGCAACTTCGAATGTCAGTGGTAAACATCGTTGCATAAGTATTATATATTTTACATGTTAAGGTTCCTGTTATGTACCCATATTTGAATTGATTTCTAAGTGATTTACTAGTATCAAAGAACGATATATATATGTGTGTGTGAATGAATTCGGTATTTGCGGATAAGAACACAATATAATTGGTTATTGTAAGTCATCATATGAAAGAACGTAATTAAAGGTATTAGTATAATCTTTGTAAATAGTAAAATATGTACAAAGAGTTTCTTGTATATATATATACATATATTCGGCCAATGGGCTTTGTAACTAATGTGCTGGTGTATATTTGGTCAAGTGAATTACAATTAGAATACAAGTTTTGTGATTCTCAATGTTCAATTTTAATGACAAGCTTTAATAGTATAAATTGCTTAAAACTTACTAAGCCTCGAAAGCTTACTCTATTTCTTATTTCTCTGTTTTATAGATTGTTAACTTTGGCCACCGACTTGGGGATCGTCAGCAGTTCTTCATACTATCGATCTTTTTGGTACAGTTATATTTTGGACTCGATATGGCA
Organism: Gossypium longicalyx; assembly: GCA_025698465.1. NCBI lineage: Eukaryota > Viridiplantae > Streptophyta > Magnoliopsida > Malvales > Malvaceae > Gossypium > Gossypium longicalyx. Next base: position 12,888,407 of record CM047006.1, on the reverse strand, counting down.
TGTATAGATTAGGCTGTTGTCGAAAATGTTTTGTAATTGTAAATATTTTGGCCATATGAAAATGGCATTTATAACTTAAGGTTCAGTATATATATTCAGCTAAATTTCTGCTTCTATTGCTAATTTTGTGAATGAAAAATTAAATGTTTAGCTCAATAATACCTTATAGCCTAAACCGGCGATCGGTTTTAGGCTTGGGGTGTTACAAAGTGACTATGTTGGGTTGATGTTTATGTATTAATGGATTCTTGGATGAGAAATGTACATTGTATGTTATGATTTGATAAGTAATGCCTCGTACCCTATTCGAGCGATGGATACGGTTAGAGGTGTTACAACCAGATTGTTGAACCCAAAGGAACTAAAAGTACTAGTAATGACTGTCTTTTTATTATCTAGCCTAAGAATAAGGGGGTTTGTTTTAACTAACTAATTAACTAAACTAAGAATTCACAGAAAATAGAATTGGGGAATTACTTTTGGAAAACGATTGAATTAAGACAATACCCAAGGAAGAATCCATCTAGACTTTACTTGTTATTCTGGCTCCGAATCGGACGATTTATTCGTTTGACTTGATCCGCAGAAATCTCTAAGTTATATTATTATCTTTCTCGAGACTAACAATGTCTAACCCTAGGTTGAGTAATTGAAATCTCTTTCTAATTAACTTCCTAGGGTTGCATTAACTCGATCTATGGATCCCCTTATTAGGTTTCACCCTAATCTGGCAAAATCTTGTTACCCTATCTCTAGGCGCGCAATTAACTCCACTTAATTATGACAATTGTACTCTTAGACAGGGTCTATTCCTCCTCCGAATAAGAGCGTAACTTGAATCAATATCCTGGAATATCAAAACAAGAATTAATAACACATAATTAAGAACAAGTCAAATATTTATCATACAATTCAGATAATAACAAGATTCGTCTTAGGTTTCATCCCCCTTAGGTATTTAGGGGATTTAGTTCATAGCTAAAAAGGAAAGCATCTCAGAAGAATAGTGAATACAAAACATAAAAAAAAAAACCCAAAACTCCTAAAGGGGAATTGAAGGGAGATCTTCAGTCTAGACGGTGAATCCGGCTTCTGAAATGGATCAATTGGCTTTCCTTGAGAAATTCATTGCTTCCTCCTCTGTGCCTCCTCTTTTTTTGCTCCTTTAAGGTGTATTTATAGGCTTTAGATTGCCTAAAAGCCCTCAAAATTAGCCTTTTTTCGAATTGGACTCAACTTGGGCTCAGCAGGGCAATGCCCGTCTACGATTACTTCAGGCCGTGGTCAAGCTTGTTAAGATAGCACGAACGTGTGGTTTACCCATGTGAGTCATGCTTCGATTCTGCCAAATTGACACGACCGTGTGGTCTGCTCGTGTGAGGAAGTCCAGGCCGTGTTGATTTTGTACGTTGGCTCATTTTCTCCGTTTTGGCCCGTTTCTCGTTCCTTTTACTCTCCTAAGCTCACCTAAGTATAAAACATGAGATTAAGGCATTAGGAGTATCGAATTCACCAATTCTAAGGAGAAATCATCCATAAAATATGCTAAGCGTTGGGTAAAAATATGTATAAATGACGATTTATCACATATTGTTATTTACATGGATTAATTCTACATACGTGGTGTGTAGGGTTGGATGGGTTTTTCGAGGTCCTATGTGGTGTGCATGGTTGGTTGAGCTTCTTATAGCTCATTTGTGATGTGAATGAGGGACAGAGAGGTGTTTGGCTAGATGGGTGAGATTGTTCTTCTTTTTGTGCATATATATCGCATTTGATTTGTCCGAAGGATTGTGTGATTAATTGCGTAAAGGTTGTGTGCTCGATGTGTTCTGTACCTGTGTGTAATGAATGATAACTTTGTAATACATCCACCCATTTAACTGGTTTTTGAAATGGGTTGTTTCGTACATCGATTGAGTTCTTGTATAATTAAGTAACTACTTTGAAATGTCGCCCTTGATTTTGTTTTCGCTATTGAATTGTTATTTGGAATTTTGTTTTGCAACTCTGTCATTAGTTACATTTCGAATTCACACTGAGCTCGTGTAGCTCAACGCCTTAGTTTCCTTTTTTTAGGTACTTCCATTTTCTGTAGCTGGACCCGGTATGCGGAGGTCTCGGACAGTCACGGTTAAAAACAAGTTAATAGTTCTTCTTTTCACCCATTTGATATACAGTTTCAAACTGTAAGGTTTTATAAAAACTATGGTACAAGTTTTGTTTTGGATTTTTCTTGTAAATCTTACTTTGTTCATAAATTAAACTTACTGTAATTTTTCTGATTGAAATCTAAATGATTAAATGTCTTTGGTTCGAAAACAGAAAAATGTGTTTGTAATGGAATTTGAGATAATTTGTTTTGTAAAATTTTCCTATGATCACTTTGGTGTTCAATGTAACCTCTGGGATTAAGTCTGAACTTTCAGGTTGGGTTTTGGGGTGTTACAAACACATACATGACAAAGTCATTGGTCAAAATAGTTGGATGAATTGCTTTCGTAAAGAGTATACAATAAGGAGTTTTCAATCATGATATTTCTTGTCGACTGAATCTATGATTAAGTAAATTGCAAATTATTGGAACGATGCTTCTAGATATAATTGCAATTACTCGAACCTAATTGTATATGTCTAATTGGTCCCTTTGCTAGCTCAACAAAAGTTCGACCGAACTGTATTTGAATCAAAAGAAAATTTTGCGGCTTTAGAAATAATGTAATTGAGTCAATTTATTCGATGTGAAATTAAATTAGGTAGTCATGAGAATTATTCAACTAGAAATTTTTATTAAAGAATTTAAAAAAAATTAATTTGAAAATTCTTAGTGATTTTTTTAAAATTAATTTTGATCAAGGAAAATTAAATTAATAAAATTAATTAAAATTAATATGATATTTTTAAAGATTAATTTTCAAGTTACACAATTAGCTCAATGGGTAATTGAACTTGAAAATTGAACCTAAGATCGAAAATTAGGCCCCCGAACCCAAAATCAAGATCAAGACCCAAAACTAGTCGAAATGTGTCTGGTAGGTGAAACCAGGCCTACGATCCAACCGGTGGTTGGATTAAACCGGTTAGGTCGTCACTGGCCCAAATCGAATCGATAATAGCCGAACCGACTCGAGGTGTCGTGAAGGTGTCGAACCTACGGTGGCACCACCGAACACGACAGTGCCAATGGCGACGACAACGACATTCCAATTCTGGCGGTGGTTCTTCGAAGGTTGGTGTTGGAAAAATGTCTTTGGAAAACGTAACGAAAAATAAATTTAGGGAAAAACCAGAGATTTAAATTTTTTTCCAAAACAAGATCTTGGTTGTGATATCTAAAGTAATAAACGTTTAATCAAAATTGTACCTTTTCGATTCGTCTAGGATGAACACTTCAACCAAGTAGTCCTTTTCGCTATCCTCAAGCTCATGTCTGCCAAGTGTGGGCTCACTTTAAATCAGAATGGGTCAAGTTGTAAATCAGAAAAATATCTCTAGAAATTTTTTGAATAATCTTTTCAGAGAATTTTCTCTCTACAACTTTCTCTTGAATTCAAGTGTGTGTAAATAATGACTAAATGCTCTCTTTATATAGGGAGAATTTAAAGAGTTTAACTATGATTAAATTTAATCACTTTAATACTAAATTAATATAATATTTATATATTAGATTAAATTTAATATTAAATCTTATTAAAATAATAGATTAATTTTAATTTAATATTAATATAATCACTTTAGTATTGAATTATAGAATGCTATTAAGATAAGTATTTAATTAAAATTGATATTAAAATATTAAAATAATATTATTTTTAGAATAATTAATTTGAAATTAAATTCTCTGGTAGAGTCCTAGTAGGAGTGTAACACTTCCACTGCTCAACCACCGACGACCAATCGTTGCCAGCCACTCGGACGCTGTCGTCGCAGCCACCGACACCGTCATGTCCAGTGATGCAGGTGCGACACCCTTACGGCACCTCGAGCTGGTCTAGCTACTGCTGGTTCGGTCCTGGTTAATGACGACCCAGACGGTCAAGTGTAGCCACCAGTTGGACCATTGACCCGGTTTTACATACTGGGTCCATTTTGACTAGTTTTGGGTTTCGATCTTGGTTTTGGGTTCTCGAGCCCAATTTTCAATCTTAGGTCCAATTTTCAAGTTCAATTACTCATTGGGTCAATTGTCTGACTTGAAAATTAACTTTCAAAAATATCATATTAATTTTAATTGTAACACCCCTGACCCGTATTCGTTGTCGAAACAACGTTACGAAGTATTATAGGACAACAAAATAGTAAATTATTCAAATCATACATTAATACAAATATAATCAAATTGCTTGGATCTTAAGAAACTCAAATACTAACCAAAATACAAAATCAAAATGACATTAATCTAGTCAAAAACACATCAAAACCAACCTAACATGTGCCTAACCAATGTACCCTCATTAGTACCACAATTATGTACAACTTAATCTCAAAATACACATTAATTCAATTCATCAACTCATTCAAGTAATACCAAATCAAAATACTTAACAAAATTACCGCAACCATAACAAATCAAATATATATAAGCCACACATACTAGCATAACAACTATACATCGTTCTCATACCATTTTCAAATTGGTTATTTGCATAAAATATCATTCATCACATTTACACAAGCCAAACATTAACCAAAATAGCATAAGAGCCTAAACATGCCATATAATCCGAATTAAACGTTTCAAAAACTACCGAGATAAGCTGGATAGTGTGACTTAAGTGCCTATCCGATCATCCAAACTTTCGAAAATCTACAATGACATTAAACTACACAAGTAAGCTTAATGAAGCTTAGTAAGTTCGATGAGTTAAACAAAAATCTTACCGAACTATCTATAATAAATCAAACAATAAAAAAAATCATCTAGATAAACTCCCTGTCATTCACAACTTCAATCGATAAATACATTTGTATTCAAATCAATACAAAAATAAATAACATATCTTCCAATTTCATTAAATAAATCACCTTACTGAGATTTTTCCATTCGAAGAATGACTTACAGGTAAGAGTACATCGTCAACAGAAGCTCATAAGAGTTGGTCCTCCCGAATACAACAACAGAAGCTCAAAAGCTGAACAGAAGCTCATAAAAGCTAAATAGAAGCTCATAAAAGCTAAATAGAAGCTCATAAGAGCTAAATAGAAGCTCGTAAGAGCTGCTCCACCCAATCATGCCAAACAGAAAGTAAAACACGGGAGTTCGCAACAAATGCTAAACTTCGGTTTAGTTGGGTAAAATGTCGATATCTCCCTCCAATACCATTTCCACTCCAAACCTTCGTCGTATACAAAATCACGAATGTACTCAAATCTCGTGTTCAATTCAAACCGAATATTCAATCCAATATTATAATTCAAACAATAATTCATTTCCAAAAATAGAATATAAGCATAATACCAATAATAAATTTATACAAATGTTAAATTTTAACCGTACGAACTTACTTGAACTGAATTGTAGTAATTGCAGAAGTTCAGAAATTATTCCGCTATTTTTCCTTTTTCACAAGTATCTATGGGATCTTGATCTAAAATATAAAATTACTCATTTATTAGCATATATTTCATTTCCAATATATTTTACAATTAATACCCTTTTATTTTTTGAATTTATGCAATTACCCCAACTTTTACAATTTTTGCAATTTAATCCCTTAATTAGTTAATCAATCAAATTAACTAATTTTCTCACATCAATAATCTATCCAAATATTCTAGGCCCTCATACAGCCCCTAATAAACCTAAAATTCACTATCAGACCCTAATATTTTGACATTTTCATAATTTAATCCTAAAATTAATATTTATCAAAAATCACTTTACAAAATCATCACACAACACAATCAAAATTCCAAATACATGTTATTCATCAAAAAAATATAATATTTATCAATGGAAATTTCTAACAGAATCGAAAACAAAGGTACGAGCTAGCTGGACCTAGCTGCAACGATCTCAAAAATATAAAAATTATAAGAAATGAGATCAAGATGTACTTACATGCAAAGAAATAAGCCAACCAAAGCTTTCTCTTCACCCTAGTTATGGCATTCGACCATTTGAAGAAGATAAGGATAAAGTTTTGTTTTTCATTCTTTAATTTAACTTAATTCAATTAAACTTCAATTTATTTACAAAATTGCCATCCTAGTCACACTATTTTATTATTTTCTATCTAATTGTCGTCCCATTATTACAATTAAGGCATAATTGTTTCTTAAGTCGTCCATCATTTATTAATCAAGCCATTTAATCACTTAATTATTATAATTAACATATTTTGAAATTTCTACAATTTAGTCCTTTTTTTTAATTAACTAACTAAATGTTAATATTTCAAAACCAAATTTTAATAAAACTATAATTAAACTATAAATATTCTAAAAATAATATTTATGAGTTGATATGACAGAAATTTGTGGCCCCAAAATCACTGTTCCGTCACCACTGAAAATCGAGTTGTTACATTAATTGATTTGATTAATTTAATTTTACTTGATCAAAATTAATTTTTTCAAAAATCATTTAAATTTTCCAAGTTAATTTTTTTTAATAAAATTCTTTAATCAAATTCTCTAGTTGAACAATTCTCACAACCACCTAATTTAATTACATATTAAATAAGTCGATTCAATTAAATTATTCCCAAAGTCGTAGAATTTTCTTCTAATTCAAATAAAGTCCGATCGAGCTTTTATTAAACTAGCGGAGGGACCAATCAGGCATATACAATTAGGCTCTAGTGATTGCAATTATGTCCAGAAGCATCATTCCAATAATTTGCAAATGCTTAATCATGGAGTCAATCCACAAGAAGTACCATAATTGAAAACTCCTTATTGTATACTATTTACGAAAGCAATTCATCCAACTGCTTTGTCTAATGACTTCGTCATGTGTGTGTTACCCTTATATGATATCATTGATTCCTTTGAGTTAAATACGTTCACTCAATACAATCCTATTTTATCTTTTTGTCACAATTGTGTCTTCTTAATGATTAATATGATCATTGTCAATAAATGACTGTGATAAATTGCTTGTTCTCAAACAAGCAACTCGTGGCTACATTCCATATTTATCAATCCACACAATATCAATGAAAGGATATCGTTAACTCTTTAATTGATATACGAATTTCATTGTTGCTAGTAAAGCCATGCCATACACAAGTCATGTACCCAACATATCAGCTATGGGCTCGATCATCTTTAGAGTATAAGCCTCCACTTATATAAAAGCATAAGAGTTGCATATGTATGGTCAGTGACTAACTTAGGATTTAGGTAAATCGCACCATTAACGTCATAAGTGAATTAATTCACAAACAGATTCAAAATTAATTTATCTTGGGTCCAGTCTAATGTATCATTCTACCAATGAATACATCCATGTCTTTACTCGTGGAGTCAACTACTCCAACTATCAAGACTAGTCATCTTCCAAATTAGAATTATAGACGTCATAATAATCCTTATCAGTATTTGAATCAAATGGTCACTTTGATTCTTTTACAGGATTACAGACTCATTTAGATTATCTACAGAAGTAAGTTGTCTTTCACGCAATGTAAACATTCTTTAAAATGTCATTTATTTTCAGTTTGAACTTTAGACAATCAATGAACTAATATTTACTTGTCACAATTTCGTTATGTATGCAAAGTATAAAAGACATAATACTAAAATGTGAAATTAATTTTATTTATTTATTAATAATTCAAATAAATAGAAAACATTTACATGTTTACTACAATATTAACACATTTCCCTACAGTTGAATAGTGAAAGATTTACACTGCTATTGGGACTTTACCTAATAATTTGATATTAGATTAACTATTTAAAAAAATAATATTATTTTAATAAATTTAATATTTAAGTTAATTTAATACTTATCTTTATAGTATTTTATTAATTTAATATTAAAGTGGTTATCTTAATATTAAATTTATGTTAATATTTATCCTATAGATAAATACTCTATTAATTTAATAAGATTTAATATTAAATTTAATCTAATATTTATCTTGATATGTATTATATTAATTTAATATTAAAATAATTAAGTTTAATCATAGTTGAACTTTCTAAATGCTCTCTATATAAAAAGAGCATTGGGTTATTTTTTCACACACACACATGAATTCAAGAGAAAATTCTCTAAATAAATTATTTTAAAAAATTTCTAAATATATTTTTCATATTTACAACTTGACCATAAAGTTTAAAGAAATTGTAAAATTACCCTACTAGTAATTTTTGTGATTTTTTTATTCAAAGTGAGTCTACACTCGGTAGCCGTGAGCTTGAGAATAGTAGAGAAGACAACTTAGTCGAAGCGTTCATCCTAGACGAATCGAGAAGGTAAAATTTTGATTAAATGTTTATTACGTTAGATAATAAAACCAAGATTTTGTTTTTGGAAAAAAAATTAGAACTTTGATTTTTCCTGAAATATTTTTTCGCTGCGTTTTTCTAACTCATTTTTCTAACAAGGTGTCCCATCGAGGTAATTAGCATCGTATTTGTTTACTACCCATAAATTCTCCAACATTTCATGAAATCAATGTTGGATTAAATTGTACCATGTCAAAGAAAATAAAGAATATATACATAAATGCATACAATGTATATGTTAAAGAATAATATAGAAAATAATAATTACTATGTAACCATGTTAATAACATATTGTCGTTTCTCATCTTTTTGGAATTGACACATTTATTTTGTCCCGATATGACACATACAATACCTATGGTGTGTCTGGTCACATAGGCTTCCACGTCGATCAATCGCAATATGTATTCTGCATGCCCTATCAGAAATGATGCATATATCAGGTTGTGACACAACATACCTCCTCAAGTTAGTCGAAAAGCCTTAGGCATCCATTGTTTCTTGTTAAACAATTGCAAAAACTATTGGCAGGATTTTCTGATTACTATCCTATACAAAGACCAACAACAAGCGATGCTCAAATCTCTCGTTCATGAATGTACCGTCAATTTGGACATGTGGCTTATAGTATCGAAATGTTTCAATGCATGGCTTGAATGTCCAAAAAAGATGATGGGAAATTCTTTTTCCTTGGAGCATTCGATTTTCATGATACATAAATTTTGTTTGCAAATCGATGACAGTACCTTGGAGATATTGATCAGTACCTTTAACCACTGCCACAAATCATTATATGATTTATCTCACCTGTTATGCATTTTTTTCATTGACCTCTGTTTTGCAACACATGTCTTGTAGTACAAAATGGTGTAGTCGTACTCACTACAAATATTAACAATCAAAATCAGCACGAGAATCCTAGGATTCACTTTCACCATGAGATAAGGTCAAAATCCAATTTTGGATTATCAGGTGGCATACCTATAACGACACAAGTACGTGGAGCATAATATTTCTTTATTGTCCAGAATCTCGTTTTCTTTCTCAATGATGCCATGATTTTTCAAGGATATCTATTGCCACGCATTGCACACTTTGCCTTATATTTTTCCTCTCGCGATTTCATAACATGGAAATTGAAATCATGTTTTATGTTATACCACTTCACTATAGCAGCAACATCTTTGGAGGAAAACTCCATTCCAACTTGTAAATCATCAAAATTTGTAAAAAAACTCACATGGCCCAATCTTCTATGAGGAAGTTTTGGAAATTTTAACCTGTAACAGGCCTATTTTGCTCGGTCAAGCCCAAATTAAACAACCAAAAAATAAAATAATAAATAACATTAAAATAGCCAAAATCACAACCCAAGTCTAAAACCAAACCTAGAAACACGACCCAAAACATAAAACAACAGAAAAACCCTAATAACCTAAGGTGCTGTGCCTCCATGTGCGCCCTCGACGAGCACGACGCCTGAGATTCGACCCCCGTTGCACCAAAACAGCCATCTACGGCTCCGTTGACCCATTGTGCTCCTGCAAAAGAAAGCAAAAAAAGGAAACAAAGTAAAACAATAGAGCAAAAAGGCGAAAACAGAGCAAAAACAAAGCAAGAAAACAGCAAAGGCATAGGCAACTGCAATAATATTAAATGAAGTGTATTTTTCGGCTATAAAAAGCCTCAAGTATTATCAGTGTATTTTTACAGACGATTGGATATTAAAAAAAAAAAGAGCTTTTGAAACAAAAATCGCATTCAAAAAAACCAAAAGGTGATTCCTTATTTTTATCTTTTCTTTTTACTTTAAAATATTAATAATAATAAACAAAAATAAAAAGGATTTCTCACCTAAGTCGCCTCGCTTAATCAGTCGTCGGAGGCCTTCTCTGACATCAAAACGTCTAGGAGAGGGCAAAGATGTTCCTTTTATCGAAGGCTTAACCTTCGGGTTCGGGTCGAAAAGGGATAAAAGAGTCTTCCTTTTTCTCCTCTCAAGCCACCGGAGGCGACGGTTATCGTCGCCGATGACCGGTGGTCATGGCAGGTTCCGATGACCTCTGTGGCCGACTTCTGGGTTAGTTCCAGAGAGAAAAAGAGAGAAGGAACCAATTTTTTTTTAGAAGATGTAAAAAATGAATTGTTTTTCTTCTTTTTATATTTATATAACGGTCATACGACGTCGTTTTGGGTCTAAACTTCAGGCGCCAAAACAGCGTCGTTTCATACAACCCGCGCGCCTACCTGACCCATGTAGCGAAGGATCCGCGTGTTTTCAAACATATGGGCTATTTACGCCCTTAGTCTTTCCACCTTTGGGGATGGTTCAAATGGGATCCTTTCTGTTATTTCCAATTTAGCCCTAAAATTTCATTTTAGTCCTCTGACTATTGGGCCTCTTGGAACGGTGCGTTTTAAAAGGGAAGTCTGGGGATAATTTCCCATTTGACCCTTGTTCTTTTCCGCACGTTCACATTCGGTCCCTTATTTTGTTATTTTATTATTTTACCGTTTATTCCCTTTAATTGCATTTTAGTTTCAAATTAATCCTCATTTTTATTCGTTTATTATAATTTAGACTTGAAATCTCGTTCTAATTCCAGTTTAGTCCTTTATTGATTTAATTTCAATTTTTTTATTTATTTATTTCTATTTCATATTTTATTTTTATTTCTTATTACCTCATATTTCGTTTTAAAATTTATTATTCAGATTTATACATTCTTGTTGTATCATCATTATTATATATATATTTTATTGTTTACTTATTTATTATTTTTCATGTATATGTTTTTTATATATATTGTTGCTTCATTCATTTTTTTATATTTCATGATACATTTACTTGTTTTTATCATACACTTTCCATTTTACTTTATCTTTTAGTCGACCGTATTTACTTTGTTAATATTATGATTTGATCATCAATATTATTGTTATTATTACTATTGTATTACTACTATTATTATCATTATATTGTTTTCCTTTTTTTGTATTTACACATAAGGTATTATTATATTAAATGAGTTAATATTATTTTTTAGCACATTTATTTTATTTTTCTATATATCATTACTCTTATTATTATCATTATTATTATTGCTATTATTATTTTTATTGTTGTGTGTTGATGATTATTATTTATATTATCGTTTCTATTATCGCTATTATTATCCATGCATATTAATATTTTAGTTTGTAAATATCAATGTTATTTATTATATTGCATTATGTATATTACATTATCATTACACTGAACTTGTGTCATATTACTATTATTCGTTAAGTATAACCCTATTAATGTTTTAAATGTTTTTTCTTTAAAATATAATCAATCAAATGTATATCATTTTTAAATATTCCATTAATTTTATCCAAATTTGTACAAAAAGGAAATTTTGAAAACAAAGGCAATGTTTCGTATTTAGGAATTCAAGAAAATCGTACCCTAACTTACGGGGTCTCGATTTTCTTGTTGGACCTAAATAACCAAACATCATTTTGAACTTATATGATTCGATCAAATGATGAAATAAAAGGAAAGCTTGTTTTGGGGGATTTAAGTTGCCGTATCCTAACTTACGGGGTATGGCCTTTATTTACCTCGAGATAGGATGTCTCCTTACGCGTATTCATAAATTCAAGAGATTTTATTAGAAATTATTATTAATACAAAGAGGGATCGTATTTTAAATTTTCAAATTTTTAACCTTCAACTCTAAGACATTGATTAATCAATCAAGTACCAATTTTGGGCGTTACGAGGGTGCTAATTCTTCCTCGTGCTAACCGACTCCCGAACCTATCTTTCTGAATTTCATAGACCAAAATCATTGTTTAAATAAATAAAACCATTTATTAAAAACAACCACTTTTCGAGGTGATCCGATCACACCTCATCAAAAAGGATTGGTGGTGACTCCCATTTTCGTTTTTAAAATAAAAGTCGACCCTTTTTCAAAAAATGGCTTCAACAGCTTGGCGACTCAACTAGGGAAACCAAGTGAGTCAAGCCGTAAATTGATTAATTTTTGTCTCTCGTCGAAAATTAAAAATTCGTTCTAAATTTACGATCCCTTCGTTACATTTCATTTTTGTGGTTTTCGTCCTTTTACATGATTGGCTTTTGGTTTGAGTCTCTTAGTGTACTTTTGCGCATCATATTGCATAATTGTTCGATTTTACCCCTCTTAAGTGGGAGTGAGAAGCGATTCCTTCGTGAGGTCATCACCTCCGTATAAGATAGTGGATCGCCATAGGGAAAAGTATTCTCCTAAACTGAACTCGGTCCACATGAGCCTATAATGGGTGAAGATCGAGGAATCTACCGGTTCAAGTACCCTTACTTTAGAACCAAACCACATGTAATAAGCCTTAAGAACCTACACTAGGTAGAACCACACCAAACCCTAGTGGTTACCCGAATAGGTGCTTGATTATTTCCTGTTTGCTTTGAATTCTATTTTTGTAGATAATACTGACTTGTGTGTTTGGCTTTTATTGCATGGCATTTCATCATAAAAAAGTGTTGATTTACATTTGGTTACCAAATAGAGAGCTTAGCATGGAAAATGAGTTTCTTGATAGAGTGGAGGATAATGCGGCCGTCCGAATATGGTCTGAGAGGATGCTGCAAGAGAAAGGTGACAGTTTGACTGAGGGGTATGAATCAGAATTGTGGGATTTCACTCGCATTAGCATGACCCAAAATGATCTCTAAGAATTGAAAGAGATATGGAACCATTGGGACGACGAGATCAAGCAGCTATTTTACCATAACTATGGAGACCTGCCCTATTTACTCGATGTGAAGGTAGACAAGCGCTTATTCTGAGCTCTCCCCCAATACTGGAATCTCGCCTACAGTTGCTTCACTTTTGGGAGGGTAGATTTGGTACCTACCATAGAAGAGTATGTGGCCTTACTTCGTTGCCCAAAGATTAAAGTCGACAAGGCCTATTCTAGAGTACATCCCGACCTTTGTAAAGAAATTGATGAATATCACGAGGATGAGCGAACAATAGGTTGCAGCCCGGATCAAGCAAAAGGGATACGGTAAGTGTATTCCTTGGAAGAACTTAAGAGATCTGATTCTAGCACATCCAGATATGAAAAAGAGGGTTGATGTTTTCGCTTTAAGCATCTATGGTTTGGTTATCTTTCCCAAGGCATTAGGACATGTAGATGAAGCAATCTCATACCTGTTTGATCGACTTGATAAAGGGGTCACACCTGTCCCTACGATCTTGGCGAAAATGTTTAGATCTTGCCGGAGAGCGGGCGAGGGCAAATTCATAGGATGTGTGCAGCTTTTGCTATCATGGTTCCATAGCCACTTTTGGAGGGTAGAAAAGGTCTCGTATCGAGTTTTTTCCAAGAACTACTCTCCATTAAAGGAATTAGTGGCTACGCCGAGGCGGGATGACCTTTCCGAAGAAAAATGGATGACGATTCTCTAGAATCTACAAGTTGAAGACGTCGAATGGAGGGCGCCATGGATGATCCCTGATGAGATCTTTTATCGCTGTGGAGACTTTGATTTGGTTCCCTTACTTGGGATATGGGGAGCCGTTGGATACGCTCCACTACTCGTGTTAAGGCAGTATCGATTAAGGCAGTTCAAACTGGAAACACAAGTGTTGGCTGAGTACGAGTTTCTATACAAAGGCGATAATTATAAGAAGAAAGTCCGTGAAATATCAAATGCGTGAAACCAAACCCGTAGGATGAAGGGATTTGCTGCAGGTCCGATGACAACCCCTGAGTATGACTGGCGGTGGGGTAAAAGAGTCAACAACAACATCCCAATTTCAAATCAAGAAAATGCTCGCCTGATATAGGAGCACTTACAAGTAATCCCATCTAAATTAGAGATCATCAAGCACGATTTTGGGAAAGGAAGTCAGGAATTAGGGAAAAAAATAGAGCAGTTAGAGGAGGAAAAAATACGGCTAGGACTAGACGTCGACATCCATAAGCTAGAGGCCGAGAAATTAAAAAAAGGTAAGAATAAGGCCGAAGAAGATTTGGATAGTTTGAAGACGGATTACAAGAAAATACGTATGTCAATAAAAAATACCAGTTTGGGTAAAACATCAGAGCAATGGCGGCAAGAAATCAAAGAAGAAAAGACTAAAGCTGGCCAATGGGAGAAGAAGTTTCAAGATGCTCGGATACGGGAGGACACTCTAAAAAAGAGTTTGTTGGAGAGCCAAAACGAAAAGGAGAGGTTAAGAGCTCGAGTAGCAGACTTGGAAAAGTTATTACATCAGCATCGTAGTTGCAACTCTGTGATCGAATTAAGGGCCAGCCTAAACAAGATTGAGGAGTTGAAAAGAATGATAGAAGAGCTTGAGAACGCACAACGAAATGGTGAACTGTAATACCCCAAAAATTTCTATAATAAGAAAGTAAGATATTATTCTTAATATAGTAAAATAAGGAAATGAAGTGACAAAAAGAGAAATTTTGAGTTATGTCAACATTTAGAATTATATTATGATGTATTAATTCAAGAAAGGACTAAATCGTAAAAGTGAGAAAAATTTTGTTGCTCAAGAGTAAATACTAAAAAAATTGAAGGGTTAAAGTGTAAATATGAAAATTTTGAAGGACTAATAGTGAAAATATTTTAAGGGTGGAATGATCTAGAAACTAAGGAAAATGGATGAGTAAGGACCAAATTGAATTGGTGAAAAAATATGATGGACTAAATTATAATTTTACCAAATTAAATGATGACTCAAGGATGAAATTTTAAAAGATCATTAAGGGCAAAATGGTTAAATAGAAGGAGAGAGAAATCTAGAAGGCAATGATGATGTTAGAGATATTTTATATTAAATAAATAAATAAATATTAGTTTATTAATAATTTAATTTAATTTTTAAGTGATAATTATTATTTTATTATTATTTTTATTTAATTTAGTATATATATATATGGAAGGAAAGATGAAGAATCATCATCATCATCTTTCCCATGCACAAGCGTCAGAGGAAGAGAGAAAGAAAGAAAGTTTTGACTTTCTTTACAATTTGGTCCTTCTACCAAAAATTCACCATTTTCACCTAAAAATCAAAAGAATTTCTATAACTACCAAGAGAGAAAAATGTTAAGGAGACTATGGGAAGTTAGAATATCAAGAGGGATTCAAGAAATAGAAGCTGGAGGAGAGAGAAAAATCAAGTTAAAGATTAGAATCAATAGAACAAGGTAAGTACATCAAGATTTCAATATATTTTTAAAGTGTAGTATTATTGAAAATGCATGGAAATGATGTGAAAGTAGAGTTTTATTATGTAGGTTCTATGTTCTTGATATGTTCTTGATATGTTAGTGAAGTGTAATAAGAGAAAGTGATGGAAATATTGTAGAGAAAGGAAATAAGAGTGTTATAAACATGGTAATTAACATTTTGTACTAAAACAGTTTGGACAGCAGTAATAGTCTAACTTTGAAAAATCACAAAAAAATGTAGAAATAGAATTAGAGGATGAATAATATGAAATTAAAATTTATTGAGTTTAGTTTCTTATAGAAGAAACAGTGTAAGCAATGGAATTTTAAATCATGAGATATAGTAAATTTTGTGAGACAATGTCAGAATGATTTCGAGTTCCCTTTTTCTGATTTTAGAAAATCATAAAAAATTGATAAAATAATTATGAGCTTAAATTTATATTTTTAGAATCCTGAATGAGTCTATTTTCAAGGGAAACAAACGGTAACATCATACTAATCTTGTACGAGGAGATAATTAATTTTTAGTGAAGAAGGGTCGGAACTATCAGACAGCATAATAGAGGTACATTTAATGAATAAACTATACTTATCGGCTAAACCAAAAATTCTAAAAATTTTATGATAAGAATATATGTGAGTCTAGTTTTAGGAAAAATTGTCGGATCCTAATTTGGAATTCTGTAGCTCAAGATATAAATAATTTAGCGACTATGACTCAAGTGGACAGCTTGATGTGAACATATAAGTAAATAGTGGAATTGTGTATAAATTAAGGATGTGGAATGGAGAGGAGGAGGAGGAAAATATATGAATATTTAGCTAGTATGGGTTTACTTTAAAAATGACTAATTTGCATGTTTTAGGTTCGGGGACTAAATTGAATAAGAGTAAAAATTTAGGGGCAATTCTGTAAAAATGTCAAAAATGACCAAATTGAAGAAAATGAATTGTTTTAGTGTTTAAAATAATAAATTGAATTAAATTATTAATTTAGATCAAGATCAGGTGAAAAATCATAAAAAAATAGAAAATTACCAAAATGCCCCTGAATCTTGATATTTCTGTAATTTAGCCAGGTAAGCTCATATAACTTAATTAAGTATGAAAATGTATTGGTTTGATTATTGACTTGTGAGAATTATGATATGTAAATGACATGGATATGTAGCATGAAAATGTTAACATATGATATATGTGATTAATAAAAAGGGTACAAGAATCCGTTCGAATATTGAATTCTGATTGGACAGGTGATTACTCTTATAAATGAGATCTTGCATGTGTTGCAGTAAAGGTTATTCTAAAAGGAGTAATCTTATGATCTCATTACGAAAAGCAATTTTACCCGAAAGGGTGACACTTGAAAAGGATACATGTACTTAAATGGTACAACTAGAAAAGGAAATATACACTTTGTGTGTACACTTGAAAAGGAAATGTACGCCTTGTGTGTACAATGTGAAAAGTGGTAGCTTCGGCTACCTGATCAGTGAAAAGTGGTAGCTCCGGCTACTTGATCAGTGAAAAGTGGTAGATTCGGCTACCTGATCAATGAAAAGTGGTAGCTCCGGCTACTTGATCAGTGAATAGTGGTAACTTCGGCAACAAGTGACAAGTGATAAGTGGTAGCTTTAGCTACACTTATCTGATCAGTGACAAGTGAAAAGTGTGAAAGTACAAGTCCATAGTTGAACTATGGCAAAGAAATAAAGTGTGCCAATCATGGCAAAGTGATATAGTGTGCCAAACATAGCAAAGAGTTCAATGATCAGTGATGAATTGACGGATAAGATCGTGGTTGATCCATGGCAAAGTGTGAAACGTAGGTATGGCATTTCCATACCGAACATTAAACGTAGGTATGGTGTTTTCCATACCGAGTTGTAAAATGTAGGTATGGTATTTCAATGAGGAAAACCATACTGAGTGAATCGTGGCACTGAACAAACGACGGACTCAAATTCGCAAGACGTTCTCATTCTCTAATTTGACAAAGATTGGTAAGTGACATATGAATGTAGTATTAGAAGACTTATGGTTATTACTGATATTGATCTGAAATAAGTGTACCATTGATATTTAAATGATTCAATAGGTAAAGTTCTGATATGAGATAACATGAGTTTGAAATGAATTATTATCGGTATACACCTGAAATATATGGAAATGATGGTGCATGAAATATTGATATAATGAAATGAATTATATATATTTATAAAGAAATAGCAAAAGAATGATAGGTATCATGACATGTAAAAATGTGATTATCTTTAATATGTTACTACAAAGAAATTATGTATGTTGAGATGAGCAATAAACTCAAGTGTAATATGATGAGAAAATAAGTTTATCTATGTTGAATTTATATGAATATATTCAAGTATGCTAACAAGTGTTACTGATAATGCTTAGACAAGTGTCAAGCTAACGGTTAAATGGTAATATGTT
Source organism: Gossypium longicalyx (assembly GCA_025698465.1). NCBI lineage: Eukaryota > Viridiplantae > Streptophyta > Magnoliopsida > Malvales > Malvaceae > Gossypium > Gossypium longicalyx. The sequence continues at coordinate 12,870,251 of CM047006.1, read as the reverse complement.
TATTTATATGATGTGTTAAAGGGGCAAGTGCTCAAATGAAAATATACTGTGATCGTGAGAGAGTGAAAGTTTTAAGTTATGCAATATCTTATGAAATGGCTTATCATATGATTAATTGAAAAGGGTTATGTTCAACTGCACTAGCTTGTGGTTATGACGGTATAGTATGCTTTATGACCGGTGTGTTATACATAAGGAATGAGTGTGGAAAGTAAAGGAAAGTTTATGAAAATAAGGAAACTCGAAAGAGTTAAAATTAAATTATTTAAAATCTTACTAAGCTAGAGATGATATGTATAAGTGATGTTGTGGATTTATTCACCTTGTAATTGATGAATATAACTTCATAAGTATTGTTTAAACTACACGGCCTAGCCACACAGCCGTGTGACCGCTACAGTGTTGAAAAATTTTAAATATTTTTGAAAAAAAATTTAGTTCTCGATTAAGTCCCGATATATATTTTGGGCCTCGATGGCTCGCATAAGGGACACTATGATTAAATTTGATTGATTTCGGGAATGAATGTTATGTGAAATGAAATTTTTGTTAAATAATCTATAAATTTTGGTAATGCTCCGAAACCCTGTTCCGGTGACGGATACGGGTTAAGGGTGTTACATTTAGTGGTATCAGAGCTATGATTTAGTCGATTCTCGGACCGAATGTAGCATATGTGAAAGTTTAGAAATACATGTCATTATAGAACCTGTGATGGTGTGATATCTTCTGACTCTGATGAGATTTGTTTTACTTATAGACAGAGATGCTTTCCAACCGAACTAATTCCGATAATGCTGAAAGTGATGAATCGGAACTCATAAAGGTATGAATAAATGTTTCATAAAGCATGTTGATAGTGAATGTTATGTTATATGTGTTATTAAAAGTAAAATTATATTGTTACATGAAATATTGTGCTGTAGACTAAATTATAATATATAAAAGTGATATATGAAGTACATGATAAGGATTATTAGTAAATTATGAATGGATAGTAAATTTTGAAATATATTACATGTATTAAGGATTGAGAAGATATAAACATATGGATTATTGGTACAGGGATTAAATTGTAAAGTGTGTAAAAACATTACGTGAAAAGCGTAAAAGTAATATATATGCATGATATAATTTGTCTAAGTAAACGAGATTAGTACTAGGATATTAGTGGCATATCATTAAGAGGCCCTAGTGCACTCTTCGATTATTAGCACATTTAAGTTCTTTGTTTAATAGTGCATAATAATGCACATCTGTATCAATTTTGAATATCCTAAGTGTTCTGTCTAATCTACTGGGCCTCCGCTAAAAAGGTAATCCACTAAAAGTCTTCGATTCTTACGAAAAGGAAAGTGAATATTAATAAAAAGGAAGTACAAAATGATATAAGAACTAGAAATGTTAGTGAGAAGAATGAATAAAAAAGAATAATCGAAACAATATTAAAATAATCAAGTTCATGATTAAAAGAAAACAAGGAAATTTCGAGGACGAAATTTATTTTAAGGGGGAGAGAAATGTAATACCCCAAAAATTTCTATAATAAGAAAGTAAGATATTATTCTTAATATAGTAAAATAAGGAAATGAAGTGACAAAAAGAGAAATTTTGAGTTATGTCAACATTGGGAATTATATTATGATGTATTAATTCAAGAAAGGACTAAATCGTAAAAGTGAAAAAAGTTTTGTTGCTCAAGAGTAAATACTAAAAAAATTGAAGGGTTAAAGTGTAAATATGAAAAATTTGAAGGACTAACAGTGCAAATATTTTAAGGGTGGAATGATCTAGAAACTAAGGAAAATGGATGAATAAGGACCAAATTGAATTGGTGAAGAAATATGATGGACTAAATTATAATTTTACCAAATTAAATGATGACTCAAGGATGAAATTTTAAAAGATCATTAAGGGCAAAATGGTCAAATAGAAGGAGAGAGAAATCTAGAAGGCAATAATGATGTTGGAGATATTTTATATTAAATAAATAAATAAATATTAGTTTATTAATACTTTAATTTGATTTTAAGTGATAATTATTATTTTATTTTTATTTTATTTAGTATATATATATATGGAAGGAAAGATGAAGAATCATCATCATCTTTCCCATGCACAAACGTGAGAGGAAGAGAGAAAGAAAGAAAGTTTTGACTTTCTTTACAATTTGGTCCTTCTACAAAAAATTCACCATTTTCACCTAAAAATCAAAAGAATTTCTATAGCTACCAAGAGAGAAAAATGTTAAGGAGACTATGAGAAGTTAGAATATCAAGTTGGATTCAAGAAATAGAAGCTGGAGGAGAGAGAAAAATCAAGTTAAAGATTAGAATCAATAGAACAAGGTAAGTACATCAAGATTTCAATATATTTTTAAAGTGTAGTATTATTGAAAATGCATGGAAATGATGTGGAAGTAGAGTTTTATTATGTAGGTTCTATGTTCTTGATATTTTAGTGAAGTGTAATAAGAGAAAGTGATGGAAATATTGTAGAGAAAGGAAATAAGAGTGTTATAAACTTGGTAATTAACATTTTGTACTAAAACAGTTTGGACAGCAGCAGTAGTCTAACTTTGAAAAATCACAAAAAAAATGTAGAAATAGAATTAGAGGATGAATAAAATATGAAATTAAAATCTTATTGAGTCTAGTTTCTTATAGAAGAAACAATGTAAGCAATGGAATTTTAAATCATGAGATATAGTAAATTTTGTGAGACAATGTCAGAATGATTTTGGGTTCCCTTATTCTAACTTTAGAAAATCATAAAAAATTGATAAAAATAATTATGGGCTTAAATTTATATTTTTATAATCCTGAATGAGTCTATTTTCAAGGGAAACAAGCGGTAACATCATACTAATCTCGTACGAGAAAATAATTAATTTTTAGTGAAGAATGGTCAGAACTATCAGACAGCAGAATAAAGGTACATTTAATGAATAAATTTTACTTATAAGCTAAACCAAAAATTCTGAAAATTTTATGATAAGAAGATATGTGAGTCTAGTTTCAGGAAAAATTAGCGGATCCTAATTTGGAATTTTTTAGCTCAAGATATAAATAATTTAGCAACTATGACTCAAGTGGACAGCTTGATGTGAACATATAAGTAAATAGTGGAATTGTGTATAAATTAAGGGTGTGGAATGGAGAGGAGGAGGAGGAAAATATATGAATATTTAGCTAGTATGGGTTTACTTTAAAAATGGCTAATTTGCATGTTTTAGGTTCAGGGACTAAATTGAATAAGAGTAAAACTTTAGGGGCAATTCTGTAAAAATGTCAAAAATGACCAAATTGAAGAAAATGAATTGTTTTAGCGTTTAAATTAATAAATTGAATGAAATTATTAATTTAGATCAAGATCAGGTGAAAAGTCAGAAAAATAAAAAATTACCAAAATGCCCCTGAATCTTTATATTTCTGTAATTTAGTCAGGTAAGCTCATATAACTTAATTAAGTATGAAAATGTATTGGTTTGATTATTGATTTGTGAGAATTATGATATGTAAATGACATGGATATGTAGCATGAAAATGTTAACATATGATATATGTGATTGATAAAAAGGGTACAAGAATCCGTTCAAATATTGAATTCCGATTGGACAGGTGATTACCCTTATAAATGAGATCTTACATGTGTTGCAGTAAAGGTTATTCCGAAAGGAGTAATCTTATGATCTCATTATGAAAAAGAATTTTACCCGAAAGGGTGACACTTGAAAAGGATACATGTACTTAAATGGTACAACTGGAAAAGGAAATATACACTTTGTGTGTACATTTGAAAAGGAAATGTACGCCTTGTGTGTACAATGTGAAAAGTGGTAGCTTCGACTACTTGATCAGTGAAAAGTGGTAGCTTCGGCTACGTGATCAGTGAAAAGTGGTAGCTCCGGCTACCTGATCAGTGAAAAGTGGTAGCTTCGGCTACCTGATCAGTGAAAAGTGGTAACTCCGGCTACTTGATCAGTGAATAGTGGTAGCTTCGGCTACAAGTGACAAGTGATAAGTGGTAGCTTTAGCTACAATTATCTGATCAGTGACAAGTGAAAATTGTGAAAGTACAAGTCCATAATTGAACTATGGCAAAGTAATAAAGTGTGCCAATCATTGCAAAGTGATATAGTGTGCCAAACATAGCAAAGAGTTCAATGATCAGTGATGAATTGACAGATAAGACCGTGGTTGATCCATGGCAAAGTGTGAAATGTAGGTATAGCGTTTCCATACTGAACATGAAACGTAGGTATGGTGTTTTCCATACCGAGTTGTAAAATGTAGGTATGGTATTTCAATGAGGAAAACCATACTGAGTTGTGAATCGTGGCAATCAAAAAAAAGCAGCGGACTCAAATCCACAAGGCGTTCCCATTCTCTAATTTGACAAAGATTGGTAAGTGACATATGAATGTAGTATTAGAAGACTTATGGTTATTACTGATATTGATCTGAAATAAGTGTACCATTGATATTTAAATGATTCAATAGGTAAAGTTCTGATATGAGATAACATGAGTTTGAAATGAATTATTATCGGTATACACCTGAAATATATGGAAATGATGGTACGTGAAATATTGATATAATGAAATGAATGATATATGTTTATAAAGAAATAGCAAAAGAATGATAGGTATCATGACATGTAAAAATGTGATTATCTTTAATATGTTACTACAAAGAAATTATGTATGTTGAGATGAGCAATAAACTCAAGTGTAATATGATGAGAAAATAAGTTTATCTATGTTGAATTTATATGAATATGTTCAAGTATGCTAACAAGTGTTACTGATGATGCTTAGACAAGTGCCAAGCTATCGATTAAATGGTAATATGTTTATTTATATGATGTGTTAAAGGGGCAAGTGCTCAAATGAAAATATACTGTGATCGTGAGAGAGTGGCAAGTTTTAAGTTATGCAATATCTTATAAAATGGCTTATCATATGATTAATTGAAAAGGGTTATGTTCAACTGCACTAGCTTGTGGTTATGACGATATAGTATGCTTTATGACCGGTGTGTTATACATAAGGAATGAGTGTGGAAAGTAAAGAAAAATATATGAAAATAAGGAAACTCGGAAGAGTTAAAATTAAATTATTTAAAATCTTACTAAACTAGAGATGATATGTATAAGTGATGCTGTGGATTTATTCACCTTGTAATTAATGAATATAGCTTCATGAGTATTGTTTAAACTACACGGCACTGGCACTGTGTAGTGTAGATCGCTGCTGATGTTGAAAATTTTTTAATATTTTCGAAAAAATTTTAGTTCTCGGTTAAGTCCCGATATATATTTTGGGACTCGATGGCTCGCATAAGGGACACTATGATTAAATTTGATTGATTTCGGGAATGAATGTCATATGAAGTGAAATTTCTGTTAAATAATCTGTAAATTTTGGTAATGCTTCGAAACCTTGTTCCGGTGACGGATACGGGTTAAGAATGTTACATGAACTTCGAGTTGAACTTCTTGAAGCAAGTAATGAACATTGCAAAGAACAGCTCCACCGCTCTCAGGATTATATCAGAGATAGAGATTATGTCATGGGCGAAGTTATGACTCAAGTACAAGAAGTGGCTGACCATCTGCAAAACCTGGCAATTCAAGCCGATGTACTAAGTGTAAGATATGAGTCGGAATCAGATCGGGGCCGAGAGTTAGTTTAGCTTCGTGGGAAAGTTAAGGCTTTGGGCATTAGGGCAAAGTCGTATATGTAATCCATCTTATGTAAAAAAAAAATTATTTTTCTAGCAAAGTTGTTCTAATGACATTGAATCAGAATCAATGCATTTTTTCTGCATTCATGCATTTGCATTTGCATCACATCATATGCATTATTTTCAAAAAATAATCCTAATTAAACAAAATTGTTTCAGTTAATCTGAAAACCAATAAGAGTCAATCAACCGAATACCGTTACAATACCCATCGCAAAACCAAAGCAATGAATCAGAGACTAAAAAGGTTAGAACAACTCCAAAAAGAAATGCAAGAGTAGTTGCAAGCACAAATACAAGAGCAATTGGCTAAAATTCAGCAAGATATGAGGAATCAAATGCTGGAATCTCAAAGGAACATGATGAACCAGCTAACACAATTGCAGACCGGCAGTTCAAAAAAAAGGAAAGAATCCCATTGTTAATACTGGGGATGACAATGAAGATCCTCTCTACCTCTCGGGTTTTAACCTGACAAGCGCTCAGACACAAGCCGATGTGTATACAGAAAGGCCATCTGTTACAATCAGGCCCCAACAATTTCAGGCCGGTGCCTCAATGCCAATAAACTATCAAGTAGACTCAGGCTCTAATCTAGGGGATAACCCAACTAATCCCGTAGTCCCTGATCTAGATGACATGGTAGAAATTGAAAGAGCAAGAGTGGAGCTCCTGAAACGATTGGAAGATCGATGCAAGTGGTTGGAGGAGAAGTTTAAAGCAATGGAAAGTGATGACTGTCACTGTAGGATCGATGCTAAAGATTTGAGCTTGGTTCCGGACCTAGTGCTTCCCCCCAAGTTCAAGACTACTAAGTTCGAGAAGTATAAAGGGACTAGCTACCCCGAGGCTCACATTACCATGTTTTGTAGATGAATAACTGGGTACGTCAATAATGACCAGCTATTGATTCATTGCTTCCAATATAGTTTAGTTGGGACAGCATTCAAATGGTACAACCAATTGAGCCGTACCAAGATCAACTCATGGAAGGACCTAGCTCAAGCTTTCATGAAACAATATAGTCACATGACAGATATGACTCCTGATAGGATCACCTTGCAGAACATGGAAAAGAAACCGAATGAGAGCTTTCAATAATACACCCAATGGTGGAGGGAGGTTGCTATACAAGTTCATCCACCTCTCCTAAAAAAAGAGACTGTCATGCTATTAAGCTCCATTCATCACTCATATGTTGGGAAGCGCCACTAAAAGCTTCTCAGATATAGTGATGACTGATAAAATGATCGAGAACGCAGTAAGGAGTGACAAAATAGAGGCAGGGGAAAGTACCAAGAGGTCAGCCCCAAGGAAAAAAGAGAACGACCTGAACAACATGAGCACTTACGATAAAGTTCATTCCAAGTCGTTTACTGTAAACCAACCAAAAACGGTAACCGCCAACCATCAGAGCACCCCAAGACAAGAATCCAATACGAGAAAGAATACTGGAAGGCTACAGTTCACGCCTATACCCATGACGTATAGGGAGCTGTATCAGAATCTACTCGATGCACTTGTAGTATCTCTTTTCTACTTAAAGTCGATGCAACCCCCATATCCCAAATGGTATGATGCGAATGCTCAGTGTGAATACCACGATGGAATCACTGGGCATTCAATTGAAAATTGCACTGCGTTCAAAAAGCTAATCGAAAGATTTATTAAAATGGGGATTGTGAAGTTTGATGACCCATCCGCACCCAATATAGCAAAAACCCGCTACCCAATCATTCCGACTAAGGGGTAAACGGGATAAACGAATGTGGGAGTAAGAAAGTCAAACACGAGGTTGTAGAAGTTAAAATCTCATTGAGACGAGTTTGGAAGGAGATCATAAAGAGAGGATTGATCATATTTGATTCGAAAGAAGGATTTGAAGGAAAGAGGAACTACTGTGAGTTCTATGGTGAAGAAGGGCACAAGATCCAGGAATGTGTCGAATTCAGGATCATAGTGCAGGAAATGATGGACAATAAGGAAATAAAATTTTATGAAGAGCTTGAAAGCCCCGATGAGGAAAATATATGCGCGTCAGAAGGAGAATGAAGGTGCAGATCCAAAAAGTCAACTACCCCGTGGTCATTATTTCACGACCCTAAAATAATGAAACTGGAACGCAAATGGTGCCACGAGTCATAATCCAAAAACCCGTATCCTTTCCCTACAAGGACAGTAAAAGGATTCCTTAGAATCATGACTGCAACGTGACAATCTCGGGAGAGGAGAAATCAGTTAACACTTTAGAAGAATGTCAAAATACGGGTTTTTACACACGTAGTGGGAAACGCTACGATCCAGTAAATTCAAGAGAGGAGCCCGTGAGAGGAAGGGCCTTAGTAGTAGAACAAGAAAAAGAAAATGCGACTAGAATTGAATCACCTATCAACGAGACAGTAAATGAGAAAGAAGCTAAAGAATCTTTAAAATTCCTTAAGTACAGTGACTATAGTGTTGTAGAACAACTGCACAAGTAGCCGGCTCGTATATCGATACTATTTCTACTCTTGAGTTCAAAAACATATCGAACTGCACTGATGAAGATGTTAAATGAAACCTATGTTGCCAATGATATTTTCGCGAGTAAGCTAGACTGCCTCGTCAACAACATAAGTGCCGACAATTTCATTTTCTTTAATGATGATTAAATGCCACCTAGAGGAATGGGATCGACTAAGGCCTTGCACATCACCACCCGCTGTAAGGGGTATATGCTACCAGGGGTGTTGATTGATAATGAATTGGCCCTGAATGTCCTACCCTTATCCACGCTGAACAGGTTACCTGTGGACTACTCCTACATGAAGACATGCCAAAACGTAGTGAGGGCATTCGACGGCACATAAAGAAAAGTAATGGGTAAAATTGAAATACCTCTTTTGATCAGCCCAAACACGTACGAGGTGGACTTCCTGGTAATGGATATTAAGCCTTCATATAATTGCCTATTGGGAGGCCTTGGATACATTCAACAGGGGCAATGCCTTCATCGCTACACCAAAAGTTGAAATTGGTAACGGAAGGTTGGCTGGTGACAATAAATGCTGAAGAAGACATTATCTCAACGGTGACCAGTGATACTCCATATCTAGAGGCAAACGATGAAGCAATCGAATGTTCTTTTCGATTTTTGGAATTTGTGAATGCGATATTCATTACCGAAAGGAGCAGGATCCCAATGCTCAAGATATCCAAGACTACAAGAATGAGCCTACAATTGACTGTCGGGAAATGAGCTTTACCAGAAAAGGGTTGAAAAATTGATACTAAAAGACAAACGAGACCACTTCAGCTTAGGATTTAAGCTGGACGCAAGACAAAGAAATAAAGAGTTAGAAAAGAAGCAAGAGAGATGGAGAGAACGGTTGAGTGGAGAGGAGATCAAATGGGAACCAATGATCTTCCCCCACATATTGAAGATTTTTGTGTCGAGAGGAATCATTCACCCTGAGTGGGGGATGCCAAGAAAGAAAGTCATAGAAGGAATGTTGGAAAATTTAGACATTAATGCCACATATGAAGAAAGAACTGGAGGAGAGAATTTGTCGGGCATTCGCCCTTATGAGCCGAGAATTATTTTGAACAATTGGACTGCAGAGGAGATCCCTGTAATTTTAGAATTAATTTAGAGTAATGTTCAAAACACGTTTATTGCCCTAGGCCTAAGAGCAATAGGATCCCTTTTGTGAAATAGGCTTATGCCCAATGATCTTTATTTTAATAAAATATATTTTTTGTCCCACTTTGATCAAATATTCTTTTATTCTTTCATCCATAATCATACCATACAAATATTATTCTTGGATTCTTTTGTTCTTTGGATTTTTCCTTGTTCCTATAATAGGTCTCCAAATATCAATAATATGAGTGACGCTGCTAATAACTCAGAGTCTCCTTTTGAACGAGATATGTGTATGGATAATTCTCAAGGCTTTGAAGATGATCTAGGTTGTGACCTATCTCTTAAATTTTTTTAGGATGGTAGAACAAGATGAGAAACAAATCCTACCTCACGAAGAGTCGATAGAAATTATAAGCTTAGGGAGAAGAGAAAAAGTTAAAAATTGGAGCTGGTATCACCGCAGAAATAAAGCGAGCCTTATTGAATTACTTCCAGAATTCAAAGATGTCTTTGCATGGTCATACCAAGATATGCCCAGGTTAAACACTGATATCGTGGTGCATCGACTTCCCATAAAGGAAGAATGTAAGCCAGTTTAGCAAAAACTCTGAATGATAAGGCTCGACATCTTGTTAAAAATAAAAGAAGAGGTTAAAAAGCAGTTTGACGCTGGATTTCTAAAAGTGGTAAAATACTCAGAATGGGTAGCCAACATTGTCTCCGTCCCTAAAAAGGACGAAAAAGTATGAATATGTGTAGACTACAGAGATTTAAATAAAGCTAGCCCGAAAGATAATTTCCCACTGCCTCATTTTGACACCCTAGTGGACAACATAGTGGGATACTCACTGTTCTCCTTCATGAATGGTTTCTCAAGATACAATTAGACAAAGATGCATCCTGAAGACATGGAGAAGACCATATTTGTAACCATGTGGGGCACATTCTGCTACAAGGTGATGCCATTTGGACTGAGAAATGCGGAAGCAACATATCAAAGGGTCATGGTAACCCTATTTCATGACATGATGCACAAAGAAATCAAAGTTTATGTTGATGATATGATCGCAAAGTCCCGAACAGAGAAGGAACATGTACAAGTCCTGAGAAAATTGTTTCCAAGATTGAGAAAGTTTCAGCTAAAACTCAATCCAGCAAAATGTACCTTTGGAGCCAAGTCCGAAAAGCTGCTAGGATTTGTGGTTAGTGAAAAGGGGATTGAGATCAACCCAGACAAAGTCCAAGCCATACAAGAGTTGCCTCCACCGCGTACTCAACAAAAATTTTAAGAATTTCTAGGAAGATTAAATTACATCGCTCGGTTCATTTTACAACTAACCGAGAAATGTGATCCCGTTTTCCGTCTCCTTAAGAAACACAACTCAGGTGTATGGGACGAAGAATGCCAAAAGTCTTTCGACAAGGTCAAACAGTATTTGTCCAATGCCTCAGTGCTAATGCCACCTAACCTAGATAAACTATTGATACTGTATTTGGCAGTATTTGAGAATTCTATGGGATGCATACTCAGCCAGCATGATGAGTCGGGAAGGAAAGAAAGAGCTATTTACTATCTTAGTAAAAAATTCACTGAATGTGAGACAAGGTACTCACCAATCGATAAGTTGTGTTGTGCCTTGGTCTAAACAACCCGAAGGCTAAGACAGTATATGTTGTATCACACCACTTGGCTCATCTCGAAACTGGACCCTCTAAAATACATGATAGAGTCAACAGCTTTGAACGGAAGGATGGCCCAATGGCAAATTCTACTCTCCGAATTTGATATAGTCTATGTGAATCAGAAGGCTATAAAAGGGAGCACAATAGCATATTTTCTGGCCAGTAGAGCCCTGGAAGATTACGAGCCTTTGAGTTTTAATTTTCCTAATGAAGATCTAATGTATGTTTCCACTACTGAAGAGGACTCTCAAGGAGGTAATCCTTGGAAACTAAACTTCGATGGGGCCTCAAATGTTGTGGGTAACAGAATTAGAGCAGTACTGGTATCCCTAAACGGAGATCATTATCCATTTACTAGTAAATTGGATTTTGATTGCACAAATAATATGGCAGAATACAAAGCATGCATCATGGGCATCCGTGCTGCCATAGAGCGTAAAATCAAAGTGCTAGAGGTATATGAAGATTCTGCACTAATGATCTATCAACTCAAAGGTGAATGGGAGATGAGAAACCCCAAGTTGATCAGTTACCGAAAGCTGGTTCTGGAGTTAGTTGAAGAGTTTGATGACATCAGCTTCTGCTATCTTCCACGCGATAAAAATAAAATGGCTGACGTTTTGGCTACCTTGGCTTCAATGGATAAAGTAAACAGGCAAGAGGATGTGAAACTGATCCAGATGAGTATTTATGAGACTCCGGCTCATTGTTGCAATATCGAAGAACAAGAAGAAGAAAATGACGATCACCCTTGGTATTACAATATACTGCGATACGTAAAGAACCGTGAATATCTTAACTGGGCAACTGAGAACAATAAAATGACGCTGAGAAGACTGGCTAGCGACTATGTCTTAGATGGAGAGATCCTATATAAAAGAAGAAAGGATCAGGTGCTACTAAAGTGTGTAGACGCTGTCGAGGCTAAGAAAATCTTGGAAGAAGTCCACGAGGGTGTCTGCAGAACACATGCTAATGGTTTCACAACAGCTAGGCAAATAATGAGATTCGGGTATTATTGGTCCACCATGGAAGGAGACTGCTTCAATTACGCCAAGAAATGCCATAAGTGCCAAATTTATGGAGATAGAATTTATGTACCTCCTTCGCCTCTGCATGTTATGACTTCTCCATGGCTTTTCTCTATGTGGGGCATGGATGTCATTAGACCGATCTCGCCAAAAGCTTCAAATGGGCATCGATTCATCTTTGTTGTCATTGACTACTTTACCAAGTGGTTAGAAGTCGCTTCATACACCAATGTTACAAAATCAGCAGTCAGCAAATTCCTAAAGAAGGAAATCATATGTCGATATGGAATGCCAGAAAGGATCATATCTGACATTGCACTAAATTTAAACAACAGCACCTCTGCAGTCAGTTCAAGATTAAACACCATCACTATATCGTCCAAAAATGAATGGTACAGTGGAGGTAGACAATAAGAACATTAAGAAAATCGTGGGGAAAATGACCGAGACTTATAAAGATTGGCATGAGAAATTACCATTCGCCCTCTATGCTTATCGAACATTTGTTAGAACATCAACTGGGGCAACGCCTTTCTCTCTGGTTTATGGAATTGAGGCAGTTTTACCCATCGAAGTTGAGATTCCTTCTCTCAGAGTTTTGGCAGAATTGAAATTGGATGAAACAGAATGGATCCAATCTTGATACGATCAACTAAACTTAATTGAAGAGAAAATGTTGAAAGCCATCCGTCATGGTCAAATGTACCAAAAGCGAATGATGCGAGCTTACAACAAAAATGTTCGTCCTAAAGAATTCCATGAAGGGGACCTAGTATTGAAAAAGAGCCTTTCAATACAAAAGGACTTTAGAGGAAAATGGATGGCAAATTGGGAAGAACCTTATGTCGTGAAGAAAGCCTTTTCTAGAGGAGCGTTGATCTTAATTGAGATGGATGGCAAGAGCTTGCCCAATCTTGTGAATTCAAACTCGGTCAAAAATACTTCACCAAAAAAAAAAATTGGAGAGGCCAAGGCGAAAACCCGCAAAGGGCACCTTGAGACCAAAAGAGTTTTGAGTTGAAAACTTGAAAAAGGCAGCTCAAATTTTGATCAAAGATGGGGCATGCAGTAGTCTTGCTATGCTCGAATTAATAAAAAGGAGGAATGCTACATCTTGGGGCATCAACAAAGTACTCTAGGTCTTTTGACACATAGCAAGTTCAAAGGGTCCTCGAGAAGCTTTGGACAGAGAAGCTCATGCTGCGATATCTGGGGCACCTATTTTTTATTTTATTCATTTTTTATTTTGGCAAAATGTTCTATCTTGATTAATTTTTTCTCATTTTAGAAAAATTTGCTATCATAATTTATCCACTTCGAGCTTTACTCTTAATGAAATTCTATCTTGTTCAATGTAATAGTCTTTTTCAAGCATTTTTCATTGAAATAATGATTCTTGGACTTATAATATTCACATAAAAGAAGTTTTGCATATTACTCTGGAAAGTTTCTAAATGGTATAAGGACTTGAAATAGGACCACTAGTTGGAACTAACCCAGATCCAAAAGTTGAAAACAGTAGAGGAAGGATAGTCCAAATTATGGCTATCTCTGCAAATCTTCTATCAAAGATACCAGCTGAGTAAGAAGGCACGGTAGCATATAAGTGATAGAACCTTGATAAATAACGAGCAATGACAACCTAAACATTAAAAAAGGGATCATTCTCATGACATTCTACATTCATGCGATTATTATATATACACATCTAGTTAGGGGCATTTGATTCATTCTGATCATGACATCCTAATCATTTGGAGTAAAACATAGGCCCATGAAATTGATTCTATAGGTCATGTTCCCAGAGGACGGTGTAACAAGATCGGTGAATCCACAAATCTCATACCCTTGAAATTGCAGTGGGATGGATTGAAGTTATAATAGCAAATATTATTTCCCTAAAGTTGTAGTGGAATAGATTGAAGCTATAAATAAACAGATCTTTTCTCTCTGAAGTTGTAGTAGAGCAGATCATAGCAAACTTTATCTCCCTGAAGTTGCAGTGGAGCAGGTTGGAATTACAAGTCTTATCTCCCTAAAGTTGCAGTGGAGTAGATCATAGCAAACTTTATCTCCCTGAAGTTGCAGTGGAGCAGGTTGGAATTACAAGTCTTATCTCCCTGAAGTTGCAGTGGAGCAGATCAAGCTATAATTCATAAACCATATACCTCTGAAGTTGCAGTAGGCCGGATTAAATCTACCATGATGAATCTCATCTCCCTAAAGTTGCAATGGAGCAGGTTAAAGCAACAAGACTTATCTCCCTAAAGTTGCAATGGAGTAGATCGAAGCAACAGTTCCTATACCCTTGAGGATGCAGTGGATTGGAATGAAGCTACGTGAAGAAAACAAGCGCTAAGAGAAGTCAAGACTCAGCAAGACCGGGCAAAATTGGTCCTTTTAAAGTCTTTGCTCCATTCTCGTTACACGATAATAAGCAAAGAGATGCAGCTATAACAGGCCTATTTTGCCCGACCCAGGCCCAAATTAAACAACCAAAAAATAAAATATTAAATAACATTAAAATAGCCCAAATCACAACCCAAGTCTAAAACTTAACCCAAAAACACGGCCTAAAACATAAAACAATAGAAAAACCCTAATGACCTAAGGTGTCGCGCCTCCATGTGCGCCCTCGACGCGTATGACGCCCGAGATTCAACACCCATTGTATCAAAACGGCCATCTACGGCCCCGTTGACCCATTGTGCATCTGTAAAAGAAAGCAAAAAAAGGAAACAAAGCAAGACAATAGAGCAAAAAGGCGAAAACAGAGCAGAAACAAAGCAAGAAAACAGCAAAGGCATAGGCAATAACAATAATATTAAATCAAGTGTATTTTTCGGCTATAAAAAGCCCCTAGTATTATCATTGTATTTTTACAGACGATTGAATATAAAAAAAAAGCTTTTGAAATAGAAATTGCATTAAAAAAAACCAAAAGGTAGTTCCTTATTTTTATCTTTTCATTTTACTTTAAAATATTAATAATAATAAACAAAAAATAAAAAGGATTTCTCACCTAAGTCACCTCGCTTACTTCGTCATCGGAGGCCTTCTCCGGTATCAAAACGTCTAGGAGATGGCAAAAATGTTCCTTTTATCGAAGGCTTAACCTTCAGGTTTGGGTCGAAAAGGGCTAAAAGAGCCTTCCTTTTTCTCCTCTCCGGCCACTGGAGGCGACGGTTACCGTTGCCGATGACCGGTGGTCATGGCGGGTTCCGATGACCTCTGTGGCCGAGTTCTAAGTTAGTCCCAAAGAGAAAGAGAGAAGGAACCAATTTTTTTTCGAAGCTGTTAAAAATGAATTTTTTTTGTTTTTTTTTATATTTATATAAGAGTCATACGACGTCGTTTTGGGCCTAAACTTCAGGCGCCAAAACGGCGTCGTTTCATACAACCCGCTCGTCTACCCGACCCATGTAGCGGGGGATCCGTGTGTTTTCAGACGTATGGGTTATTTACGCCCTTAGTCCTTCCACCTTTGGGGAAGGTTCAAATGGGATCCTTTCTGTTATTTTCATTTTAGCCCTAAAATTTCATTTCAGTTTCATTTTAGGCCTCTTAGAATGATGCGTTTTAAAAGGGAAGTCTAGGGATAATTTTCCATTTGACCCTTGTTCTTTTCCACACGTTCACATTCGGTCCCTTATTCTGTTGTTTTATTATTTTACAGTTTATTCCCTTTAATTGCATTTTAGTTTCAAAGCAATCTTCATTTTTATTTGTTTATTATAATTTAGACTTGAAATCGCATTCTAATTCCAGTTTAGTCCTTTATTGATTTAATTTCAGTTATTTATTATTTATTTATTTCTATTTCATATTTTATTTTTATTTCTTATTACCTCATATTTCGTTTTAAAATTTATTATTCACATTTATACATTCTTGTTGTATCATCATTATTATATATATATATATTTTTTATTGTTTACTTATTTATTATTTTTCATGTATATGTTTTTTTTATATATATTGTTGCTTCATTCATTTTTTTTATATTTCATGATACATTTACTTATTTTTATCATACACTTTTCATTTTACTTTATCTTTTAGTCGACCTTATTTACTTTGTTAATATTATGATTTGACCATCAATATTATTGTTATTATTACTATTGTATTACTACTATTATTATCATTATATTGTTTTCCTTTTTTTTATTTATACATAAGTTATTATTATTATATTAAACGAGTTAATATTATTTTTTTAGCACATTTATTTTATTTTTTATATATCATTACTCTTATTATTATCATTATTATTGTTATTATTATTTTTATTGTTGTGTGTTGATGATTATTATTTATATTATCGTTTCTATTATCGCTATTATTATCCATGCATATTAATTTTTTAGTTTGTAAATATCAATGTTATGTATTATATTGCATTATGTATATTACATTATCATTACACCGAACTTGTGTCATACTACTATTATTCGTTAAGTATAACCCCATTCACGTTTTAAATGTTTTTTCGTTAAAATGTAATCAATCAAATGTATATCATTTTTAAATATTCCATTAATTTTATCCAAATTCGTACAAAAAGGAAATTTTGAAAACAAAGGCAATGTTCCGTGTTTGGAAATTAGAGAAAATCGTACCCTAACTTACGGGGTCTCGATTTTCTTGTTGGACCTAAATAACCGAACATCCTTTTGAACTTATGTGATTCGATCAAATGATGAAATAAAAGGAAAACTTGTTTTGGGGGATTTAAAGTGTCGTATTCTAACTTACGGGGTACGGCCTTTATTTACCTCGAGATAGGATGTCCCTTTACGCGTATTCATAAATTCAAGAGATTTTATTAGAAATTAGTATTAATACAAAAAAGGATCGTATTTTAAATTTTTGAATTTTCAACCTTCGACACTAAGATATTGATTAATCAATCAGGCACCAATTTTGGGCGTTACGAGGGTGTTAATCCTTCCTCGTGCATAATCGACTCCCGAACCTATCTTTTTGAATTTCGTAGACCAAAATCGTTGTTTAAATAAATAAAACCGTTTATTAAAAATAATCACTTTTCGAGGTGATCCGATCACACCTCATCAAAAAGGATTGGTGGCGGCTCCCATTTTCGTTTTTAAAATAAAAGTCGACCCTTTTTCAAAGAATGGCTTTGACATAACCTATCTTGAGCATAAATGTCAGTATTAAGCACGTGAGGTGGAGGTTCATACACCGTAAAATATGGTTGGGTTCCTCCAACATTTTTCAGACTTTGACTGTCAGAATCACTCCCCTCTGGTTCAGCAGGAACAACCTTTGATTTAGAAAATAATGCAATTTCTAAACTATCATGCATGGACTCTCGGATTGGATCATCATCAATTTCAACTTCCTCTTCGTTATCAACCCCAGTTATGGTTCCATGTACCGGATAAGATGTCCCTTCATTGGTGCAGGTTGTAGAGTGAACATCATTCGTTCTCATTAGCGCTACAATAAAACCAATATTACTTATGGATTGCCCACACCTGTAACTTGATGACATATCCGCAAAGTATTTCCAACATAGGTCAAAATTCCTCAACTCAATCAATATAGATTATATCTATACTATTAAGCTATACTATTATTTAAGCTCTTGATTGAGTTGGTGTCACCTTCAACCGGGTCACCTACTCGATTAGAGAAATTACAGAAATACTCTTCTGTAATTAAAATAAATTATATTATTTGAGGATACTTTTGTCTTTTACTTAAAAAGAATAAAAATATGCATATGGTGATGTTTGAACCCAAAACAGTTGCATTAGTAAATGTTTAATTTACCCACCCAGTTAAAGCTTTATTTTGATATTGTTATACATTTTAATTTTATTATATTATGCACACTTTATTACTTTCATTAATTGTGGCATATATAAACTTATTTACTAATGATGTATTTGATTAAGTTTGTGTCATAAGTTAACTTGGCATTGATTCGATATTGATGACAACATAAAGATAAACAATTTAATCTAATTTTTTAAAGTTTGAATATCGTACATATATATTTCATGTGTTATATTATTAATTAGTTTTAAGTCATACATTTTATTATTTATTATATGTTATTTTTAAACATATATTTGTAACTTCTACTATATATATATATACCCACGTAATAAAATTTCTAATAATATTTAAATATTAATTGAAGAAAACTGTAGCCACCTACTTCATGGCCATCAAAATTAAAATTGAATCCTAACATTAATTTCCTGTATACACGCTTTTCTCAAAAATCAAACTAAATTTCTTTGATGAATTATTAATAGAAATTTTAAATTTTATAAATTAGAGGATTGAGAAATATTTTATAGAATATAGTAAAAAATTTAAAAAATATTAAAAAAAAAACACTTCACTAAATGTATGTAAGTAAAATTATTTGTAGAATAAATAAAAAATTTGTTGTCATTAGACTATCTCTATAAAGATTGAAAATATTAAAGATAAGAAATAAAATTTAAATTGAAGCAGAAGAGAATAAAGTACGGAGAGATAAATATATTCAATATTCATAGGAATAGGAATAGGAATAGGAATAGGAATAGGAATAAGAATGACATTTAAAATGATGTATGTATAATAGAGAAGAGGGGATGATAGAGCAGCAATATTCACTTCCATGACCATGTTCATTGGCCTGTTTTTAGTAAAAGTCAAAAGAAACCAACTTCACGTAAATTTGTGAATCCCATCTCAAATTAACAAACAATGTCTTTACTTTTGGATATAAGAATGGGTCCTAAACACATTAATATTACAGAGATGCTGTCCCATTTTAATGGCAAACAAATTAATTTCTGTAGTTATTATGTTCCAAAAAAATATTAATTTCTGTAGTTATACTCTACCTGAAATTTTGTCCTCTATTTGCATTTTCTAACTAATTTAATTAAATTATTCTCATCAATTAATCTAAGAAATAATTCAAAGTTTGGTTTATGGATATGATTCTATATTTTTATAATATATTATTATAAGTAAATTTTAAGCCTAGCTTCATCATAACCAAATCTATAAATATATTTTTATATAATTTTTTTTCAATTATATCACAAGCTCATCATCATCTAATCATACATATATATATATACATATATAATAGCTTTTAAATTTGCCTTTCCTATATTTTCTTTTTTCTTTTTTAGAAAACAGCAATCCTCGTATTTTATAGAAAAAATTTCCACTCTCTTAACCTCTAAAAGAATAATATAAGGAGATATTATTTAATAAATTGAAAAAATAAGTGTTAAAATTTAAATTTTTAATTTTTTTTACATATTACTTAATATTAAGTATGAAATATAATTAAAAAATATAAAACTAAAATATTTAAAGGATAATGTTAAACAAATAATAAAATATAAAATATTCCACGTTGTCATAAGTAGATTATTCACACATTTTCATTGATGAAAAAAATCTATAATTTTTTATTAAAAATCATTAAATATGTTTAAAAAATTAAATCATTAAAAATATTAATTTTTAGTTGATTTAACTTTTTCCATGAATTAACAAACAAGCCCTCAATTTTTAAGATTGTTGATATAATATATATATTTTTTAATTTTAAACTTGTACAAAATAAATTTAAGATAAAAATACTATGGAGGCTCTTATAGTAGTAATTAAATTGTATTTTATCCATTTTTATTTAAAAAAATGAGTAAATAGTTCTTATACATTAGATCAAAGAGCAAAATTCCTTTTTATTAAAAATTTTATCCATTTCTACAATTAAAATTAGTGTGCCTAAAAGAATAATTAGAAAGTTACTTGTGGTGTATTGCATTTACCTCATTTTGATAGACATAGACCAATTTTTAATAGTAGAAACAGATGAAATTTTTAACAAAATTGTGTAGAGTTAAATTCCCTTGGACTCTCATCTTGTAGATAGGCTTTGATCTCGACCATCGATATAATTTAAATTGTACCGTTGGATTTGGGGAACTCAACTATAAATAGAGGATTTTCCCCTCATTTGTAATCACTTAGATGTATTCTTTCAAAGTAGTAGAAACACTTTGAGAGCATTTACTCAAACGCTTGGTCTATGTAGTTTTCTTGTGATTTTTTTTGTTCTCTTTTTGCTTCTTCATTTTGAGTTTACTTCTACTTTATCTTGGTATCTTAGAGAATTTCTTTTGTGAATTCTTATATTTTAAGAGTTAGGCTCACTTAGGCGGATTTAAAGCAAATGTATCACCTAAGGTTACACAGTTTGCCAAACTAAAGTTCTACCCTTGTGACACTTCAACGCGCTCAAACCCACATCATTTTGTACTGAAAACAATGTTGTTGCTAATCAAACTAAAACTTAATCAAAATGGAAGAAAACTAACATATGATCTACACTTAAAATGTGAAAACTTAAAACTTCATTGACAATTATAATTGAGTGTTAAAATTCCAAAAAAAACTTCATTGACAATTATAGTTAAGGGAGGGATCCACTTACATCAATGCAAAACTTAAGTTATTTTACATAATTTCGTAACTTTTTATACAACCAATTTTTAATGATCCAACCATTGAACTTATTATGATAATTTTACTTGTCATTCATGTAAATTTTTTAATCTAACCTATATTTCTATCATATTGATAAAAAAATATTTTTATATTAATATATATTTAACGATTGAATTTTATTTTTACATAGAACAAATAGTTAGAATTTTTTAATTTATGCCAAACTTGACATGCATGATCTATATGAATAGAATATAAAATATGACAGTTGGATTGTTAAAATATTAATCATATAAAAAATTACAAAATGTGTAAGTGAATCTTTTCCCTTATGGTCAAAGTGTTAAATTCCAAATGTATTTTTAGTAGTTCCCTTTTCTTAGGATTCCACCACAATTTTAATGTTTGCTAGGATGGTTTCAACCCACGTTTCGCATTGGGTTAAATAGTTTTGAATTAAATAGTTAAAAATTAAATGTTATAATATGCTTCAAGTTCCTGTACTCTTTACATGTTATATAAATTTTAAATATTTTTAAGTAATAAATATTAATTATTTATAAAATTTAATTAAAATATATAAACTATATTTTAAATATTTAAATATAACTATTAAATATTTGTAATTAGTATTTTAAAAAATATTTTTTATTTTTAATTAATGATTTTAACACATTTATAATTAAGTACGAAGAAAAAAATGGGAAATACTATGTTATTGAAGGGGTGAAAAAGTAATTAAACACTAAAAGTACTTTTTGGAGAAGAAAAGCTAAAAATTTTAGCTTCTCCTTTTCAGAAGTGCTTTTGAAAAGCACTTTTGAAAAGTTAAAAATTTCAACCAAAAACAGTTTATTCTGTACAACTTTTTTTTCAAAAGTACTTTTGAAAAGCAATGCAGAACTGACCTTAAGAAAGAAAAGCATTAGGCCTTCCTTTTAATAATATAGATTATACCAAAATCTTGGTCCAACAAAATGAAAAAATAAAATTAGATATCATAATTAGGTGATAAGTGTTTTTTCAATCATAATCATATTAAAAATATTATTTAGTAATAATTGCATTATATGAATTTTTATTTGGGTTAGTGTTCTTTACTGTTGTATTTTTTTTTTATTTCTTAAAAAAAATATTATAAGTTTATCTTTTTAATATTTATATATGACACTTATCAATCACTGATTTTTCTTAAGAAGTCAATTAGTAAAATATTTTTCCTTCCCTTTTACTTTTATGTTAGCATTTTATAATCAATTATACAATTATTACATCTGAAAATAATTGTCAGGAAAGGTAAAGTGAAAAGATCAATTATTGATTACTGACAAACAGAGCACAATTTTAATAAGTGGGGAAGGTAGCTAACCTAATTAAGATGGTTGGATTTGATTCCTTCAAAGTTAGATCTGTGAAGTCCCACACCGTGCATCTGACAATAAAAGCCATTTGGTAAATTTTAATGGCGGGATTTAATAAATATTTAGAATTTTGGGTTACTTCTGATTTTAAAAAAATAAGTTTTACGTGACGCGTTTTCATTAATATGTAATCAAAATATGTTTTATAATGTTTGCGGTTAGGTTTTATTTTTCACTCCTCTTCTATTAATATTTGTATTTTTATTTTATATGTTTATTTTTAATTACTGTCTTTATCACATTAGTTTCTTTGATTAATTAATAGTGATTTTAGTTTAATTTCTCTTCTAAGCACATTTATATTTTTTATTTTATGTTGTTTCAACTTTTTTTAATTAATAAATATATTGTTTTTAATTTTTTTATTTTTAATTCATCTTTTTAATTAATAACTCTTTTATTTATAAAATCAAATAATTATTGCTAATTATAAATAAATATATATATATATATATTTTATAAAATTGATATTTATTATTATGTTAAATATATTTATTTTTTAAAAACATCAACTAATTTTTTTTATATATTTTTCTTTATGTATAATATTTATATATCAAATATTTATTTTCTCCACCTATATTGTGGGTATGGTGATTTTTAATATTATAAAATTAAATAATTATTTCAAATATTATTATTATTTTTATACGTAAAATACCTCAACTATCATTGTTTTTTCATTTACATTGTGGGTATGATATTTCAAATATTTTATATGTGAAATATTTCAATTAATTATTTCAAATATCATTATATTTATATGTAAAATATTTCAAATAATTATTTCAAATACACTATAAAAATATATAATATTAAAATTTACTACACTCATCATGATATATGGATTGAAAAATAAATATTACACATATAAAAATTATATTTACTAAAAATAATTATCTTTACAATAATTATTTAATTTTTTAAATAAAATATTTATTAATTTAAAAGATGAATTAAAAAAAATTGAAAACAATGTATTTATTAATTAAAAAAAGCTTGAAACAACATGAAAAAAAATACAAATATGCTTAGTTCAAGAGTCAAATCTAGGATTTATGAATAAAATCACCATTATTTAACTATTTAACCAAAGGAACTAATGTCTTAAATTAAAATTAAAATAAAGCTTAAAACAATATGAAATAAAAATACAAATGTGAATTGTAGAGAAATTAAACTCGAAACTCAAAGATAAACTACTAACATTTAACTATCTGACTCAAAGAGTTAATATATTAAAAACTCAAAAAGCACTCCAAATAAAAAAATTAAATTATTTTCAAAAATCGATCTATTTATCAAAATATACTAGAAATCAATTCAAAACCCTAAATATATATATATATATATATATATATATATATATATATTTTAAATCATCTTCTTCTTTTTTTCAAATTTCAACCAACTTTTTAAATGTAAATATATAAACGTGATGATTGATGTGATACAGTATAGAGAAAATATATAGACATAAACAGTTTTCTTTTTTCGTTTGGAGAAGGGGTGAGTTGGGTTTTATTCGTTCAGATTTTTTTTCTTATTTTGGGTTTTAGAATTTTAAATTTTGTTTTCACAAAAAATATTATATTTATGAATTTTGAATATTATTTGATAAATAATAAAAAAATTATAATTATTTCTAAAAAGAATAAATTTTAATTAAATAAAAAATCAATAAGTTGCATCTAAAATATATATTCTATTTAAATTATTATAAAATATTTATTTATATATTATAAAAATTAAACTCAATTATAAATTAATAAAAAAAAAAGAAGAGAAAATATAGGAAAGCCAAATAGAATGGGGTGTTTAGGGTTAAAAATACTTATTCCTTTCATTTCCAGAGAAACTCCTCCACCAGTCTCTGAGTTAGTTTTTGGTGGGTTAAAATTCCTTTGTTGATAATAATTGCTTCCCCATTAAAGACTTCTTCTCAGCATTCCGCAAAGTCTGATCACCTTTTCTTAAATGATGACGAGTTTTAACTTAAAATGCATGAATCATTCAAATACATTTCTTTAAATCAAAATTTGAAATTTGGTTTGTAGGGTTGCAGGTGCTGGCAATTACTTTTTCTTCTTAGGCACTGATTTGCAGGTGAAAGGGACAATGTCCAATAGTTTAACACTAATGGAGCTTAAGTCTATAATTAACATTTCAACATTGCACGATATATTATTTTCCAAACAGCTTCCTACGGTAGATATGGTGAGATTGGATAGAGTAATTTTCATTTTACCCCTATCATTATCTAACTATAATTAAATTATCGTTTCACATGAAATAATTTTAATATGTCAATATAATTATTATTTCAATAATTAATTTATTTTTAATATAAATGTAAATTAAATATTTTTAACTATCATTCAACATTAATTTTATTATTTAATATGAATATAATTTTAGTATTTTTATTTTTATAATTATTATCATACATAACTAAGGGTGAGTTTCGTTCAGTATGGCCATGTGTGTTTTTTTTTTTTTTTTGGGTCTTCTTAAATTGCCATCATAATTTGGTTTAATTCCATTCAATTCGTTTCAAGTATAATTTTTCATATTAATTTTTAATTTTATTTTATACCTTTTGGGTATTATTTGATAAAGTCTAAAATTTTTTTTAATAAATATTTCTAACAAAAATAAATTTTCAAGTAAATAAAAAATAAGCTAATAACTTTTATATGATAGTTTTTAAAAAAAAATTGTATAAAAATTTTAAATTAATTTCACTAATCTAAATCTAAATATTTTATATTAAAATTAATTATATATTAAATAAAATAGCATTCTATTTAGTTTTGAGTAATTATGGTTTTTAAACTTGTATTTTATAAATTATCTAAATATCTCAACTTGAGCCACTTTATTTTTTTTTTTCTTGCTCAGTCATATGCAAAATAATTAATTTTTTAATTTAATTTTCTTGATGATTACTTTTTATTCTCACCTCATCACTATAATTATGTTTGAATCATTATATGTACCTTATTGGTAAAAGATTTGGGTTTGAGACCGAATAACAGTTCTACTTTGGAGAAGTTATGAGAACCTCCATGGAACTTGATTGGAGGAGATGGAAGCTTAAGAGTAGATAAAAGGAGTGTAGGGTTGTTACAGAGATATGTGGATGTGAAAGGTCTAGATATTTGTGTATAACTAACTATTACCTCTTAGTTGAAGGAATGCTAAAAGAAGGACATTTCTTGATATGAGAAATATGAAAAGTATGTGTCATAGGTGAGGTTAATTTAGTTTAATGTGATAGTTTTTTTTTCTTATAAAAATATTCAAATGCTCTGATTATTTTTAAAAATGATTCATTTTAAAAATCATGTATATAAATGACTCATTTTGAATAGTAAATTATGATGTTATTATTATTATTGGTGGCACCACCCATAACAATTAGTTAATGATTGACCTGTTGAAATAAAAAAATAATTTTTTTAAGTGTTGCTGTTGGTATTGGTGGCACCAGTATAAATATATGTATACCTATCCGTTTGAAATACTCATATTCTATGAAAAAAAAGAAAAATAATATTTTTTAAATAGGTGTCACCAATGATAAAGGCGATACCTATGTTTTTTTTTTAAATAGTATTTTTGGTGGTACCAGTGTCAGAAAAAAGTTTGAATTTTTTTGTGGTGTCATTGATATTGGTGACAACTATTAAAAATATTTATTTTCGGCGAACACAAGTATTTTAAACAGGTGGGTATACTTGTACTTATACTGGTGTCATCAATATTAATGGTAGCATCCAAATAAATTATTTTTATTCCAAGGGACCAATTATTTGGTGATTATGATGGGTGGTGCCACCAATGGCAACAATAACATTAAGATTTACTATTCAAAACAGAATATTTATATACAAAATTTTCGAGGTGAACATTATCATAAATAATAAAAACTTTTGGGTATTTTTATGAAAAAACAAAAAAGTGATCATATCTCTTCTAAAAAGAATAATGGAAATTTTTGTGGATATAATAAGCTTAATATTCATATCAAATAAAGCAATATTAACCGAAGAGTCAGACAACTTTTTATTTATTACTCCATCCACTCGCATAAAAGATTGTATTAATAAAAGAGAAAATATTTGATACATAATAATTTTTAGACTTAACAAATATGATTAAGTGATTGATAATTATCTTATAATGATATAATAAAATATTAAAAAATACATAATAATTTTTTTAAGATTAATTATAAAATAAAATAAAAATACACCACTAATTTATTAAATACTAATCGAAAAGAAAAAATATTAGAGGTGATTAAATACAGCATAATACTTTTTTTTAAAAATATTAAAAATATGTATACTTTTTTTTTATTTTATAAGAATGTTAAAATATGATTCCACAATTAAATTAATTGGTGATATTAATTCCATCAATCAATCCATTTAATCATGATAAGTTGATATCGATAAAAAAAAAAAAAAAGAAAAAGAAAAAGAAAAAGAAAGCAAAGTTGAAAAAGACAAGCCAAGTAGCACGCATGCTATTGTAATATAATGGGCAAGCGACGGCCCAGATTCACAGAATATTCCTCCGACAGGTGATTTCATAGGAAAGAAGCTAAAAACCATTTAGGCCCAGTAATGACGTGGTTAATTATAGTTTTCATAATCTGTTAATGGCGGTTTTGTGGAGTTAAGTATGTTTAGCATTAAAAAATTGAATTAAAGTTTTAAAATAAAACATTCAACATAATTACATTCTTATCGTATAAGATGAACATTCCTATTTTTTAAAACAATTATTAGGTATCAATGTTTGAAAATGTCCAATTAACTCATCCTCATCCCCAATGTTTGAAGCGGTGATGACTCATCCCTCGCCCTATGTTTTCTTTTTCTTTCCCAAAAACTCCATTCGCGCCACTACATCAATAACCATACTTGCTTTCTTTTGCCTTTTTCATACCATTGCTTTCCATTTTCACCATTTTTTTTTACTCTTTTTAATTTTAAAATAATAATATTTATACACACTTTAAATTAAAATAATACAATAAATGGATTCAAATTTATTTATTTATATATATATATATATAAAAAGTCAATAATCTATAATGAAAAATGAACAATGTTTCAAAGTTATTTTAGATGACCAATTCACACCAAAATTAAAATAAAAACAAAATTGTTTCATAAGTCGTATTATTATAATATTGTCAAATTGCTTAACAATGCCACACAGTGTATATTGATTCAACAGCTTGTAGTGTGAAAGATAAGACTCAATAAGATAATATATACACACTAACCATTGTTTAACAAATATATGTTGAATCACACAAGGTTTTTAGAATTTGACTACTAAAGTTTTTAAGTTTTTATTATAATTATAGATTTTGATTTTATGTTATATTTTGTGGGTTTTAATTTAAATTATTTAATTTTTATTTTATAATTATTTAAATATATATTTATAATTGTGTTCATTTCTAATATATATATATATATATATTGAAATTATGTCTAGTGCGAGGTTTTGTGTTTCACTTGATATATAAATATTTTGTGAGAAAAATGCTACTTAATCATATCCAGTCAATAAATCATAACCGATGGCTAAGTGGTAGATTGAACAATAGGAACATTAATGAAGCATACATGTGATGCTATACGATTGGATATATCCCAAAAGCAATACAAGTCTTTTACTAATTTGTAACAGAGGTACAACGAACCAAGCAGAAGAAGTCAAATAGAAAGAGAAAGGCACGTGTTGTCCACGTTCCTGTGAGGTTGTCAGCTGATTATGATACGAGGTTCATGTCTTAAAAAGCCTACAAACAGAGTCAAGTCATCAGCCAATCACACATTTCATTTCAGCCCCTCACTTCGGGGGTCTAATAACGACAAAAATCCTTCAAAGATAAAAGCCTTAGCCTTCTCTTTGTAAACATTTCAAACACCCTTCTTTCCCTCTGCCTTTCCCTCCTCCCTAGTATCCTTATCCACCCTAGTATCCTTATCCATTTATTTTAGCTTTAATTAACTTAATACATTCCTCCTTTTTTTTCTCTCCCATTAACTTGATTTCTTGTTTGGATTAGAAGGAACTAAATGGAAAGAAACACCAGTTCCAAGTCTTACCTTCCTCCTGGTTTCAGATTCCACCCTACAGATGAAGAATTAATCATGTTTTACCTCAAAAACCAGGCCAAATCAAAGCCATGCCCTGTTTCAATAATCCCAGAAGTTGATATTTACAAATTTGATCCATGGCAACTGCCTGGTTAGTTTTTCTCTTTATTAATATTATCACCCAAATTAATATAATTTATGTTCCACGCACTTTGATGCTAAGCTGAATTTATACGGTTGGTTTTTGTGTAGACAAAGCAGAGTTCGGTGAAAATGAATGGTATTTTTTCAGCCCTCGAGATCGAAAGTACCCCAATGGGGTTCGTCCGAATAGGGCCACTGTTTCAGGGTACTGGAAGGCTACTGGTACGGATAAAGCTATACACAGTGGTTCTAAATACGTTGGGGTGAAGAAAGCTCTTGTTTTCTACAATGGCAGACCACCAAAGGGTGTCAAAACTAATTGGATTATGCATGAATATAGATTAAGCGATTCGCATAAACAAATCAAGAAACATAATGGATCCATGAGAGTAAGATTTGTTGTTTTTGGTATTTTGGTTTATGATCATCAACTGTTTGATCATATTGTTGTGCGAATTGTCCAACTAATGACTTCTGTGTGTGTTTTTTCCCTTTTCAGTTGGATGATTGGGTACTGTGTAGAATTTACAAGAAGAAGAATTCAGCTGAGAAAATTTTGGATCACAAAGTTGAAGAATCAAATACCCAAATTGATAGGGTAGGGTATTCAAATGATGATAGTAAAAATCAAGAATTATTGAAATTCCCAAAAACAGGCTCATATTCTCGTTTGTTGGAGTTGGATTACATGGGTCCAGTTTCCCATCTTTTAAATGAAAATACATACATTTCGAGCTTTGATTTCCCTAACACCATAGCTAATATAGGGATTGAAGATGTTGAGAAGCTACAGCTTGGGGACATACCTTACAATTATAGTACTGAGTCAGGGGATTTTCAAGTGAATCAGAATGGGATCTTAATGAATCCCATGGTGTATCAATTTCAGTAATATTTGTTCATTACATTAGTTTTTCACCTTCACCAAATATTGGATTGTCTATAAATGTAAAAAAATGGATCACCTTTATCCGTTCAAAAAAATTGTGAAAAAAACTACTGTTTCATGATACATTATACATTTAAATGGTTTATATATATATATATATATATATATATGTTTTGCATCCATCTCTTTCAAGAACTATAAATAATTACTGATTACTGTAAATATTATGAAGGCTTTAATTTCGCAAAAGAAAAGAAAAAAGAAGACAACCTAACGACTTTTGTCTTAAATTCAACCTAAAGACTTCAAGAAATATTCCTAGCATATGCTAATGAAAATACAATAATCCTTTGCTTCTTATTTATCCTAAATAAGCTCTCCTAACACCCCCCCCCCCTTAAAAAAATGGTTAGGGTGGCATTATAGATGCTTGAGGAAAAAATTAATTAAAAAACTTAAAACACGAGTTTAATTTAATTAATTCATACAATTTTTTTAAACCCGTAAATCACAACATTTATAATCCATTTAGTTCTACCTAAACTGATTCAACATAAAACTTTATTACCAAAAATAAATTTCAAAATAAAACATGGATATTTATATCATAGTGTGAAGACGATAAACATAAAAGAACAAATGGAACCAAGATTGGTACAACGAAAATGGATAGCTACGCCATCACTTATCCAAAAGAGAAACTAAATAATTGGGGGGAATCAAGATGGTCAAAAGGACCTTTGTGGGAAAGCAGGGATAGTAGTGGATGATTGCGTCTAGAATTGCTGCAATGCGTGGGGCTAGTTTTGTCGTTCTTCATATTTCTTTCTTCAGATTCTGCCGTCATCCAACATTAGCGCCTGGATACCAATTGATTCTGTTTGAACAAGCTTTAAAGTAGCTGCTGCCTTCTTTGAACCAGTCATACTTGTAGGACTATCGTTTTGTGTTTTTGCCTCTCTTTTTTCCCCATTTTAGAAAGTTGGGCTAGGTGGAACTCTTTCTGAGAGCCGAAGAAGCATGCATGTATATGTATCTATCGATGAATCGAAGTGCTCTAATTGTAGAGATCTATTTAGAAATGTTCATGGACCGATCGAATTTATACAAAATATTTATTTTAACTTTTTAAGTTCAAACCAATTATGTAGATTAATCTTTTTGCAATATTATTATTCGTTTTGAATTTAAACTTTCACAAATTCTTTTTGTTCCTTGTAAAGTGATTTACCAAAACTTATAATATCATTTGAGTTTTTTTTTTTTTTTTCATCCACACTCTTAAAAATTAATATTTATTGGATTATCGTAACATTTCAAAACAAACTAATACTTAAAAAAATTATGTACAGATATATAATAAATTTATATTTTTATATAATTATTCAATTAACTTATCAAAGTAGGCATTATTTAGTAGAATTCAATTTAAAAAATGTTAGTAAATTATTATATTTATTTTTAAGTTAAGAATCCAAATAAAGTAAGAAAATAAAAGTTAGTTAAATAATTAAAAATGGTTTTTGTTACAAGTATTTAATTAATTTGGTAAATTAAGAACAGAGTTTTTTAACTCACCAACGAGGCTAAGAAGCTACCACATGTTTTTAATTGAGTTTTTAAAATTGCGTTTGTAAAATTAAAAATTTCATCATCCTATCAAATAATAACCGTTTAATTAATTTATAATATTTATATTATATGCTTTTTTAAAGGAATATTTTATATATTTTTAAAACTTGTAAATAAAATAATTATTCAAAAAAATGATTTTTTTTCTTTGGAATTTTTTGATTTATCAATTCTACTAAATATATATATATATATTTATATTTTAAACTATGAATGAATTTTACTAGTATGAGCTTAAGTATTTAACTCAATAGATTAAACTTGACAACACTTCAAGTATGGGTCTCATAACAATCTTCTTCGAATTTTGGCCTCATGTGATTTGGTATAATTGAAAAGTGCATCATTCTTCATTGGTATTTATATATATATATATATATATATATATATAAAAGTCATTTTAATATTTTATTTAATTTTATCTTTTTTAATCATTAAACTTATTTTTTGTCAAATTACTTCAAAATAGATGAAAAAATTAATGTTTGTCATTTTTACCGACGTGACATGCACGCGGATAAAATTAATTATTTAAAATTTAAATATATATATATTATACTTTTTCAATAATTTTAATTTTTAGAAATATTTTTTTGAATTTTTAAAATTTTAAAAAATTAATTAAATATTGACCTGTCATCCACATGTGTGGCACATTAACAAAGTTAAAAAATGTTAGCTTTTCAATCAATTTTGGAGTAATTTGATGTAAGTTAAAGTACTAAAAGAATCGAAAAATTAAATGAAAGGTTAAAATGATTTTTCTTGTAAAATTGGAATGCCAAAAAAATCATTATACTTTTTTTTAGTCAACTTAAATAGTAGAATGATTGGTTGAAGTGAATTTATCTATACTCCAAATTAAAATTTGATTTATATAATATTGAAGTGGAGATGAAGTGACACAGTTTAACTTATATCATAAAGATGTCTAACAAAAGCTTTAATCATCATTCCATACAAATAAAGATATATGTTACAACCATATTTTTATTTATAAATGGGAAGAGGAGATTACATCAATCGTGTTTAATCAAAGTAAGTTATAAAAATCCTTAACCACCGCTTTTTTGCTTTTTTTTTTTTTTATGCTATTTGCTGAAAACCAAACCCAATTATAAATGAAATAACACAAAAGGCAACATAATATTTGAGGTTAAAGTGGGTCATCAATCAACCCAAAAACTTAAACTAAATAAATGGGATTATTTTTGAAGACGAAAGAAATAATTTGGTTAGACTGAGGTTAAGGAAGCAAAAAGAGATGAAACATTTTTTTAAAGCTATAGCATGCAAAGAATGTTGACAAAGTTGTAGTTAATTCATGACCTTCACAACCTATCTACATTACTTGAACTCCTTATAAGAAACAGTATTTCCCCAACTCATTCTATCAACAAATTAGATTTTAAACAAAAATGGAAGTTCATGACAACCTTTTTTTAGTTTTTTCACAAGGATGCAACATGGGAATGGTGATGCTAGCTTGCATGTTTATTTCATGGATCTTTGTTTACAGATGGAACCAGAGGAACAAAAAAGGCCCCAAAACATGGCCACTCATCGGAGCAGCGTTCGAACAATTAATTAACTATGATCGAATGCACGATTGGCTCGTCGAATACCTGTCCGCATCGAAAACTGTTGTAGTTCCAATGCCTTTCACAACTTATACTTACATTGCTGATCCTGCTAATGTTGAACATGTACTTAAGACCAAATTTGCCAATTACCCCAAGGTAAAGCTTTCATTATTACATTTTTTTTCTGTGGTTGTTGGACTGCAACATGCTCGTTATATTGGTTAACAGAGATATAAAGGTTGATGTCTGGTTTTGTTATATTGAAAGGGTGAAACGTACCATTCATATATGGAAGTGCTGCTTGGAGATGGGATTTTCAACGTAGATGGTGAGCTATGGAAGAAGCAAAGGAAAACAGCTAGTTTTGAGTTTGCATCAAAGAATTTGAGGGATTTCAGCACTGTAGTCTTCAGGGAATATAGTCTACAACTCCATTCTATTCTAACTCAAGCTTGCTTCCATAACCAAGAAGTAGACATGCAGGTAAGTAAATCCTACCATTTCAGTCAAATGCCGTTGCTTTTGTCAGATAGATTGAGCTGTGAATTCAATTTTCAGGATTTATTGATGAGGATGACTTTAGACTCCATTTGCAAGGTGGGGTTTGGTGTTGAAATTGGAACTCTGGCTCCCACTTTACCAGATAACAGCTTCGCTCGGGCGTTTGATACTGCAAACATCATTGTTACACTGAGGTTCGTTGATCCACTCTGGAAATTGAAAAGATTTCTCAATGTGGGCTCCGAAGCTCTACTTGGAAAGAGCATCAAAGTCATTGATGACTTCACTTACAATGTCATAAGGAGAAGAAAATCTGAGATTAAAGAAATTCGAGAATCTTGCAAAACCAGCAAGGTAAAGTGAAAAGGGTTGCTTCCTTCTTTACATTCTTTCCCTTTTTTTTTCCCCAGAAAATTTATCCTAGAAACTTTCTTTCTTGGTGGAAAATTTCAGATAAAGCATGACATATTGTCAAGATTTATTGAGCTAAGTGAAGATCCAGAAGGAAATTTAACTGACAAAAGTCTTAGAGATATTGTCCTGAATTTTGTGATTGCTGGCCGTGACACAACAGCTACGACTCTCACATGGGCCATATACATGATAATGACCAATGCTCGTGTAGCTGAAAAGCTTTACTCAGAACTTAAAGCTTTCGAAGAAGTACAAGCAAAGGAGGAGAGGATTTCATTACTACCATGTGACTTGGAAGACCCTGAATCCTTCAATCGAAGAGCAGTGCAATTTGCAGGCTTGTTGAATTATGATTCACTGGGGAGATTGTATTATCTGCATGCAGTGATCACAGAGACACTACGTTTATATCCAGCCGTTCCCCAGGTATGTAGTTTCTTCCATTTCAGTCAGTAAATAAACAAGAAATATTGTAAGGACTTAAAGATGTAGTTCCTTCGATCTCAGTTCCCAAAAAGGTTTGAAAAATTGTGTCCAAAAGAAGCATCTGATATGTTCGTTTCTGGTTTTATAACCAAGTAAATGTTGCTGGTGATTACAGGACCCCAAGGGCATCCTGGAGGATGATATCTTGCCCGATGGAACCAAAGTAAAAGCAGGAGGCATGGTTACTTATGTTCCCTACTCGATGGGTCGGATGGAGTATAATTGGGGCCCTGATGCAGCAATATTCAGGCCTGAGAGATGGCTAAAAGAGGGTTGCTTCCAAAATGCATCTCCATTCAAGTTCACTGCATTTCAGGTATAATATGCAAAAGATCTTCATCCTTTGATAAATACAAATTCAACAAACTGGTAGAAAGCAGATTGAACTAAGTCTTCTGTAGTTTCTTTACATTGAATTCATATATAATCTATGAAAGTTCTCAACTCTATCAAAGAACACTATAAGCTTATGCTACAACATGGTGGCTAACTGGTTCTTGTTTTCTAATGTCATGCAGGCAGGACCAAGAATATGCCTTGGAAAGGACTCTGCCTATCTCCAGATGAAGATGGCATTGGCCATTCTGTGCAGGTTTTTCAAATTTAATTTGGTACCAAACCATCCAGTAAAGTATAGGATGATGACTATTCTATCAATGGAGAAAGGTTTGAAGCTCAAAATAGCCAGACAATCTTGTTGAGGTGGCCAATGGTCTACTTCTGGTCAAAAGTTAAACTATACCAGATGTTGTCCAAACGATAATATATACTTTAGAATTTTGCAAGCAATCAATTCGGATTCTTAACTAGAGAACTCCTCTAAGCTCTGCTGATAATCGCAATAAGGAATACCCTTTTTGATAGAAAAGGCATTATAAATTTAACTGCTGAATAACTAATAAATAGATAGATAACATATGTTGCAGTAACGATCAATTTCAAACAAGCT
This sequence comes from Gossypium longicalyx, assembly GCA_025698465.1. NCBI lineage: Eukaryota > Viridiplantae > Streptophyta > Magnoliopsida > Malvales > Malvaceae > Gossypium > Gossypium longicalyx. The sequence goes on along the minus strand of CM047006.1, from coordinate 12,835,516 downwards.
CGAAAACAGCATGTAAATCTGTTTCAACATGCAAATCCTTCCAACTGGCAAAACAGGGATAAAAAAGAGTGGCTATTATAACCATTTCATGTGAACATATTCATTGTAGCTACAAGCTGATGAACTGTCACTTCATGTGCTTTGAGTCACTATTTGTAGAATGAAACATTAAATGTATATTATGAGTTTGTTCTCATTTTCTACTCAAAGAAATCTCCCGCAAGCTAATGTCAATGGATGCAGTATCTAATTAAGTAAATTCTGCTTCTTTTCTTTCCATTCATTGATTTCAGTTTCGATCTTTGCTTGAACAATTGCATGAAACCCAGGGTACGGTTCATAACCAAAGAAGGTTTGAAGAGCCTGAGGAGCAAAGGATAAGAACTTATGAATATGTATGAAGATCAATCACTTTTTTTTTCCTTGTCCCTTTTCCTTTATTTTGAAAGAGAAAAAAAAGAGATGAAATTACCTCAAACAGCACAAAGAAGGGAGCCATTATAAAGGCTTGAACAAGGTTATCCAATAAAGCTGGTGCTCGTTTCTGTAGCATATTAATCGAAATTTAGGAGAATGAATGTATGATCGAAAGGCATTAACTTTTTGTGTGTATGTGCTTACATGCATGAATATACACATGTATGTATTATTAGAACTCATTACCTCAAAGACCCCATGGCCAATGAACTGTCCAATCCAGCAGAAAAGTTGAACCGCAAGAACGACCTAAAATTGGTTTCAATCCAATCCAATCCAATCAGAGTAAAGCAAGATAAAGTGAACTTGCAAAATGCAAATTCAGAAACTACAGCGATCAGTTGGAAGAACCAGTGTAACTTGTAAGCAACAAACGGATTGAAACAAGAAGCGTCTGAGATGTAAGTGCCAATGCACTCTATAAAGCAACAAGAACATGCACATGTTGCAGCCATAGAATTTTACGAGAAGAACAGCCATAAAACATTTAGGCAAAATGATCAACTGTTTTAAATTTGTCTGGAAATGTTATGGATTGAGATTATCTAAAAAAAATTGCAGCTGAGAGGCCAATAAACAATTAAAGATCAATTTCAATGACTTTCAAAGTCCAAGACCATGCTTGGGAATGAAATGGAACCAAAGACTCCATTAGCATGTGAGAATGATAAACTTTCCATGTTTTGGAATAAATTCCAGACGCCACTTATGTTGTAGGCTACCATACAACACTAAAGTGAAACCATCATTCAAAACATTGAAACTTGAAAGGATGCTCCAGAAATAGATCTCTTTGAAGGTCTGGTTCTTTTAGAATAGAAATGCACCCATATATTTTCAGATTCTTATAAGCAAAACAATGTGTGTGTCAATTTTCTAAATCTTTTTGGAGTTTGGGGTATGCAGACTCTCCTCCGTGAAAATAAAAAATGAAAAGGATGCTTAATATGACTGAGTCAACCAGAAACCAAAACCATTAAAAAAACCCGTAACAAAAGGAACAAATTTGTACCTTCCAAGCAAGAGAAAAGCCAAGTCGAGTTGCAAGAACGCTGCTAACAATCCAACAAACCCCGCAAAGTAAGGCAGCCAAGGTTCCAGCTTTGACATCCAAACACATGTAAAACACAGCGTAGACCAAAGCAAACAAGAACCCAAAGTTGAAAATCAACGAAACATGGACTCCAAACAGAGAGAAATTAATATGAGGGAGATTAAACAGAGAAGGAGTGAAGTCAAGAAGGAGAATTGCAGTGAAGAAGATTGGCCAAACAAATAACATGTGAATTACTATGTTTGTTGGGTTGCTATGATATGCACCATAAAAAGCAAAGTGCTTTTCCAGATTAAATAATTCAATCCTATTTCCCATATTCAATTTTCTTGCAAATTTTCTCAAGAAAATTTCTGGGTATGCTGTAAAAGGAGAATACTTGAAAAGCTAAAAATTTTGCTTCGTAATACAGCGGAAACAAAGTCCTTCTTCTTTACCGTTCAAAAGAAAAAGGTCGTTCTTCTTGGTTCATCAAAGGCCAAATCAGAGAACTAGGACGCTTGCCATTTGACATCCTCATTCAAATATTTATAGTAAAAGTTCTATTTTTTGTTTAATTTAGTCAACGAATCTTTCTAATCGTGTCTAAAAGTTCCTGGGTAAACTCTGGAATTAGTCACCCAACTATTAGCATTTTTCTGTTTTACTCATTTAACTATGAAATTTTTTAATTTAGTTACTAAAATTATAGATCATTTCTATTTTCGCTTAGATAGTTCTATTTTGGTGACTCTCTATTAAATGGTTAATGATAGTGATGATTTTTATAATCAGTATAATAACACATTTAATCTTCAATACTAACGCATTCTATCAATTCGATCTTAATTTTAAATAATTCAATAAATTTAACCCTTCATATTTTCAAATACTTTCAATTTGATCCTCAAACATGTATAATTAAATATAAATATAATTATACTGAAACACATATAATTAAATCTTGATAAACTTATATCTAAACTTTCGGTTTTTATAAACTTCATTTATAAAAAATGTTTAGGTACCAAATTAGGGGGAAAAAGTTTATATACCACTTGTGACAAAAAAAAAATATTTAGATACCAAAATGAGAGAAATGGCATAATTTAGGTATGCTTAATTTGTATTTATTTGTGTTTTGCAAGCAACCCACGACACATTAGCGGATGAGGGAATATTGATATACCCCCATCTATATCAAAACATATAGCAAGCCAAAAAGACACATCCCCATCTGTATCAAAACATATAGCAACCCAAAAAGACACTTAAACAGTAGGTTTGCCACCAATAAACCAGAAGGCCACTTATGAGCTCTCATTTCCTAGATGACCATCCAAACAATCACATACCATCCATCATTCGGATCCCTGAGCGTCATTGGAAACATGAAATTGTTGGTCACCAAATATTTTGTGGGATCAATTGCTTTCTCCCATTAAGTCAGAATGAATGACAAGATCTATCATGTCATAAACATTCTCATCCTATTAAAGACATCCCCCTCACATGCTCCATAATAATGGGTAAATGGCAAGTTAAATACGTTAATGCCATCTTACACAGGACCTCTGCCTATAAATACATCCAGGAACAATGAATACAGAACTAATTTTCCAAAAATATTGAGCCTACACTTTATCAACACTCCTTCAACTTTCAACCCTTTATACTTCTTTCAACTTTATTTTCCTTAACCTCATACTTTTCACCCTCACTAAGTGAATTGACCTATGTAACAACCACCACTATCTCTTTTATACTCCCTCCTTATTCTTCACTGTATCAACACTCTTCAATGTAAATAATTATTTATATTATTTTTTAGTCTTTTAATTTAGAGGTTAATATATATATAGCTTTTATTCCTTACAAGTTTTGTCATCTTCGTGAGTTCTAATACTCTATCATTTTTACCACTTTATTATTTCAACATTACATTTGCACATCGAAAATATAAAATCTTAGCAAAAAAAAAATGAAATCCATAAAAAAAATCTAGTTTTTAAGTATAAAGAAAGGTAACAAGATAAGACTATGACATTGAGAACTCAGTGTTGAACATTGAGAACTCAGTGTTGAAGGAGTTGTTGAGTGGCACTTGATTATGTCAACAGTAAACTGCTATTGAATTGGCCAAAAACTTATTTTATCTGGTTTGGCAATTTAATAAATAAAAATTTTGAATCTATTAATATGCTATGTTATTGAGGATACTTTGGTTCATCTATAGAAACTAGTCTTTGGCATTTGAAGATTGGATGTGTGCGAATCAATTAAATTTTTAGAATGTGGAGATGTGACCAAGATAATGCGACTGATTTTGGAGAGTATATCTTCTAGTGATTTTATTGTTATTGTTATTAATGTAATAACTATTTTCAAAGTGTTACTTTTTATTCACTTAAATTCTATTTTAACAAGTTGAAATTGAATTTATGCTTTGAGGCTTGTATATGTTTTGTATAAGAGCTTACTGAGTGCATTCTAATATGTTCATTGCGGAATCTTGTAAGAGAGTGCAAACTGATTTTGTAAACATCGTCGAGTGTTTAATGCACAAATTTTCAATGGGAGGATTTGGAGGTAAGTGTTCTAGTCTTTAGGTACAAATGTGAGATTTTTATACTTTGTGAATAATAGAGTGTGATTCACTTGTTGTGTTGTGGATTAAAAATAGTAGAATTACTCACTGAGTTAGCTTCGTAGACGTAAGTGAACCGAACTGTGTAAACAAACTTTTGTATCTTTAGCGGCATTTTTTTACATAAACGACACAAAATGTTAGCGGCGTTGTTTAGCGGCGTTTTTTTACAAGCGCCGCAAATGGTTTTAGTGGCTCTTATAAACGCTGCTATAGGTCCAAAAAAATGCCGCTAAAAACCTGTTTTTGTGTGTTTTTAGAGTTTTTGTTTGCATAACTTTCACAATATCAAACCGCAGCCAGCAACCTAGCACTTCCATTAAAATTTCCATTTTAAGCAAATAGACAACTTAAGATAGCAACACTCGGGATGTCAACCCACAATACATAGAGATGCAATGAATCATGAGAGAGAGATGGCAATGGCAGATGAAATGATAATGAGCATGAGAAGAAATGCTGAAGCGAAAGAGCTAATTAGTGATCCAGACGTGCGCTCACAGAAGGAATCCAACTGTTGGCATATTGATAACCAATTCGCATTAGCATTCCCTTTGTGTGCTAAATACCCAATGGATGTGGCAGCTGATGCACCAGCCGTCACCAATCCCAGCATTGCCTGGAAAACAAAATTTTTTTTTGCATGTTTGTTTAAGTTCAACAGTGAAAAAACTATGAACTTGGAAGGCCCAAAATTAAAGATAAACTTCACCGTGTCAAACGTGACCAATACAATTCGACTGTGTTTGGCTGCTCTCCTGATGATATAGTAGAAAGAAAGCGGAAGAGAAAACACAAGATACGCACAGGCAACTGAATTGGCAATCACAAGAAACCTGTTAAAAAAAGCATAGGCATGTAAAGAAAGCTCAATATTTTTACCAAAAAACGTGTTTACGACATAATAACAACTCACGTGAACATGGGAAGATCACTATATTTGGCATTCAAAAGGATGGATTGAGGGAGTAATGGAACAGTTTCTTCAGTAGTACCCATGGCCATAGCACTCCCTAGTGTTCCTCCAGCAGCAAGGAATCTGAGTATGAATTCTAGTATAGCAACCCCATTGATGTTGGAGTTTACTGGGGTTGCCTCGTTGGATGTTTCACCAGATTCACCTGCTATTCCCTTCATGCTATTCAACTTTCCAAGGTTACTATTAATTAATGGGTGAAACTAGGTTAAGCAGAGTGGAAGATATTAACATTTATACTACTTTGTATGCCTAAGCAAATCTGGATTTTTCTGACTGTACAAGTAAAAAGCAAATCAAATTGGAAGTTAGGTTAATTTGCTGAGCTTGAGATACTTGGCATTTGCTTCCGTAACATGTCATGCCATTTCTTAAATCCTATTTATTTCTACCTGCCCCTACTTGCCTCAAACCTCAATATACGACTGGGCACCAAAATCATATACAAAAAGTTATTAAATTACAATATAATATATAACACGAATTTCCTAATTTAGTGCTGTTGTCTGCAATAAGCTCTCTTTAAGTCCTATATAATATGGTATAAAAATCAATGTCTAGAAGGCTTGAATTGTTCTTATTTAGCATGGGTTTATAATATTGAGGAACTTACATTTTTTTTTTCAAATTCTTTACTCTTAATATCTTTGGGTACTATTATAAGTATTCTCTTTACAGTTTGAAAACTTCACCATGGATCATTAAATTGAGGGAATATGTAAATATTATAGAATAAATTTTTAATTTTAAAAAATAAAAATTAAATTAATAAAATATGTAAATATTAAATGCTAAATCTATTATTATATTGAATCACGTTAATATTTCGTTTAGTGATTAGACACTTTTTATCTGTGAAGGGATTAGAATGTAAAATTAACTTAACAGAAATGACTAAATTAACACATAAAAAATAGTCACCAAAACAAAAACATGTTAAAATTTAGGTTATTATCTAATTAATAGTTTACCTAATATTAATAGTAGCTAACATAAATGTAAAAAATGATGTTATAATAATACATGATTGGCAACATAATAATAAATTATTAATTATGTACCACATGGTCGTGTGGTAGCCCGTGTGGGTCACACGGCCATGTGGAATGGATCAATTCGTGTGGCTCTTATAGCTTGTTCCAATTTTTTTATTTTCACTAATTTTTTGCTTCTTTTGCTCCCAAGTGCTCTATTAAACATCAAAACATAAGTTTAAATGATTAGGAGCATAAAATTCACAATCAACGACGAATAATCACCCAAAAAGCGCATTAAGAATGAGGTTAAAACATGCTACTTTTAGCACTTATCAAGTTTCAAGTATTAAGTCTACTGTTGTTTTGCTATTGCTCTCAACTAACAATCAACGCGCCCCTTTTTCTCAAGTCATTTTTAGCCCATTTATTAATGCTTGAAGCTCTACCTCTAAAACCGATCTAACACCTATATTGCGACCATATTCAAACACCCAATCTCCCTTTGGACATCTCAATAAACCACCGTAGTTGCATGGCCTGATTTTACGTCAACTCCACCATTCATATTCAGTTTAAACCAGCCAATCTGTGGATTTTCCCGTTGAGCAGATGCTTGTTGTTGCAAATTGGAGAGTGAGTGCGTCATCACCCTAACCCAAGATAAACTAGCCATGACCACTTCTTTCGTACTAAGATGTTGATTTGTGAAGATAGTCAAATCTCTTCCTTTCTACAATCTCCATAAAGTATTTGCAAAAACAATCTCCCATGGTTTCCCCTTAACCAAAATTTTTGAGAACGAGTATTTTAATTATATTTATAAAAATATTAAATAAATTTAGTATATTATAATTTGATAATACAATTACAAGTCATTAATACTAATAATAGATAACAAATTTTAAAAATTAAATGTACTCATTGTATTATTATTTAAAAGTTTGATTGAGTTAATCTCACCTACCAATTAGGTTTCAATTTGATTGTGAAATTATAAAAAATGTTTGAACTTTATAAAGCAACAAATACTATTTTATGATTATTTTTATTCTTTTAAAATTTTATATAAAATTTTTAAAAAATAAATACAATAAATTTAAACCCAAAATATTACATTATTATTATGTTTCAAATTTTATCATTTCAATCAAAATTACATTTTAATATATATTTTTAAATTTGTTACTCCTCCAAATTTAAAAACATATTAATATTATCTATAAAGCAAAACAGGCCATGGAAACGTCAGAATCCATCGATTTCATGTTAGGATATTATTAAATAATCATGGTTGGTCCAGTGGAGTTGTTTGTATAAGGTAAAATTCTTATTTATTATTTATCTTATAACAAAATATAGTACAATAAGAATTTGTATTGGTCTAATAGTTAGGGTATTCACTATTTCAAATGTGGTTTAAGTTCGAGTTGCATTAGTTATGTTGCTAGAGGGGTTTAAACTTTGGTTAAATCTGAATTAACCAATTGATTAACCGATCAATTAATGGTTTTTTTTTTAAATTTCGGTTATTAGTTAATTTGGTAAAAAATTGGGTAATTAATTAAATTAACTGAACTTAATAATTATGTAGTATTTCAAGATTTAAAATTTCAGTTAATTCAGTTAACTTTCAACACAATGAACATCACTAATGTATTTTTCTTTATATGTTTTATACTTATTTTAACAAAAAGATAAAAACATATAAATTTCAATTAATTCAGTTTTTTTTTAAATTTATTCTATTAACGGTTAAAAAGTTATACAATTTTATTAATTCGATTAATTCTAATTTGATTTAGTTAATAACCGAATTCACAGTTTAAATACCCTTTAGTTGTTTATCCTCCTCTGCAATTCAACCAAAAAAATGTATAGTAGAATAAAAAAAAAAAAAACCTTTATTCTTGTATTTTCCGCTTGTATATATAAGTGGTTGGCTGTTGGATTCTTTGGGGTTTGAAAGAGAAAGGTGCTTTGCCTTTCCATAACATAAAATTCATGGTTATCTGCTCAGCTGAGGCCCTACATCACTTTCTTTTTCCATCTACCATTTCAGTATGCCCGTAGGATCGGGTTATCGTTGAATTTCGGCATTTATGATCCAACAATATCTATAAATATAAATATAAATTAATTCAACTGGGGGCACCCATTTGCTGATGCCCTCAGAATATATAGTAGAATCTTTCATTTGCAACTTTTAATTCTCAGAATATTTATTGTAGCAGCAAAAGATGAGGAATACATAAGTGGAATCAGATTATGATTTAATTTACAAGTTGTGTCATATCACAGTCTCGCATGAAAACCTATATCGTAATAACACTTCTGGTGAAAGTAGAAAAAAAGGAAGAGTCAACTGCAAAGTATTTTGCATGATTTGGTTTCAATATATCAATGGCTGAGATAGCATAGAGTAATGAAATGCTATACATTGTCATTTCTCTTTCATGTGTTTTCGTGGAAGTGGAGCGATCGAGACAAGGCAGCAGGGTTAGCTCGCAGCATTGAGAATGTTGTTAGTCTGTAATTTCTATCATCAGTGGTTTTGGATTGGAAGCCATCGAAGATACCTCCTGAATTGGTGTTCTTGGTTTTAATCCTAAGTGTCGTCAGCATAGAGCTTTTTGCAGTCTCCTCAGTATCATCATCAATCCTCAAAGCTTTTGAATTGGAAGAAGCTCTTCTTTCTGATATATTACTGTCTGCTGAGGGCTTTCCCTTTTCGTCCCCTGAACGTTTTCCCAGAACTGGCCAAGTTGGAGTTGGACTTGAGCTTTCAGTATTTGGAGCGCATTGGTTGATGGAAGCTGACGATAGGTTGGCCACTGGAACAACCGATGGGCGATATGTTGGTGATGAATAGAAGGATGCTGGAAAGCCAGGACGGTAGAGAGTCGACGGAGGCAAACGTGGAAGACTGAATACTGAAGAATCCGAACCAAATGGGAAAACACAACTATCACCACTTGCTTGATTAACAGCACTTGCTTCAGCTCCAAGGATAGCTTCGGAGATCATAACATGATGGTAATGCAAAGAGGAAGAAGAGCTCTTGGTCTTGCGACGACCGGCACCGACTGGCACGTTTCTCATGGCTCCTCCGTCGGTCCAGTATCTTTGACAGTTTTTGCAGAAATGACGCGGCTGGTTCACGTTGTAATTGTTATAGTAGCAAAACTTGGTTTCTTTGCTATTACATCGGGGACATGGAAGTATCTTATCAGGCTTCTTCAATGTCTTTTCTTGTGAGCTATTTGTCTCACTTTTTTCTTCGTTCTTAGAGCTTTCAAGCGATGAAGGTTTTCTTTCAGATAAAGGGACTCTACTGCCACAGTCATCCTCTTCATTTTTTTCCTAAAATCCAGAACTTCAAACAGTTAGGGGCTAATTTAAGCCAACGGAAACTCAAATTCAAGCACAAGTTAATTTCACTTGTGTTGACTTGGTTTTCATGCTTAACAACAAGGAGGTCATTCAAACAGGGACTCTGTAACATAGAACTTCCAGGGAAAACTGAAGTATCAAACAGGGAATCCTACCCAACACTATATATATTTTTATGATTATTTTAACTGCAAAAAAGTCAGTCATGTATGGCGGATCATTGAAACTGAACTGAACCCTCAAGTTAGGAAATAAATTATCTGTAGCTCAAAACAGAGCATGTTTATTCAAAGGGGAGGGGGTGCTAGAAAGAAAGTGTAATAACAGTAGAACTAGAGTACAGCTTGGCAACTTACTTGAAGATTAAGAAACATAAAATAACGTTTTGCTCAGTTGCGTGGAAGCAATCGGCATTAACCTGAAATGATTGTTTGAAACTGCAAGAAATAACATTTCTCGCAGAAAACTCAAAGCAATCAGCCCAAGCAAATAAAAAAAATGAAATTATCTTTTTCAATGTTTACAAAATTCAGTGTCTGAACTAAATTTGATTAGATCAAACCCAAAACAGAATTTCTTTTAAACTATCAAATGAATATATATATATATAAAAACTTTGACTGGAAATTTGAAAAGCTTAATGGAGATGCAAAAGGGTGCTAAAAAGTTGAATCAACTCATTTATAATTATGAACTTGTAAACAATGGGTTGCTCTTGGAATTCGAAAAAGCCTAAACCCAGTAAGAATTGCCGTAAAAGCAAAATACAGAACCGAGTCAACAACACGATTTTGTTAAAAACCTTGGAGGAAAAAAAAAACCAACGCAACCCACCAATGATTTGCAGTTTGTAGTCGAGTACTTGAAAAAATAGCATATATCCCAGTTCAAATGGAAGAATTATGAAAAAAAAATTATTACCTTGTCTTCGATGGGAGCCTGAAGTTGAAGCCCGTGATTAGAATGCACAGCACCTAAAGAATTAGAGGAAGAAAGAAGATATCTGTTAGAAGAATCAAGGACTAAAGTTTCATCCTGGTTGAATGTCAGTAATGGAATCATCTTGCCAAACAGCTTTATAGAAGAAGAATCATTAAGTTCAGACATGGTTGATAACTTGTAATATTATTTTCCGACTAGAGCAAACCTTTCTTTTTGTCAGAAAATCAATTTCATAGAGGTTTCTGTTAGTGAGTTTAATCGAGGCAGAGGGAGACTAAGGTGGCCAATGGTGTTGGCTTAAACAAAGGTGGGGAATGCCAAATAAGCAAGAGAGGCAAAGACAAATGAGAGCCACAAATTTTGTGGACTTTTAAGATCTTTTCATGCTGTTATATTCCTCCACATTGCTGAAAAAGATAGTGCTTTTTGTTTTGGTTTTTTTTTTTTTTTTCTTTGGTGCCTCCCTTTTTTCTGCCATTCCAGATGCCCCCCTTCCCTTAGTCTTCTTCATTTACCTAATACTTGGCCCTTCTCTTCTCAAATTCTCTCTTTCTTTCATCAAATGATAGCCTTCACTGACCAAAGTAACTTAAACATCTTACTTTCTTTTAAGCAAAATTCTAACATTATTCACCTCAACTTTACTTAATCTTCCCTCCTATTGTGACTAGAAAATTTTTATCTTTATGATCTCTTTTTCTTGCAAGTCTTTAAGAATTTTAATAATTTTGACTCTTTTTCCTACATATATATTATTAAATTGCTCCCACTTCCCGCATTAAGTGTTGACAAAATGTTTAACTAGAGATGATAACACAATTAACAGATAAATCAACTATGAAAAATAATTAGGTTTATATCCACTTTAAAATGTAAAATATGATATATAACATCAACTCTACACATCAAAGTTTATTAAATTATTAATAAATTTACGTTTTGACCACTCAATTTTAAAAAATTACAAAATAGTCACTCAGTTATTTGAAAGTTTTTATTTAAGTCTGGTTAGCGAGCTCCAAGTGACGATTCAACAATCGATATGGTAGATCAATACTCATCAATAAATAGAAGAACATATCTTAGATTCATGTCGATCTAACTGTTAATGTCAAAGATCAGAGAAGAAAGTTATTTAAATTTTACTTTGCAAATTCTCATGAAAAATCCAAACTATAAAAGATAAGGGGAATGAGAGCTTTTGATTGCTGCAGGTGGTGCAAACAGAATAGACTATACAATAACATCTTAATAACTCATTAACTTAAATGAAAACTTTCGAATAGTTTAGTGACAATTTTGTAACTTTTTGAAGTTGAGTGATCAAAGCATAAACTTACTAATAGTTTAGTGACATTTGATGTAGTTTACCCTTTATTAACTAGGCTTGTCCTAAAACTTCAAAAAAAGTGTCGAAACATTAAGTATTGAATATAAGTTATAAAATATGTTTGATATATTACTCAAAATTAATTATAGAATATAATTAGATTGTTTGATAAATATAGAATTTAAATTAAAAATTATATTCTATATTTTATCCTTAATTTTTAAACTTTCACCTTATTCCAAACAAATGCCAAATTTTAAATGTAAAGTTTGTATAGGACAATATAATATTAAAATAAAATTGAATTAATTGAAAATATTCTTTATTAAGTGATAAGTAGCTCTTATCTACTTATCATTTTCCACACTCTTTATAAAAAAATTTATTGAGTTATTTTTATTTTGGATTATCAAACATTTATAAAAAAATTAAATTATTGAAAATATTAATTTTCGATTGATTTAATTTTTCAATGGTTTATCAAATGACTGTCTTACTTTGCTTAGAGCTTGTTTAATAAATTATTGAAAAAGATCAATTTAACTTTCTGAAATTTATTTTTTAAAACACATTTGATAACTCACGGTAAAAATTTGTAGACAAATTTTTTTCTAAAAAAATTAAACTTAATAGAGTACCTTAAATTTTTTTTAATTTTATTTTTTTTAAGATTATATTATCCTTTATCAATTTTTATTTTATTTCATTTTATTTTAAGATTATATTATCCTTTTATTAAATAATTTAAGGGTAAACTATATTAATAATCACCCAACTTATAACACCCCTAACCCATATCCGTCGCCAAAACAGTGTTACGGAGTATTACAAGACAACGGAATAGTAAATCATTCAAATCATACATTAATAAAAACATAATCAAATTGCTTGGACCTTAAGAAACTCAAATACTAACCAAAATACAAAATCAAAATGACATTAATCGGGTCAAAAACACATCAAAACCAACCTAATATGTGCCTTACCAATGTACCCTCATTGGTACCACAATTATATACAATTTAATCTCAAAATACACATTAATTCAATTCATCAACTCATTCAAGAAATACCAAAACAAAATATCTAACAAAGTTACCATAACCACAACAAATCAAATATATGTAAGCCACACATACTAGCATAATAACTATACCTCATTCTCATACCCTTTGCAAATTGGTTATTTGCACAAAATATCATTCATAACATTTACATAAGCCAAACATTAACCGAAATAGCACAAGAGCCTATACATGCCATATAATCCAAATTTAACGTTTCAAAAACTATCGAGATAAACTGGATAGTGTGACTTGAGTGCCGATCCGATCGTCCAACCTTCCGAAAATCTACAATGACATTAAACAACATAAGTAAGCTTAATGAAGCTTAGTAAGTTCGATGAGATAAACAAAAATCTTACCGAACTAACTATAATAAATAAAATAATAAAAAATCATCCATGACAACTCCTTGTCATTCACAACTTCAATCGATAAATACATCCGTATTCAAATCAATACAAAAATAAATAACATGTCTTTCAAATTCATTAAATAAATCTCCTTACTGAGATTTTTCCATTCGAAGAACGACTTACGGATAAGAGTATATCGTCAACAGAAGCTCATAAGAGATGGTCCTCTTGAATACACCAACAGAAGCTCAAAATCTGAACAGAAGCTCGTAAGAGCTTAACAGAAGCTCATAAGAGCTGATCCACCCAATCACACCAAACAAAAAGTAAAACACGAGAGTTCGCAACAAATTCTGAACCCCGGTTTACTTGGGTAAAGTGCCGATATCTCCCTCCAATACCATCTCCACTCCAAACCTCTGTCATACACCAAATCACAGATGTACTCAAATACCGCGTTCAATTCAAACCGAATATCCAATTCAATATTATAATTCAAACAATAATTCATTTCCAACAATAGAATATATGCATAATACCAATAATAAATTTATACAAATGTTAAATTTTAACCGTACGAACTTACCTGAACTGAATTGTAGTAATTGTAGAAGTTCAGGGACTATTTCGCTATTTTTCCTTTTCCACGAGTATCTACGGAATCTTGATCTAAAATATAAAATTACTCATTTTTTAACATATATTTCATTTCCAATCCATTTTACAATTAATACCCTTTTGTTTTTTGAATTTATGCAATTACCCCAAACTTTTACAATTTTTGCAATTTAATCCCTTAATTAGTTCATATATCAAATTAACTAATTTTCTCAAATCAATGATCTATCCAAATATTCTAGGCCCTCATACAGCCCCTAATAAACCTAAAATTCACTATCAAATCCTAATATTTTGACATTTTCACAATTTAATCCTAAAATTAATATTTAACAAAAATCACTTTACAAAAATCATCACACAACACAATCAAAGCTCCAAATCCATATTATTCATAAAAAATATCTAATATTTATCAATGGAAACTTCCAAAAAATTTTAACATAATCATAAATGAAGGTACGGGTTAGTTGGACCTAGTTGCAACGGTCTCAAAAATATAAAAATTAAAAGAAACTGGCAAAATTTGCTTACCAAATCATCAAACCAGAGTTGGTCGAATACTAAGCCCTAGCTATGGCTTTCTTCTTTAACAATTTCGGTGGAAAAACAAAGGTTAAAGAAGATGATGCCACGTTTTATTTGTTTTACTTTTCTTTTAATTATTAAATTACTAATTTAACCTTTGTTATAATATTAAAATTCACCCATTTAATGTCCAACTTTGTTCATTATTTTTAATAATGGCCTAATTGCCAACTAAGTCCCTTTTCCTTATTCAATAAACCATTTAATCACTCAAATTAAATAGTGACTAAAATTTACATCTTTTACGATTTAGTCCTTTTTAATTAATTAACTATTGAAACGTTAAAATTTTTCAACAAAACTTTAACACCACCTTAATGACACTCCGTAAATATTTATAAAAATATTAATGACTCAGTTTATAGAAACGAGGTCCTGATACCTCACTTTCTAAAACTACTTGACCTTAGGATCTTACCACTTGAACCTAATAAATCGTTATAAAACATAAATTACAAAATCAAAAACCTTTTTAAAACCATATTTGACTCGTAAATATTAAATAATAATATTTACGAACTTACTCGCCGGATTTGGTGGCCTCAAAACCACTATTTCTGACACCACTGAAAATCAGATTGTTACAACACTCCACCTTAAGAAATTTTGCCCTCAAAATTGTTACTTGAAAATAGATTCGGATATTGTAATCTCATTGATTCTTTGGTTTCCCAGGTAGCTTCTTTTGAACCATGTCGATGCCACAATACTTTTACTAATGAAACTCGTTTATTCCTCAATTCTTTGACTTTCCAAGCTAAAATTCTCACTGGTTCCTTCGAATACATCAAATCTGGCTGAAGCTCAATCTCAATATGAAGAATCACATACGAAGGATCAGATCTGTACCGTCTCAGCATTGAAACATAAAACACATTATGGATTTTCTTGAGTTCAGAGGGCAAGGCTAATCTATAAGCTACAAGGCCGATTCTTTCAACAATTTCATACGATCCGATAAACCTCGGACTCAGCTTTCTTTTCTTGTCGAACCATAACACTTTATTCCACGGAGAGACTTTTAAAAATAGCCCAATCACCAATAGCAAATTCTATATCTTTTCATTTCAGATCCGCGTACGATTTCTAACTATCAGATGCAATTTTCAAATTATCTCGAATAATCTGAACTTTATCTTTAGTTTCTCGGATCAAATCAACTCCCACCATTTTGGATTCACTCAGCTCAGACCAATACAACAGTGTTTTACATTTTCTCCTGTAAAAAGCTTCAAACGGTGTCATTTTTATATTGGATTGATAACTGTTATTATATGCGAATTCAGCCAACGGTAAATATTTTTCCTAGTTACCTTCAAATTCGAGTATGCAACATCTCAACATATCTTTCAGAATCTAAATCACTCGTTTTGATTGCCCGTCAGTCTGAAGATGAAATGTTGTGCTGAAATTAAGCTTAGTGCCTAGAGCCTAATGAAGTTTGCTCCAAAATCTCAGTGTAAATCTCAGATCTCGATTTGAAATAATGGATGTCGGAATAACGTGTAATCTCACAATCTCAAATAAATATAGTTCCGCTAATCTCTCAAGTGTAAAGTCTGTTCTGACTGGAATAAAATGTGTCGATTTAGTCAATTTGTCAACAATCACCCATATTGAATATTTCTTTCTTAGAGTTACAAGTAAACCAGATACGAAATCCATCGTGACTCGCTCCCACTTCCATTCAGGAATCATAACAGGTTGTACTAAACCCAACGACGGTACTTGATGTTCTGCTTTCACCTGCTGACAAATCAAACATTTAGCTACAAATTCACAAATTTCTCGTTTCATACTCAGTCACCAATACATTTGTTTCAAATCACAATACATCTTCGTGCTACCCAGATGAATAGAGTACATACTACTATGAGCTTTAGAAAGAATGTCATTTTTCAAATCTAAATTACTCAGAATGCAAATTCTATTTTGATAATGAAATGTACCACTATCATCAACACTGTACTCTGAACTCAAATTATTCTGAACCATCTGTCATTTCAACACCAACTTCGGATCTTCATCTTGCAATTCTCGAATCCGTTGTAGAAACAGGGGTTTCGTTATCAACTCTTCTAATACAAAACCATCTTCATTAAAAGCTAAATGAGCATTCAACGCTCAAAGTGCAAACAATGACGACTTTCAACTAAGTGCATCCGCAACTACATTAGCCTTTCCCGGATGATAATCAATAACCAGATCGTAATCTTTTAGTAATTCTAACTACCGTCTCTGTCTCAAATTTAATTCTTTCTGGGTCATCAAATACTTTAAACTTTTGTGATCTGTAAACACATGACATTTCTTGCCATATAAATAATGTCTCCAAATCTTCAAACCAAATACAATCACGACCAACTTGAGATCATGTGTAGGATAATTCTTTTCATGCGACTTTAATTGTCGAGAGGTATAGTCTACTACTTTTCCGGACTACATCAGTACACAACCTAACCCATTGAGAGACACATCACTATAAACAACATATGCTACTCCAAATTCAAGCTGAGTCAAAATTGGGGCTTTCGTCAATATTTTCTTCAACTGATCAAAACTCTGTTGGCACTTATCTACCATGAAATGATTTTAATAGTGAAATTTAGATGTTAAAAGTTCCCTCTTCGCGCCGTGATCAAAATAGTAAGTTACATTATGATGAAGAACTCTCTTATGTCATGACGTCGATCTAAAATTTTGTATTTCTTGTAATTAAATCCTATCTCTGTCCCGAGCTAGCTTTAAATTTTACATAAGTTTGTGCAAGACTCAAAATTGATTCCATCCTAAATTAATGTATGTTTTAGCTGAATTTTAATTATTAATTGCTAAGAATTGCTCGTATTTGATTGTAGTTACTTCGGTATAGTTTGTGACATCTCGTAACTTGAACTCAATGACCGGATCAGGTAATGAAGTGTTACATCTAACTTATGAACTAATAATTTATATATTATTAATTAAGCTAACTACTTATATCACAAATGAATATTGTTATCTATATTTTTGTTTATCATGTAAATTTTATTTTAATGAAACACATGGTGAATTTTTTAAATTTCATACATAAAAGATTAATTGTAGTGTATCCTATAATCTTTTAAAATGTTTTAGATGTAAATTGCAAATTAAACTTGCTTGATATTTTTGCTTTAAAAAGATATAGTAATGTCATTAATTACTGATTAAAGTGATATTTGTCAATAAAAATATAATTAATATATTATTTTATTAAATTTAATTATATTTTAGGAATAAAGCTTACTTTGTTACAAAGAACTTAGTGAACAACACACAATTTAGCAAGTAACACCATCTCCAAGGTTCTACTAAAGATAACTGTCACATCAAATCTAACCTCACTTAATAATCTCAACTAGCTAGACCCATCTACCTATAATAATTTCATCTAATACATTTCACACCCAAAACCAAGCTCAGAACAACGCTTAGATCAGACTCTACAAGGAGGTCATCATTAAAGGATGGGCCATTCTCAACCCATCTCCATCTATAAAACTTCCTCCTCCAATAAGGGAGAGAGGCAAACAAATTGTGCAAAAACTCTCTCCCCATAACTACATGACATACTTTCACCATCATAAATAGTAGCTATGCGCACTTTTATGATGTAAACCACCTTTTTTGTAACAATTATTTGCACCTCTAATAGTATGAACTACTATAATGAACTACTTTTATATTTTGTGTTATAACAATTTACGTTGCTTATGGGAAAATAGCTCAACCAGCTTAGAACGCCCTAAAGCACAAACAAATGAGGTAGACTATGGGCAAGAGGATGAACACTATTAGGATCAATGGGAATATGGAAATGATTAGTATGACAAAAACAACTATTTTTTTCTCAATTTATTAAGACATAAAAATTGGCAGATACACACCAAATAAAAAGCGCACAACATAGCAAATAACGCAATAAAACTAAGTTACCAATATTCTTTGCCCTGATAAAATTACCAAATAGAAGCAGACAATATAGCTGATAAAATGATAAAACACAAAATTTATGCCACCAACATCCATCAATGCCTAATTTGGCCAAAGCATCTGCCCAACAATTTGCCTTTTTACACTCAATTTTAACTTGAACAATTGAAGATCAATCCTTTTAAACAAAAATGACTATTATCAGCATGACTATAACCAATAATAAATTTATCAACAACAACTACGAATAGAACATCTCGAGCATCTAGGTCACAATTAGAATGGTCAACCGAATAACCAAAAGAGCTACCATTCGGGACATCAACATGAACAAACTGTTGAGACGCTATTAAGAGCACCCGAACCAACCAAGCCCCTTAAAAGGTAATCATCAATCATGACACCAAGGGGTTGAGAATCCAACTACACAAAATCATACCCCGACGATGCAACAGTACACAGAGATTTAAAAGCAGTTTAGGCTCTTATTGGAGAAAAACAATCAGCAACAAGAGACTATTCAACAGAATGCTCAGATTATTCACGAACTCAGGGTAGAGTAGTCTCCTCCAAAAATAGTGAATGTGAAACCAATGGTATGAAGAAATCGTGTCATTTGCAGCTGAGTGAAAGGAACACCCCACAAAAGAAGGAAAAAAAAAGACCTGAGACGTGGCCCCGGAGGAAGTACTTTCAAAAAATATAAACTTATCTGATATGAGCATATGAACTATTCATAAAAATCAACTTCAAACCTAAGGGTATGTTTGGTTCGACGAAATGGCCATTCCATTCCGTCTCTATTCCACCCGTCACAGTGACACGTTTGTTTGGTTAAAATTTGACCACCAAACCATTATTCCGTACGGGCTCTATTACTTGTAAACACTGCATATCCATTCATAGGGTCGGGCTTTGAATGCCTATTCAATGCCTCTCGTAATAGCCTTTTTTTTTATTTCAGACGAAAATCTCCTCCCACTTCCACTACCATTCAGACAAAAATCTTCTTAAAATTTCCATAAAATGCATAAAAGACTCTCTGTTTTTGGATTTTGGGTGTGGCAGATTTGCGTGTGGTGGAAAATATAGAGAAATCGATGTCGAAGGCAGAGCTTTCCAAAAAAATACGCACGTCATCGACCGTGCAACCCAGCGATTGTGGAACGGTAAGGCTCCAATCAATTATCAGTAATTGTTGTTAGTCTTCTTCCTTTCGCCAACATCTCTGGTTTTTTTTAATAAATAAAATCTCTGAAATATTAGATCTGAATTACTATCCTGTCAGGCTTTTAGTGAGTTTACCTTTTCTACCTCTGCCTTAAAATTTATTTATACTTTCCTAAGTTACAAACAAGAAGTTGAACTTTGATGATCAAGATCTTTCTTTTTCCAGTAGTTTATGTTTTGGCTTTCTTGAATTGAATACCCAAATTCATGATCTTTAGTCGATAATCCGTTGAATTGTCTGTCTGGGTATGCTTTATTTACATAAATCTGTTGAATACCCTTTGGATTCTTCTATTGATTTGGGTTTTTTATTTGGTAAGTTTAATTTTTTTTATTTTGGTTTTTGTTTGTTTATTTTGGGTTTGAAGTTCAATAGCATTTTGTGTTTGTAATGAAAAATAATAGCATTTTGTGTTTGTAATGAAAAATGTGTATAGACTAAGAGGATAAGTTAGTACTCTTTCTAACTTGGATGCTCTTATTTCTTTGTTATAAAAGTTTCTTTGCTTAATCATGGATATTATCGGTTCTCTTGAATGTAAGTCCTATACTGTTTGTTCGTGGATTTATTATTAGTGACTATTGTTGATTGAATTCAATGTCTAATTTGAAATTTTACTTATATTATTGGCACGATACTTCTTTATGCAAATAACTTTATTATATTTTGGGATTTTCTAAGAGTTCCTATGTTTTCTATTTGTTTGTTTTCTCTTTTCAAGTGCATGGTTCTTTGTGTTATTTTTTGATTCAATTTCTAAATTATGACCTACTATATCTGTAACTAGAGTTTTAGCTTCTACATAATAACTTAATAGTCTAAAACTTTCACAGAACTACCAAGATACTCGTACTGTCATGGTAAGTTTTGATGATGTGAAATTTTATGTTGTTATTGAGGAATAAATGTAAGCTTTTGCAAGTGATTGATAATTCAAGTAAATTTTTACATGAATCTTTAGGCAGAGCAATCCATCTATCATTGGTAATTAGGTGAAGCTTGTTTAAACTTGTGTTTGTTGCTTCAAAATTGGTTATTTTTCTGAGCTGCATATTGGTTCGCCATTTAGTATTTGCTGCATTTTGTTAAATTCTGGATTTTCTGCTTAGTGTTCATATGATGTTCTTATCTACATGACCCAAAATTGATTGTTTGCCTGATAGTTTATTCCATGGTTTCATTAAGACTGAAGACACTTTCTTCCTTGTATGTAGATGATGTTGATGTTCCTCAGGTACAACATTATCGGCTTTTTATGAAAGAATATGTTTTTAAGGAGGTATTGTATTCTTGAATGTGTCTTAATGAAATGATGGAAGTTTAGACTTGGAAGAAATTTAGATCAGGAAGAAAATCCAAGAACTTTTAAAAAGAGTTCATTTTATGATATTTGATTTTTACAGGCTATTCCAATTAAAAATCCCCTCTCTCTGTCAAAGATGCACCAGACATACAGAGTTGGTTATTTGAAGGTATGCATGTTAAAAACTTTATTTATGAGTCTCGCTCTTTAATCATGTAACTCCTGCTTTTGATTGTTTCTTTGACTGCACATATAATACAACTTACATAATGTATTAATAATTTTGCCCCTATTGGTTATCAGATGAAATTAACTTTGCATGTTGCATATTACCATGCCATCTGAAGGTAATATCTTTATCTTTTGTTCTTTTTCCAGGTCTTCACCATAGAGTATTCTCTAATATGCAAAATTTCATATTACAAGAAGCTTTATAGAGCATTCTCTATTTTGGGTATTGTTTTTAGTTATAGTATGTATTTAGTACTTAAAGATATACACTGATTCTATATGTAAAAGTAGGTTTCTCAACTTCCCAATGAAAAAAAGACAGTTTATGGAGCATTGGACAAATGGGTAGCTTGGGAGACTAAGTTTCCATTGATTGCAGCTGCAAAACCTTTACAAAATTTCAAGGAGAGGAGCCAATGGTTGTATGTTATTCAAGTATATTCAGTCTATTGGTATTCTTGCTTTGTATTTTCCAACTTCTAAAATACATTCATTGATGCAAGGAAGCTTTATATGTTCAATAATTTTCCATTAATATATATTATATTAAAATAGCCTTGTGTTATCATATTTGATTCTATAGAATACTCTCCGTCAGTATTTTAAAGGAACCTTAATGCTATTCTTTGTGAATAGATACTTTCAATCAGTATTCTTTGTGAAGTTTGGCACATGTAAAAATCAAATTGCATGAGAGTTTGTGATTACATACACTAAATCTATATTATTCATTTTTACTTTTACATGAGATTCTTATATTATACACATCTAGTAGCATAAATAAACTAATGAAAATATGTTAAAAAAATATATATACAACATAACAATTTCATTAGTTCTTTTGTTGTATTTCAACATCTGCTTATGAGTAAAAATATTTGAGATAAGATATTCTTTAAATTACTCTTTTAAATTATTCTTTAAGTAACATATAGATTATGATATATATGTTAAATTATTTGTTTCGTTAATAATATTCTAACACATTAAATATGCATCATATTTTAAAAATAATAAAGTAGGTTATATATTATTTTTATTAATTCATATTTTAATAATTGTTATATTAAGAATATTATTAAATTATATATTATTATTGTCAAATTATATTTAATAATAAATTTATTAAAATAGGATTAAATTATATATTATTGTTTTTATTAAATTATATTTAATAATAATCTTATTAAAATTTAATAACAATAATCATCCTTCTAACAAAATTTCTACTAAGGGTACTCTGGTCATTTCAACTTCTTTTCTTATGCTATTACAACTCTATTCCATTCAACCAAACACAAAAATACTATTAGAGTTCTATTCCATTCCATTCAACCAAACAATTGAATTGCTATTACAGCTCTATTCCATTACACTGAACCAAACGTAGTGTAATTTTGTGTAACTTTAGCAAAATGAGATCAACGTTGGGGGTATTTTTTTTTTTGAATAAAAGATCTGACTGGATTTATTAATAGAAAGAAATAATACATAGAACAGAATTGGACTAAAGTCCATTAACAAGATACTAATTAAAAGAATAACTAAAAAACAAAAGCCTACTAAATAAAATTGGGCCTAAAACTTACGGAACTGGCCCAACTCGTCTGATTTCAACTAAATCAAAACAGAAAATCAAATCTTATCCTATACCAGTCAAATCGACAACTGGATACCAATAGACTCTGTCTTTTCACATCACCGACCCAACCATTAATGATAGCAGGTTTTCAAAAATGATTTTTAATTTTTTCTACTACCTCTTCTCAAAAGCTTTCATCTTCCCTTTCATTCAATTTGGATGCCTTGGCCGAAAATTCTCCAGTGCTTAACGACCACATTCTGGAATTCCTCCCACTAGGTAATAACTTTATCTCCTCTTTAGGGCTTCATTCGCAATAACATGGGCGTATATATTCTCTGTTTTAAGGGCAAAATGAAACTCAATCTCCTGAAATCTGTCTTTTTTGCTTTGTATGTCTCTGATAATTGCTCCAATGGTCGATTTATCTATATCAATACTTTGACATTTCTTTATAACAGTTTTCGAATCTCCCACTACTTCTATTTTGTTAAAACCCATAAAAATTCCTAATTTCACTACCTGTAACCCTGCATGTGCCTCTACAATGAACAGAGTTGCTATCTCGGAGTGAATAACCGTCTTCGATGCTAGGATCTCCCCCACCTCATTTTGTACAAGTAGGCCTGTAGTCGATCTGGAAGATTGATGGTCAAAGGCTGCGTCAAAATGAACTATGACCCTTCATGTTGAATATTTCCATCAGACTGAAGGGTGAGTTTTTTCTCTTTTGTTGCATCTAACTCTATGATATAACTTCGAACTTGCTTCGTTATTTCTCTTCCTGTTACATTTTTTCTTTCATATAACAAACGATTTCTGTTAGACCAGATTAACCAGAGTCCACAGCAAAATAACCGAATCTGTTCATTAGTCCCCTTACAGAATACCCAGGTAAGCCATTTATATTTTGAGTATTATTATTTAGTACCCATGATAGATTTAAATGATTCCAAACCTCAACCGTTGTAGGGCACTGTTGAAAAATATGGCTACTATCTTCCTCATTTTGACGACACCGAGGGCACTCATCTTCCACCACGACTCTCTTATGTCTGAGGTTAACAAGGGACAGAATAAAGTTCCAAGAGATTCTCTATACTGTAATTATAATTTTTGAGGGGATGTATAATTTCCATAGTTTCCTATAGAAATTTTTAGTTTCGGTATCTATACTATAACTATTAGGATTCAAATTAGTCTCCTGTAATAGTTTATAAGTGCTCCTGGCTGAGAAATCCCCGGACAGTTCCCCTTTCCATACTTGAAAATCTTCATGTGCGGTCTCCGCCAGTGGAATCTGCAAGATTTTTTTTGCTACATCCAATCGAAAGGTATTCATAACTACCTCTATTTTCCAACTCCTATTAGTGGCCTCTATTAAATCCGAAACTAACTTAATATTTTCATTGTTGTCTTGATTCTGTAATCTATCTGCTTCATTTCTTGAAATCCACAAATCATTCCAAACGGAAATTTGATCACCTCTCCCAACCCTTCAGCATAAACCTTTCTCCAGAATTCCTCTTGCTGCCTAAACACTCTTTCAGGTAAGCGAAGGTAAATTTCCTAACCGAGTGTCAAAACCATTTTTTGAAAGCTGTGGGTCGACTTTGGTTTTGAAAATAAAAACGAACATGGGAGTCGCCACCAATCCTTTTTATTTAGGTGTGATTGGATCACTTTGTAAAATGGTTGTTTTAATCAAATGCTTGATTTGTTAAAACAATGACTTTTGGTCCATGAAATTCAAAAAGACGAGTTCGGAAGTCGGCGACGCCCAAAATTGATACCTAGTTGATTAATTAGTGCCTTAGTGTCGGAAATTGAAAACCCGAAAAGAATTGAAAATACAATCCTCTCCTTTTTAATGTTGATTTTTACGAACAATTTAATTGAATAAATTGAAACGGATGCTAAAGACCTTCTTGTCCCGAAGTAATAAAATGCAATATCCAGTACATTAGGACACAACATTTTAAACCCTCGAGAATAAGCTTGTCTTTCAATTTTCAAAACTCGTGCGTTTTAATTTTAAAAGGATATTCGATCATTTAGATCAAACGAGAAAAATCGAAACCCAGTATGTTAGGGTACAATCTCTCGAATTTCCAAAATACGAAATATTGCCTTATTTTAAAAAAAACGAAATTTTATGTGTTGAGTAAAGATTAATGCAATACGATTTGTAGTAAAATATGAAAGCGAATCGCGGAGCTAATACGCGTGACAACATAATAACAGAGGCGATAGTACAAATAATAGTAATGGGCAAAGATATGAAAATAAAATAAATAAACGAGGCTAAATAAAAATCATAAGCCAATAAATAAACAAAAATGATTAAAAAGTTTAGATAAAAAAAGGAATAGGTAAATAAATAAGGAAATAAGAGTATTAAATAAAACAGAATAAAAAATGATAATAATGATAATAATACAAGTAATAAATAATTTAAAGTTTGGAAGATATAAAAGGATATAAAAAATAAAGAATAATAATAATAATAATGAGAGTGATGATAAAAAATAAAATGAGTGTATTTAAAATGCAATAGGTAAATAAATAAAAAGGGAATAATATAATAGTAACAATAATAATAATGATATTAATAAAAATAACAATAATAGTAATAATAATAATAACAGTGATAAAAATAAAAATAATAGTAATAGTAATAATAATGAAAATAATAATAGTAATAAAAATAAAAATAGTGGTAATAATAATAATAATAATAATAGTAATGAAAATAATAATAATAATGATGATGACGATGAATATAAATAATAGTAAAAGAAAATAATAATAAAATTAACTAATTTAATAATAAAGTAGCTAAATAATTAAAAAAAGGACTAAACTGAATTTAAAATAAAAATTCAGGGCAAATTCAAAATAAATAAAAAAGGAAAAGGATTACATTGAATGCGCGAATAACAAGGAAGAACCAAAATGGACAATATCCTACCTTCCAAAACGTGCAGCTTCAAGGTGGGCCAGGTTAAAAGAAAAATGAAATTTTCTGGCAAAATTAAAAAAAAAAATAGGACAGGATCTAATTGTAACCAACCTCAAAAGTGAAAGGACTAAGGTGCCCTATTTGTCCAAAAACACGCGGATCCTAAGTGGTTCAGGTCGGGTCTGTAACAACCCTAACCTCATGTCCGTCGCCGAACGGGTTACAAGGCATTATCAAACAAAATTCATCATTTAATAATTATCATCATTTTAAGATCACAGTTAAACATAAAGTTTATAATATTTCTATAATATAGAATTTATAGACAATATTAAATCCTATCAAATACAAAACATTCATTAAAGTCAAGGATTTCTTACATACATATATAAAATAAATAACGTATATTTATAAATCACCTGATCATTATCTAATTTCATTTGGCATCTAATCATTATCAAATGCCCAATTTATACTATAGTCAACGACATACATCTTTAATAATTTCATATCAACAATCCACTCTTATGCATGATATATCCATAATCTAACCATACCAACAGATCATGAATTCATTCGCATAAACCAAGAATACTAAATTAATTCCATCACATATATATTTATATTTTATAGCATTACTTAATTATGTACTTAAGTTTAAACATCATATTTAGCCATTTTCGCATGGCTTCCATAAGTACAACTCAAATCCAACCAACAAAATACTAGACTATACATGCCATAAATTCAAATTAAACATTCATTAATACCAAAATAAAATAAAAATAGTGTGGTGAACTTCACGGACGATCTCCGAGCACGTAACGATCTCTAAAATCTATAAAATAAAAACAAGTAAACACACACCCAAAGTAAGCTATCTTAGCTTAATAAGTTGTAAGCAATTTAAACAATTTAAAAAACACTGATAGTCCAATTAAATAACTGAGTCATACTTTCATAATCACATATTCATCCAAACTTATCAGTCCATATATCTATCAATCATTCACATATAATTTCCAACATTTTCGAATATACATATACTCTTTCACATAACTACTCATCACTTCCAATCTCACATTTTCATAATTAGCAGAATATTCATATGCAGTTAAAATAAATAATCAAACATTATAACATGCATATAATATATCAATTCATTCCTTTTAACTCCTCCATCTTTCATTTTACTATGCTTTCATACATTTCACATTTGCTATAACCAATCCCGTAATTCCAAATCCAATAATATCAACCACATAGGTTTGATACATACCTGCATATTACGAATTTAAATATTCCACTTACTACTTTTGCATTTGATAAATAACTCGTTCGACCACTTTCGATCACTTGTTGTATTCGACCACTTAGTGCTATTATTTAACTCGCAATGCAATGAGATCGCACACTTAGTGCTCCGTAATTCACATATATATCCATTCCTGCCTATTCAAAACATTCACTTTCAGCATAATTAACATTTTGCATTTTCCAAATCAGCATGTATATATGTATATATATATAAATTGCATTTATATAAGTCTACAACAATTATTTGCTTAGTAACTTACCTCTAATATCGACGGACTATATTTTTCGACTATTCGACTATTTTCGCCTTTCCCCAAGAAAATTTTATTAAATTAACTCCCAAACTCATAATTAAGCAAATTACCAATTTGCCCTTCACATTATACATTTTTACATTTTAATCCAATATAACAAAAACATGAAACATCAAAAATTTCAACCTAACTTACTTAGGCCGAATATTCCTTAAGTTTAAATAAATCCTTCCTTTTAATCTATTTCGAAATTTAGCTCCTCAATTTATCAACTAAGCAAATAAGCCCTATTTAGTTAATTTCATGCAAACTTCTAGTATAAAACTCAATAATATAACACATCTCTTCTATTATGCAACTTCAAACTAATTTTTTTTTCTCAAACCTTTATCCATGGCCGAATACCATTTCCTTACCAATTCCAAAAATTAAACTATGGGTTAACTAAGCAACTTATCAATCATCCGAAATGTGCAAAAATTTCTAAAAATTAAACTCAAACATACCTTTAAATTAAACTAGACAAGGGCCGAATGCAAGGAATCTATTTCTTTCTTTTGCTTGGCTATCTACGGTTTTTCCAAAGATGAAAACTCCACCCACTTCCTATTTTACTAAGTTAATGTGATAATATAATTATTAAGTTACCAAAATATCCATTATAAAATTATGCTATTTCCACTATCTAATGACCGATTGTGTCCATGCATGAGTCTTGGTTTAATAGCATTTTAACTCCCCCAAAATAAAAGACCATTAACAATTCAGCATTCACACATAATTCATCAAATTTTACCTATTGTGCAATTACACCCTTTTTTATAATTCGGCATCTAAACAGAAAAATTAAGATACAGAACTTTCATGGATATCAATTCACACATAGCTAATACCGAAATTTAATTTAAAACATTTTTCTAATTCGGATTCGTGGTCCCGAAACCACCGTTCCGATTAGGGTCAAAATCGGGCTGTTACAGGGTCGGTTCGGTCCAACTCAAAACGACGTCATTTTGGCGCCTGAAGCTTAGCTCCAAAACGGCGCCGTTTTGCATCATTATATAAACCAATTTTTTTTTAAAATTTTCATTTTCTCTTTCTCCCCAAAAAACTAAAAAAAATCTCTCAAACTCTCTCCCCCCATTTTTTATCTCCGAAATCCGATAAGAGTTCTGGTTGCCAGACCACCGTGGCGACCGCCGGTCACCGGCGACGATGCCACCGCCCACGGTGGCCAGAAAAAACTAAAAAGCCCTTTTTTAGCTTTTTTGGCCTCCCAAGTCCAGATCCAAGGTGAAAATGCCTGAAAACTCAACCGAAAGTTTAAAAAAGGGAGAAACCTTTCGGTTCCATCTACAACAAAGGTAAGACTTTTATTTTAAAATTATATATATATGTTATATTGAAAATAAATAAAAATGAAAATATACCTTAAGAAACTACGACAAAAGTTTTACTTTTGATCTGAAATTGTTGCTTGAATCTGATTGTTCTCTTTTTTTTTTCAAAAGAAAAATCCCCATTTTATTCAAAGTGATTGTTGGCTTTTATAGTCGAAATATATTTTGTTTTTTGTTTTTTGTTTTTCTCTTTTTGCTACTATTTTTGTTGTCCTTGTTGCGTTTTTTTTTCTTTGCAGCTAACAGTGATGGAGCAGGTGGCGGCAGAGGCTAGGAGCGGCGGCAGAGGCTAGGAGCGGCGCACATGGGAGTTGTAAACCCTAGGGTTTTTGAACTAGATTAGGTTGTGGGCCTACTGATTTGGGCTTAAGGTTTTTATTTTGGGTTTGTAATAATTTGGACTTGGACTATTTTATTTTATTTTTTTTGGTTTGTTGTTTTTTTGGTTTAGTCTAGGCCGAGCAAATTTGGCCCATTACACCGAGCATTATAGAAATTTGAATTAGAATAATATTTTGCCTTCAAAACATGGGCTAATAATGAATTTGAATAGTTTATAAGACGTCACCCCTGCTTTGCTAATAACGTTATATTAAAATTTGCAATTTTTCGAAAACCAAGACCACCGTCTTCTTTTAATAAGCATAATTCCTTCCAAGCACACCAATGAATGCCCTTCCTATCGCGACTTCTTTGCCACCAAAACTTGGCTATTATACCCTCAAAATTAGCACATAGAGACTTAGGAAGTAGAAAGCAAGCCATCGTATAAGTTAGGATGGATTGGAGTATAGCCTTTATGAAAACTTTTTTACCTCCTTGAGAGAGATGCCTTATGCTCTAGTTATAAATTCGTTGTTTAAATCTGTCGTTCAAAGCTTGAAATGACAATATCTTCTTTCTTCCCACCATATTGGGGAGCCCTAGATATCATTCTGGATCAGTTGATCTTCTTACTCTGAGTATACTTGAAACTGTTGCCCTTTCCCCATATTGTGTGTTTGTGCTGAAAAATACTGTCGATTTGTCATAATTAACACATTGGCCTAAACACATCTCATATTCTTTCAAAATCTGTTTTAATGAATGTGCTCCCCTTTCAGTAGCTTCTGCAAATAAAATGCAATCGTCTGCAAAGCGTAAATGTGAGATAGTTGGGCCACTTCGACTTGCTTTTACTCCTTTAAGTATATTTCCTTCTATTGCAAGCTTCATAAGACTAGAGAGACCTTACCCATAAAATAAGAACAAAAATAAACTTAAAGGATCTCCTTGTCTAAAACCTCTAGTTGGATGAAAAGTTTCCCCTATGTTTCCATTGAAAACCACTAAATATGATACTGTAGACACACATTTCATTATCAAGTCAACCCATCCTGGATCAAATCCCATTTTATTCATTATTCCTTTCACAAAATTCCATTTGACTCTATGGTATGCCTTACTCGTATCTAGTTTCACCGCCATAAGCCCTTTTTTCCCCATCTTCTTATGTTTTAAAATGTGTAAGATTTCATAAGCCAGTAACACATTATCAAAAATCAGCCTTCTTGGTACGAAAGCATTTTGTGCTACATCTATACATTTATTAATCACTACTCGAAGCCGATTAGCTATGACCTTAGCTGTAATACCCCTTAACCCTAAATTGTAACCGGAACAGGATTACGAGGCATTACTAGACAAATCGGACAATTTACGGATAATTCTTAATAAATAAATAAATAAATAACAAGCATATTATAGTATAATTATAAAGTCATTCTTTCTTTTCTTTTCTTTTTTAAATAAAATTCAATATAATCCCCTTTAGAAATATCTAAACTTCCCTGCAAATTCAAATCAAGATCAATCCAAAACCAATCCAAACAAATCAATTCATGAATTTATACATCTCTAATTATAATAAAATTTATAGTATAAAGTTCTAACATTTTTATGTTTATAACAATCTAACATAAAATGTCTAGTTGATTCATTTAGTTTATCATTTAACAAAATTATTCAAAACTATGATATAAACTATGTTTAAGACATCTGTAATTGTATGGAACAACCATTACCATCATTTATCATTAATATTTATGTATCAAAATAACAACAAATTACAACCTAAGTACATGCCATTTTCAAAAGAGAAAAGTACATCACCACGTATTTGAGTTCGGGATTGGCTTGGATGCTGAGTCGTTAATCGCTTTAGTACCTAACCTGTGCACGGAAACAAACCGTACGTTGAGTATACACTCAGTGGTATTTCTATAAACCAAAACTTAAATAATTATAAAATACATGCATATATATACATATATATATAACACTACTCAAATTCAATAACTATTTAAGTATTCAACTTTCAATCCAGTGCTCTATTTTAGTTCAAACTCAGTATGAATCATTATTTTTCAACAACAATTATTTGACTATTGTTATTCAATAACAATCAGTTATTCATTATCAAACTATCAATAACAATCAATTATTTAATCCAGTAATACAATCATTCAATTATTCAGTGTAATAGTTTACCCCTATTAACATAACTCAGACTTAGACGAATACACGGATCCAACCAACACACCAGTACGGCACTCAGTGCCTCATCGGCTTTGCCGAAGTAAACAGTAGTAGTACGGTACTTAGTACCTCATCGGATTAAACTGAAGTAACAATAACAGTACGACACACAAGGTGCCTCATCGACTCGAAGTCTAAGTAACAGTACGTCACTTATAGTGCCTCATCGACTCAAGGTCGAAGTATCCCTGAACACTTCCAATCCTATGGCATGCCAATTATATCCGACTCAGCCCGATACAGTTAATAGGGTATTTAATTCATTTCTCAATTCACAATAATTATTTATTTTAATATTCATTTCACAATAATTACAAATTCACATATATTCAATTCAATGTCAAAACACTAATACTTACCTTAATATCTTTCCATACACATCAAATAATAAAAACAACAATTTAAATGCTAAGTTCGGTTTATAGAAATACAAACCGTAATTCTCGGATTACTTCTCGTCAACCTTCTCTTTTCCTTTCTTTGCGGATGTCTCGAGTTCTTTATTAGCTACGAAAATAAAAATAATTTATATTATTAATACAACACTAATTTATATTGAATAATTAAATTTCTATTAAATTTCTATCTTAATTTCAATTTAGTCCTACCTAAATTCATTTATTTTTCCATCTCAATTCATATCTCATTTCTACTCAAATTTCAACTAAACTTAAATTTAACTATCTAATTTTCGTCATAAATCCATAATTTCGAAATTCTTGCAATTTAGTCTCTATCATACAAAATTTATAACTTATTCTACAATTTAATCTATCTCCCACTTCTAGTTAGAAATTCTATTAATTCAATCCTTAATTCACACTTTACTCAATAAAATTTAATGTTTAAAAATCTAATATCTTTGAAAATTTCATCACATACTTAATAATATTTTGTTCTAGGTTCATAAAAACTCAAAAATTACAAGAAAAGGACTTAATTTAACTTACCAATTTAAAATTGAACCTTGAAAACCCTAAATTTCTTCCTTTTTTTTCTCTTTTTCTTTTCTTTTTGTTTCGTCCCCTGTTCTATTTCTATTTTCTTTCTTTTGTTTTTTTTTTCTTTCGTTACTTTATATACATATATAATAATAATAATAATAATAATAATAATAATAATAATAAAACATAAATATCTTTGTTATATAATAATATAATAATATATATTAACTTAAAAATCTCAGATTTTTTTTAAACATAAACCGCCTCAATTTCATGATTTTGGTTTAATTACATTTTTAGTCCTTTTTTACTTTCTTTTAATTTACAATTAAACTTTTTCCTTTTATTCACTTTAGTCCTTTTTACTAATTACTCTAAATTAAGTTAAATTCACTTAATTAAAACCTAATTAAGCACATCCCTAAACTTATAAATATTTCTATTAATTATTTACGAACCCATTTCGCTAAGATGGAGGCCTGATAATATTCTTTTTCGATGCCCGTGAATTTTTGGTCATTACATTAGTTATCAATTTATAAAGCATATTGCATAAGCTAATTGGTCTAAATTAAGTAATACTGGAAAGATTAAGAATTTTCAGGATTAGCACAATATTTTTTTTGTTGATCGAGCGTATTTCCATACCTTCATTCAGTCTTTGAAGGCAAAAAGCCGAAACATCCTCTCCAATGATCGACCAACATTTCTGATAAAATAAAGCTGAAAACCATCCTCTCCTAGTGCTTTTGTGGGGCCCAATTCTGATAAAGCTTCTCGTATCTCCTCCTTAGTGTAGCTTGCTTTTAATCTATAATTATCATCCTCAGAAATACAACAATCAACTCCTAACAATATTTGATCATAATTTCTTTGTCTTTCTGCTGAAAATATCTTCTGAAAATATAATCTGGCTATTTCTTCCATCTCCTCGACCTCCTCTATCTCCCTGCCATCTTCGAATTACATTTTATGGATAAAATTTCTCTTCCTTCTTTGTGTTGCTTGCTTATGGAAAAACGCGGTATTTCTGTCGAACTTCAACCAATTTATTCGAGCCCTCTGTTCCCAGTAACATTCATCCTTCTCTATCTCAAAATTCAATTGGATCTTTGTATCTAAAAGCTCTGCCAAATTTTCTTCACTTCTATCAAATTCTAGTAAAGTTGTCAGTTTTGAAGTTAGTACCTCTTTTTTCATTTTTCTGTTCCGTCGAATTTGGCTTGCCCATCTCTCTAAGCCCCTCTTCATATTTTCCAGCTTGCTCAAAAGATCTCTTGTGAAATTTTCCCAAATACACCTAACCTCCTCAATAAACGTTTCTTCCAAAAACCCACCAAGCTTTAAACTTAAAATTTTTATTAATATGCCCTCTAGCTTTGCACTCTGTATTAATGAGTAATAGACAATGATTTGAGAAGGAGTGAGGTAGGTGTTGAATTAAGAAATCTGGGAATAAAGATATCCATTCTTCTATAGCTACTCCCCTAACTAATCTTTCTTGTATATTCGTTTTTGGCATATTTCCCCTCTCCTAAGTGAACTAATTCCCTGAATAGCCCACATCAACCAAATTACAATCTTCTAACACCTTTCGAAAAGCTTCTATCCTTCTCTCCTCTTGAGTTAAGCCTCATTTCTTTTCAAAACCATATAAGATTTCATTAAAGTCCCCACAAACTAGCTATGGATACTCTCCATTATTATGTAAGCGCCGCAATAGATTCCATGATTCATCCCTATCATGTGTGTAAGGAAAACCATAGAAACCTATAAATCTCCACTTTTTCCTATCTCCTGAATCCTCAATAATCACATCGATATGACGGTTTGAGAAGCTTTAGAGCATTATATTAACATCCCCTCGCCATTCTAAATATAATCCTCCTCTAGAACCAATCAAATCCACATCAATACCATAATGAAAACTACAACTCCGTCTTACTTTTTCCACCTGACTCCCATTGATTTTTGTCTCCATAAAGAAGACCTCTTGGGGATATTGTAACTTCAGCTAATGCTGAAGTCTTCAAACTGTCCATGGATTCCCCAAAACCACAGACGTTCCAGCTCAAGATTTTCATTGCGCCCGGTCGGCTTGCCTTTTGGCAGCTGCCAATGATAAATGAGTAATTTTCGACAACCTCTTATTTCTAATCACCACATTATTGCTTTCTTCAATCTCCCCTCTAGCTCTCTTTTTCCCCTCCTTACCTATTACCACATCATCTTCCAAATCATGATCCATTGCAGTTTGGATTTGTCCAGTTAATAAAATTTCTTTCCCTTGTCGCAAAAAATACATTTTTCCTTCCAAGTTGAATCCTAAAATAGATCAATATCCTTAGCGCATCCGATTCTTTTATATATTCCCTACCCACTATTTTCTTGAGAATTACCACCTATGTTGATACCACCCAATACTCCTCTTTCCTCCCGTAACCAGATGCTATTCATTGCTTAGGCTCTCCTTGATTGTGCTGGCAAAGATAAATCTCAATCCATCTCAGCGATTTCTACCCCTAGCGTCATCTTAGCTTTACAAAAGGAATCACTATGACCTAAACAACCACAATAGAAGCAAAAAAAGAGACAGTCTTTCATACTTGAATTTGACATAAGAGCATTTGCCACAAAACATGGCTTTTTTCTTCCTTGTAAGAGGGCATTGGTTATCAATTTAAACTCGTATTCGCATAAAATTTCTATTTTCTTTCCCCAAACTTGAGCCATCATATTCCAGAAAGTTTCCCATAAAATTTCCCAGTTGCATAGCCAGATTTTCGGAATAATAGCCTATGGGAACATCATGAACTTGTACCCAGAATGGCGTTGAAATTAAAGGAATTCTTAATGGATCTTCCCCCGATTGTAACTTATACAATATCAATAGATGATTATTAAACGTCCATAGTGACCCCTTTAAAACCCTTTCCATATCCATAATATGAAAAAATTGAAACAAATGTCTTTTTTCCCCCAGATCTCTAATTTGAACACCCCTAATTGGATGCCATAAATTAGCCATAGTGGTTTTCATTGCTGGGAAGTGAATAACACTAGCTGTTAAAAAACACCCCACCAATCTGAGAGCTCATTCTTCCCTTTTAGTATTCGGATCCACTTGAACTTGCAAAACTGCTTCTTTTTCTTCATCAAGAGTTAATCCTGCAAAATCTGTTTCCATGGGTACAGGAAGATAACCAATAGCGTGGAGAAGCTGTTCCTATGACTTTAAGAAGATTGTAAAGATGGCTGCCGCCAACAAAGAAGACACAATAAAACCCTAAAAAAAACTTGCCAGAGAGAGCAGACAGTAACGTACTAGGGTAGCAGACTGGCGGCATATCAACGTTGGGGGTATTTGGTTTGAAAATTTCTATGAAAAAGTATCTTGACAAACTGGTTTTTTTTTTTTATCAACAGAGTTTTAAAGTGTTCAACATTATTGTAAAAAAGTAGAGAAAAATTAAAATATTTATTTTAAACATAAGGTTGGAAATCGAAAGTTAATTAAATTTAAATCATATTCAAATTCATTAATATTGTGAAATATGAAATATAATTTTTGAATTTTTTTAAGTAAGGAATATAAAATATTTATAAGATTTAATTTGAATATCTAAGTCATATTTTAGATATTAAAATTACATACAAATTAATAAAAAATTATAATTGATAAAATAATTAACTCAAATGTGAAGCATTATTATTATTTGTTCCTTAAGACTAAAATTAGGTGTCAAGAAAATTTTATAATTTTCCACCGAAACATGCATTTCTAAAACCCAAAAACTAGATTTTATTTATTTGGCTTGAAGAAGTAGTTGGAAAATAAAAGTTTATATGTCCAAAGGTAAACAAATTAAACTTAAATGGTACCACCAGGTAAACAAATACACACAATCGTAATGAGTTATAACTAACACCACCTCTTGTTTAATAAAAAATAAAAAAAATCATTTTCTTTAATTTCTCTTCTCATTTTCAAAACTGCAAAGAAATTTTAGAAAATACCTCCTTATAACTAACATGATTTTTAGATCAATATTTAATTTAGAATTTAATTAAATACATTATATTGATAATATTTTTATTTTTTATTTTAAAAATATTTCAAATATTAATGTAAAATTATACTTTTATTACTAGCAAACATACACATATATTTTTAATATTATATAATTTCCATATTTTAGTATTAAATAGTATTTTTAATACTTTATTTAAAATATTTTATATTACTATTTTAATAAAAATATATTATTACTTGATAAAATGGACATGTTTATGGTCGTGCTATCCGCCCAGGCCCGAAGGCTTGCTCGAAATTTGAGAGGGTTTGGGTAAAAATATTAAGCTGAAAAAATGTGTTCGAACAAAAAAATTAGGTCCATTTAAAATATGAGTTGGGTTCGAGCTTGAACATTCAAGGCCTAAGCCCAGCTTGACCCATTTTTAAAGTTTATAATTCTTTATATTATGTTATTTTGTATATTATGTAATTTAAAACACATTAAAAAATAAACCTATACTATATATCTATAATACTACTCTAATGTAAATATTAAAATGATGTTAAGATGACTATATAAAAGTTTTCAATAAATAAAAAATGTATAACATTATTAAATATTAAAATAGTATAATATAAATATTTTTTAAAAATAATATGGGTGAGCTTAAAATGGGTTTGGGTTAGTCTTTTGCAAATTTAGATAAAATTTTAAGCTTGTATTTTGGGTCGAGCCGAGCTTGAGCAAGCATAAAGAATGTTAATATCACACTTAGGCCTGACTCGACCCGGCCCATGAACATCTCTAGTTTAAACTACCCATAACTCACCAAACCTCTGAAGTAAAAAATATCACGCATTTAAGTACATTCATACCAACATCCTTAGAATTGTTACAACAACAATAATGTCAACTGAGTTAAGATAAATAAAATATCATTATTAATTTTTTAATAGATATATTTTATAAATAATTATTATATTAGAATATTTTATTGGTAAATAAATACTTTAAATATTTTAATAGCAACATTTAGTACTAAAACATTATGTTAATATTAAATACATAAAATAATATTATTTTTATTCATTCTTTAGGTTGAACGGAGTTTAATTTAACTGATTGATGCAATATTCTATTAAATGACACCCCATTAATTTAGATTCTATTTTTATATCATTTATGTGTATTTTATTAATCATGTTGGAAGTTTGTAATTTTTTTTATTTTTATAAATTTCTTAAACATAATAAGACAAAATTTTTTTATGGATTGGATGACTTTTCATTATGAGTATTTCTTTTTTTATTTCGATACTTTGCATGAGTTATATATATATATATATATATATATATATATATTAATGTATGCATACCTAAATTAGTTTCATCTTAACATAATCTTACTCTCTTTACTTCGTATAAAGTTGTGGTTGTCTAAAAAAAAAATTTTAAAAGAAAGCTTAAAATAGAAATGTTGGGTTAAGAACTTAGGAATCTGAAATCAGAATCATAGAGAAAGGACATTATTAGTGGAATGAAGAAAGTGGTGGGGGAAGATGAGTCGTTAGTCACTTTGCATTCACTTTTGCTCCAACCCCATTCCATCTTTTCTTCTATTTTATCTCCAACACTTACTTGCATTTATGTAACAGTGAAAGGTGCATTTAAAAAGCTCATCTTGTCTTAACCTAATAAATTTGACAATGGGTAATTTGCTCCCTTCCACTCACCCCCATCATTAACCACAGCCAATTTTTATCTACTTATATGCTCATTCCATTTAGTGGAAGATGCTTTAGAAGTTTCTTATCCTCCATCATGTTTTCACATGTAACAACTTTGTATCATACACACATTTATACTCAGTTGATAAAAGTATAAAAAAAAAAAAATTAAACTATTAAAATAAAATAAAAGAAATTAAGAATATTATGTCATTTGAAATTATTCTTTTATAAAAAAAAATTATCCATTCCTCAAAAAAAAATATCATTATTTCTCAAGATATACTGGAATATGAATCTTTAAACTTAAACTTATTAATTTCATAAAACAAAAAAAAAAAATTGAACTTATTACTCCTCTTAAAATTGTTTGATAAGCATTAAAAAATAAATTTATTAAAAATTAATATAATTTAATTTTTTAAACATGTTTGATAATAAATATAAAAAGCAAATAAAAATTTTCAATAAAAAAAAAACCATTAAAATAGATAAGTAGATAATTGATCACTTAATGAAGTATTGCTAAAAAAAACCAATTCACAATAATTTAAAATTAATTTTTTTATTAGTTTCGGTATTGCTAAAAAGTATTTTGAGAGTACGACTAATCTTTTGTTCATAAACTATATTCATATCAACCACTGACTGAGGCCGAGATTGGTACGAAAACCCAAAACTTTAGAATCCTGTCTTGCCCATGCTGTTTCTTTTTCTAGCATTTGGAAACCCTAAACATTGATTACACTAAAACTATTAACCTTTAGTTATTGTAAGAGTGGAGAGCTTTCTTACATGACAATAGAATGTGAAAAGAAGTTCAGGTCCAACCTTTGTTGAGAAAATTCCCAGTGACAGTGATCCAACCAGGTGGGTCACTTTATGGCAATCTCTTGCTGTTGGATAAAAGGTTTTATGGTTTCTCATTGATTCAGTAGCTCAAGATTTTCTCCAACCATTTTTTAGTGCCACATTTTTTGTTGTCTAACTTCCCTTTTATAATGGCTTAAATACGAGAAATTATTACATATCATATGGGATATGGTCCCTCCCAACAATTATTTTCCACATAAACTATTTTTTATACAGCAACCTTCTTCTCATTCTCACCCAAAACATCTTGTTTTCGGATGTGTAAAATATAGCTCATGTGAACAATGACCATATCCTACGTGCTAAGGACGTACCTAATAATTTCTATATTTGCTCTTAAAATTGACAAGTTTTTTTTTTTTTTTTAAAGATTAATAATGAAATTGTCAACAAAGAGTCTCAATCATTACTCTTTATTTACATAAAAAAATAATATATTTAATTATATAATGAAATTATTTATATTAAATATGTTTTATTTTTTAAAAACATTAACTTTGATCATTCAATTTCAAATATATCTTCCTTTAGAATCTTTCGATTTTGATAAAAGTGTTTGACACAATAACATATGAGATCGACGATTAGGAGCGAGGGAAGGGAGCAGTGGTGGGAATTGAGATAGTGAGGAGTGAGAGAGAAGGCAGTGACGGTGAGGGTTGGACACATCGGCGACAGCAACTAGAGGGGAAGAGAGAAAGAGGAGAAAACAAACAATTGAAGAAAACATTTTTTGTTAAACAATTGTGTTTTCATAAATGACATCATCTATGATCTCATGCTTATGTGACATGCCATATAGGATACTTCGTTGACCTGCGATTTGATTAACAGTCAACTCACGTTTACAATTAAAATTAGGATGATTTCTAAAAAAATCGTAACTATCAATATAAAAAAGAAAAGTTAAGGGCAAAAACTAAAAAACCCATAAACATTGAGGGTATTTTCTATAATTATGCCTAAATTATATTAAAAGATTTTTTATTTTTATATTAAATTATTTAAAATATTTTATATTAAATTAAATTAGTATTTTATATTAAATTATATTAAGAGATTTTTTTTTTCTCCATCTTTTTCATCTTCATTGGTCCCCTCTCTGTCCCCAAATTCATCTTCATATTCCTCTCCAACATTTTCCCAGAATCCAATACACAATAGACCATCACCGTCAGCCACCAACATGAATTTACCTAAATTTTACCAAGAACTTTTCTTGATCTCTTTTTTCATATTTTCCATTTTGGTTTTCCTAAAAACCTTCCAAAAGCCTAGATCTACAAAGCTTTTGTATCAATTTTTTTTTTTTTTTTTTTTTTGGTTATGTTGTTTACTAGTATTGCTAAAGCGTACTGCTATCAAAATAAAAATACTGTTAAAAAGTAACAACATAATCCAACCATCATATCAACATCTACATAACATAGCCATCATCACAACATATACAAAAAATGACAATATTTGTATGACATACTTCCATGTCAATATATCATCCTATAATTACATGCAAAAAGTTATATTACTCCATACCCATTTACACATACAAAAAGTGACAACTTACAAAAAGTTATATTCATCCACCACCACAACCACATCTTTAATGGGTAGAAATAAATTTTCTCACCCATACTAATCGCATAGAAGGTGGTAGACTTAGGAAAACGAGCATTTGCATTGGATGATCAGGAATTTTGATCAATGCATCAATTCGCTCATCATCTGTTAAACCTTTTATTTCACCTAAAGACACATAGAGAGTTTGGACCTTTTCTTGAATGATCATTTCTGACTTATTTTGAACGAGCATTTCGGAGGCAATGCTCCTACTTAATTCAAGGCCAACTACACTTATATTATCCCCTAATATCGTGACAACATCGATAAGTGAAGTAAAAGAATATGGTTCACTAGCCTCAGAACTCCTTCTCTTCTTCTTTGAAAATGTAGAATCAACTTTGTTTGGATTAGACAATTGCGACTGTGTAGCCAAGTCATCATCCATCTCATCTAAGAAAGCATCAATTTCGCATCCATTGTCATTGCTTCCTTCTTCAAGATTCATTTCATTAGCAACATTCTCAGCACGTAATTCTTCAAAAAAGACAGATCTATTCATCCTAACTTGTTCAATACAAGTCTCGTCACTAGTATGTACAAGTCGCTTCACATAATCTCTTTGAGCACAAAAATTTAAAATATATGATCTAATCCTTTGTCTATAAGTTTGTAGGCTAGAGACAGCACCCAACATAACTAAGAATCAACTCGGAACTGTACATATTTGCAACCATACTATCAATGCAAGACCAATTCTTTTTCGCCTCTCACTTTGTACTATTAAAGGCAAACGAGTCATTAGTACAAGATATTAAAGTGTTATATACATTCAAATCATAGTATAAATTAATCTCAAAACAAAATGTAATGTATAAATTTAAATTATGAATAAAGAATGAGAATTAAGCAATAGAAGAATATGATGCATAAATTTAAAATATTCGTTCTAATATTGATTATGTAGGGAACTTCCTTCTTTTTAAAAAAAATAATATTGCCGATGATATCATTTATAACATGATAAATTTCTATAAATAAGTTATATTTGTGCTCTATCTATTGCATGTAAAAAAATCTCTATAAATAAGTTCAGAATATTGTCATGCAGTTTATTTTTATTTTAATAGGTTCTTAGTTTGCAGTAATTGTACTTATAACACAGAATACATCCATACTAACAGTCACAATTTCCCAAAACGATCCCAAAAAACGAACTAAAAGTACTAGAACTGTATCTTGTGCTGCTTAATATTTTATGAAATTCAATGATGTCCTACAACTAAGCTCAAGAACTTCGTTGTCTTGCACGGGCGAGAATAGAACACATCCTGCCATGGGACAGGAGCGCTAGTGAGGGACTCCCTTACTATCCTGTCCTAAGCCTAAGGTATATCAAAAATGGCACGGTTTCACTAGGAGATCTTTCCTTTATCTTTCTTGATCCAAAAGAAAGACTCCATTAGCCTTAACCTTTGGTTATGATCGTCACCTTGTAACTAAAGCCAATGAAGCTAACTATTTTCCTCAAGATAGCTTTGTTCGTATGTTCTCGTAAATAAACTATCTACAAATGCTTGAACCTATAAATTATCTATATTACTTAGACTGGAGTGTGAATGTTTAACACAGATAAATATCCAATACGAAAATGAGTGTCAAACATATATACTTAAAAGGAAAATGAAGATTTGGAGCAACAGAATCTCATATCACTATCCACAAAAGCATTTACAACAGAAGTAAAGATCTAAAACTATATTGAATCAAGCTGCGTTAAACAACTCAGATTCTACAAGAGATCATTAAAAAGATCAAAAAAAGGGAATTTTCTAATTAATCACCCAAAATGAAAGAACTAAGCAAAACCCAGATCATAAATTGAAACAAAGGCTCAACTAATGTTGATTTCAACATTTTCAAGCTTTTTTTTTTTCCCTTTTCAAAAAAAAAGAGAGGCTATTTTGTCACCAAAGAAACAAACTGAGAAGCCAAAATCAAAAGGGGAAAAAACAAATAAACTCCCATTTTATTTTACTAAAAATAGATTAAAAAGGGGGAAAAAAAATCTATACAAACAAGTAGATACTTTCAAGCTTAAAACAGTGAAACGATATTAAAAATAGCTAATTTGTCACCAAATAGCCAAATAGAAACATATAAATTCCTATTTTTTATTTTACTAAAACTAAAGTAAAAAAAAAAAAAAAGAAAGAAGATATTTTCAAGCTTAAACGGTCCCTCAAAAACTACAACTTTTTGCTCAAAACAAATTCAAATACAATAAAAATGGCTAAAAAAAACAATACTCAGAAGCAAAAGAAAGTAAAAAAGAAAATACCCAGATCTTCATTTTGAAAGAAAATGGCAAAGATCAAATATCTGATGGAAAAAATAAAGAAGAAAAATGAACGATATAAAAAAGGAAAAAAAAAAAAAGAAGAAGAAGAAGAAAAATACCTAAAATCGAATGGGAACAAGAAGACAGGGCTGGGGGTGTGGTGAGTTGAGGTGCTTGGTGAGGGAGAGTGATAAAGGGCAATAATGGGAGGTTATGTTTTTTTCTTTATTGTTGGAGGCTGTAATGTGCTGATCTTTGGGTGTGGTGAGGAACGACCATTAGGGGAGAAGGTGGAATCAAAACAATTGAATCCTTCGTTATTTAAATCCTTGTCAAAACTTTATTTAAATTTTAATAAATATGTTTTTTTACATAAAATTTTTTATCCACGTGGTGGACATAAAATTGTTTTCTATAACCAAACCTTTTCTAACGGTTTGATAAGCACTTTTATTTCAACCTAAAATAATAAAAGCATGCAAAAAAAAAAAGGGTTTGATTTTTATTGTGGTTGTATAGATTGTTCTTGAATTACCAGATTTTTAGTTATTGGAATGCTAGATTTTAGCCCAAATTTTCATTAAACTTGCTTAAGGTAAGAGTAAGTTCACTTTTAGCCAAAACAAAACCAAAGTCGCATTTGTTTGTGGTAGAGTAGTATTTGGAGCAAATGTTTTCGATTGGATATAACTTTGTAAATTATATCTAAGAAGCTTTAAAAACTAAGAATGATAATATAGCAAAATATCATGGACACTATATGTTTGTCGAAATGTCTAGCTGAAGTCTAAAATGTATCAGAACCTGCAATATCGTGCTAGTCAACGTTTCTCCAATGGGGTTTCTTTTTGGCTTTCTTTTATCCTCTGCTTTATATTTGCAGGAGAGAAGGGTGACATAAATCAATCAGTTTCTTATTTGCTGCTGGGGGGACTGACAGGTTTCAGTAACTACAAGCCATGGCAGTGGCAAATTTCCCTGCACTTCAGTTTAAAACTTGCGATATTTTTCGTTCCACTCCAAAATGTTTCAAATTGCTCCCCTTACAAAAGACAAGTAAGTTTAAACAATATTCCACTTACTAACTGTTCCTACTTTTTCTTCATCTGGTTCTAATGACTTGGGACATGTCTAGTTATTCAATTCTAAATTCTATTTTTTTTCCATATATTTTTAGCTCTGGGTTGAATGTAAAATCAAGTGATTTTCCACAGATCTTTTTGTTAAAAAATTAGTAGTTGAAGCAAAGGCAAGTACCAGAACAGAAAGCGCTAAAATTAGGAACAGAAGAATGCTAAAGAAGGTATGCTTTCTTTTCCTGTTAAGAAAATGTGCAATACAATGGCTAGGACACATGTATGTTATTTTTATTATTCTTTTTGAAATATTTATGGTCGAAGTTTGTGTACGAAATTTATTTGGATATAGATATGGAATATGATCTTCCGAAAATCTTCAAATTTTAAAAATTGAGATATACACCTGAGTAACATAGCATTCAAGGCCCAACAAAGATTGTTGAATCATTTTCTAGAGT
Organism: Gossypium longicalyx; assembly: GCA_025698465.1. NCBI lineage: Eukaryota > Viridiplantae > Streptophyta > Magnoliopsida > Malvales > Malvaceae > Gossypium > Gossypium longicalyx. The sequence goes on along the minus strand of CM047006.1, from coordinate 12,791,313 downwards.
TGGTGAAATAAATTTCATGAGTTTTTACATGTTTATGAATCGGATGTTTTCAATGTTATTTCCAGTTTAATGGCACCCCAAGAAGACCAAGACTGTCGGTATTCTGTTCAGAGAAGCAGTTGTATGCTATGTTGGTTGATGACAAAAACAAGAAGTGTTTATTTTATGGAAGCACTTTGCAGAAATCTATTCGTGACGATCCCACTTGCACCACCATTGTAAGTATCATAGGGTCTTTGAAAGCCTTTGAATATTTCTTGCTTGTGGAGAGAAATTTTGGGTTTAGATAACTGTCTAGGGCATATAACAATATAGAATAATGAGTTTAGAGACAAGTTGAAAATATGATACAAACACGACATATTTCATAGACACAACAGTGTAGTAAGTACAACAGGATATATATGCCTAAACATGACTAGCATAGTTGACACTACACTATACATTCATCTTTTGGATTTTGTCGCATTTAGTAATTTGTGTTGTAATTTATGCTTACACTGCTGACATGCACAGATTGCTAGGTCAACAAGAAGATATCACCCTATGTTTAAACACAATCAACATAGATAGCACTACACGTATATGTTCATATTTAGGATTTTGACTAGTTTATAATTTGTGTTTGACATGAGAAAAATAAAATAAAATACAAGCACGACATGCATACTCAGATTGCTAGGTTTCCAAGAAGATTTATCCCTATGTTTAAACATGGTTTTGACACATTTAATAATTTGTGCGTGTGCTTTTATGTTTGCATGGTTAACATGAAAAAAAAAGTAACTGGTGTTTCTGTTGCGTTGGTATTTTCAGGATGCTGCTAAACGTGTTGGTGAAGAGCTTGTAAAGGCTTGTATTGATCTTAACATAAACGAAATATCATATTATGATCGCAATGGATTTGCACGCGGTGAGAGAATGCAAGCCTTTGAGATTGCAATAGCAAACTATGGTTTCTTGCCTACATAGAACTTAATCCAATTACCTTTTAAACCCTCGGTTTTTAGTATTAAGTAAATCAATCATGTAATTTGCCAGTGTAGGATCTGAGATAACAATTTGCAAGATTTATCGAATGTAAAAGCCCTTTATTAGTTTGATGCATTCTTCAATTGTCTACAACTTTTGTCGTATTTTTATGACGATGTAACAATCAGATCCTGCGATGTCTTGTTTCCCAAGCATCTGCCGACATCCAACCTATTTTACTGATTTCTCATTCAAAAGTGTCTCTCTTGGGTCGAACCAATCACATATGAGAGATGGCAATACCTTGATTTGGGGACGTCTATGCTGAATTTGTTTTTTTTTTTAAATTCCTTCGTTCCTTTCGAAGATTATACTCTTATATCTTAACAGGTGCCAAACAAAGATGTCAGACAAATACTTCAAAATAATAATAATAATAACATAGGCGTACATGAGATTGAACTTGGGTAAAACCTGCATATTTATGTTGGCTATGGGCTTCTCTATACAAGGCACCAATCTACCATTTTCTAATCGGTCATGTTGATTACTATGTATCCCCTACAAAAATATTGCTAATTATACACCAATTTAATCACAAACCCCATCTACCTAATATCAAAAAAAACTTTAAAAGAATAAAAGAAACAAAAACCCACCGAGACATCCTTCTCTTACTCCGAATTTTCTTGACCCATATCAATCAAACCGGCAATGACTGATTGGTTCCCTCATCTATTTCTGGTCAAGTTAAAGTTAGCACTGGGAAAGTGCTCGTTATGAAATGTAGTTGCTGTTATTGTTTGCCGAATAACCTAAAAATCCATTGCATACCTTAAAGTAGTCTGCCTATGCTTATGGATCACCACAGCATCTAGCTCTTTTTGTCTCCTGGAGTTTCTGCCACAAACACATCATCTCTCTTGGACCTTGATAGTGAGCAATAACATAACCATCCTTACAACCCTCGTTAAAGATCCTCTCTTCCTTCTCATAATGGACTTCTAAACCATCTTTTTGCATATCCGCAATCCAAATGCCCATTGCCACGTCTTCGAGTTTAAACATCTGTTCTTTACACATGACATTTGTTTAACATAGAGAATTATTATCCACACAAGGAGTTAATGATGAAATCCTATTCCAATAAACTTTCATGCTTACATATATAATGAATATATATTTCCATAATCCAGAACAACAAAAGTAGAATAAAGGAAGAGTTAAAATTTTCATCTTACCTTTAAACGCACTTCATTGAACCTCTTGTAAACAGCCTTTGCTATGTCATGGGACACCACATAACCAGGACCATGCGCCCAAGGTGGGTACTTCACTTCAGACCATTCCTTCATTGAACACATCATGACAAGAAGATAATAAGCACCAGAAAACGATTTTTATCCCATTACAGTTAAATAATGGTGATTTGTCACCAACAAATACAATTAATGAATGCCTATGCAGGCTACAATAATATTAAAAACAAACTAAAGCTTTGAGTTACTTTAGCTTGAGCTAGAGGAATTGTAATGCATGTAAACGTGAGACATGTGTGAACTACTCTGAAAAAAAGCTGATCTTGTTTTCTCTTTCTTTCAGTGATCCCAGTAGATGTTGCTTTTATGAACATGATCACACAACATAATATGGTGTTCGATTTAAAAAAGCTAAACATGGAGCTAATCAAAATTAATAGAGAATGTAGATCAGCCTTCCAACCTTCGCTTATATCAAGCAAAAATTTAGAGTTTATGATTAACTATCTCCTGACATTGTGCCAAGTCAGAATAGTTGAAACCATTTGAGGGAATTGAGTGAAGAATTACCTCGGGGCTGATAAACCACTTGCTATCTGTACTGCGATGAGGTTGGGAATCTGAGTTAATGAGTCCATAAAGCAATCCATGAGTTACATTTATCCTGCTTAATGAAGCCATGACTTCATCCAAACGAACAAACGCATCATCATCTGTCTTCATGACAAACTTTGCAGAAACAACTTCTGTCTGTAGAAGAGATGAGCCGTATAAGGGAATGAAATTTTTTGCCTATTCAAATGAAGGGGTGAAGACTTTACCCCAAAGGTGCAAATAGCCAAGGTTTTCCAGGTGATCAGGCTGTAGTAATCAACAAAAGGCATCAGCTGTATGTCTCCATATGTCCGTGCTTCATTCCAGAGTTCATCATTTACTATATGGTTTTTATGCTGCAGAACAAGTCAAACTTGGTAAGCGATTATATAAGAGGCTTAGAAAATTGTAAAACTTAAAACCACAAACTCGATGATGTTTTCAAGAGAGATACAACACCAGATTTTCACACCAAAACTGTCAACTGTCTAACTATTTTATCATATTTAAAAAGATAAGATCATTGTGCATTTCAGCAAAACAAAGAGTACATGAGTGCTTAGGTGACTATATGAGTAGAATATATATGCTGAACTAATGGGGTAACAACTTATTACGGTAAAGCATCGTAAGCCACCTATTGGGTACAGCTATGTTCTAAAAACAGAGAAACTACTGAATATTGCCCCCAGCTCGAGACATCTAACAGCATTTAATGCTTCTGGCACAAAATATAAGTGATCTAGTGGTGCAACAATGGTTGGCAAACACGATCAAGATTCAAGAACCATGTAGCATTTGTGGCAAGAACATCTCAACCATGTATTGCTTCAAGAGAATGGTTCTCCTTTATTATGATAGAACTAGAACTACCCAAACATCCAAATTCTAGCTATTTTGAGTGAGAGAAATTCACAAGGAAACCTTACCAAACCAACAAAAAAGCGCACTACAACTGTCCCAGATCGAACTTCAGGATACTGCATCCATGTTCTTCTCACAGCCATTCTTCTTTTAAAATTATTGGCAGTAGAGAAAACACCAATAAAGAGATCCACTGGTCTTTGAAGAGAAAGAGGAACTGATTTAAGTGCTTCTATATCAATCGTATGGTCTGAATCCTCTGAAGTAGGTAAACCACTAGCCAGCACAGAGATTAATTTCACGTCACCAGAAATTCTAACCTCACTAACAAGCCATGGCTCCAATGTCTGAATATAAAAGCAGCCAATAAGTCATTAAGCTTAACGGAACTATTAATTATTAAACAAATTCCACAAGAGGATTTAGAAATTACTTCTCGATAAGCAAAGGATGTTACATGCTTCCCATCAACTGTCATTTGTACTCCCTCCGGTCCTACTCTAAGTGTTGCAACAAAAAGAGAACCTTGCTTGAAAGGAAAATATCTTCTGGGTTTAACCCCTTGCAGCCCCATTAAAGGCAATCTTAAACCATGGGAGTGCACTCTGATTGTCCGATTATCATCTTTACCAACCAACTTATTGCACTGTTCCAACTCATCCACTGAAACAATAAACTAAGTAGAGAGTTACCTCAGAAAAAAATACACATTTCTCATGTATGCAAACAAATAAAAGGGAAAAGATGAAAGAAGAGGGAGCAATTAGAATTTTACATGAGGTGGGAATACTCTATCCCAACGCACATACTAAAGGTAAAGCATTTTTGTAGCTCACTGTTAATTGTCTTCATTAAGAATAGTGTTTCATGCTAGACAAAGCCTAATGACGCCTTCTATGTTGATGGAATTTTCGGACTCCTTTAATGTCTTATCCAAAAGATGAAAAAGAGCATGTTTGGGATTCAATAGAATTAAAAAAGATAAAAATGTATATGAAACTAAAAATGTACAGGTGGTATATGGACCTATTTAAGGTAAAACAAGAAGAAAGACTCTAGTTCTTTTTGCGTATGCGTAAAGTACCAAAATGATGTAACAAGTCTTTCTACCTTTTTCATTCTCTTCAGGAGTTGGAGGTGGACAACGCACCTCTTCACCCCAATCATGAGCTATAGTCCAGGTGTTTTGGACAATTACTGGGTCCTCAGTTATCTTATCCCCATGAAGCCTAACATTGTAATGCAAAATTATTGGTGGGTCTGGCTCCCCTGGAAGTGCTTCCCCTGTTAAATCAATGCGAAAATCTCCAAGAAGACCATTTGGAATGCCAATGATTGTAATGGAAGAACCTTGAGTGAGGCCACAAGGAACTCGCAACTTGTAGTGACTCTCAGGTTCTGTAGCATTCATTTTATTAAGAAAATGGGGACACTGCTTCTCTTTTGCTTTACTAGATGAATTATCATTCACAAAACCAAGTTTTTCCTCTTCAATTGAATCCATCAAGCTATTCCATGCACTTCCAGCTTCCTTGATAGCCTCTACTCCATTTGGTAAAGCATGAGAATGGTTAATTAAGTTCTTCAATAAATTCCAGGTCAGCAAAGACTGTTGCTCTCCCTTGGAGAGGTTCCTTTGAGCAAAGAGACTGAAGGCTATGGCATCAATAGAAATTACTTGAGAAGCATTTCCTGGATTCTGAAGTGCAGGTGGAGCTGTAAAACGCACCCATTCAAGTGGATTTGTTCCATTAGAAGAGAAGGGATTCATCAAGTAGCTTTCTTCAACAGGATTTTTCATAAAACCATATCTCAGCAGCAACAACATAAACAAAGATGAAACTAGAGCACCACCATACCATTTCTTCATTCTGCCAATTATACAATCACATCAAAATGTTTTGCCAACTAGGAAATAAGCATTCAAGTCGATTTATAAAATTATAATCTGTAGACAGTAAGTAAAGTAGCAAATAAAGAGTTAAAATATGGGAGCACTTTGGACAGGCAGTCAACAGTCTATTAAATGCTGAAGGATCATTTCACCTTGTCAAATGGGGTGTTTCAGCCTTCATTTTCAACCTGCTGTCCAGCCGAGCAACTACCAAAAGTTACAAGCATCACCTTCAGGCTTCATGTATAAAAACTCAAGATTTCTGCAACCATGAAGCAACTTTATGAAATATTCATTGTCACGCTTCGAGCATAAGATTGCCACACTGACAGAACATGAAACCAATCAGTCCATTGGAGAAGGTATCAAAACTTGCCACCAAAAATAAGCAACACATCAACAAAAAGAGACATTACAACAACAAAAGTACACAACTCCAAAAAGATAAAGCAAATCAAACCGAAGACCCAGGCATCTACTCTTTAATGCTTACAACTAACCTAATTGATATTGATAAGCTACACCAAATTCATCCAAGACAAGTGACATACATTTCATAAACATCAGTATCACCATTATAATTTATAAAATACTAAACTACCATTTTCTCCAAGCAAACAATAATCAATTTGCAACAGTTGCCATAGACAACCAAGATGTACAAGTCAAATGTATAAAGCTGTCTCACTCCAATTGCACTTATGGAGGGAGTGGTTGAGTTTACTCTTTCAATGGGTATATTATATTCCTGTTGACGGAAGCAAACAAGAAACTTTCGCTATATAAATTATGTAATATGACTAAATGAAACTAGTGACACCTATAGCAAACAGGAAGCACTTACAGCTTCAAACAATAAATTATTACTTCGTTTACAAAATTATAATTCTGCCCCAGAGAATAAACAAATTATATTTGCTTTTAATTGAAATTATATATTGATTTTTATTCACATTTTGCATCAAAAGTCATAAATATTTTTCTTTATATTAAATAAAAATAACATTTCCATATAAGAAATTCAGAATTCGCTTCGCTTTGGCTGCGGACTTTTTTTGTAATGAAAATTAACAGTAATTACTAATCACGGCTACGATTGGTAGGCGAGAAAATGTAGGAGAAGAAAGAAAAGGTTGAATAGAAATAAATCTTCAAATTTTGCGTCAGTTAAATCTAGGATCCGAGGGCATGATCTTTTCCTACTCTAACTTAGCTCCATTAGTACCTTACCTTAATTGATACAAGTTTCAAACTCCAAAATTTCCATAAAGAAAAAAAAATCAAGATTTAAGTTTCCATCATCTTCTAATTACGTCAGGTTTTTCCTGAAACCAAACTAAAACGAGAATTGCACCCAAAAAAGAAAACGAAAAAAAAAGTTTCGAGACAGATCCAAACGCGTTGAACTAAATCTGAACTTAACAATGAAAACCCTTCAAAAAATACAATGAAAACACGAAAAGTAAAAGAAAAATTGAGTAACATAACTAAAGAAAAGAAAAAGCATTTCTGAATTAAAAATTTTCAAAAAAAAAATTGAACTGAACGAAACTAAAATGAATGCTATATGCGAAAAAGAAGAAAAATTATTTCCAAGAAAATCAAAGACTGAAGCTTACCGGTGAAGAGAGAAATCGAAAAGAATTTGAAGAAAATGGAAACAGCGTTTGGATCTCTGTCGTTTTGGACTTTGTTTTTTGAACTTTCAAGTCGTTTAAAGCTCAACGGTGGGAAATAAAACCGTTTTCCGGTCTTCCCAAATAAAAAACAGAGATTTGTGTTGTTGACTGACTTGAATAGGTTGTATCTTTTTTTTTTTTTTTAGAGTTTTTTTTTTTTTAATCTCCCTACAATACATAAATAACATAAAACCTATTTCTTTTTTTACTTTTTACTTTTACTTTTTTTATATTTTATTTTCCCTTCGCTTTTACTAGTATCAGCTGATTCGACATTGACAAGAATGCCTTATCAAGTATCCACATGTGGCATACTGTCGGTTGATTTTCTTTTCTTTCTTTTTCGAACTTTGTAATTTTTCACGTTTTGGTCCGCTCAACTTTTCTTTTCATATTAATTCCTGGATTTGACTACTTTCCTTAGTTTTATCTTTAAATTTGAATTCCTTTAAGGCACAATGAAGTGATATTTTATTATTTTATTATTTTATTATTTAATCACTTGAATTTTTTGATTTAAAATTTTTAATTTTTAAATGATTTTTAATGTTTTTTAGATTTTATATAAAGTTTTAGGTGGTGAAGTAGCATGATTTTAGAATGTTATACAATCACAACTTAACAACATTCAAGTTAAGGGATCAAATTGAAAAATATTGTGAAGTTTTAGTATTAATATAGACTAAAGTTTAAGGATTTAATTGAATAAATTACTAAATTTAAGGACTAAATGTTGTCTTATCCCTTTTAAATAAACTTAAGGCTTGATTTGATAATTTTAATTAATTTAAATAAATATGTTAAAGTTAGTATTTTAAATAATTGGTAATTATTTATATTATATTTAACTGACTTATTAATTGATATTATTCTTTAATTAAATCCCAACTTAACTAAAAAATTATCGAAAATTCTTCCTCATATAAAATAATATCAATCCATTTAAGCAATTACTCATAATTTTCCTTTTATTATTTTTTTATATTTTTACTATTTCAACTAAAATTTTATTTTATCTTTAAATCAAATTATTATAAATAGATTTACTATATAAAAAGAATTTCACTCACATGGTAAATATATTATATTTAATTAATTAAAATGAAACATTGAACACGTGGCTCTACACATTGTGACTTTTGATTGAGGAATAGTCGGAGGGGCAATCCGAGAAAGAGCGTTTTTTTATGAAGATTTAAAAAAGCAGAAAAAAGAGGGTAAAATCCAAAAATAAGAAAGTAACGGGGGAGTTAAGGAAAAAAAAGGGGGAAGAGTGGGCCGTTAGGGTTTTAATGGGAAGCAAAGACAGACAAGTAGCGTGATATGCCGACAAGTAATGATTAAGGATTTCAATAACGTAAGAACGTAGCTTAATTAATGTGAAAGCAATAGTACACCTCTCCTATGTTGTATCATACCAAAAATATTGTTGTGGAATTTATTATTAGCACCTTAAACACTTTTCAAAGTTGTTCTATATGGTAAATTTTAGGTGCTTGTTTCCTGTAGTGTTAAAAAGAGAGAATACAAATTTAATTGTTAGAGACGTTATTATTGGAAAAATAATTATAAATCTCAAATAATGAATTATAAAATAGATTAAAATATTAAATTAAATTTTATAAGTATTAAATTTATATTAAAAATTTATTTGATAAAAAATTAAAATTAAAATATATTTATTTATGTTTATTAATATAATGTTTTATTCTGTTTTAGAAAAAGTACAATAATGTAAATTTTCTTAATAAGAGTTTATTTCAAATATAATTTTTAAAAGTATTCATGTGAATTTATGTTTCTACTTAATAATACGATGTATAAAATTATTATTTAAGACATTATTATAAAATTTGAAGCAAGTAGGAGAATGTTAAAATAGTTGTTTATTAAATAAATATTTTACGTTTTTTTTCCTTAATTTTATAATATGAAATTAAATATTTTTATGCATTTAGGGTAATTATCATTGAATAAATTTTTTTGACTTGGGTAGTTATTAGAATTTAGTGGAAAATTAAATAGAATGAAAGAGTCTATAGTAACAACTCTTTCTTATCTCTTTCATTCTCTATAAAGGTTCTACATGAATTTTCATAGTTTTCACATACCCTCAATGGACACAGTCTTTCAACCAATTCCATCTTTATGGTGGTTGTGACTTATTGGAAGTTCTTTAAGCATACGATTTTTGTTAGAAATCTATAAACGATATCAGATATCCCTAAATATTTTATATAAATTGTAAACATGCTCATAAATATTAGAACATGGAAAATATTTTCAACTCTTACTTTCAAAGGGCATTCCCAAATGCGCATATGTCGAAAACTCGATTTTCAACCTTTACAATTTTCAAATGGTGTTTTAGGAATTACCTTAGTTGGAACATGGTCTAATATATACACTGTCGTTTTAAGAGAGTATATCCACAATAAAGAAGGAAGTTTGGAGTTGCTAAGCATACTTTATACCATATCCATCAATGTATGATTTTTTCTCTTTGCTACACCATTTTGATTTAGTGAGCCAAACAACGTGTTCTAAGTTATAATACATTGCTCTTAAAGAAAATTAGCAAATGGACCAGGTGTTTGTCCAATTCCATTGTATCTACTATAGTATTCTCTACCTCTATCTAATCTGACGATTTTAATTTATTTTTCACATTGTATTCCACCTCTATTTTAAATATTTTAAAAGTATCCAATGCTTCATCTTTATTGTAAAAGTAAGTAGAGTAACACGTATCATGAGTAATCATCTATAAAGATGGTAAAATATTTACGACCATGTAAACTCATATCATGACAACAATTATTAGTGTGTATGATTTTTAATAATTTAATACTCCTCCTAGCACCTTTATTGGTTTTATTTTATCTTTTTTCTATTAATGCAATCAATACATGAATCAAAATATGTAAAATCAAGAGTTTCAACAACCCCAATATTTAGTAACTTTTTAATTCTATTAATATAGATATGTTCCAATCTCTAGTGCCACAAATTGGGAGATTTGTTTGTCATTCATGACACAACGTTTAATACTAACATTATCATGAACATGCATTATTTTATAAAAGGTGTTGTTTTGCAAATTAATTCAAAAAAGATCATCAGACATTGTACCATTCCCGACAATATCAGATTTATAAAATAGTTTAAAACTTGTATCTGAAAAAAATCAAAGGAATAACTCAATGGAACAAGTATTGAAACTAAGATCAAGTTTATAAAAAAACTTGGAATATAAAATGTCCTTTCCAAGTTCAAAACAAAACCAAAATCGAAAACTAATTTGCATGTTCCAACGACTTCCACATGTGAATACATCTTACTTCCTGCATAAATGCTCGACTCATTGCCCACAAGCTTCCTTTGGTTTAAAAATCCCTGAAAGGTAATTGCAATATGGATTGTAGAACCAAAATCAATCCCCCTAATGTTATGAAAAACGTCAGCCATATTAGATTCATAGTAAACAAAAGCGATAAAATTACCTTTCTTCTCATGCCAAGCCTTAAATTTGGCACAATCCTTCCCTATATGCCTTTTGTTTTTATAGAAAAAGCACTTGGATTCAAGCTCTTGGTTGAATCTTGAAAGGAAAGAAAGGTTTCAAGCTTTTTCAACTTTGGTCCCTTGATTGCTAAGGTAATTCAAGTTCATTTCTTGTCATTTTTATGATTTTGAAATCCAGAGAGCTTGATTTAGCTGACTTGTGTTCTATTTTGTAAAACTGTTAAAGTTTTAAAATTTGTCATTGTTAAATACTTAATTAAATTGGTGTTATTTTGTTAGATTTTAAACTTATAAGTGAAAAAAAAAAAGACTTTTCTAAGTTTAATTGTTAGTTTTTAAACATAAGGACTAAAGTGTAAGTATTTTGAAATTGGTATGAAATTTCTGTAATTATGGAAAGTAGAGAACTTAGAAGGATGTAACTGAGATCATTTTCAAAATCGAGACTCAAATTTTAAATTTATGGAAATTTCGTTATAAGGACTAAATTGAATAAAATGTAAATCTTTAGGGAGATTTCAAAAAGTAAAATTGAATTGTCATATGCATTTAATTGGATGATACAAAGTACTTGGAATAGATGAATCAAAATGAATTATCATATAGATCAAGGTTTGAATCAACCGGAGGATAATTGAGGAAAAAACAATATTGTGAATTAGTCCTTGACATCTTATTTGTTTTTTTTTTTTTTTTGCCAAGGAAGTTAATATATAACTTACTATGTTAATTTTTTTTATGTTTGCATTATTTTTGCTTGTTGATTGAATTAATGTGAAAATAATAACTATTGGCATCGAATGGACTAAATCATAAAATATGAGATATAGAATAATTATGAATAGATACGAGATATCAAATAGATATGAAATGTTTATATGATTGGATGGAACATTTATATAATGATGATACATAGATTGAAATGATACAAATGCAGTAATAATGCTCGTATGAACTTAGTAATTAGGATATGAATAGTATACCACTTAGTAAATAGATGGCTTGATATCCAACACGTGTTGCAGATTCTCTGGAGCTTGTGTGAGCGACGTCAAATCATTCTTTATCGATGGCTTGAGATCCAACACGTGTTGCGGATTCTCGGAAGCTTGTTTGAACAACAACGAATAAATCTTATATAGTAACCCTGATTTGAAGCTTGTGTGAGCAACCCAAATATGTTAGTTTATGTGAGTAAATCTGTCTCATGTATTCAAACTCAATTTACTAAGGTTATCCAGGCAAAAACGATAACTAAACGAAAATGAAATGGATAGAAAGGTTAAAGATTATTTTGATTTTCATGTTTGCAAAACAAGTGTGGATTGAATGGAAAATGGTATAAATTGGTATGAATGTTTATGTAATTGGCTTAAGAAATATGATTATATTATGTTAAATTACTAATTCATTTTTTATGTTGATAGATTGAGCATGAATCATAAGGATGTCATGGATTATCATGTTTGTGCCAATTTATTTCTATTATGTAAACTTATTGTGAAGTTTAGGTAAGTTGAGTACTTTTATTATGAACTTACTAAGCATTCATTATGCTTACTGTTGTTTCTTTTCCTTGTAGTTGTCGGTTTGTGGAACATGTCAGTTAGATCACCTTAAAGCTCACACTATTCTGTCATCTTTTCAATAGACTTTTGATCATTTCAGTTTGATTATGTGGCTTTTATATAGGTGTTCATAGAAGTGTTAAACTTGAATTGATAGTTGGCTTAGCTTGATATAAGTTGAAGTATGGCATTAAGGTTTAAAATTTAAATATGTATGTTTAGTAACTTGTTAATTTGGTATATGGTATTTTGGTTGCATGAATGAGAATTTAAATGGCATGGTTAAATGTTGAATCAAATAGCTTAAAGGCATGTGAAGTAGATTAAATTGGAGTTGATTGCTTTGGCTTGATTTGGTGCCAAATTGTGGCATATTGGTTGTGATAAAATGTATGGATGAGTTGAAATGTGTAACACCCCAAATCTGACCTAGACGTTATGATCGAATCCGGAAGTGTCACATGAAATGGGTTGAAAAACCATTATCGTTAAGTTAAAACCTTTCCGGTTCATTAGCCTTTAGAGTTATTATTAATTTCAAAGCTTTCTTTCATTTAGTCATTTAGAGATAAAACGTTTTTGTAGCGGAAGCTTGTAAAAAAATATTGTGTCCAGAAAATCCGTTCAAGATATCACTCTTCGGCTTAGAGCGTCGGCCACCACATTGGCCTTACCAGGATGATACTCAATGGTGCAATCATAATCTTTGAGCAGTTTAACCTATCGACGCTGTCTAAGATTCAACTCCTTCTGAGTAAGGAGATACTTGAGGCTTTTGTGATCGGTGTAGACGATACACCTTTCATTATACAGATAGTGCCTCCAAATTTTCAGTGCAAAGACCACAACAACCAACTCGAGATCATGCGTCGGATAATTCCCTTCGTGTGTCTTAAGCTGATGGGATGCATAAGCCACAACCTTACCCTCTTGCATCAGGACGCAACTCAGTCCAATATGCGACGCATCACTATAGACCAAAAACTCCTTACCAGATTTAGGCTGTATCAGAATAGTTTTGAGCTTCTCGAAGCTTGACTGCTGCGAACTAGTCCAAACAAACGAAATACCTTTACACGGAAGCTTAGTCAACGGCGCAGCAATCAAAGAGAACCCCTCAACAAAACGTTAATAATATCATACTAAACCCAGAAAACTACGGATCTCAGACACATTCTTGAGTTGTTTCCAATCCAACACAGCCTCAATTTTTCTAGGACCAACTTGAATCCCTTCAGTAGGAACTATGTGCCCCAGAAAAGTCACTCCACGTAGCCAAAACTCACACTTGCTGAATTTAGCGTAAATCTACTTCTCACGCAGAATCTAAAGCACTATTCCAAGATGTTCATCATGCTCATCTTCAGTCTTAGAGTAAACCAGAATGTCGTAGATTAAGACCACAATGAACTGATCCAGATAGGGTTAGAATACTCGATTCATCAGATCCATGAATGCAGCCGTGCATTCGTCAAACCGAAAGGCATAACTAGGAACTCATAATGCCCATAACAAATCCTAAATGCAGTCTTATGCACATCCACATCCTTAACCCTTAATTGATAATAGCCTGAACGGAGGTCGATCTTAAAAACACAGAAGCCCCTCGGAACTGATCAAATAAGTCGTCGATCATCGGAAGTAGATACTTATTTTTAATGGTCAGCTTGTTCAACTAACGATAGCCTATGTACATCCTCATAGTCCCATCTTTTTTTTTAACAAACAGTACTGGTGCTCTCCATGGAGACATACTGGGTCGGATGAAACCACGGCCCAGAAGTTCTTGTGGTTAAGCTTTAAGCTTAGTAAGCTCTTTCGGTGCCATACGGTAAGGAGCGATAGACACCGGAGCTGTACCCGAAAGGAGCTCGATCCCAAATTCCACTTCCTGATTCGGTGGTAATCCTAGTAACTCCTCAAGAAAGTCATCCAAAAAATCCTTTACTATTCTAATATTCCCAACAGAAGAGTCTCCAGAATCTGAAACACTTACATATGCCAAGTACGCCTCACATCCTTTTCAGACCAGTTTCTCAGCTACTAGAGTGGAGATCACATGTGAAAGATAGTCTCGACGCTCACCAATCATAACCACCTTCACATCATCCTTAGTCCTTAGAACGACCCTCTTAAATGCTCAGTCTAAACTGACTCGGTGCTCCACCAACTAGTCCATACCCAAAATTAGGTCAAACTCCCTAAACGGAAGCTCCATTAAATCAGCCAGAAATATCTCCCCTTGCACCTCTAACAGAACATCCTTATACAGTTTACTAACCCGAACATATTGCCCCAACAGGCTTATCACGGTAATCTCACTGGAAGTGCTCTCAACCGATAACCTCAGATTTTTGAAAATAGAATAAGCCATATAGGAATTAGTAGATCCTATGTCTATCAGAGCAAAGTAAGGTACATCAAATATAAAGAACGTACCAGTGATGACGTCAGGAGCATCTCTGTCCTCTCGGTGACGTGTACCGTAAACCAAAGTAGGTTACCTCGCCTCGGTCTAACCAGCACCTCTACCCGGTGCTATCTGTTCACGACCTAAATCGTTACCACCCCTAGCCCGTCCATGGCCCCTAAGTGGTGGGTCTGAATCGCTTTCTAAGGTCAGATGCGGTGCAAAGCTGGAGGTTGCATCTCGATCATGCGTTGTGGACACTCCTTAATACAGCACTCAAGATACCCACACCTCAAACACGTCCCAGTCTTCTTCTAGCACTCGCTCGGATGGCATATCCTACAGTCACTACATGGTTGTAACCCAGTAAGAACAAAAGGGGCCCCCACTCTAACTGGCCTATCAGCCCTAGCCTTTTTCTTAGGCCTCAAAATGGAACTAGAAGGCTCCAACTCCTTCTTGTTCTTGCCTCTCTCTCGATCCCTATTCTGGCGCTCCGCGCGCTTAACATCTTCGGCGATCTTCACCTTCTCAACTAGAATAGAAAACTCATGCTCCCTCTGCAGAGCAATCAGAACCCTCAGATTATCCCTCAGTCCATCCTCAAAACAAATACACCTCTCATATTCCGATGCCACCATACCTTGAGCATAGCGGCTTAGCCTTAGAAATTTGGCCTCATACTCAGCCATAGATCGGTCACCTTTCGTAAGATTCAAAAACTCATACCTGCGAGCATCAACGTAACTGGCCCCCACATATTTGCTCTGAAACGTATTCTTAAAGAATTCCCAAGTCAGACGATTAGGCTGAATGCCCTCCTTAACGTTCAACCACCACTGATATGCCTCGTTGCGAAGTAAGGAGACTGTACCCTTCAATTTTTGCTCGGGGGTACAGTCCAGATCGTCCATAATCCTCTTAGTGGCCTCCAACCAATACTCAGCCACAGTAGGGGCGACTTCTATAACACCCCTAAACAACTCAGCTCCATTAAACCAGAGTCGCTTAATTACTGACCCTCAGCCCCCAGATCCAGAATTAGATCCAGCGACCCTCTCCAATATCCTCAGCATGGCTTGAGACAATATGTCGTCCCCAGCCGAACGACTCCGAGACTCAGTCTCAGTAGCAGGTGACACATGTGTCTCACTAGTATCCAGATTTGGCATGCTTCCCAGAAATGAGAACTCAGCTTGAGCCCCCATATACCTCGTGCGCTCATTGTAATTTTGAAGTTATCTATATTAAGAGTTTTATGCATCAGTTCAATGTTTATTAACAGATATTTTATTCACAATCTATCATAAATTCAAAAGTGTTTTCAGAGGTTTCGGTCTTCTACCTATCTTAGTATAGTTTCAAATAGTACTAACTACAGTGTTCCAAAACAGTTTAACCAAATACAGAAATACTTATAAGATCGGTGCCGAAGACTCGGTGTACCACATACTTAATCAAATTATTTTTAAACCGTTTGCAAACTAATTCTTTAAAACATATTTTGAAACCCAAAATTCATAGCCGAATTTCGTAACCTGGCTCTGATACCACTAAATGTAACACTCTAAACCTGGCCTAGACATTTTGGCCAAATTCGAAAATGTCACATGAAATGGGTTAAAAAACCATTGTCATTAAGAGATGAAACGTTTTTTGTAGCTAAAGCTCGTAAAAAAAGGTTATGTCTAGAAAATTCGTTCAAGATTTTAGAAAACCATCACAATTATAAATAAGTAAAAACCAAAACACAAACCCAACATTAAAATCTTAAAAGAGTTCAGAGTCCCAAAAAATACAGCCTCAATGCCAAAACTTAATAACCCCAAAACAAAATAAAACAATAACATAGGTGGTCACCGTCGAGTCCTCCGCTGCATCGATCCGCCTAAGATTGTGGGTTACCTGTACAGACAAACAGAAAATGGGCGAGTTTACGTAAACTCAGTGTGTAACACAGCAGAGTTAAGCATGTACACATACAAAATATCATAAATCAGATAGGTTTATAATCGGTACTGGGCCCATGTTAGATATAGATACAAATTCGGGCTTGAGCCCATTTCAGATATAGATACGTTACAGATATGCAAATCAGATATCAAAATCTTATCTTCATCCTCTACACACCATCTCCAACCATCCTTACACACAATATGGGGTTTAAAACACCCACCCAGCCCTACAAACTACGTTGTATCGATGCGGCATATATCAAAAATAATGCAGCTATGCTGTCAGATATTATGTATGATCTGCCGTTCAAAATACTTCCTCCAATACACATTATCCCACTCCAATCACAGTAACAGAACATGCATATAGAATTAACAAATAAATCATGCTTTCATAAATAGATAACAGATAAACAAACATAAGCATGCTCATAACCATATTTTAATTTAACAAATCATTTGGTTATAGGGTTAGATAGCATTTACAGACCCTACGGTAGGCCTACAGTTGATTAGGACAACCCTTGTGACTCTACGAAAAATATCAGTAATATAGGCCCACACGCCCGTGTGGCCCACATGCCCAGATTGGCCTTGCCCGTATGGATCACACGGCCTGGCCCCGTTATCACACGCCCGTGTGGCGTGTCCATGTGAGCCTATATGCCTGTGTGGCCCATACGCCCAATTCGATCTAGCCCGTGTAACTCACACGGCCACACTCCAACCATCATATGCCGTGTGGCGTCGACAGTGGGGTTTTTCAGCTTTTGTCAAACCTCATTTTTCTGCGTTTCGGGTACACACCTGGTATCGTTTCGATGCGAAACCACTCCCGAGCCTCCAAAAACCTAAAAATCGACAATCCAACACTTAGAAATAGACATAATTCATGACTAAATCGTGACTTATGAAACCAATACCAAAATCTAACACTTATCCCAATACCACAACGATTCTGATTACAATTCCGCAAGAGGAGAATCCCTTTCCACACGATTTACGGCTGCCAAAATAGAATTTGAGGTTCCACCCTTCAAATTAGAAAAAAAAGCCTTTTAAAATAAAATTCTAGAATCCTACTTACCACGCCAAGAAGAAATCGAAGAAACCCCAAAATAGGGTTGACAACGGATCAAAACGAAGAAAAATCAAAGAAATAAAACGAATAACAAAGGAAAACAGAAAAAGAAGTTGACGTCAGAAAAAATTTTTTTTGAAAGAAACCAAAATATTGAGAAAATGGAAAAAAAAAAGAAAAGAGAAGATGTGATGCACATCTCTTAATTTTCTCCTACTATCACCACAACTCAACCACTTCAGAAATCCAACCCAACTAAAACTCTTACCCGTATCTGAGCAAAAATAAACTCCTACGCCCGTGTAGGGATTCAAACACAGACCCTATAGCGAACCCACACTCCACTTAACCACCAGACTAGCAGGCCTATTCTAATATGGTTTTACAAATAATTAAATATAAGCCCACAGAACAGAGATAGGGCTGAATTCTAAAAATATTCAAAATTTTCTAAAGCTAAGGTTTGAACTTAGGACCTCTTACACACACTTAGAACACTTAACCACTAAAGCAGATACATATTTTTGTCAAACAGTTATAGAAACAAAAATAGAAATATTGGGGCGTTACAAAATGAATATATGTGAATTGGATTGGTTTGTATGTATATTTTAGGGTGTATTTAAGCAAGATTTGCTTAGCTAATGGTTTGGCTTGAAATAGGTGTTAAAATGCAAAATTTTTTACCTTATTGCCTTAAGGTATCGATACCTTTGAAATGGTATTAGTACTTTACCATTTTTTTTTTAAATTTTCAAACTTCAAATTCTAAATTGGTATTGATACTGAACTAAAGTATTGATACTCTAATCAGGGTGTCGATATTTTACAAGGGTATCAATACATATGATTTTTATTTGATTTTTGTAAAACATCGAGCCGTAAAATGGTATCAATACTTTGAACTAGAAGTATCGGTACCATATGACAAGTATTGATATTTTTTATTTGTTAAAATTTTTCTAAACATCGAAGCTAATAATGTTATCGGTACCTATATAGGGGTATCGATACCTGTTGTGGAAATTTTAAAAACATTGCAGTTTAGTCATTTTTAAAGCTTGGGTTTGTAAATAAGCTTTTGTAAGCTCGAGTAAGAGCCGGAAATGATAGTATAATGTAATTGTGAAATGTTTTGATTATAAACGCTTGAATTATGATGTAAATTGTTTATCTAAATCTATGTAACTACTTTGGTATTGACTATAGCCTCTTGTAACTCAAACCCGACGATTAGGTCACACGAGGGGTGTTACAACTAATTTGCAAACAAGCTCCTCTTTAAGCTCGCACATCTCTTTTCTCAAAGCCTCAATAATGGCTTTAAGAGCATCATTTTTCTATGAATGAATACCTATTGTTACATTGTGAGCACACTAATTCTCACCCTTGATCTCATCTCTTGCAAAGTCAAACTCTTCAATACGCCCCTAAACAATCTTAATGCTTTTCTACATCTCTTACGAATCCTTGATTTTAGCCACTTTACCTTCTATTCCCAACAAGATATCCCTTGAATTCTTATCTTTCTTAATTCTCACATAAGTTTTTTAGACATCTTGTGTCTTACCTTCTGTTTAAAAGGCTAAGATACCATCCCAAAACCTGCATCTTGATCAAACCATAGGCGCGTATACTAATTGTCATAGGCTTAGAATTTAACCAAGCAATCTATACAATCTTAAGTATTATATCCACTACCAAATTGAATAAATCAACCTAAGCTCTCAAGTTGGGAGACCCAAAGAATTTTCTAAGGCATTAAAGCTAAAAGATATTAAAGTGATAAAGGAAAGAAAAGTAAAATTTAAGAATATATAGAGGAGATGGTCTTAGTGTATTGATCATCTTAAAAAATGATGGAATAAATGAGGCCAAGGTAGGCCTTATTTATAGTTGAGTCCCCTAACATCAATTGTATAGATTAAATCATATTAACAACTAAAATTTAAACATATTTACATGACAATGTCTAAAGGGTTTAACCATTATTTATTTTTGTCTCTTAGAATTCAAATTAACTTGGTAAATTACAAGTTTTTAAAGTGTTTATCAAGTCACCAAGCTTCAAGTCGATAAGCCTTTTAGAATGTTCTAGGAATTGGGCTAGTAGTTTTGAATTAAATGAGCCCAATTTACACAAATAAATTGCTATGCAAAAATTGTGACATGTGATAAATAAGGTGCACTTAATTTCTCTAAACTTACCCCATCTTTGTGTTAGAAATGATACCATCGGATTGCTCCCGTTTCAAAAACATAAGATTGTGTTGGTTGTAAAATATGTAAATTTGTTTGTCCAACAAATTTCTTGAACATTCAATTTTATTTAAGGAATGAAATAACTAAATTATAGGTCTAACTTATTGATAAGTTTTAGAAAACCCCACTTGAATACATTTATAGCTCAAAGTTTTCTAAGTCAAATATATCTAGTCTTTACAATCAATCATTTTCCTTGAAACTTCTTACAGAACACTTATTTTCCTTTTTCATAATAAAATTTTATGTAAAATGCCATAACTAGAATATGCTTTCCAAATAAATAATATAAATGACTTAAACTAATAGAAATAAAAGTTTAGTGATGCAATTTGATGAAAAAAATATTTGTGACTGTAACGCCCTATATTTTATATTTTTGTTCTGCAATTAATTGATACAATTAGTATTTGCTTCAGTGGTTAAGTGTTTTGGGCGTGTGTGAGGTCCCAAGTTCAAGCCTTAGCTTTGACAAATTTTGATTATTTTTGGAATTAAGCCCTATCTCTGTTCAAAGGGCTTATATTTGGTTATTTGTAAAACCATAACAGAATGAGCTTGTTGGTCTGGTGGTTAAGTGGAGTGTTAATTTGTTGGAGGTCCTGTGTTTGAATCCCTACTTTAGTAAGGGTGTTATATTTTTACTCTGTTAGTAGTTAGAGTTTCAGTTGTACTGGGTTCTGAGAAGATTGAGATATGTGAGTAATGGGAGGAAATTAAGGGGATTTTGGGTCATATCTAGTTTTTTTTCGAAAATCTCTCTTTGTTGAATTCTCTCTTCAAACCTCCCTGTTGTTTTTCTGCATCTTTTCTTTCGATTACTATTTGTTCATTCATCTTCGTTTATGCAACGCTTGGTCTCGCGTGGCGTTGGTAAGTGCTTCGAAAGTTTTGTGCATTGGTTAGAGATTCGGTTTTGTTAACAATTGTGTATCTTGTTGTTTAGAAGTAGATCTAAGGGCTGGAGATTTTACATCGGTACTGTAGTTACACGAAATCACCATGCTCGTTTTTAGGTAAGAGATTTAGTAGTTTATTGGATTGTGGAGAGACATAGTTTCGGTTTTGGTTTCGATTTAAGCGGTTAATTTGGTGTTTTAATGGTTAATTTTAAGGTTTTGGTTGTCTTGGAATTGCATTTGCTGCGAAAACTAACTAGGTGTGTACTCGATTACACAGAAAATGAGGTTTTGATGAAAGCCAAAAACCTCACTGTCGACACCACACTGGTGTGTGATCGCCCGTGTGACATAACACAGGTGTGTGATCAACGAGGCCAGGCCATGTGCACAAGACACGACCATGTGATAACCAGGTAGGCTATATGTTGAGGTGTGCATGGGTCGGGCTAGGCCGGGTTCGGGCAGTCGGGCCCAACTAAAAATTTTAGGCCTGTTTGTTAGGCCCAAGCCCGGCCTGGCCCGAAAAATGGGCCTAAAATTTTGCCCAAGCCCGGCCCGAATAAAAATGTTAAATCCGGGCCCGACTCAGCCCACCCATATTAATTTTTATATTATTTTTTATATAATTTTAAAATATATATAAATCATCAAAAATACTAAAAACATCAAAATAAATATTTCTCAACAAATTGAAAATAAATTTAAAAAAAATATGTATACTTAAATAACACTAAAATAGATGCAACTTAACAAGCAAATGCCTCTAAAATAATAACAAAATTAATGAATGTCTTTAAAATAATAAAAAAAGTAACAATAAAATAATTTTTATACAATATCCAAACAATAACAACAAAATAGTAGCAACATAATAGTAAAATAGTAGCAAAATAGGGAGAAAACAATAATAAATTAATATTTAAAAAAGATTTTTTTTTTGTAATTTAGTGAATTCGGGCCGGGCCAGGGCTAAAAATGCCTTACCCGAGGCCCAACCCATTTTTTAAATGGGCCTTATTTTTTTGCCCAAGCCCATTTTTCGAGCCTATATTTTTGCCCAAACCCTCCCACATTTCGGGTGGGCCTTCGGGCCGCTGTGTGCGACACACGAGCTAGATTAATTTGGGTCGTGTGGGCCACACGAGCGTGTGGGCTCATACGGGTGTGTGTGATTTTGGGCTAGGCCGTGTGATCCACAAGACTAAGGCAAATTTGGGCCGTGTGGGCTACACGAATGTGTGGACCCACATGGTCAGGTCACATGGGCATGTGAGCCCATTTTTACTAAAATGCTTGTTAAGGTTGCACGGGTCACCCAAGTCAACTGTGAACCTTCCGTAGGGTCGGTAAGCATTATTTAGACCCTTATTTGTGTGAAATTGATTATGTGAATTATGTTCTGAGCATCTTATATATATAAGTATGTATACTGAACTGTATGTGTATCTGATAGATTTGTGATAGCATGACATTCTATTGTATGACTCTATTGTATGTGTACTAAAAGGCTCTTAAGCCTAACATACTAGCAGCTCAACTGCAAACTACTGTTTAGTACCGTATTTGATACTACCTGGAGTGTAGGGATGAGTGGGTTGATTTAATCCTCACATGGAGTGTAGGGTTGGACGGAGATGGTATGTAGAGGCTGGTTGGGTAGAACTCTGTTTACTGATTAATGTTTGCATTACTGTCACTATGATGGGCTAAAGCCCTAATGCATTTCTGATACTGAACTGAAATGGGCTAAGGCCCGAACTACTACTGAGACTGTAACGGGCTTAGGCCCAGATTGCATTTGACAATTTACTGCTATGTGACTGAATACATATTTTCTGTGAGGATTACACACTGAGTTTACGTAAAGTTACCTCTTCTGTTAAATGTATACAGGTAATCTTTAGACTTGATGAATCAGTGCAGCGGAGGACTCGATGATGGCCACATGTATTTTTAAACTGTTTTAATTTTAGTTTTAGTATTTATTTCTTAATTATTTTTGGGGTATTTTTTTATGTAAATTAGACTTTTTGGACTGATTGCTTTTATTTTGGATTTTAGATTGTTTCCGTGGATTTAATAACGGTACAAACTCAACAAACAAACGGTTTTCTCTAAAACAAAAAGGGTTTTTCTAAGATGGATGGATTTACCTAATTAACTTGGTTTTTCATAAATTAAATGATTTCTAAGCTTCTGCAACGAATTGTGTTTTAAAACAATTGATTAAATAAGTAAGCGATTTTGGAGTTAACAAGAGTAAACAAATGAAAACGATTTTATCGTAACAACTTAGTTTCAACATGCTAACATGTGACATCACTAGATTCGGCCATAACGTCTAGGCCGAGTTTGAGGTGTTACATTTAGTGGTATCAAAGACAGGTTGCGAAACTCAACTTTGGATTTGGGTTTTAAAACTTGGTTTTTAATAATTAATTTTCAAATTATTTGAAATGATATGATTGAGAATGTGGTACGTCGAGTCTCCGGCGCAGATTCTGTAAGTTTTCTAAAACTGTGATAAGTTTAAACTGAAACTACTATAGGTAGTATACTGTGAAAACATTTTTGATAGTGTATACTAAGACTGAGCAAAACTAATAGAGACCGCGACTTACGAAAATCACTCTGAATTAGTGAAACTGTTTACATAAAACATCTGTTAATAAATATCGAAACTATAACTGATTCATAAAACTGTTAATGTAGATAAAATCTCGCATCTGCGATGAGCACACGAGGTATCCGTGGATGAGGTATTAGAGGCCGAGGTTGAGGCTGTAGAAGGGCTCGAAAAGAGTCTTCTTCACTAGGCAGTATGCCAAATCTGGACACGAGTAAGACAGTAGTGTCGCCTGCTACGGAGACTGGGTCTCAAGATCACATAGCTGGGGACGACGCATTATTCCAGGCTATACTAAGGATATAGGAGAGGGTCGTTGGGCCTAATAATGGATCTGGGGGACGTGGGTTGATTACGGAACGACTCTAGTCCAATAAAGTTAAACTTTTTAAGGGTGCCACTGGAGTCACCCCTAATGTGGCTGAGTACTGGATAGAGGCTACAGAACAGATTATGGATGACTTGGATTGCACCCCTGAGCAGAAATTAAATAGTTGTAGTCTCACTGCTGTGGGATGAGGCTTATAATTGGTGGCTGACCGTTAGGGAGGGCACTCAGCTCGAACGTCTGACTTGGGAATTCTTTAATACTGCCTTTCAGAGGAAATATATGGGGGCGAGCTACGTGGATGCCCCTAGGAGGGAGTTCCTGAACCTTACTCAGGGAGATCGATCTGTGGCTGAGTATGAGGCTGAATTTTTACGACTGAGCTGGTATGCATGATGTATGGTGGCGACTAAGTATGAATAATGTGTCCGCTTTGAGGATGGCCTCAGAGATAATTTGAGAGTTTTGATAGCTTCGCAGAGGGAGCGAGAGTTCTCGGTTCTGTTTGAGAAGGTGAAGATCACCAATGAGGTTAAGCATATTGAGCACCAAAACTGTGACAGAGAGAGCTATAAGAATAAGAGGATTCGGAGCCCTCGAGTTCGGTGCAGAGGCCTAAGAAAAAACTAGATCTGATGGGCTGGTTAGAGTTGGGGCCTCTGTTACTGCTATTGGACTGCAACCATGTGACGATTGTAGTAGATGCCATTAGAGCGAATGTTGGAGGAGGACTGGAGCGTGCCTGAGGTGTGGTTCGTTGGATCATCAAATTAGGGAGTGTCCATTGTGGGCCGATCAGATGTAAGCTCGAGTGGTATTTGGCATCAGATGACACTGAGAGTAGCACAAGAGCTACCGAAAAAGGTCGTGGGTCGCTAGGGGTGGTAATGGCATGGGTCATGGATAGAGAGCACCTGGCAAAGGTGCTAGACAAACTGAGGCAAGGCAGCCTGCTCTTATTTATGCTGCACGTCGCCGAGAGGACAGAGATACTCCAGACGTCATTACGAGTATGTTCTTTATTTTTGATATACCATACACTGCATTGATAGATAGAAGATCCACTCACTCCTATATTGCCTGCTTTGTTTCTAGGAATCTGGGCTTATCAGTTAAGAATAGTTCCAGTGAGGAATGGTATTAAGTCTATTGGGGCAATCTGTTCGAGTTAGAAAGTTGTATAGGGATGTTCCTTTAGAGGTCCAAAGGACGGTATTTTTAGCTGACTTGATAGAGCTCCCGTTTGGGGAGTTCGATATGGTATTGGGGATAGATTGGTTGGTGAAGCATCGAGTAAGTCTGGACTGTACGACGAAAAGGGTCATTTTGAGAATTGAGGAGGATAATGAGGTAGTCATGTTTGGGAAGCGCTAAAATTATTTATCTAATGTGATCTCTGCACTAGTGGAGGAGAAGTTGGTTCATAAGAGACATGAGACATTTTTGGCCACGTAAGCGTTTCTAATTTTGAGGACTCTACTGTTAAGGGCATCAGAGTGGTAAAGGATTTTTCGAACGTCTTTCCTGAAGAGCTACCGGGGTTACCTCCGAATCGTAAAGTGGTGTTTGGGATAGAGCTCCTTCCTAGTACAGCCCCGATGTCCATTGCTCCCTATCGAATGGCACCAAATGAGCTTTCGGAGCTTAAGGCTCAGATTCAAGAATTATTGGATCGTGGGTTCATCCGCCCTAGTGTGTCTCCGTGGGGAGTACCAGTACTGTTTGTAAAGAAGAATGATGGATCTATGCGAATGTGTATCAATTACCGTCAGCTGAACAAGCTGACCATTAAGAACAAGTATCCACTTTTGAGGATTGATGATCTGTTCGACTAGTCCCGAGGGGCTTCTATATTCTCCAAGATTGATTTTCAATCTTGGTATCATCAGTTAAGGTTTAAGAAAGCTGATGTATATAAGACGGCTTTTAGGACTCGTTATGGTCACTATGAGTTCCTAGTGATGCCATTTGGACTGACTAATGCACCGACAACTTTTATGGATCTGATGAATTGAGTATTTTAGCCCTATCTGGATCGGTTTGTAGTGGTGTTCATCGATGACATATTGATTTAGTCAAGAACTAGGGATGAGCATGACGAGCACTTTAGGATTGTTCTTCAGATTTTGAAGGAGAAGCAACTTTATGCTAAGTTTAGCAAGTGCGGGTTCAAGTTACTCGAAGTAACATTTCTGGGCCATGTAGTGTCTACTGAGGGGATTCGAGTCGATCCTCGAAAGATTGAGGCTGTACTGGATTGGAAACAACTGAGGAATATGTTTGAGATCCGTAGTTTTTTGGGTCTAGCAGGTTATTATCGACGGTTTGTGGAAGGTTTTTCAGTGATTGCAACACCCTTAACTAAGCTGCTACGTAAGGGTGTACCATTTGTCTAGACTGATGCGCAGCAAGAGAGCCTCGATAAGCTTAAGACTGTACTGACTCAGGCTCCTATTTTGATACAGCCTAAACTTGGAAAGGAGTTCACCGTTTATAGCAATGCATCACATGTCAATTTGGGATGTATGTTGATGTAGGATGGTAAGGTGGTAGCATATGTGTCTCGTCAGCTTAAGACACATGAGGCGAATTACCTAAAGCATGACTTGGAGTTGGCAGCCATAGTATTTGCACTGAAAATCTGGAGGCATTATCTGTACAGTGAGAAGTGTATCATCTACACTGATCACAAAAGCCTCAAGTATCTCCTCACTCAGAAGGAGCTGAATCTTAGGCAGCGTACATAGGTTGAGCTACTTAAGGATTACGACTGTATCATTGAGTACCATCCAGGTAGGGCCAATGTGGTTGTAACATCCCGTTTTTAGGTAAAATCGGAACAGTGGTTTCGGGACCATAAATCTGAAGTCAAAATATTTATTTTATTATTTTAATATGGTTTACAGCATGATAGAATGATAGTATAAAAATTTCATTAAGAAATTCTACCGTTTAAATGCTTAATTCGGTAAAAAAGGACTAAATCGCGTAACACGTAAAAGTTTAGTACTATTGTTTAAAGGTATTAAATTGCTATGGTTTATTAATATGAGAGTCATTGCATGTCAATTAGACCTTAAATGATATAGTGGAAGTTGTTGGCTTGGTATTTTTGAAATTATTAAAATTCATTAAGGTTATTTTGGTAAAATGTTAATTATGTTATATTAAATAAAACAAAACCAAAATCATATGATTTCCTTCATCTTCATTGCCGAATTTGAGAAAAAAAAATAGGGGTTTTGAATCTTCCATGGTTTCGACACATTCTTAGCTAGATTAAGGTTCGGTTTTGACTCTGTTTTTAATGATTTCTACGTTTTTGAGTTCGTTATAGCTTAAACTAGCTGACTCGTACCTTTCTTTTTAAAACTGTTAAAGATTTTAAGATATGTCATTGTTGAATATTTATGTATTTTGAAGTTTCTTGTTAGATTATTGATGCTTGTTAATAGATATACAAGTTTTATAAAGTGATTTTTGACAAAAATGAGAATTAGGGATTAAATTGTGAAAGATAGAAATGTTGTGGTTAGAAATGTGAATAAAATAAAAATATGGGCTGCTATGAGGTTATATGAAGTTCGACTATACAAGGTTTAAGGGTAAATTGCATAAATTTGTCATTTTGTGTATAAAGGACTAAATTGCAAAGTAGTCAAAAGTATAGGGGTAAATGTGTAATTTGCCAAATATGTGTGAATTGAATTAATTGGTTACTAAAAATATTGAATTTTTTAATATATAGACCAAGATAAGCTGAGTTTGGGTTTAGATCGGGGAAAGGAAAATATTAACGAGTAGCCGTTACTTGATATTCGAGCAACTCGAGGTAAGTTCGTATAATTAGAATCAAACTTTTATTTATAATTGAAATTTCTATCTTGAATATTATATGAATGTATATTATGAATTATAGAATTGAAATGCCTATTGGTTATATGCTCAAATTTATTTTCGAGTCATGTTTGAACCGTAGAAAGTCGTAGGATACAAGTGACATGTCACTAGGGTTACCGTTTGGTCGAGTTCTAGAATTTGTTGCAGACTCACTACAGCTCATATGAGCTTACCGTTTCAGCTCTTATGAGCTTATCGTTTAGCTCTTTGGAGCTTACCGTTTCAGTCCTTTGGGGCTTACCGTTTCAGCTCTACGGAGCTTACCGTTCAGCTCAATTGAGCTTACCATTTATCGACTCAGGAGGAGCGTACTGATAATGGCTCGAAAGAGCGTATATGATGATGAATTGACAGATTTTTTTATTTATACACTTAGTGTGTATCACCCGAGTATCCTCGATATTTTTGAAGGCTCAACAGGCATTATACTGATATGAAACATAAAATACATGTTGCATGAATTACATGTTACATGGATTATAAGGTTTACATGGATTGTATGGTTTACATAGATTATATGTTATAAGAGTACATGAGATTTATGATTAGTATAGATACAATGATACTCGAGTTACATGAATTGAGAGTTGTTTTTGGATGTTATATGAATGTATATGTGATTGGTTTCATTCTTATGAATTGATGAATTGATGAATATAAGATAACTAACTTGTGATTGGTGATGTGAATAGGCATTATGAACAAATGGGTTGGATTTTAATTTGTTAAAATTCTTATTGTCATTTGGTAAGTTTAATTCTATTTTATATGTGCTTAATAAGCTTAATGCTTACTCCGTTTGTTTTTCCATGTTTTATATATCCGAAGCTTGCTCGATTCGGTTAAAGTCAGAGATTACTATCACACTATCCAGACGACTTTTAGTACTTTTGAAACTTATGTAAATGATGTAAATATGGCATGTATAAGCTAGTTTTTCAGTTGAATCATATGGTTACTTATACTAATGAATGTGATGTGAATTTTGGTATCTGATCAAGCTATGTGATATGGCTTGAATTGGAAATGGTTGGCTTAGTATGAAAGCTTATATGATATGTCTTTAATATGGTAAATTTGATGAATGGTATTTGGCATATATGGTGTTGAATGTTGATAAATTAACATGTTTTGTTGTGAATGATTTGATAAAGATGGAATAGGTATGAATTGATTATATTTTTGCATATGAAATGGTTGTAAAATAATTGCCAATTGTGGTTATGTATATTTGTGATATTAGTGTGGCAATATGGCTTTGTAAATAGCCTATTTTTGCCTACACGGGTAGGGACACGGCGTGTGTCTCAATCGTGTTGCTCAAAGGCCATTTCGAAATGAGCCTGAGTAGGCTATACAGTCAATCACACACGAGCGTGTGCTAGGCCGTGTGGCCAAGTCAGTTTCGAGCATGGGTTAGACACACGGGCGTGTGACTGGCTATGTGGCCAAGTCAGTAACCTCCCTAATTTTCACACGGCCTGGCACACGGGCGTGTCATGTGGCCGTGTGGACAAGTCAGTATATATGCCCTGTTTTGCCATGGCCTAGACACACGGGCGTGTCTAATGTCGTATGAAGCACACGGCCTGTTCACACGGGCGTGTGATAGTTAAAAAGTTGAAAACTTTCTAAGTTTCTGAAATTTGTAATATGTTACGAATTAGTCCTGAATGTATGATTAAAGTTTAATATGTTTGTTTTAAGTTCATAATGGTTGTGAATGAATGTTATTGATTGAATTATGATGTTTTTGGATAAATAATTGTTCTAAATTGAATTACAAGTCTGGTAATACCTCTTAACCTATTCCGGCGATGGTTACAAGTTAGGGGTGTTACGGTGGTGGCCGATGCATTGAACCGTAGGGCTATGACTGATCTGAGAGCGATGTTCACTCGACTTAGCTTGTTCAACGATGGGAGTTTGTTGGCTGAGCTACAAGTTAAACCGACTTGGATCGAGTAGATTAGGGTTAAACAGTTAAAAAATAAATCTTTAGGTCTTCGGTTCCGATAGATAGAGAGTGGTAGCATTACGAACTTTGGGTTAAACTTTGAGGGTGTATTGTGTTTCCGAGGCCAGATATGTGTACCGAACGATACTGATCTGAGGTAGTCTATAATAAGAGAGGAGCATAGTAGCCCTTATACTATGCATCCTGGTAGAAATAAGATGTACCGAGATCTTCAAGAGTTGTATTAGTGGCCAGGGTTAAAGCGTGAGGTTACTGATTTTGTTGCTCGTTTTCTAACATGCCAGCAGGTTAAGGCTGGGCATCAGTTGCCTTTGAAAGTGAAAATGTATGACGATGGACTTCGTTATTGGGTTACCCTTGACACCCACTAGGAAGGATTCTGTTTGGGTCATCGTGGATCGATTGACCAAGTCAGCTTATTTCTTACCAGTTCGTACTGATTATTCTCTGCAGAAGTTGGCAAAGCTTTATATTTTTGAGATAGTGAGACTACATGGGGTACCAATTTCGATCGTCTTTGATAGGAATCCTTGCTTCACATCTCGATTTTGGAAAAAGCTACACGAGGCTCTGGGTTCAAGGTTGGACTTCAGTACTGCGTTCCATCCTTAGACCGATAGTCAATCTGAGAGGGTGATTCAGATACTGGAGGATATGTTGAGGAGCTGTGTGATTGATTTTCGAGGCAGTTGGGAGGACTATCTGTCGCTAGCCGAGTTTGCCTATAATAACAGCTTCCAGTCGAGTATTCAGATGACATCTTACGAGGCTCTATATGGTCGTAAGTTTCGTACTCCTCTGTGTTGGACTGAATTGGGTGAACGTTGGGTATTGGGTCCTGAGTTGGTTTTTAAGACTGAGGATAAGGTTCGACTGATTAGGGATCATCTGAAAGTAGCTTCTGACAGGCAGAAGTCCTATGTTGATCTGAAGAGACGTGAGATTGAGTATTCTATGGGGAACTTCATATTTCTGAAGTTTTCACCATGGAAGAAGGTTTTGAGGTTCGGTCGCAATGGCAAGTTGAGCCCTAGGTTTATTGGGCCGTACTAGATTCTGAAACGAGTGGGACCTGTCTCTTATCAATTGGAGCTACCTCCAGAGTTAGACCGTATTCACGATATGTTCCACGTCTCAATGTTGAGGCATTATTGCTTTGATCCTACTCATATTGTCCCTGTTGAGGAGATTGAGGTTAGGCCAGACTTGACCTTCGAGGAGGAACCGGTTTAGATTCTGGATCACAATGTAAAGGTCCTGTGGAAGAAGTCTATTCCACTAATGAAGGTGTTGTGACGAAATCATAGCACTGAGGAGGCCACGTGGGAGCCTGAGGATACGATGCGTCAGCAATATCCTCACCTATTATGATTAGGTAAATTTTGAGGATGAAATTTTTTTAAGGGGTAGAGTTGTGATGCCCCAAAATTTTATATATATATTTTTTGCAATTAATTGATACAATGAGTATCTACTTCAGTTTTTAAGTGTTCTGGGTGTGTGTGAGGTCCCAAGTTCAAGCCTTAGCTTTGGGAAATTTTGATTATTTTTGGAATTACGCCCTATCTCTGTTCAATGGGCTTATATTTGGTTATTTGTAAAACCATATCAGAATGGGCCTACTGGTCTGGTGGTTAAGTAGAGTGTTAGTTTGTTGGAGGTCCTGTGTTCGAATCCTTGCTTTAGCAAAAGTGTTATATTTTTGCTCGGTTAGTAGTTAGAGTTTCGGTTGTAGTGGGTTTCTGAGAAGGTTGAGATTATGTGAGTAGTGGGAGGAAATTAAGGGGATTTTGGGTCGTATCTTATTTTTTTTCCTTTTTTCTTTTCTTTTTTCGAAAATCTCTTTCTTTCGAATTCTCTCTTCAAACCTCTTTGCCGTTTTTCTACATCTTTTCTTTCGATTTTTTTTGTTGATTCATCTTCATTTTTGCAACGCTTGGTCTCGCGTGGTGTTGGTAAGTGCTTCGAAAGTTTTGTGCATTAGTTGGAGATTTAGTTTTGTTAACAATTGTGTATTTTGTTGTTTAAGAGTAGATCTAAGGGCTGGAGATTTCACATCAGTATTGTAGTTACGCGAAATCACCGTGCTTGTTTTCAGGTAAGAGATTCGATAGTTTATTAGATTATGGGGAGACTTAGTTCCAGTTTTGGTTTCAATTTAAGTGGCTAATTTGGTATTTTGATGGTCAATTTTAAGGTTTTGGTGGTATTGGAATTGCATTTGCTGCGAAAACGAACTAGGTGTGTACTCGATTGCACAGAAAATGAGGTTTCAACGAAAGCCAAAAACGTCACTGTCAATGCCACACGGGAGTGTGGTTGTTGGTGTGGTAGGCCGTGTGACATAACACGGGCATGTGATCGACGAGGCCAGGCCGTGCGCACAAGATACGATCGTGTGATGGTCAGGGAAGCCATGTGTGACATACAGGCTAGACTGATTTGGGCCATGTGGGCCGCACGGGCTTGAGGGTCCACACAGGCGTGTGGGATTTTGGTCCAGGCCATGTGATCCACACGGCCAAGGCAAATTTAGGCCGTGTGGGCCACATGGGCGTGTGACCCCATTTTCACTGAAATGCTTGTTAAGGTTTCACGGGTCGCCCAAGTCGACTGTGAACCTTCCGTAGGGTCGGTAAGCACTACTGATCATGTTATATATATAAGCATGTATACTGAACTGTATGTGTATCTGATAGATCTGTGATAGCATGATATTCTATTTTATGTTGCATTACATGGGGTTGGGTTGATTTTATTTGAAGGAAGTGTACTGAAAGGCTCTTAAGCCTAACATACTGGCAGCTCAGCTGTAAACTACTGTTTGGTGCCGTATTCAGTACTACTTGGAGTGTAGGGATGGGTGGGTTGATTTAATCCTCACATGGAGTGTAGGGTTGAACGGAGATGGTATGTAGAGGTTGGTTGGGTAGGACTCTGTTTACTGATTACTGTTTGCATTACTGTCACTGTGATGGGCTAAAGCCAAAATGTATATATGATACTGAACTAAAATGGGCTAAGGCCCGAATTGCTACCGAGACTGTAATAGGCTTAGGCCCAGACTGCATTTGACTGTTTACTACTATGTGACAGAATACATGTTTTCTGTGGGGATTATACACTCAGTTTACATAAACTCACCCCTTCTGTTTAATGTGTATAGGTGATCCCCAGACTTGACGAATCAGTGCAGCGGAGGACTTGACGGTGGCTACACGTATTTTTAAACCAGTTTAATTTCAATATTGGTATTTATTTCTTAATTATTTTCGGAGTTATTTGTTATTTAAATTGGACTTTTGGGACTGATTGCTTTTATTTCGGATTTTAAACTATTTCTGTGGATTTAATAACGGCACAAACTCAACAAACAAATGGTTTTCTCTAAAATAAAGGGTTTTTTTTTAAGATGGACGGATTTACCTAATTAACTCGGTTTTTCATAAATTAAATGATTTCTAAGCTTCCGCAATGAATTTTGTTTTAAAACAATTGATTAAATAAGTAAGCGATTTTAAAGTTAACAAGAATAAACAAATAAAAACGATTTTATCGTAACAACTTAGTTTCAACATGCTATCATGTGACATCATTAGATTCGGCCATAACGTCTAGGTCGAGTTTAGGGTGTTACAGTGACGTACATAAAAATTGATGTTATCAAAATAAGTTTTGGGTGATGAAAATATAGAAATACCAGAACCTATGGATATTGATCAAACAGATCCTTATGGAAAGAGAAAATTAGAGTAAGATCTTTAAAAAGATGATTATCTGAGATCTTTTAATAAAGATTTTGAAAAAGTTGAATATACAACTAGAATTTTTGGTAATAAAACAAAAAATATAGCTACAAATAAAATAAAAACTGAAAATCCCGGAGAATCATCTATTCAACCAGTTCCACATAGAATAGATGATTTAAATAAAAGAAATGTTGCTCAAGGAGGAATATATTTAGACTTAACTAACATTCCTATTATAGACTATGAAAAAACAATAGATGGCTGGGCACAATCTATGAC
This sequence comes from Gossypium longicalyx, assembly GCA_025698465.1. NCBI lineage: Eukaryota > Viridiplantae > Streptophyta > Magnoliopsida > Malvales > Malvaceae > Gossypium > Gossypium longicalyx. The sequence goes on along the minus strand of CM047006.1, from coordinate 12,757,488 downwards.
TATTGTTGTAAACAACAACAATATGTGGTCAAAAGAAAAAAATTTAAACTATTTTGTTGGAGCATTTCAAGGAGATATTCTACAATTTCTAAGAAGATGAGAAGAATTTGATAAAAGAAAAGAACAAAAATGGTTGTAACACCCCTAACCCGTAACCGTTTTTGGAATAGATTAAGAGGCATTACTGGACTCATAACTCAGATCCGAATAATCACATAACAAATACCATTTCATTTCAATAAGCATAGATCATTCGTATTCAATAGGAACTTTAAACTATCATACAAAGTCTAAATCATGTGTTTATGACCAAATTGATAACATGTGAAAGTTCCAAAACTTAGAAAAAATTTCAACTTTTCAAGGTCACATGCCCGTGTGAACAGACCATGTGCCACACATGGCATTAGACATGCCCATGTGTCTAAGTCTTGGCGAAACAGGGCATACATACTGACTTGTACACACGGCCACAAGACACGCCCGTGTGCCTTGACTGTGGTCGAAACTGACTTGGGACACACGGCTAGCCGCACGCCCTTGTGCCTTGGTCGTACCCAAGACTGACTTACACTTGTAGGGTACCTCAGAGGACACACGGCCGTGCAACATAACCGTGTGTCACACACGGCTGAGACAAACGCCCGTGTCTCTGCCCGTATAGACAAAAATAAGCCATTTGAATAGCCAAATTGTCACCCCAAATTGGGTCAAACCTACAAGCACCAAACCAAACATATTTGCACAACTATTTTAGCCAATTTCTAAACCAAACCATACACCGATCATGCCATAACATTATCAACAAATTCCAATCTCAATACATCAACCAAACCATAATCAATCTAAACTAAAATCATACCACGAACTTATTCATATACATATCCATAATCAAGCCAAATCTCATGGCTAGATATATACACGTTTCAAAACATAACCAAAGTACTTCTAGCCTATACATGACATACTTCAATATTTACACTTTCAAAAGGTACCAAAATATGATTCAATAGTGTGATAACGATCATCGACGATCCCCGAGCTCCTGGTATCCCTTAAACCCTATAAAATAGATAATAAACACACGGAGTAAGCTTTCAAAGCTTAGTAAGCTAGTATGAGAGTAAGCTTTCAAAGCTTAGTAAGCTAGTATGATAAAAAAAACTCATCTGTATACATAAACATTAACAGTTTATAATAACATACACATCTTCCGGGATTTCTAACAAACCTTTCACCAACTTACTTCTCTAAACTTGTACATACCCGAAGTTTGTTGTTGCACAAACAATGCCTTTCAACCAAAGTATTCTTCTCGAAGTTTCGCACACTTAGTGCCTTCACGGATGTATCGCACACTAAGTGTCATCCTGGATGTCTCGTAAACTAAGTGCCATCCTCGATAATTCACTTACTAAGAGCCATTTCTGGATGTTTCGCACACTAAGTGCCATCCTTAGTAACTCGTACACTAAGTACCATTTTCAAAATCGACATACTTGTAACCATAAATCTAATAACCACAATTGTACAATTTAATCATTCTTAAGCATTATGTATAAAGAAATAATGCTCTTATAACATACTAACTTACCTCGTACGGATTCGGATAGACAGAATCGGCTACTCGACAACTTTCGACTCTCCTCGATCCAATTCCGTTTTTTTTAATTCTTAATCTATATAAATTCAAATTTAACTATTTTATTCACCAAATCATTCAAATCAATCCACAAATAAATATTTAGGGCACTTTGCAATTTAGTCTTCACATTTTCATATTATGACACTTTAGTCCTTATTTCACAAAATCACAAAATACACATAATTCATCAAAACCATGCCTTATCTGAATCTTCATAGCTCTCATACAAGTCCACACATTTCATTTATTTCACATTTTAGTCCCTCAATTTACAAATTTCACAATTTAACCTATTTTACTCAAATTCATCAAAAATCCAAAGACAAAAGATGTTAACCCAACATTAAGCTTTCATATTGCATCATTTATCAACATAAAGCTCATGAATTCATCCATGGCACATTTTAAATTCATCATCAAAACCAGAAATTTAGGCATGGGCTTGACATTATACGAAGCAACGATCTCAAAAACGTAAAAATCATCAAAAACTAAACTCAAAACATACCTTAATTCAAGCTCAAAGTGTTGAAACCCTAGCTTGAGTTTTTATTTCTTTTTCTTTAGTATATTCGGCGAACATGAAGAAATAATGAACCAATTTCATGTTTTGTTTTATTAATAATAACATTAATATGCGTTTTACTATTTTAACCTTATTATAAACATTAAAACTCCACTAACTAATGTCCACCCATGTAATTTAATAAATTAAATGGTCTATTTATAACATAAGGACCTCATACTTAAAAAGCCACATCAATTCGGCACTTAAACAAAGAGCAAGCAACTTTTACATTTTACGCGATTAGGTCTTTTTTATCAAATTAAGCACACAATTGGTCAAATTTTCGTACGAAACTTTCACACATGTCAATTAACATATCATAAGCACGGAAAATAATATTTAAATATTTTTCTAACTTGAATTTGTGGTCCCGAAACTACTATTTCGACTAGGGTCAAAACCAGACTGTTACAATGGCAGTTAATCAATCATATAGGAACTCCCAAAGATCTTTTAAAAGGATTAACTTTAATTCTAAAAATATAATTTTATGGCTATTTTAATAAAAAAAAGATCAGGATAGTATATCTAGTTATATATTGTCAAAAATTAAATTATGTGATATTAGATATTTAGAAGAATTTTCTAAAAAAATTCTTCATGAATATCAAAAACTAAAAAATGAAAATATAGAATTTTGGAAAAACCAATATTTTCATAAATTATTACCTCAATGGGATGAGATATGTATAAAAAAATATGTTTCTTATTTAGAAAAGCATAGTAAAATGGTGGGTGTAGAACCAGAAAATATAAACTCTATATAGGAAATAAAATTAATTTTGCAAAAGAAAGAATAACTTTATATTGCTTACAAAGTAAAGCTTCTAACAAGTTAAGCATAAATTAAGTACTAAACATTGTACAAAAATTTTAGAAAATGAATGGGAATTTGGATGTAAATCAGTACATCCTACTACTTAAAAAAGATATAAAAAGAAAAATAGAAGATATAAATTAGTTAGATGGAAACCAGGAAATAAAAAATATACTGGTTATAATAAAAATAAAAGATATGTTAGAAGAAAAACTTCTAAAAAACCTAAAAAACAAATATGTAAATGTTTTATATGTGATGAAGAAGGTCACATAGCACCAAATTGTCCTAACAAAGGAAAAAGTGCAAAGAAAATGATTAAAACACTTGAAGAACAAGACTTAGAAATATGTTATGAAGAGGAAATAAATCCTGAAGAAATATTATATGAATTAATATCATAAATAGATTCTGATACAGATGAAGAAGAATATATATTTATGTTTAATATAGGAAATAGTTCTAATAATCAATTAGATGAAATTCCTAAATCTGAACAACAAGATAAAAAATTAGGAAATCTAATCGGAGAAGAAAAAGACTTTTCTAATGAAATGATAGAAAAAATAAATAAAAATCATATTTTTAAAGAAGAAATATATAAAATATCTAAATTCAAAATATGAAGTCAAAGACATATAGAAAAAATAAGTGGTAATACTATGCTAGAGATACTAAAGGAGGATTAACTGAAATCCCATTATTTACTAAAGATAAAATTAAGAGGATTAAAAAGAAATATCCTCAAGTAAGATATATACATTTAGGAATAATAATGATAACTATTAGAGCTTTATTTAGAAAAGGTCATGATATACCTATAATAGCAGTTTTGCTAGATAAAATATTTGAAAATCCAATAAAAGCACTCATTGGAGGAATTCAATCAAACTTACATACCGGTGTAATAAGATTTAAAGTTAAACCAAACCACTTTATATCTATTACAGATCTTTTAATAGAAGACTATTTATGTCTAAGAATTCAGACAAAAAATTCTAAAATTAATGATTTAGTAGAAGATCTAGCAATAAGTTGGACTTCTATTAATGAATATACAAATGCAACGGAGGTAGAGATCAAAGAAATTAATAATAAAATTATTAAGCTCTTTGAACCCAATAAATTTACTACCGTAATACAACCAAGATTATTACATTTAAGAGATCTATCAATACCAAAAGACTAGATGATAGAAAAGATAAGTAGTACAACTACTTCTAAACTTGTAAGTACTATAGAATATATGTCGTCTGGAAATAAATTAATTTTAAAAATATTGCTATAACAAATACAAATGATAATTTAGTTTTATCCTCAAATACACAAATAGAGGAATAAGAGGATAATACAAGTTCAACACCAATAGGTATGAAAACAGTTCATACTCCTATTTTTCCTACTGAACCAAGTACAAATTCTAGAAACACTAGAATGGAAGAAATACAAACTTCAACAATTATTCAACAAATGAAAATTGGAATCGGTGATGTAATTACATTTTCAAATTTCCAATCCAGGAGATATGATACATATATTGAAATTACATTTCAATTTAGAGAATATAAAACATATTCCTTGCATGCTTTATTAGATACAGGAGCTTCAACTAGTAGTTGCAGAAAAAATGTTATTCCTGTAGAAAAATAAGAACCTATGAAACACCCAATAAAGGCCATAGAAATAGATGGTAATGAAACCATAATTCAATATAAGGCTAGAAACATACCAATCTACATAAATAATGTAATATTTGTGATACCCAAAATATTATGTTTTCCTACAATGCATGGAGATATATTATTAGGAAATAATTTTATATACCAACATTTACCATTTTCTATAGATAAAAATTTAATTATGTTTTCTGTAGAAAAAAAAACTTTTGTACAAATGCCATTAGTTGAAAATCATAAATTTGTGTGTGATAAAATTTTACACCACCAAGAAAAGAACAGATTAAATAACTTGAAACAAATCATTGATTGTTTAAAATATTAGAAAATAATTTTAGTGAAGAACCATTAAAATTATGGCAAAATAGCCCTAGATATTGTGAAATTAAATTGGAAAATCCCAATAAAATTATTAGAGTTAAACCAATGATTTATTCTAAACAAGATATAGATGAATTTGATATACAAATTAAAGAACTATTAGAAAAATGATTAATAGAAACAACTAATAGTCCAAATTCTAGTCCAGCTTTTATAGTAAGAAATCATGCTGAAATAAAAAGAGGAAAAGCTAGAATGGTTATTAATTATAAAAGATTAAATCAAAATATTATTTTTGATGGATATTTTATTCCAAGAAAGGATGTTTTAATTAATCAAGCTAAACAAGCAAAATATTTCAGTAAATTTGACTGTAAATTGAGATTTTGGCAAATCATGCTAACCGAAGAATCTAAACCTTTGACAGCTTTTAGCGCACCTAATGGACATTATCAATGGAGAGTAATGTCATTTGGGTTATGTAATGTACCACAAATCTTCCAAAGATGGATGGATTTTATATTTAATAAATATAAAAATTTTGGTGTAGTCTATATAGATGATATTTTAATATTTTCAGATACATTAGAAAAACATGGAAAATATTTAAATATCATTTCTCAAGAATTCATAAAATATGAAATTATTCTAGTTCCTTAGAAAATAGAATTAGAAATAACATAAATAGAATTCTTAGGATTAAAATTATCATCAGATGGTCTTAAACTACAAGATCATATTACAGTAAAAGTAAAAGAATTTCTTGAAAACATTGAAGATAAAAAATAACTTCAACAATTTTTAGGAATTATTAATTATGGAAGAAACTTCTTTCCCAACTTATCTAAAAAAAATAGGTAAGTTATATGAAAAATTAGAAAAAGATAAACCTTTTATCTTGTCTAAAAAAGACTCAGAAATTATATGGAATCTAAAAAATGAAATAAATCATATTCCAAAAGTTTATTTACCTAAACGATGTGATAAATTAATTTTAGAAACAAATGCCTTACAAAATTATTGGGGTTGTATATTAAAAGCTAAGACAATAAATAATGAAGAATTAATATGTAGATATAGCTCAGAAAAATTTAAACCAAATGAAATTAATTATGTTATATATAAAAAAAGAATTATTCCTTACTATCAAAAGTTTAGAAACTGTACCTAGAAGAATTAAATGGTATAATAAATTATATACTTTTAATTTTGAAGTTTTATATGAAAAAGGAACTGATAATATTATTGCTGATTATCTTAGCAAATCCTATGGATAGAGGTAAAAAACCTCTAGAAAAAATTGGTGAATGGACAACTATCCATAAAAGACCCAACAAAGGGAAAACAACAAGTTCTAATCAAGGATTTGTGACTATACCTGCACAAGTACCTTTTTATTCTAATCAAAGATATTATGTGCCATATCCAATGGTAAGACAACTTGTTGGAACTCATTTATCATTGACACCAAAAACTGTAAGTCAATCCCTTAGTCCCAAGATCTAAATTCAACATTCCAAGCCAGTTATGTTGAAATGATAAAACGAGTAGAAAATTTGTTGAAACAACAACAAATTCAGGAAATAAAAGATTTTTATAATCTAGGCTTACCAGTAGAATTATATAATTTTATTAATGAAATATGGAAAACCCATATTTCTGAACAAAGAGCTAATTTCAGAAGAGCTCTTACTAAGTTTTCACAATTTTTAGTTGAGAAAACAACTAAAGAAAATGAAGCTCATGATTTATTACTAAAATCTATTTTATATAGAGATTAGGAAGAACTTGAAATAGAATATATAGATATTAAGGAGATAAACAATCTTTTTAATATATTTTAGTATTTTATTAATAAAGGAACAAATAGTCCTATAATGAATAAAATTTTTAGACTATGTTTTTATAATAAAGCTAGAAAAATTTTACTAGTAAAAATTTTTACAAAAATAAATGCAACTATTAGCAAACAACAAACTCAATTTCAAAAGGCTTTTTTAGAATATTTTCTACAAGCTTATGTTTTTACTAATGATTGAGGAAAAAAAATTTCCTACAATAAAATTTAGACTTGATCATGAACCATTTGATATAAGTAGTATTGAATGAGGTTTTATTAAAGAAATAATAGTTCTAAATTTTTCTTTTCATCTATTAAAAGATTTTCCTGCATCTATTAAGTCTATATTATTAAACATAATAAATAAAGATGACTTTTACTATTATTTTCATATTGAAATAAGCAGCTTTATTGGTATTGCTGAAAAAGAAAAAATTTATCAGCCATATCAAATTTGGATTATTCAAAGAATGATTGGAAGTTCCAAATTATCAGCAGTCAAAGAAGACAAAAAACACTTGATAAAAAAAAAAACATTGACAAGTGTTTCAATAATCCTAGTTGTTATTGGAAGTTCCAAATTATCAGTAGTCAAAGAAGACAAAAAACACTTGATAAAAAAAAAACATTGACAAGTGTTTCAATAATCCTAGTTGTTATCAAACCCAACCAGGGATAGATCTGGTGACAAAAGCCCAGTATTTACTTCAGTAAAAGATTTATAGACTCTGGACTAATGGAAGAAGAATATTGGCATATGAAACTGGAAACATCCAGAATGATAGAGATGAAGAATCTGTGCAACTATTAAAAAGGATAGCTAAAATGGAGATTGATGGTTTTCTATCTCATATAATAGAAGAAATAAAAAACACGTGGAAGACTTGGAATTCACCAAGACTGTCACTAGATTCATTACATCTAGATGAGATAGAAGAAATGAATCTAGATAACATTCAATAAGGATAAAGCCAAAATAGGCAGCCACGTGGAAAAATAAAGTCCAAGAAAAACAAATACTCAACTATGGACAAAAGAAGGCAACTTGAAAAAAGGGCATCCAAATGCAAACAAAAAAGATTGCAACATAGAAGCAACCATCAAATTAATGATGTGACAAGACAATGCAACGTGGAAGCAACCATGTTAATGATGAGATAGGATCCTTATCAGAAAACTGTGCGGGATTCAAAGAAAATTAAATAGAGTTTTAGAATTCTCTTATAAATAGAAAATGAAAAGCCTAAAAAAGGCATCGAAAAATAGTTTAGAAATCTTTCTTTTTTACTTTTCATTCACCATCCTCTCCTCGTAAAAACTTTTCTTTTACTTCTACTTTTTGTAATAAAATATACTGTCTTCCGCATTCCCCTAACATCCTGTAATTGGACTTCTATTAATTTTCTTTGAATCCCACACAATTTTCTAATAAGGATCCTATCTCATCATTAACATGGTTGCTTTCACGTTGCACTGTTTTGTCACATCATTGATTTGATGGTTGCTTTCACGTTTCAGTTTTTTTTATTTGCATCCGAATGCCCTTTTCTTCAAGTTGCATTCTTTTGTTCATACTTGAGTATTTGTTCTTCTTGGACTTTACTTTTTCACATGGCTGCCTGTTTTGGCTTTATCCTTCTTGAATATTATCTAGTCTCATCTAGATGTAATGAACCTAGTAACAGTCTTGGTGAATCCAAAGTCATTCACGTGTTTTTTATTTCTTCTATTCTATGAGATGAAAAATCTTCAATCTCCATTTCAGTTATCTTTTTTAATAGTTGCACAGATTCTTCACCTCTATTATTCTGGATGTTTCCAGTTTCATATGCCAATATTCTTCTTCCATCAGTCCAAAGTCTATAAATCTTTTGCTGAAGTAAATATTGGGCTTTTGTCATCAGATCTATCCCTGTTTGGGTTTGATAATAACTGGGATTATTGTAACAATTGTTAATGTTTTTTGTTAAGTGTTCTTTGTCTTCTTTGACTGCTAAAAAGTTGGGACTTTTAATTATAAAATCTTTTATTTCCTGAATTTGTTATTGTTTCAACAAATTTTCTGCTCCTTTTATCAATTCAACATAATTGGCTTGGAATGCTGAATTTGGATCTTGAGGCCAAGGGAATTGACTTACCATCATAATTATATAATTTTATTAATGAAATATGGAAAACCCATATTTCTGAACAAAAAAATAATTTCAGAAGAGCTCTTACTTAGTTGTCACAATTTTTAGTTGAAAAAACAACTAAAGAAAATGAAGCTCATGATTTATTACTAAAATCTATTTTATGTAGAGATTAGGAAGAGCTTGAAATAGAATATATAGATATTAAGGAGATAAACAATCTTCTTGATATATTTCAGTATTTTATTAATAAAGGAACAAATAGTCCTATTATGAATAAAATGTTTAGACTATGTTTATATAATAAAGCTAGAAAAATTTTACCAGTAAAAATTTTTACAAAAATAAATGGAGCTATTTTGCAAACAGCAAGCTCAATTTCAAAAGGCTTTTTCAGAATATTTTCTACAAGCTTATGTTTTACTAATGTTTTAGATGAAAAGTTTCTTACTATAAAATTTAAACTTGATCATGAACCATTTGATATAAGCAGTATTGAATAGGGTTTTGTTAAAGAAATAATAGTTCAAAATTTTTCTTTTCATCTATTAAAAGATTTTCCTGCATCTATTAAGTCTATATTATTAAACATAATAAATAAATATGACTTTTACTATTATTTTCATATTAAAATAAGCAGCCTTATTGGTATTGCTGAAAAAGAAAAATGTTATCAACCATATCAAATTTGGATTATTCAAAGAATGATTGGAAGTCCTAAATTATCAGCAATAAAAAAAGACAAAGAACACTTGACAAAAAACATTGACAAGTGATACAATAATCCTAGTTATTATCAAACCCAAGCAGGGATAGATCTGATGACAAAAAGCCCAATATTTACTTCATCAAAAGATTTATAGACTCTGGATTGATGGAAGAAGAATATTGGCATATGAAATTGGAAACATCCAGAGTGGTAAAGATGAAGAATCTGTGCAACTATTAAAAAAGATAACTGAAATGGAGATTGAAGGTTTTCCATCTCATATAATAGAAGAAATCAAAAACACGTAGAAAACTTGGGATTCACCAAGACTGTCACTAGATTCGTTACATCTAGATGAGATAGAAGAAATGAATCTAGATAACATTCAATAAGGATAAAGCCAAAACAGACAGCCACGTGGAAAAATAAAGTCCAAGAAAAATAAATCCTCAAGTATGGACAAAAGAAGGCAACTTGAAGAAAAGGGCATCCGGATGCAAACAAAAAAGATTGCAACGTGGAAACAACCATCAAATCAGTGATGTGACAAGACAATGCAATGTGGAAGCAACCATGTTAATGATGAGATAGGATTCTTATCAGAAAACTGTGCGGGATTCAAAGAAAATTAAATAGAGTTTTAGAATTCTCTTATAAATAGAAAAGGAAGAAACTTAAAGAAAGCATAAAAAAATAGTTTAGAAATCTTTCTTTTTATTTTTCAATCACCATCCTCTCCTTGTATAAACTTTTCCTTTACTTCTACTTTTTGTAATAACATATACTGTCTTCCGCATTCCCTTATCAGCCTGTAATTGGCATCAAAAATTTTTTGTAGTCTATATAGATGATATTTTAATATTTTCAGATACATTAGAAAAATATAGAAAATATTTAAATATCATTTCTCAAGAATTCATAAAACATAGAATTATTCTAAAAAAATAGAATTAGAAAAAACAGAAATAGAATTCTTAGGATTAAAATTATTTTCAGATGGTCTTAAACTACAAGATGATATTATAGTAGAAATAAAAGAATTTCCTAAAAACATTGAAGATAAAAAAACAACTTCAACAATTTTTAGGAATTATTAATTACGGAAGAAACTTCTTTTCCAACTTATCTTAAAAAATAGGTAAGTTATATGAAAAATTAAAAGAGGATAAACATTTTATTTGGCCTAAAAAAGACTTAGAAATTATATGGAATCTAAAAAAATAAAATAAATCATATTTCAAAAGTTTATTTACCTAAACAATATGATAAATTAATTTTAGAAATAGATGCCTCACAAAATTATTGGGGTTATATATTAAAAGCTAAGACAATAAATAATGAAGAATTAATATGTGGATATAGCTCAGGGAAATTTAAACCAAATGAAATTAATTATGTTATATATGAAAAAGAATTATTAGCAATAAAGAAAGGAATAAAAAATTTTCTCATATATTTAGTACCTAAAGATTTATCATAAAAACTGATAATCAGTCAGTTAAACAATTCCTTACAAACAAAAGTTTAGAAACTGTACCTAGAAGAATTAGATGGTACAATAAATTATGTACTTTTTAATTTTTCATATAACTTACATATTTTTTCAGATAAGTTAGGAAAGAAATTTCTTCTGTAATTAATAATTCTTAAAAATTGTTGAAGCTGTTTTTTATCTTTAATATTTTCAAGAAATTCTTTTATTTTTACTATAATATGATCTTGTAGTTTAAGGCCATCTGAAGATAATTTTAATCCTAAGAATTCTATTTCTGTTTTTTCTAATTCTATTTTCTTAGGACTTAGAATAATTCCATGTTTTATGAATTCTTGAGAAATGATATTTAATTGCTTTTTATGTTTTTCTAATGTATCTGAAAATATTAAAATATCATCTATATAGACTACACAAATTTTTTTATATTTATTAAATATAAAATCCATCCATCTTTAGAAGATTTGCGGTGCATTACATAACCCAAATGACATTACTCTCCATTGATAATGTCCATTAGGTACGCTAAAAGCTATCAAAGGTTTAGATTCTTCGGTTAGCATGATTTGCCAAAATCCCAATTTATAGTCAAATTTACTGAAATATTTTGTCTGTTTAGCTTGATTAATTAAAACATCCTTTCTTGGAATAAAATATCCATCAAAAATAATATTTTGATTTAATCTTTTATAATTAATAACCATTCTAGCTTTTCCTCTTTTTATTTTAGCATGATTTCTTACCATAAAAGTTGGACCAGAATGTGGACTATTAGTTGTTTCTATTAATCCTTTTTCTAATAATTCTTTAATTTGTATATCAAATTCATCTATATCTTGTTTAGTATAGATCATTGGTTTAACTCTAATAATTTATTGGGATTTTCCAATTTAATTTCACAATATCTAGGGCTATTTTGCCATAATTTTAAAGGTTCTTCACTAAAATTATTTTCTAATATTTTAAACAATCAATGATTTGTTTCAAATTGTTTAATCTATTCTTTTCTTGGTGGTGTAAAATTTTTATCAAACACAAATTTATGATTTTTAACTAATGGTATTTGTACAGAAGTTTTTCTACAAGTAACATAATTAAATTTTTATCTATAGAAAATAGTAAATGTTGCTATATAAAATTATTTCCTAATAATATATCTCTATGCATTGCAGGAAAACATAATATTTTGGGTATCACAAATCTTACATTATTTATGTAGACTGGTACATTTCTAGCCTTATATTGAATTATGGTTTCATTACCATCTATTCTTATGGCCTTTATTGGGTGTTTCATAGGTTCCCATTTTTCAACAAGAATGACATTTTTTTTGCAACTACTAGTTGTAGCTCTTTTATCTAATAAAACATGCAAGGAATATGTTTTATATTCTCTAAATTGAAATGTAATTTCAATATATGTATAATATTTCCTGGATTAGAAATTTAAAAATGTAATTACATCATCGGTTCCAATTTTCATTTGTTGAATAATTGTTGAAGTTTGTATTTATTCCATTCTAGTGTTTCTAGAAGTTGTACTTGGTTCAGTACGAAAAATAAGAATATGAATTGTTTTCATACCTATTGGTGTTGAACTTGTACATGTATTATCCTCTTCTTCCTCTATTTGAGTATTTGAGGGTAAAACTAAATTATCATTTGTATTTGTTATAGCAATTGTAACGCCCCAATATTTCTAATTTCGTTTCTGAATAAATTTGACACAATTGTGTATCTGTTTTAGTGGTTAAGTGTTCTGGGTGTGCGTGAGAGGTCTCAAGTTTAAGCCTTAGCTTTGGCAAATTTTGGTATTTTTCTGACTTAAGCCTTTTACTTACTCAGTGGGCTTATATTGAATTAATTGTAAAACCATATTAGAATGAGCTTGCTAATTCGAGTGGTAAGGGAGTCTGTGTGTTATGTGGGGGTTCTGTGTTCAAATTTCTATGCGAGCGTAGGAGTTTATTTTTGCTCGTTTGACCGAGAGAGTTTCGGTCAAACAGGAATTCTGATAAGGTTGAGTAGTGGGTTAGTGGGAGTAAATTGGGGGATTTGGGGATAATCTTGTTTTATTCAATTTTTTTCAAATTTTTCAGTTTCTAGGAAAAATTGACGTTCTGTTTTCCCACCACTCTACTGAAATTTCCTTTGAACTTCTCCTCTCCCTGTTGCTTTCGTTTTCCTAAATTCCTCTATTCTTTTTGCTACGTGAACTGCACTCGTGTGGGTTCAATGAGTTTTCTTTTCATTTTCGTCGTAATCTTGTAACGAGTGAACATGAATATAATTTTCTTTTTCTGCAATTGTTGGTATAGGAGAAGGCCTTGAACGGTGAATTTCGTTCCTTTTGTTTTAGTAGTGTTAAAGGAGGTCTTTCGTCGATGGTAAGTCGAGTTTCTATAAGTTCGTTATTGTCAAAATTCGTTAATTGATTGCTAAACTGATCTTGGGTATTCTGGTTATAGGTTTTGGTGATCTCGAGATTGTGAATCAGGTGTGTGCCTGAAATGCAGAAAAATAAGATTCAACGAAAGCCGAAAAACCCCACTGTTGATGCTACACGACCGTGTGGTAGGCCGTGTGCGACGACATGGCCGTGTGATCGACGAAGGCCAAACCGTGTGCAAGACACAGCCGTGTGATGGCCGGAGTGTGGCTATGCGAGCCACACGGGCTAGGTCAAATTGGGCGTGTGGGCCCACACGGGCACGCTACACAGGTGTGTGGTACCTGGGCCAAGCCATGTGGTCCACACGGGCAAGACCAATCTGGGCGTGTGGGCCCATCTATCTAAATTTTTTCCTAGGGTTGCACGGGTCGTCCCAAATGACTATGGGCCTATTGTAGGGTTGATAAGGGATAATTAAACCTTAAATTGTATGAACTGTCGGTTTGATATTCTACTCTGATTAAAAATCTGATGCATGTTTACTTGCACTATTATCTATTATCTGTATACGATCATAAGCATGTGAGCATGTTAGATTATTTTTCTGTACTGGTATATTTCTGTATCTGATATTGGGGTTGGGATGATGTATATTGGAGGAAGTGTTCTGAAAGGCAATTTACGCCTATTATCTACCATCATGGTTGCATTATATCTGATAGATACCGCATCGGTACTATATGGTGTGTAGGGATGGGTGGGTGTTTTAAACCCCATATGGTGTGTAGGGATGGTCGGAGATGGTGTGTAGAGGATGGGGGTAGGATTCTGATTCTAATTTGTGTATTTGTATCTGTAATGGGCTTAGGCCCGAATTTCTATATAACTGTTTTTGACTTTCTGGTTGTGTGCGTGCTTAATTCTATGGGGTTACATACTAAGTTTACGTAAACTCACTATTTTCTATTTAATCCGTTCAGGTAATCTACAGAGTTAGGCGGATCAGTGTAGCGAAGGACTCGACGGTGACCACCCGCTTTTACTGTTTTATTTTGTTTTGTGGTTTTATTTAAAGTTTTGGCTTTGAGTTTGGAGAAGTTGTATTTTCTGGGACTTTCTGGACTCTTTTAAACTGTTTGGCGTTGGTTTTGGGTTTTTGGTTTTATCTAAAACATGATTTTCTTAAAATGCGATTATTTTCCTTAAACACGATGAGTTTCCTAAGCTTCAGCTAAAATGAGATGACTAAAGACAAGTTGACTAATTGAATATATGTTTTGAATTAAATGAAAGCAATTTATGAGCTTAAGGGTTTTATCGAGTTAACTCCGTTTTCAAAATCCCTTTCATGTGAGATTACCAGATTCGGCCATAATGTTCAGGCTGAGTTTGGGGTGTTACAGCAATATTCTTAAAAAATAATTTATCTTCAGACGGCATATATTCTATAGTACTTACAAGTTTAGAAGTACTTGTACTATTTATCTTTTCTATCATGTAGTCTTTTGGTATTGATAGATCTCTTAAATGTAATAATTTTGGTTATATTTCGGTAGTAAATTTATTGAGTTCAAAGAGCTTAATAATTTTATTATTAATTTCTTTAATCTTTACCACTGCTGTATTAGTATATTCATTAATAGAAGTTCAATTTATTGCTAGATCTTTTACTAAATCATTAATTTCAGAATTTTTTGTTTGAATTCTTAGACATAAATACTCTTCTATTAGAAGATCTGTAATAGATATAAAATAGTTTGGTTTAACTTTAAATCCTATTACTCTGGTATGTAACTTTGATTGAATTCCTCCAATAAGTGCTTTTATTGGATTTTCAAATCTTTTATCTAGCAAAATTGCTATTATAGGTATATCATGACCTTTTTTAAATAAAGCTCTAATAGTTATCATTATTATTCCTAAATGTATATATCTAACTTGAGGATAATTTTTTTTTAATCCTCTTAATTTTATCTTTAGTAAATAATGAGATTTCAGTTAATTCTCCTTTAGTATCTTTAGCCACAGTATTACCACTTATTTTTCCTATATGTCTTTGATTCCATATTTTGAATTTAGATATTTTATATATTTCTTCTTTAGAAATATTATTTTTATTTATTTTTTCTATCATTTCATCAGAAAGGTCCTTTTCTTCCCTGATTAGATTTCCTAATTTTATATCTTGTTGTTCAGATTTAGGAATTTCTTCTAATTGATTATTAGAACTACTTCCTATATTAAACATAAATATATATTCTTCTTCATCTATATCAGAATCTGTTTCTCATATTAATTCATATAATATTTTTCATAATTTATTTCCTCTTCATAACATATTTCTAAGTCTTGTTCTTCAAGTGTTTTAATCATTTTCTTTGCACTTTTTCCTTTGTTAGGACAATTTAGTGCTATGTGACCTTCTTCATCACATATAAAATATTTACATATTTGTTTTTTAGGTTTTTTAGAAGTTTTTCTTCTAACAAATATTTTCTTTTTATTATAACCAATATATTTTTTATTTCTTGGTTTCCATCTAACTAATTTATATCTTCTATTTTTCTTTTTATATCTTTTATAGGTAGTAGGACATACTGATTTACATCCAAATTCCCATTCATTTTTTAAAATTTTTGCACAATGTTTAGTATTTAATTTATGCTTAACTTGTTTAGAAGCTTTACTTTGTAAACAATATGAAATTATTCTTTCTTTTACAAAATTAATTTTATTTCCTATAGAGTCTATATTTTCTGGTTCTACACCGGCCATTTTACTATGCTTTTCTAAGTAAGAAACATATTTTTTATACATATCTCATCCCATTATGGTGGTAATTTATGAAAATATTGGTTTTTCTAAAATTCTATATTTTCATTTTTTTAGTTTTTGATATTCATTAAGAATTTTTTTAGAAAATTCTTCTAAATATCTAATATCACATAATTTAATTTTTGATAATATATAACTAGATATACTATCCTGATATTTTTTTTAATCAAAATAGCCACAAAATTCAGTTTTTAGAATAAAAGTTAATTATTTTAAACAAATCTTTGGGAGTTCCTATCTAATTGATTAACTGCCCTTTTTGTTCTTTTTCTTTATCAGATTCTTCCAATCTTCTTAGAAATTGTAAAACATCTCTTTGAAATGTTCCAACAAAATAGTTTAATTTTTTTCTTTTGACCACATATTATTGTTGTTTACAATAATAGTCATAGATTGTGCCCAGTCATCTATGATTTTTTCATAGTCTACAATAGGAATATTAGTTAAGTCTAAATATATTCCTCGTTGAGCAACATTTCTTTTATTTAAATCATCTATTCTATGTGGAACTGGTTGAGTAGACGATTCTCTTAGATTTTTAATTTTTATTTCATTTATAGCTATATTTTCGATTTTATTATTAAAAATTCTAGTTATATTTTCAACTTTTTCAAAATCTTTATTAAAAGATCTTAGATAAACATGTTCATATCTTCGTAGGTCTAGTTGACTTGAGTACGAGATAACTTTCATGTCTAGACTCAAATTCCTATTTCACTAAATAATTAAAATTTATTAGAATATGATTAGACAAGAATTTAACAGCTTATTGGGTTTAGGTTTTAAGTGTTAAGTGGTGGGACAAATTAAAATGATGGTAGCCCTTTCGTGCAAGTCTTCACATGATCCATTGCTGCATCTAATTAATTTACCCATTGAGAAGCACTTGCTATAAATTCCTAATATTTCAACCTTTAACTTTTAATCCCATTTTATTCTTAAACATTGTTGAGAAGCAATTGAAACTTTGGGGGGTTGAATCATCAATGGGTAACTACATTGTAAGAGTTTCAAACCCTCTATTATTGCAAATTACAAAGAATTTTTTTCCCATAGGATATGCAACAATTTGCTGAATAAATTAAATTAAATTAAAACAAATGGATTGGAAAATGGATATTAAAACTTAGGAAACTGGATTCTTGAACCACATTTAGCCCTGGGTAACAAAGGACATTTAATGAAATCTGAACCGGAAGTATCCACACACAAGTAAACTTGATAAAGCTGACTGTTACGAGATGAATCCACATTGCACTCAATGCCGGGAGTAAACCCAACTGCTTGCCTTATAGCATCCTCGA
Source organism: Gossypium longicalyx (assembly GCA_025698465.1). Lineage (NCBI taxonomy): Eukaryota > Viridiplantae > Streptophyta > Magnoliopsida > Malvales > Malvaceae > Gossypium > Gossypium longicalyx. Next base: position 12,739,758 of record CM047006.1, on the reverse strand, counting down.
TCTCCTCCAATTCATAGAATTCATCATTTGGTTTTATTCCTGCAGCACAAGCAAACTCGTTCAAACAACTATTAATTATATATTGCTCTGACCCGAATCTTTACGAATTTGGGGGTTACCTGCGCTTGTTAAAGCTTGAAGGAGGTTAGCCTTTTGTTTCAATTGGAGAGCAGCTTCAAAGTATTCACGTTGGTCAAGTTCAGATTCTGAGCAAGTCCCATGTTTGAGCCATTCATGAGTCCAGAACTTAACTCCATCGTTGCTGGGACATGAAAGAGTGGGCCATTCCTTTTCCAGACTCCCAATCAGGCTTGAAATCTATTTACAGGAGAAGCCATTATGTTAATCCCATGGAATCTGTTGGTAAATGATATTTGCGTATTTCTGTGATTAAACAATATCAATAATAATTTGGATTTTAGCAGCAATTAGTATTCTTTTAAGCCACGAAAGACATTTGACTAAATCGAGACATAAACAGGCTGTTGGGTGGTCTGCTTTTGTTTCCTCAACTCTCACTCCCAGCAACATGTAAGGTGACAAATTCGGTAGTTATAGCTGTTGTCATGCGAATAAAGTATTTTAATCAAAGAAGAAAAGTTAATTACACCATATATTCTTAAATTATGACTCTCATTTTAAATTAGTCCTAAATTTAAAAATATTCTAATTACATCCTCAAACTATTAAGGTTATACCAATTAGATACTTTCGTTATTAGAACTATTAAATGACACACCAAATCTTTTGTAGCTAAATTTATAACATTAATTTTAAATCATATCATATAAGATTCAATATATCATTTAACAGTTAATGTCACGATTTTAGTAACAGAATTATTTTATTAATAAAATATCGACAATTTGAAGATGTAATTAAAATGATTTGAAATTTAAGGACCAATTTAGAATAAAGGTTATAGTTTGGTATGTCTGGTGCAATTAAAAAAGAAAAGATTTTATTATTAGCTAACCAAATAAGTTTTCTTAATTAGAGCTAACCAAATAAGTTATGTAATTTCAAAAGACAATAGATTTGTCTCGAATAAAAACAATATAAATCTTAAGCATGACCAAATGTGAGCATAAAGATAATCTGTGTGATCCAAGGTAGGCAGCGGGCATATGCACCCAAGATTCTTCTTCCTTTAAAGCAAAGGGCGCAGGGGCTTACGTTTACATTACAGCCCCCTTCATCCCACATCTTGGAACTGAATTATTACTACCTGTTTCTTCATTTTATAGGCTAAAATGCTGTTAAAGGTTAAAACGAATATAATTTTGTGTTATATTTTCAACATAGTTTTAGATATGATAGATGTTCTTTATTGTCTTAATCATTAATAGCTTTGTTGTATTTTTCATTATTCACATTTATCTATTCGAATATTCCAAATCTATAAACAAAAATAAAAATTGCTGGTCTTTCTAAAACCTTAAAAACCATCACGTTACATATAGTGCCGCAAGTATAATATATACCTCAGATTTGTCGAAACGACTGTCGGGATCACAGTTGGAAGGGTAGCCACCATCGTTGTAATTAGGCCAAAGTCCATGGATCCCAAAATCCGCGGAAGGCTTTCCCGTCTTCGGATAACAACATCTTTGTTTCGTGTCGCAGTATGATCCAGGCCACTGTACCAATTTATAATCCAAACTCCAAAACATGAGCTTAACGATAAACTTTAAACACAAACTAAAAGAACAATACATGTGTATAACATAAATAAGGGAGTCTCATCGTTTTCATTACCTGTAGAACAAAGTAGAAGAAATCAAAATCTTGTGAGAGACAAAGAACAGGCAAGTATTGTAATGCCAAAAGGTTGATGATAACGATTGAACCTGAGATGAGTTTCATGTTTTTAGAAGTTTTTTTTCTCTCTTGAACAAATGATGAAGTTGTGTTTGATGGATGAGTATATTTATAAAGGCAAGAAGGGGTAAGTCATAGAACCTTTTTGGCAGCATATTCTTGTCAACACATTAATGTTGGCGTGTTTTAAGATCATCTTCAATGGATTTTAGTTTTTAAAAGAATATTTTGATTATTAGCTCTTAATCTTATTGGTTTTAAAGACGTGGTTAATTGGGGTTATAATTAAAAAGTAGTAGCAATGTTGGTGGAGGGGGGAGTGGCCCCTTGCGTGCAAGTCAACAATTGCATCCCTTCTGCCCTAACACGTGAAGTTTCAATCGTTTTGGAAGGGGATTGGTTTGTTTGATAAGGGATCTTTTATTTTTGTTTTTATATATGACAAAATAATAATAATAATAATAATAATAATAATAATAATAATAATAATAATAATAATAATCCAAACCATTACTCTTATTTTATTTGGAATGTTATTTAATGCTACATAATCCATTCTTTTTTATCATATTTTCATTTGTTTATCAAAATTTAATTATTACAAAGATATGGTTGTTATATATTTATAATACAATTTGAGATTTAAATCATATTTAAGTCTTTTAATTTTTTTACCTAACTTTTTACAAGTAACAGTTTTTAAATTATTCTTTCCTAATATTTAAAATAAAACATTTTTAAATTAAAATTTCTCATGTTAAATAATTTATGAGTTTTTTTATGTGTTAAACTCATAGCAGCATAATTGTTTAAAAATAATTTATGATTTTTTTGTTTTACATAAAAAGGTTTTTTATTTAATAAAATGTAATTAATTTGCATGCTTTTATGAAATATGTATAGTTTTAATTTTTTTAACATAAATATATAGTTTTACTTTAATATTTGAGTCGAAAGATTATTATAGAGAATTAATTTAATAATGCATGTACTTTATAATTATAGTTGTTATTATAAGTTAAAACTGTTATAAAAAATTAAATTAATAAATCATAAAAAAAATTGAGTGACTATTATAAAGAAGATTGATTGTATATTAAGGGCCTTTTGAATGAGCATTTATCTCTAGTGTGATGCGTTTAAATTTTTTTTGTCTCACACTATAATATTATTGCAGTATTTAATTTTATCGTTATCATTTTTTTATATTAATTACAAATAAACACACCACTCATCTAAAGAAACTTTAATATATTTCATATATCTCGTTATACGTGTTATTGATTACAAGCACACTAAAAATGGAAAATTAAAAATTCAAAGCAGACTAAGAAGGCATTCAATATGAGGAAGTTTTTTTACTTATGGTAGTTGGTATCTTACACAAGAGTAAAGCAAAAAAAAAAATTGTTTTAAGAATAAAACTAATATTAAATTCGAAGGATTAAATCATTATATTAATTTATGTTTTTATAAAATTTGAAGGAACTATATAACAATTCTCTATTTGGAGGGGGTAAAACTACTTCCTACCTCTATCTTTGCACTTAACCTTACAAGTATCGAGTGTACTCATTGGTATGTATTGTTTGAACACCAAATAATTTATATTTCATTTCAATTAAAATTTTAGTATATTTTAATCTATTTTGATTAATATTGTATCGGTATATAACGAATCGTATCGATTGGTCTATGATTTATATATTTTTAAATTAATCTTTAATTTTTTCAAATTATTTTTTATAATTACATTGAAAAATAAAATATAATCATTAAATTTAGTTATTTAGTTTAATTAGTAATTTTAAAATTCATAGTTTTATATTGGGGTATATTTCGTAAAAAGAAAAAAAATATATTAATATTACGCAAAACAAAACTTAATATTGTATAAATAATAATTATTGAATTCTTAAAATAATATGTTTTTCACATATATGTAGCATGGGAAAGGGTCATCGGTAATTAGAGATTGAATGAAATAATGCATTACTTGTTGAGTGTTTACTGGTGGGTTGCACTGTCAATAGTAGCTTAGCTGAGCTATGTTTAATTCACAGCTTCATCAATAGAGATTAGAGGATACGTATTCATCACATTCCGAAGAGCCAAAATGCAGTTGTTGATCGAATGGCCAAGTATGAGTTTAATAGTCCCTTGAATTTAATTTTATTTGAAGACCCCCTTATTATTAGGTCAAAAAATTTTGTTGTTGCTCTCTCTACATGAACTTAATTGATTTTGATATACTCTGTTAATATTATTATTTTCTACCAAAAATAAACATCACAATACATTAATTTCTCTTTTGTTATACAAACTCTTAATAATGGAAGCTATCATTTTTATTAGTTTATATCCTAAAATTTAGAAGGAAAATCGATTTAAATATTATTAGCCTCTCTTTTTTTTTTTTTTTTTTTGTATTTCTCTATGGCAAAAATGAGTCCCAAATATAAAAAAGGAAGAAAATGTGTAAAAAAAAAATTATTGAATTTTTATAATTCTTAAAATTACATTTAAAAGTTAAAATTATTTGTCTAGAAGTAGGAGAAAACTACAGTACAATTTACGCTTATGTTATTCTTTTATCTCGTAGCAAATGCATTGTCTTGTAAAACTTGATGATGAAATTGAATATTTGGGTTAAAGAAAACCATTGCTTGGAATTAGACGGAGAAAGCAACCCTCCAACAGCAATTACCCAGAATTTAAGCTCTAAAAACCTTAAACCTTTGCTTACAGTTTGGTCAACCATTTAAATGATAAATCATGCTTTTCACTTTACTTTTGGCTTGTCTGGATTGCGTAATACACTTTATAACGTATAAATAACTAACACTGTTTCTTTTCATTGGAGTCATTCCAATCATAAAATACAAAGACAACAAGCCCTGAACCTATATCACGACATGAGAAATAAAAATGCTGGAAATCCAAATATAACAAGAGTCTAAAAGGTAGGAAATTCAATCTCAGACCCACATCTCTTCCCTTTAGGAAAAACGGGGCATTCAATGAGGTTGGACCCTGATTTGTCCAGGCATAGATACACCTGGTAAAGTTGGCTGTTCCCTGATGAATCTTCATTGCACTCTATCCAAGGTGTATACCCACTTCCTTCTTTTATAGCATCTTTAATGTTCTCCAAACTGTAACTGCTTCCATCTGGCTCGATTCCTGCAATACCCAGAATTTTTTTTTATTGTAACAAATACTGCAGCAAATAAAGCTAATATGAATAGGAAGTTTTGAGTTTTTATGGATTACCAGCAGCTTTAAGAGCTTTAAGGAGATTGGTTTGTTGCTTTAAGCCGAGTGTTGTTTCGAAGTAGCTATGTTGATCAAAGACAGACTCGGAACAGGTACCATGTTTCTCCCATTCATGTGACCAAAAGCTTTCCCCATCGTTGCTTGGACAAGACAATGATGGCCAGTTCTTTCTCATGTTACTGATGAGGTCTGAAATCTACGTGTCAACATGAGCCAAGATGAAATTATAAAATTTCAGGGAGCTAAAACTAAAAATATTATGTTAAAAATACTTAAATTAAATTATTTATTTTTTAAAGGGCCAAAATTTGAATATTTTCATGTTTAAATTTAATGTTTTACTTTTTGGAAGGCCTAAAATAAGAATTACAATCAATTTATCAGCCTGTTTTGTAATTTCATATTGTGGCTGCTATTTAAATTTTCACTAGGAAGAATAATAATAAGATGGAAGATTATACCTTAGATGCATCAAATGGGTTGTTAGAATCACAATTTTGAGGGTATGACCCATCATTGTAATTAGGCCAAAGTCCATGGATGCTAAAATCAGCAGCAGGCTTCCCTGTTGTAGGGTAACAACAACTGTTCTTGTCTGAGTCACAGTAAGCCCCTGGCCACTGCAAGTACATAAAAACAAATGAAAAACAATAGAATCCAAAAAAAAAAAAAAAAAGAGGAGGAAAAATCTTTGCTTCTTAACAATCAACAGCTCACTTGTTGAACAAAGTAGAAAAAATCAAAATCCTGGGAAACACAGAGAAGAGCCAGAGACCGCAAAACCAGAAGATAGATAAGAAGTAAACACATGGACTCCATTGTGTTCTACTATATAATGTTGGAAGAGTTAAGAATGATTAAACGGGTTTTATAAGGTTAAATGGAAGGTTTAAGGTATGGAATCAGGAGGCGGATATCCTGAACAGATCCTTTATAAGTTACAAAATCTGTATATCATGTAACGTTTGTCGGCTCATTTCCATGTTCATACTAAGCCTTCTGATTTTATGGTATGAATCGGGTTAGACATTTTACTTCCCTTTTTTGTTTTCTGCTATATATTGACTCACTGATTTGGACAGCTCCAAACATTTAATGATATCAATCAATCTTATTATTGAGAAAATTTTATTTGAATAGAACAAATTATTTGAATAGAATTTTTTTTTGACAAAATATGAAAGAGTATTAATTACAAAATAATATTAGTATCAACAAGATTAGGTATCGAGAGTCGTTTATCTAATTAAATCTGGTCAACAATCTTTGAAGGAGCTGCATAGAATATTTTGGGACTAATGGGTAATTCCTTCATCAATCTGGTCAGAATATGAGGAGCAAAATTCGCATCTCTTGGTATTTGCATAATTTTCACGTGCCAATCACGTTTGCATAATTCTTAAATTCTTAAAATTAAATCTTTGTTTGACTGAAATTTATCAATTTCAATAATAACTCTATCTCATTTAGCATTCCAAACTATTTAAAGACTATCATAAATAACTTAAGATTTTATTTATTCTATATTACATCTTCTAATGTTACGTACTATCTCCACGTTCATCTAAGTATGATTAATAAAATGGAGACATAAACAAATATCACACTTCTAAAATTAAGTACAGAGAAATAAACAAAGATGAAAAATTAGAAGCGAAATCAACATTATTAATTTAACAAATCGGAAATCAAAATTTAAGAAATTTAGATGGTGACACTTGGGAGCAGATGGCAAGGCAGGTAATGGGAATCGACCATATTTTTATACATTGGAAGTGCCAATTATTGGTTGGTTGAGAGTTGAAAGTATGATGTTTTTTAAATGCCTTCACACATTCATGGATTTAAGAATTCCACTCTAACCCATACGAAGTAGACAAGTGTAAATAAAAAATAAAAAAAATACGCATCTCTGCACTTTCGTGATTGGAAATTCAATTGATTTCAAAATCCATGTTTTATTATTATTATTATTATTATTATTATTATTATTATTATTTTAAGTTTCTTTTCTCTTTACTATTGCCTTCGAGTTTGTTAGTATTATTTTATATTTACAATATTTGAATACCAGTTCCAAGCTGTATCAACTCTTCTAAATACAACTGCTTATGGACTTGATTATTTGGTTTGGTTTGAAATTTCATCCCCAAAATAGAATTTTTTAGATAAAAATATAAATTCAAATATTGAGTTTGGAAAAAAATAAGACTCCTCAGAAAATGAGTTAGGCCTCAGGTAAGACTTTTTTGATCCAGCCCAAATATACAAAAAAAAACTTCAATTTTTTTGCTATTTTCTTTTTTTTTTATACTATTTTGCTACTATTTAGTTATTATGTTGTTACTATTTTGTTGTTATTATATAACTCTTATTTTATTATTAATTTTGTTATTATTTTAAATGCATTTACTTTGTTAAGTTGTACCTATCTTAACATTATTTAAGTATACATATTTTTAAAAAAATTGTTTTCAATTTATTAGAAAATATTTATTTTAATATTTTTAATATTTTTGATGTATTATATATATTTTAAAAAATTTATATAAAAAAATTAATACTGGTCATGTCGGGCTTGGGTTCTAATGTTTTTATCTGGGTCGAATTTGGGCAAAATTTTAAGCCAAACTAAACTCAAACCTAACAAACGAGCTTAAAATCTTGATTAAGCCCAGCCCATGAGCACCTCTACCTCCAAACAATCTTACGATTATTATTTTATATTATCTAAATATTAAATTTACTTGAAAAATTATTTTCAAGTTGAGTTCTTCAATTACTTTTAAGTACAATTATAAATATAAGCATAATCATAAATAATATGCATTTGAATAATTGTTACAATTGTGGATTAGTCAATTTCTTTAAGATAAATTTTCAAAGTGTCATCTATTAGGTAATTGACTGACTCACACGGGAGAGCGTTTTGTTTCTTGTGCTTTGCGAAGGGCCAACGTGTCTTGAGTGACTACCCTAGGGGCTTGATTTACATAGTCATTTCTCTTTTGAATTCCATCCGAACCCTTGCAACACCAACCGAGTTCCCAACACCTCTAAGCTAACTAAGGCAATTATTCACATAACATTTTATTCATTCATTTTAAATCACATACGCATAGACATAATATTTTCAATTCACTTTCATATAATATACTTGACATATCACATATATCACTTTGTATCACATTACTTATTCTTTGAATTACATAACCACATGCACTACAGCTTCACTTCATATATTAATTCATGTGAACACTAACATATCACATATTTACAATATTTTACATTTTAGATTTTAATTCACTTTCATATAACACTTTGCTTTTATAAAACACTTTACTTAAATATTTATTTCACTATTTTAGCACATTTAGTAATTTTTGAAAATTTTACAATTTAGTTCCTGAATTCATGAAAAAAATATATTTTTATAACACTTTAATATCACTTTTTCATTTCATTTAAACCTTTAATCACAATATTTATTTCTCATATCAAATTTTACACTCTTTACAATTTACTCCTCTCTATAGTAATTTCATTATTCTACATCTATTCATTTACAAATAAATAAATTTTCACTCTTTATAATTTAATCCTTGGTTTCATAAGATTCACTAATCACTAAATTATCACTTTATCATTTCTTACATTACTAACATACCTTTAATTACATATTCATTACTAAATTCAATATACATATTCAATAATCTTAAACATATCTTATTTAATTATTTCATATTAAAATTTAAATACTCAAATATTCAAATTAAAATAAACAAGCTTGAATTCAATTAAGTACTTACCTATTTTTTTGACTTAAAATTAACCTTTCTCTTCACTTTCCCAAGCTTTCCCTTCACTCTTATCTTTATCCAAGTTGTTTCTATGATTGAAAATATTTTCATAGCTCTCGAGGATATGAAATTAAACTATGGTTTTAAGGAAAAATTCAAGAAAAATGCATGGGAGATTTTCCTTTATTTTCCTCTTTCTTTCTTTCTTTCCTTCCTTCTTTTCTTTCCTTTCTTTCCCTTTTATTTTTGCTACCCCAGGTTGTTGTCGTTCAGCCTTTCAATTATGTAGAAAATTCTACACTTTTTCTATTTTTCAATTTAGTCCATTTATTCCATCATCCAACCAAATTTCAACACTTTCAACCTTAATTTCCATAAATTTCCACAAACTTTCCACCTTATCAGCTATGGGATTTTAATCCGAACATCATGTCTCTAAATATCAATCAAATATGGAAAGTTTACATTTAGGTCCCTTCTTTATAAAATGATAAATTACACTTTAGTCCTTATACTTTTCCACTTAATTTAATTTCTATCTCAATTTCCAACTCCACATATCAATACTGTTGGGGATCGACTCATATAAACAATGAGATAATAAAAGCAGAGAAGAACGAATACAAATATTTTACATGAAAAACCTTCAAAGAGGGAAAAACCATAGGCAAAGAAGGCTTCAAATTTTCACTAAATGAGTAAACAAATGAGAGTACAATATGGAGAAAATTAACCTCAATGTACTAAACGCGCATTACCTGAAACCTCGAATACAAAGCTTAAAATTTCAAAGAGTAAATCAGTAAAAAACCGTAAATCTCATAGGGCACTCACAAAAGGGGTATAAAATACTCTCCATAATTACCATGAATTTCTCATCAAAACTTTTATGCGACTACATCTTGTTGCCCTCAAGAAAAGCCTTTACCGATGGACATATTAAAACAGGGATACAAGGCCCATTTAAATCGGTTAAGATTATAGTTCTAATCATACTAAAATATCCCTAGAATAATCAGATTCTAATCGGGAGAAATATCCTACTTGAATTCTAAAATGTATGTAACACCCCGTTTTTGGGTCAAATCGAAACAGTGGTTTTGGGACCACAATCTGAAGTTAAAACATTTATTTTATTATTTTATTAAGGTTTATAGTATGATAGAAATATTGTGTGAAAATTTCGTAAAGAAATTTTACCGTTTGAATGGTTAATTCGGTAAAAGGACTAAATCGCATAAAACGTAAAAGTTGAATTCTATTAGCAAAAAGGGTTCAATAGCTATAGAATCTTAAAATAAAAGTCCTTAAATTGAAATTAGCCCACTAATAGCATGATTGGATGGTAATGGACTTGAATTAGTGAACTTTTAATGTTAAAACAAAGGTTATTTTAGTAAAATGGTAAATAATGTTATAATAATTAAAATAAAAGTAAAAGGCATCATCTTCCTTAATGCACCACCGAAAATTTGAAAATAAAACATCCATGGGAGTGCATTAGGTTCGGCCAAACTTTGATTGCTCATCTAGGTACGATTTTTGTTCCGTTTTTAATGATTTCTACGTTTTTGAGCTCGTTGCAACTTAATCTAGCTAGCCCGTACCTTTAATTTTGAAATTTTTCATGATTTTGTAAGTTTAAATTGATTAATATTCATGATTTTTGATGATTGATGATGAAATATGGAAGTTAGATGATAGTTTGACATATTTTACAAAGTGATTTTGAGTAAAAATACAAATTATGGGTTAATTTGTGAAATTACAAAATTATGTGGTTAAAAGTATGAATAAAGTGAAAATATGGGCTGATATATGATTGTGTAATGTTTGGATAAGCATGGGATTGTTTAAATTTCATTAATTTTATATTTTATGTGTTAGAGACTAAATTGCAAAAATGTGAAATAATAAGGGCAAAAGTGTAATTTTTCCAAAAGTGTAAATTGTGTTAAATTGAATGAATTAATGATTAAATAAGGAAATTTTGTTATTATATAGATTGAGAAAAATGAGATTCGGATCTAGAACAGGGGAAAATAAAGTATCAAATTAGTTGACCTAATTAATCGTTACAGCGAACGAGGTAAGTTCGTATGCTAATAAACGTATTTAAATTTTGTTATAAATGCTTATTTATTATTGAATTGAATTGAATTATATACATTTATTTGTCATTGAACTGCTATGAATGTCAAATGAGCAACTACAAGCAAGAATCGACAGAGTTACGACATCCGAAAGTCCCGTACGAACTTAGGACTAGTATAGGATACAAATGTTATGACATTAGGATTGATGAGATGAGATTACATGTAAGACCATGTCTGAGACATTGGCATTTTATTGTAATTATGTGTAAGACCATGTCTGGGACATTGGCGTTTTATTGTAATTACGTGTAAGACTATGTTTGGGACATTGGCATCGATATGAGATAACATGTAAGACCATATTTGGGATATGACATTATATGAGCTTTATATGATATTTGAGTATCCTTAGCAATTCCGAAGGGTTCAACAGGCATAGTCAAGACAAGAATGAAAGTACGATCGAAATAAGTAATAAAGGTACGTACAAAACTTATGTGAGAATCGAACGAAAGTAGTGTGTTCGTATTGTATCATGTATATGAAATGAGAAAGATTTGTGTATAAATATGTTTTTTGCCAAAATGGGTTCATTTGGCTATATGGAGGTATGAATTTGATGTTAAATGAGGCATGAGTTATGTTTGTTTTAACTATGTAAACATAAGGTATATAAAGTGCGAAATACCTTTACTTGATGATAATTAACACGATTCATCTTGGCTAAAGAAAATGTAAGGAATGTTGGTTTGAATGAATTTATATTGATAGTTGATTTTGTATATGTAAATGTGATCAAATTGATAAGAATGTTTTTGATTCGTGTAAGCATAAAAATAATTAAACTTGTGAAGTTTTGTTAATTATGTGATTGGAATTATGGTATAAAGGTGAAATCAAATGAATTTATATTATAGTATATGTAAGTGCTAAATATGTGTTTATTCAATAAGATAAGTTTATATCATACGAGCTTACAAAGTTTTATAGCTTACTTTATGTTATTTTTCTACGTTTTATAGTGATTCGAACGTTCGCTCGGGTTAGAAATCGGTGGAGATTGCATCACACTATCCGGTTTTTTATTTCGGTATTTATACACTTGTGACTTGGTTATATGGCATGTATAGGCTTGAGTTATGTAGACATGTGTTTTGGTAACGTTGAATGTAAATTTGGAAATTGATGCCTATGTGTTTCATTGGTAATTAACCATATGATTTGGCTTAAATGTGGTGTATGTAGTAGTATATAATTATATGAGTATATGAATTGTGATGTTTGGTCTATGATTGCTATATTAATACTTTGATTGTAAATTGGTGATTTGAATTGGCATATTTAGGTATGAAGTTGGATGTTCAAATGGTTAAGGATAAGTGATGAATATGTGTAATTGTGTTATGCTTGATTTTGGCTTTGTAAATGAATGCCAAAATGGTTGGATAAATATTTGATTTTTTTATGTGCTTATATGTGGTTTAAAATTTATATAGGTGATAATGTTGGTTGAACATATATTAAGTATTATTGGGAGATTATGGTTGATGAATCATGATATACATGGTATGTTTTGGCAAGGAATTGATGGAATGAAAATGTGCAAATGATGTCTTGTTTTGTAATTGGTATATGAATGGATTATGCATGGTATTAATTAGGTAATTGAGTACCAAGTTGAATTGGTATAATATGTGTATGAAATGTATTGAAATGGTACCATTTTGGTTGCTAGGTGTGCATGAGGAAAGGGTGGAAAATAGGCTTTGCAAATAGCCTATTTTTGTCCACACGGACAAAGACACGGGCGTGTGTCTCAACCGTGTGTGACACACTGTCATGCTACATTACCGTGTGTCCTCTGGGGTATCCTTCGAATTTAAGTCAATATACCCTACAGGTTTGACACGGTCTAGACACACGGGAGTGTTTACTAGCCGTGTGTGGCACACGGGCTGGCACATGGGCGTCTGGCTGGCCGTGTGACCCAAGTCAGTAACCCTTCCAGATTTCCCACGGCCAAGGCATACGGGCGTGTCTACGGCCATGTGGTGCAAGTCAGTATGTATGCCCTATTTTCACACGGCCTGAGACACGAGCGTGTCTGGTGGCTGTGTGAGGTATACGGCCTGCTCACACGGGCGTGTGAAACTTGTATGCATGATAATTTTCTAAGTTTTCTAAAGTTTTTAAATGTTATCGGTTTAGTCCTGAACCTCTTCCAAGCATGATTTAATGTCTCGTAGTGCCTAATAAGGGACAATGTGATTATGTTTGACGGATGTTTATGTGTTAATGGATTTTCATGTGAGAAATGTAATATGTATGCTGTAATTGATTGGTAATGCCTCGTAACCCTATTACGGTGACGGATACGGGTTAGGGGTGTTATAATGTGCCTACCAAATAGGAGAACACGCCGTGACGTCACAATGTCCCATTCACCATGTCGGGCCTGTTTTGGCCTTTCTTCAATTGCTCGTCAATTATCATCTAAGATGCCTGTAACGTGTCCAATAAATGCGAGACACACCCCACAAATACATATCCATATCATATTCATAAAAAAATTTATTCAATTTCACCACTTTTCCAAAAATGGTCAATTTCTACTTTTAATCCTTAAACTTTAAAAAATTTGCAATTTAATCCTTACTAAATTTCATTATTCATGCTTTCTCTCTAAATACTTAATTCACCTTTAAATATTTATCATTTCTCAAAAACTAAAATTTTAGGATATTACAAAATTCATATATAGTTTACACAAAGTAGAACTCAAACCTATATATCAAAATTTTCAAAATCTTAATATTTTCATTAATCTAAAATCTCATATTTATTATTTTCTTGATTGAATGATTAACAAAAATGGTTGTTTTTTTATGCAATATTGGGGTAAAGATGCTGGTGATAAGATTTTTATTTGTGTCAAACAAATGTTTGGCAAAAACTTTAAGTCAAGACTTAACAAAATGATTGTTAAGAGTTCATTATTAATTAATATTAAATTAAATACTCAAACGAATAAAATCACACTTTGTTGATCCAGGGGAGTGTTTAGCAATGTATATGCAATAGCGTACTTGATATCTAAGTGAAATTTATTTGGGTTAATGCTATAAAAAAAGTATTCTCGAAAAATCAGTAGGCCCCTCAAGTCTTTTACATTCAATTGATCCCTCTCACTGATAAAATTTATCAATTAAGCCCAATAACCATTAGATTTAACAATTGGCATGTTTGGAGGTGCTACAATCCAATGTCTGATAACTTTTTTTTATAATTTTATAAACTATACTACATTGCACAATTATTAGAGCTATCTAGTTTGAAGTTATTAAATAAACTATGTTTGGCTGCTAAATTTGAGCTTGACTATTGAAGAACAATTTATCTTCAAATTTTAAGCTTGAGTTAGTATCAATTTATTGAGTTGATTCGAGTTAAGGGCGTTACTTGACTGTTAAATCTTAATCGTCTTTGTTGATGTGGTTAATACTAACCGCTAAGACAACTGTCTTAATATTAGGTTATCAATTAGTCAGTATTTACTTATTTATTCTGCTTTGCATGCAAGATCATTAAGGACAAATACAAAAGATACTGATGTGAATGATGAAATTTTATTAAACTAATCTCTTCGAAAAATTATGAGTAATTATGACGTAAATTTACACTAGAAACACTAAATCTCAACAAAACAAGTAAAACCATTTATTCTCGACTAGACCATTAATTCAACCAATTCAAACATAAATTGATAAATCATACAATACAATAATCCAACCTAAACTCAATACTTTGCAACCCATTTTTATCTTTACCAATGTTTTAGAGGCCCAAGCACCACTCGTTTTTTAAAATTTTAACATATTTTTCAATCTTTTCCAATGGTTTTTTTAGAGACCTAAGCAGGTTAGCAGTGCAACACTTATTTATCTTTTTTTATTTTATATTTATATGACATTTTAAAAATTTTAAAGAAAAAGAAAGAAAAAGAAAAGCTAAATTATATCATAACCTTAAAGACATCTTAGCCTGGTCTCCCTTTCATTATCCTATCATTTTTTATTTTCTTTGATCTACTTTCACATGCATCTTCCTTCCGTTCACCTAAAATAAGGTGTCCATTGTAACACCCCTAACCCGTATCCGTTGCCGAACTAGGGTAAAAAGGCATTACCGAACATATAAGAACATTTCGCATTCGTTTCACAAACATCATAGCATCATAATCAAACATCAACGTTAAGTCCCTTTCTTAGGTCAACGAGACCTTAAACATGCTTTAGAAAGTGGTCGGGACTAAACCGAGTAGATACAAAATTTTTCAAAACTTAAACATTTTTCCAAGTTACAAAGGTCACACGCCCGTGTGAACAAGCCGTGTGGCTCACACGGCATTAGTCGCACGCCCGTGTGTCTAGCTCGTGCGCAAAACTGACTTGGCCACACGGCTTAGCACACACTCATATGTGTGCAACTGTGTGGTCTGCTCAGGCTCATTTCGAAATGGCCCTCGAGCAACATGGCTGAGACACACGCCCATGTCCCTGCCCGTGTTGGCAAAAATATGCCATTTACAAGGCCAACATGCCACCCATTAAGGGTCTTTCCTATAACCAACAAATAGGTAACAATTGCATCACAAATTCAACCAATTTCAATCACTTAACATACATTCTTCATGTTATATAATCATCAACCAATTTCATGTTTATATCCAAATCAAAACATACCAAATCATAAGCCAAAATCATACCAAAACATATGATTCATAATCTCAATTTACTTCATTCATTTACATGCCAAAAATCTTACCAAATTCTAAAATAGGCACATACCACTAGAGGTACTCATGGGCTGGGCCGGGTCGGGTTCGGGCAAGGCCAGGCCGGGTTCGGGTCGGGCTCAACTAAAAAATTAGGCCTATTTATTGGGCTCTGGCCGGGCCCAAAAAATTGGCTTAAAATTTTTTTCCCAAGCCCGACCCGGATAAAAATGCTAAAACGCGAGCCCGGCCCGGCCTGCCCGTATTATTTTTTATATTTTTATGTAATTTTTAAATATATATATAATACATCAAAAATACTAAAAAATCAAAATAAATATTTCTCAACAAATTGAAAATAAATTTTAAAAAATATGAAGACTTAAATAACACTAAGATAGATGCAACTTAACAAGCAAATATCTCTAAAATAATAACAAAATTAACAATAAAATAAGTTTTATATAATATCTAAACAATAACAACAAAATAGTAGCAACATAATAATAATATGGTAGCAAAATAGGGAGAAAACAACAAGAAAATAACATTCAAAAACAAAAAAAAAAAGCAGATTTTTTTGTCATCTAGTGAATTCGGGCTGGGCCCGAGCAAAAAATGCCTTACCCAAGGCTCAGCTAATTTTTTAAACGGGCCTTATTATTTTGTCCAAGCACATTTTTCATGCCTATATTTTTGCCTAAACCCTCTCACATTTCGGGTTGGACTTCGGGCTAGGCCAGGTAGCCCAACCTATGAGCAGGTCTACATACCACAACTTACCAAAATGACCAATTCTATTAGCCATTCATGAACACATTACATTGACCATATTGCATCACATAGCTCATACTCAAAAGTCATTTATAAACATAACCAAAACCAAGCCACATCACATGGCTAGATATACACATTACCAAATATATTCAAATACTTCTATCCTATACATGCCATATTCCAATATTCACATTTTCAAAAGGTACCAAAATAGAGTTCGATAGTGTGGTGATGATCCTTGATGATCCCCGAGCTCCCGGTAGCTTCGATAATTTGTAAAAAAGTTGAAAACACACACAAAGTAAGCTTTCAAAAGCTTAGTAAGCCATATACAAATAAACTTATCACATATCACAATTATAAACTATTTCATTCATACGAATCATGACATAACTCAATAGCAACTTCATATTTCTCATTTAGCTCTAATTTTCATAACCATTTACTAGTAAATACTTCACATTTCCATGTAGCTCACATATCAATGGATCATATTCATGCTCACCTTTCATTACCAAATTCCATATACAGTTCATACGTACCTAAAGCAGATATACATTCATATATTTATCCATCTCTCAGAGTGACCGTTGAACCGTACAGAATCAAATAGGATACGCGAATAACTCAGAAAGCTCATACAATGCCAATGTCCCAGACGTGGTCTTACATGTAATCAAATATCGATGCCACTATCTCAGACAAAGTCTTACACGAAATCAAATACGATGCTGATGTCCCAGACATGGTCTTACACGTAATCTCAAATTGATGCCAACGTCCCAGACGTGGTCTTACACGAAATCACATATCGAAAATCCTATGTCATGACATATGTATCCTAACTATTGCTATGGTTCGTACGGGGCTTTTCGAACGTTGTCACGTTATCAGAACTTTCTCGGGTTTCTCATATTCAACTCGTATAGTCATTCATCATTGTTCATTAGCATATAAACAATAATAATTCAATTCAAAATACATTTATTTGTATATTTACTTACCTCGTACGGATTCGAACGAACGGAATCGACTACTCGACGACTTTTGACTTTCCTCGGTCTAATTCCATTTTCTTTGGTTCTTGATCTAACACATTAAAATTTGGCTTATTCAATCACACATTCATTCAAATCAATCTATAACACATATTTAGGGCATTTTACAAATTAGCCATCACATTTTCACTTTTAAACATTTTAGTCCCTATTTCATAAAATCACAAAATACACAAAATTTGTATATATACATGCTTGGCCGAATATTCCTCTAGCCCATATAAGCCCATATATTTCATTTAATTTGTATTTTAGTCCCTCAATTTCTTATTTTCACAATGTAGTCCAAAATACTCGAATTCATCAAAAATTAAAAGACACAACATATTAACCCAGCACATACCTTTCATTTTCCATCAACTAACATCATAAAGCTCACAATTTCACCAATGGCATAATTCAAATTCATCATCAAAATCAAAAATTTAGACATGGGCTTTATAGAACACAAAGCAACAATAACAAAAACACAAAAATTATTGAAAATCGATCAAAAACACATACCTAATTGATCTTCAAAGTGCCGAATGCTTAAAACCTAAAATGGTTTTCTTTCTTCTTTAATATTCGGCTGCACAAAGTGTTTTTGCATGCTTTCATTTTGTTTTCTTTAATTAATAGCCATTATTAATTGTTTTACTATTTTATCCATGGCATATATCATTAAAAAGTCATTATCTAATGTCCATCTAAGTCATTCCATGAATTCAATGGTATATTTGCATCATAAGGACTCACATATATAAAGACAAATCAATTCGGCACTTTAACAAATAGAACACATCTTTTGCATTTATGCGATTAGATCCTTTTGTCAAATTGAGCACATAAACAATTAAATTTTCATACGAAACTTTCACAGATATCAATTAACATATCATAAACACGAAAAATAATATTAAAATATTTTTCTGGCTTGGATTTGTGGTCTCGAAACTACTATTTTGACTAGGGTCTAAATCGGGTTGTTACAACTCTCCCCCTGATGGTCGTGAAACTAACTAAAAATTTGACTAAGGCAAGCGCACCTATCGAACAGTAGCATAATTATGGTGAGACAGGAAATATCGTATCCACAAGGACTAAAAGTACTAGTAATTACTATCTTTTTATTATCTAGCCTAAGAATTAAAGGGTGTTTTTAAAGTAAAACTAATTATCTAATTAACTAATATTACGACAGAGATTAAAGTTGGAAAATACTTTCGAAAAAACCAATGGAGAAGAAAATACCCAAGGAAGAATCCACCTATACTTCACTTATTACTTCTGAATTAGACGATTTATTCACTTGACTTAATCCGTGGAAATCCCTGATTTATGTTAGCAACTCTCTCGAGACTAAAAACAACTGACTCTAGGTTGATTAATCGAAATCTCTTTATAATAAAAACCCCTATTTTCTCATTAACTCGATCTATGGATTCCCTTATTAGATTTGACTCTAATCCGGTAGATTTATATCATCTATCTCTAGGATTGCATGCAACTCCGCTTAATTATGAATGATCTACTCTTAAACAGGGACTTTTGCTCCATTGAATAAGCACATCAAAAAACCTGAATTAATATCCTGGAATATTAAAACAAGGGTTAAACTCACAGTTAAAGAAAAGAACAAGTATTTATCATATAAATCAAAGAGTAATAAGATTCGTCTTAAGTTTCATCTCCCTTAGGTATTTAGGGAGTTTTAGTTCATAATTATGAAAAACATCTCAAAATTTGGAAAACAACAAAACATAAAGAAACCCAAAGAACTTCTAGGAAATTGGATGGAAATCTTCAGTCTTGATGTAGATCCTCCTCCTGAGTTGATTCCGATGGCTATCCTTGAGCTTCTACTCTGCGTCCCCTTTAATCCTCTTCTAAGGTCTTTAAATAGGCATTAGAATGTTTCAAAACCCTCAAAAGTGGCCTTTTTCGAGTAGAATTAGACATGGGCTCGACAGGGACACGGCCGTGTGCCACGCCTGTGTGAAAGTGTTCAGGTCGTGTGCAATTCTGACTTGGTGTAATGTCGATACGGCCATGACACACGGGTGTATGGTCTACCCATGTGTAAGTGCCTAGGTCGTGTGAAACATTGATTTAGACCCAATTTATCCATTTTTGGCCCATTTCTCACTCTTTTTGCTATCCTAAGCTTTCCTGAGTATAAAACATGAAATTAAAGGATTAGGAGCATCAAATTCAAAGAAACCAAGGAAAAATCATCCGTAAATATGCCAAGAATGGGGTAAAAATATGTATATATTATGGTTTATCAAATATCCCCACACTTAAGCATTTGCTTGTCCTCAAGAAAAATCCTCAACTCACAATTAAAATAAATACTACTCAACTTAAAATTCTCATTAATAATGTTCGAAATAATCCATAAGTAGTCATACATTAAGAGCTTAACTATAAGAACATTAAAGTTTCAAACAATCCAAATTGAGCATTTCAATCATAAAATCATAGGTTTCCCCCTTTATCTAAGTAATTTCCTTTAATTCCAAATTGGCAAGGGTTGACATCCTCACTAAAGATTCACTCAAATCACTCAAAGTGTTTAAGGTTCAATAATTAAGCACTCAATAGTCAAACATGAAAGGTTATTACCATAAGCTTGCATGAAAATCAAATCTCCACCACTATAATGAAATGATACACAAATCAAAAGGTCTTTAACAGGGTTGTAAGGGGGCTTGGGTTAAAGGTATGGATAAAGGCTGCAAAAGAGGGTTAGAATTGAGATTAACTTAATAGATTACCAAACTTAAAAAAACATAGCTAATCACTGAATTACAAACAAGTGCTAGAATTAACACTAACCAAAACTAATGAAGTGAGCTTTTCTCTCAATATGATAACTTATCCAACAATATGTAACTAAATGAATGTACGATTATTTTTTTAGAATAAGAACAAGTATGGAAGTTACCTAAAAATAATTCAGTAATTGGAATGAACGAACATAATTAGGTAACTAATCAAATCAAATCTCGATAAAAAGGGAGTCAATAAAAAAAAAGATAAATTCTTAATGAATCAAAAAGGGTTAAGTTGTGGGTTAATATTAAGGGGAAAGTCAAGAAATAATAGTTAAGGCCCAAAGGGGTTCACTAGGGGTCAATTATGTGGGTAGGCTTTTTATGGGGTAACTGGGTTAAAACCTAAGTGCCTTTATCATTTTCGTATATCAGATCAAAGGTGTGGTCTTGACATGCATAATCGAAGCAAGTTCTAGAATAACAAATCAATATTGACACACTCATAACCAATAAAATCAGTAAGAAAGAAAGATATATGCTCTAAAAAGGCTTAAGATCTCACGAAAATTATGGATATTTGATGTCAATCCTGTGAATTTGAAACTTCAAGATTACACCTCAATTCAGGGAAACAACCTAACAATTTTACTTCTCAAAAGTCAACTTATCATGTTTGATCCTCTAATGTCTTAAAGTTTAAACAATCAATGCACAATTACCTATGATTTAATTCAAAACATATCAATTAAAATCATAAATCAATCAAAATTTACTCTAAAAGTGATATGAGAAGATTATTTGAGAACAAGATAAAAGTTCAGAGATTTTTTAATAATCACATAAATAACCTCCCCACACTTAAAATGTACATTATCCTCAATGTACAAAGATAGATTATAGCAATATAAGCATAATATCATAAGAGAGGGAGAAAAGCGAAACTTCCCTGAATTTTTTGATGTAATCCTTAAAAGAGCGGAAACGGGTTTAGAGACATTGAAAGTGATATGTATGTAATATGTAGACATAGGTAAAGGTGGTGGTAGAGGTTGGGTTCCACAATCACAGTACCCAGCGAAGAGGTTATCGTGGTGGTCGTTGTCGTGGTTGTTATGGTCGTGGTCGAGCAGGACATGGCAGTCGTGGATGATTGTTTGTTTATTCCTGAGTAGTACCTATCGACTGAACCTTTTGAAACTGCGATGCCATCAGTAATATTTAAGGGATTTATATTTATAGGGTTGTTATGGTTAGTAATAATGAAAAAATAAGAGAAAAGAGAATTCAAATTATACTAATAAAAGTCTTGTAAGAAAATGATAAATAAAGTGAAAAAGAAATGTAAAAATAAAAATAAAAGAAAAAGAAAAACAAGTTAAAAATTAAATGGACTTAAAAGTCTTCGTCGACAGCTGGATCCTGAGTTGGTGGTGTTGAAGGCGATATGTGAAAATGTTGGCAAATTTGTTGTAGAGTCACCTCGATGCTGTCGAATCGCTGAGTGCAATATTGCTTAAAGCGATAAAGGTGGTTAGAAACTTCAGGCAATGAAGCAGTCGTATAAAGTGGTCAGTGACTCGGTGGTGGCTGTGAAGATGGGTCCTCCTGAAATGCAGGGATATCATCAGGAATATCCTCGGTGTCATCCTCTTGGGTAGCTCGTGCAAGCCAGTACTGAGGAGGGTCGAACCCACGACAACGTTCAATCATCTGCATATGAAGCATACTTTGGATGCCCTGTGGGGACATCTGGCCTATAAACGTGAGTGAAGAGGACTGTGTCACTGTATTCAAGAGCCCAAAGTATCGCGCTACACGAGTCACATATGGGCCAAGGCTGATGACTCCCTTTCGGTGTCGCTCGGTTTGATGGCGAAAGGCAAGAGCGATGAAGTAGGCGAGATAAAAAATGCGCCCGTCACTCATGCTCCATAGAAAGTATGCGTCGTGAGTGTTAACGACACCAGTACTTTCTCACCTCCCTGTCAAGGTGTGTGCTAGGAGGGCGTGGAGATATTGCAGAGCTGGAGGTAGAGCCGATGCCTTTGAGCAGCTGGGGTCATAGATGCCTGTAGCAAGTCTTAGGGCTGACCAACATCTCGTAGGCGCAAAATGTATATGGTGATGAAGGTGTGGAAAATTTTAAGCCTCCATAAACTCGTCCGTATAGAGTCTCAAGGCGACGCCAAACTCTGGGACACTCAGCTGCTGTACTAGACCATAAAGGCGAAATTGAACCGTTCCTGAGTCGTCATGCTCCGCCATAACCATTTGCATCTGAAATGTCGAGCATAGTTCCAAAGTGAACTCTAGATACGTCGGCTAGAGGATGTCAAAGAATCGGTCCCATAGAGTGGTGGCCAGGAGGGCTCGAACCGAATCAGCTAGATGGACCTGCTCTAGTGCAGTCCAATCGATACAACGACCCACACCGAGGGGTCGGGCCCGTAGAATCTGAAATAGTTCCTCCTAGGACCCTGGTGGAAATTGGATGAATGGATGTCGTATTTCAACGGTGGGGACAGAGGAGGATGTCGCTTATTTTCATTTTTTAGAGGCAGGGACCGCAGCTTTCTTGCCTTTTGGGTTCGTCATGATGTCTGCAAATAAAAGACTAGGTTATCAATAAAATAATCCCCACACCTGCAAGCCAAAAATCTGAGTAGTCTAACATAATAAATTATAAAATAGTATGGACAAATACTCAAGCATGCTAAAACTAAATAGTGACATTGTGTAACGACCCAAATTTCACGGGCACTGGAAAAGTGAGTTTAGGGCTTCCATTTTAGGAAAATGAGTTCGTAAATATTTATAACAAAATATTTACGAAGTTAGTTGTGAGTTGAATTAGATTTTAATTAGGTGAATTTATTTTTAATTAGAAGTAATTAGTAGAAAGGACTAAATTGAATAGAGCATAAAAGCTTAATCATAGAATAGAGAAAGGATAAAGGATTAATAGTAATTAAACTAAATTAGTGACATGTGTAAGTTAGAAAATAAATACATACGTATTTAAATTATTAGTACAAATGTATATAATATATAAATTTACTTATAAACTAAGTAAAAGATATTTACTTATTATTATTATATTTTATCAATTAATTGAGATAATGACAAATGTATGGTGATGAATTATTACATGTGTACATGTGTGTATGAATACACATGTAGTATTTTTATTTGTATTAATTAGATATTTTATAATTAATTATTAATTAAGTAAATGAAAGAAATAAAATAAAACAAAAAGAAAAAGAAAAAAAAAAGAGAAGGTGCAAAAAAGTCACGAAAATTTGGGGAAAGAAAGAAGAAAAGAATAGAAAAAGGAGAAATTAGGGTTTGGAAGCTTGGAAGTTAAATTGGTAAGTCAATTAAGTCCCTTTCTTAGTGATTTTGATGTTTTTTGAAGTTCTAAAGTTGAATACTTTTGAATCTGTGTGAAAATATTGAAAGATGATAGACTTTTAAGTAGGGTTTATGTTGAACTAATGATGAAATTGGGGGTTTAATTGATAGAAATTTTGATTTAAATTGATTAAAGGATTAAATTGTAAACAAGGTCATAAGTTTTGTGTTGTAGGGACTAAATTGATAGAAATTCAAAATTATGGAAAAATGATAAAAATTTGATGGTTATATTAAAGTTTTGATGGAAATTGAATAAGGAAATAATATGAATTATAAAAAGGAAGAAGATGAAAATAGTTAGGACAAATTTGGAATTTAGGTTAAAGTTGCATGGAAAGTTATTATTTTCTATAAAATATGTGTGTTATTAATTAATTATAATTATGCTAATTTTCGTAGCAAACAAGGAAATCGAGTAGTTGAATGCGAAGGGAAAGGAAAAAGTGATCGAGGAGTAGCTCGAGAAAATATCGGTTTGTATTACCTTAATTCAAGTTATTTATTATTAAATGTTTAATTTCAATATATGTGCATGAAAAATGAAATTGAGGTAAGTAGTGATATTTGAATTGAATGAGAATTGGATTTGATTGATGAATGTATACATGTGTGAAATTGAATTGTATAATGATTTGTGATTGAATTGTTATTGTGATTGATTTGAATTCGAATTATTATGATCAACTGAAAGTTAAATTGATATGAATATGTGATTTTGATACCCTATTAACTAGTCGGGCTAGGGTGGATATAGTTGGCATGTCATAGGATAGGAAGAGTTTAGGGATTCTTTGACCTCGAGTCGATGAGACACTTGGTGTGTCATAATTGCTTCGGATAGATTCGATGAGGTGTTGGTCGCCACTTTGCTTCGGCTTAGCCAATGAGACGTTGGTCGTCACTTATTTGCTTTGAACTATCCGATGACGCGTTGGCCGCCACTCTAGTGTGTTTGGTTGGATCCGTGTATCCTCCAAAGTCCGAGTTATGTTAATAGGGGAAATATAAGTGAAGAGAAAAATCAAATGAAATTGATAAATTGAATTATTGAATGAAATGAGAAAATGATATTGTAAGATGAAATGAGAAATGCAATTTGTGCTATGAGATTGAAGGCATAAAACCAAGGTTCATGAATTATTCATATTTGAAATGTGAATTGGATATTTATATGTGATTGAGAGATGAACGAAAGGTTCATGAATAGTTGGTAATCTCATTGATGAGATATTGAATCAAATAATGAAAATGATACAATGGGAATATGATAACTTGGTACGAATTATATGTATGATTTATTAATTATCTATGCATGTTTATGATATTTTATATTTGTTATAATTTGAATTATGGTAATACCACTGAGCATTTCTAATATTCAGCGTACGGTTTGTTTTCGTGCGCAGGCGAGGTAAAGTTGAAGTTCGGTTCAGCATCCGAGTCAATCCCGACCTCAGCTTAATTTCTGGTGATGAATAAATGAATGTTATTTGATCAAGATTTATAAGTCAATGTTTTGGGCATGAACTAGGTGTGTTTAATAGGTGAAAATAGCTTTAAAATGGTGGAAAATCAGGTTTTCACACGGCCAAGTCACATGGGCGTGTGCCCAGGCCGTGTGGCAAAGTCAGAATTGCCCACAGGCTAGTCCCACGACTGTGTGAGCAAGTCAAATTTGTCCACAGGCTGGCCCCACGACCATGGGAGCCCCACGGGTAGGCCACACAGGCATGTCCTAGGCCACACAGGCGTGTGCTCCTATTCTCAAGGAAAAGTTTCCAAAGTTCCTGGTTTAGTCCTAAATCACTTCTTAAACCTATTTTGGGCCTCGTAGGTCCATATTAGGGACTTAAAGATAGAATTTGAGAAATTTTAAATTGAATTACAGATTTATGACTCGGTCTTGTTCGTTTATTAGTATTTAATTTCGGTAATACCTTGTAACCCTGTTTCGGCGACGAGTTGGGGTTAAGGGGTGTTACACATTGCATAGGAATCAAAGGACCAAAGGAATAATGATAAATATTAGTGAGAAAATAGTACTAAAAAATAAACAAATCCCAACTAAAAGACAAATCAAGTTATTATTAGCAATAGAAATACCAAAAATAGTGATAAAAAATACCTAGAAACTGACATGAACAACTTATTTTAGACATGAAAACAATAAATAGATGAAGAAACAATGAAACAGAGATGCAAATGAGATGATAATACTAAATATAGTATGGGTAGAGCAGGAAGTAATGAAATCAATGGAAACACAAAAGACTAATAATGAGTGAATGTAGCATTATGCATAAGTCAAGCACTATTAGTAGTAAAATGGAAGATCACTAAACAGAAATAAGAATCACAAGCATGAATATCATTAGCAGTGTAAAGAATAACAAAAAATAGTCAGATCAAACAAGAAATAAAACAAAGATAGTAAAAGAAATGAAGATAATGGAGAGAAAATGATGGACAAATGTAGTAGTGCTTGATGGTGCTTGGTGTGCACACTGGGTGAGTAGGTCGGCGGGAGTGGTGCGTGATGAGAGGTAAATGGGGTGAGGGAGAAGGGGAAAGGAGAGGGGAGGTGGCTGGCAGCGGCACGTGGTGGTCGGAAGGGGAGGGGGAAGAGAGGGAAAATGGAGAAGGAGAGGGGGGTTGGTTGGGGAAGATAGGAGAATGGTGAAGTTTTTATATGAAAGGGGATAAATTAGGGTTATGGGAGGTTTATAAAAGGGGGTCACAGTCGTGTAAGCCCCGTTTTAGGCCACACGGTCGTGGCATACGCCCATGTGGCGTGTTCCTAGCCCGTGTTTTTTGTGAAATCTTAGTTAGTGTCGCACACGGTCCCTTGGCCACGCCCGTGTGCTCAGGCCGTGTGGTGCGCACGGCCGCGTCGCACGGCTGTGTGCACATTCGTTCGCTTCTCCCACGCTCGTGTTAGGTCCGACACGCCCGTGTTCATAACTTGTTCTTGTGGTCTGATGTTTTAGGTCAGTATCGCACACTGCCCTTGGACACGGCTATGTGTCTAGGCCGTGTGGCCCACACAGTCGCATCGCATGGCCATGTGGTGCTCCCTTCATTTCTCCCACGCCCGTGTTCAATCTAACATACCCGTGTCAATTAATCAGGATTGCGCATGGCCTTTAAGAACGACCATGGCCTAAGCCCGTGTTCTATTTTGACTTTGTTTATCGTTTCTATTTTTGGACAAGTTCTCACACAGCCTCAAGCACACCCGTGTTACAGGCCGTGGGAGGCAATTTATCGCAACCCGTGTCTCTGTTGATTTATTGGGAAATTAAAGTGCAGTTTTACCACGGTCTGGGACACGCCCGTGTCCCTTAGCCGTGTGGTGCACACGGCTGTGTCACACGGCCGTGGCTATTTATCGCAGCCCGTGTGTCATCCTATTTTTGGGGAAAATGTTCATCCTATTTTAGCAAGGTCATGGCCATGCCCGTGTCTTCTGTCCGCGGGGGTCCCACGGCCTAAAGCATGCCCGTGTGCTAGGCCGTATCTGCCAAAAATACCTGCAATTAGATTGTAAGACAAAAAGGAAAAATAATCTAAGTTATTTAATAGGGTTAGTGCTCGGGTTGCCTCCCGAGAAGTGCTTATTTAAAGTCTAAGCTCGACTTTACCTTATGGTAATGTTAGGTGGGTTCGCGGAGTCGTAGCTCCTCTCTATTGTCTTGAAAATCCTCACCGTTATAAAGTTTAAGACGATGTCCATTTACCTTAAAAGTGTTTTGGGTTGGGTGACTTACCTCTACTGTGCCATATGGAAAGACATTTTGGACTAAGAAATGACCTGACCATTGTGATTTAAGCTTTCCAGGAAACAATTTGAGTCTTGAGTTGTATAACAGGACAAGATCTCCAACTTTAAATTGCTTGTGCTGCTTTAAACGAGTATCATGGCATCGCTTCATTGCTTCCTTGTATAATCGTGAGTTCTCATAGGCATTAGCTCGCCATTCCTCTAACTCGTTCAGCTACATCAATCTCTTTTCACCTGTAAGTTTGAGATCAAAGTTCAGAAATTTTATAGCCCAGAATGCTTTGTGTTCTAGTTCAAACGGTAAATGACAACTCTTCCCATAAACAAGTCTGTAAGGAGATGTTCCTATAGGTGTCTTAAAAGCTGATCTATAGGCCCAGAAAGCATCATCTAGTTTCTTTGTCCAATCCTTCCTATTTGACTCTACAGTTTTTTCTAGGATGTGTTTCAGCTCTCGGTTGGCGACTTCGACTTGTCCACTAGTTTGAAGATGGTAAGGGGTAGCTGTTCTGTGGTAAACTCCATATTTCTTAAGGGTTTTATCGAATAGAGTGTTACAAAAGTGAGTGCCCCTATCACTGATAATTGCTGATCGTGTTGATTCATGATAAGTTTTAATAAATTTATATTTGACCGTTCTTGAAGACTAACTATTATCATGATGAAGGCAAGTGTACCTATTGAACAGTAGTATAGTTTTAGCAAGACCGAGATGTCGAACCCAAAGGAACTAAAAGTACTAGTATTAACTCTTTTCTTATTATCTAGCCTAAAAATAAAAGGGTTTGTTTTATCTAAACTAATTAACTAACTAAGAATTCACAGAAAGAAAATTAGGGAAAATACTTTTGGGAAATTCGATTGATTAAGACAATATTCAAGGGAAAATCCACCTAGACTTCACTTGTTATTTGACTCTGAATCAGACGATTTATTCATTCGACTTGTTCCGTAGAAATCCTTAAATTATATTATTATCTCTCTCGATATTAACAACGTCTAACCCTAGGTTGATTAATTGAAATCTCTTTCTAATTAGCACCCCTAGTGTTGCATTAACTCGATCTTTGGATTCCCTTATTAGGTTTCACCCTAATCCGGCAAAATCTTGTCACCCTATCTCTAGGCGTACAATCAACTCAGCTTAATTATGACAAATTTACTCTTAGACAGAGACTTTTGCTCCTCTGAATAAGCGCATCAACTTGAATCAATATCCTGAAATATTGAAGCAAGAATTAAGAACACATAATTAAGAACAAGTCAAATATTTATCATACAATTCAGAAAATAATAACAAGATTCGTCTTAGGTTTCATTCCCCTTAGGTATTTAGGGGGTTTAGTTCATAATTATAAAAGACAACATCTCAAAAGAATATTGAATACAAAACATAAAGAAAACCCAAAACTCCTGAAGGGAAATGAAAGGGAGATCTTCAGTCTTGAAGGAGAATCCGGCTTCTGAGATGGATCAATCGGCTTTCCTCGAGTAAATTCTTGTTTCCCACTCTGTGTGTCCCTTTTCATCCTCCTTTCTAGTGTTTAAATAGGCTTTAGAATTCCTTAGAACACTCAAGAGTGGCCTTTTCTGAATAGAACTCAACTTAGGCTTGATAGGGACACGCCCGTGTTCGATTGCTCCAAACCATGTTAGAGTCTGTTGAATAGACATGGCCGTGTGGTCTACCCGTGTAAGTCGTGCTTAATTCTGCTAAAAGGGCACGGGTGTGTGGTCTATCCGTGTGAGGAAGTCCAGGCCGTGTTGATTTCCCACGTTGGCCTATTTTCTTCATTTTCGGCCCGTTTCTCGCTCTTTTTACTCCCTTATGCTCACCTAAGTGTAAAAGATGAAATTAAAGGATTAGGAGCATCAAATTCATCATATCTAAAAAGAATTCATACATAAATGTGCTAAACATGGGATAAAAATATGTATAAATTACGGTTTATCAGATACCCCCACACTTAACCGTTTGCTTGTCCTCAAGCAAAATCCTCAACTCACAATCAAAATCAATTCTTCTCAACTTATAATTCTTATAAATGATATCTCAAAATAATCCATAAGTAATCATACATTGAGAATTCAACTAAAAGAACATCAAAGTTTCAAACATTCCAAGTTGCGTATTTTATCACGAGAACATAGGTGTCTCCCCTCATCTAGGTAATTACCATTGATTCAAAATATAATAGAGTTTCACATCCTCACTAGAGATTCACTCAAATCACTTGAGGTGTTTTAAGGACAACAAGTTAAAGCACTCAATAGTCAATATGAAAAGTTATTACCATAGGCTTGCATGAAAATCAAATCTCCACCACTATATATTGAGATGATACATCAATCAAAAGGTCTTTAAAGGGTTGTAACGTGGCTTTGGTTAGGGGGTGTGGTTACAAGCTGAAAGAAAAGGTTAGAATCGAGATTGAATTGAAAAATTACCTAACTAGAAAAACAACTAATCATCAATTGAATACATGTGAGCTTCTTCTCAGAATATGAACTTAAACACTTAAGCTCAAAAATAAAGAATTACTACTAATATAAATATGTGTATTGTAATTTTTTTTTAAGAACAAGTCAAATAACATAGACTAACTATAAAAGGTAAAACTTAGCGAAGCAATTTATTCAAATCAAATCTCGACAAAAATAGGGATCAAAATGATTTAGGGGATTTCAACAATAATGAGTTATGGGTTAATATGGAGAGTAAATCAATGAATGAGCTATTAGGCTTAAGAGGGTTTACGAAGGGTTGATTATGAAGGTAGGCTTTTATGGAGTGAGTGGGTTAAACCTAAGTATATTTATCATCTTGACATATCAAATCAAATGGTGTGGTCTTGACATGCATAATCAAGCAAGTTCTATAATAACAAATCAAGATTGACGCACTCAAAGCAACAATAAAAGTGAGCATGAAAGAAATAATAGATGCTCTTAAAGGCTCAAGATCTCACAAAAATTATGGCTTTTTGATGTTTAAACCTTGTGAATTTTAACTCGAGATAATTCCTAAACTTAGGGAAGCAACCTAAAAAAATTTTTAATTCGCAAAAGTCAACTTATCATGCTTGATTCTCTAGTTCCTTAAAGTTTAAACAATCAATGCATGAATGCCTATGTTTTAATTCAAGACATATAAATAAAAATCATAAATTAATCAAAATTCATTCTAATAATGATATGAGAAGGCCACATGAAAATAAGACAAAATTCAGGGATTTTTCTGATGAAGATATAAACAACCCCCCACACTTAAGATGTACATAGTCCTCAATGTACAATGATAGATATACTGAAAAATATAAAATCATAAGATAGGGAGATAGGTGAAACTTCCTGAATGATGAATGGACTCCTTGAATTGGAGTTATGGAGAATAATCGGCCAAGGCAATGATGAGATCAGAGGAGGATACTCCGATGGTGGTAGAGGTTGGGTTCTACAACCATAGTGTCCAGTGAAGAGGTTATTATGGTGGTCGGGTAGGACATGGCAGTCGTGGAGAACCTTTTCCAATGGAGTTGCAAGTTCCTAAGTGAAGGTGAGCTTTGGAGCTCTTTCTAACTGTGATAAAATTAAGAACTCTTTTAGGAAATATAAAGAAGCATAATTTCTCGTAATGAAAAAGTCGAAACTATAAATTATTCAATAAAAATTATAAAACCTAAGAATGAAATAGTATTAAGGGAAAATAAATTGAAAAGTACTTTAAGAAAATAAATAAATAAAGTGAAAAAAATAAAAAAATAATAAATAAAAAAATCCTCATCGCAAGATAGTTTGCGAGATGGAGGTGGCGATGTGGATGAGGGAGTGGCCGGTGGCATGTGATGGTTGGGATTTCAATAGTGAGAAAGAAAAGAGGACAAAGGGTGGCTAAAGGAAGAAGAAGATGAAGAGTAAAAGGAATAGAGAGGGGATTAGGGTTAGGGGTTATTTAATAAGGGGGCCACGGTTGTGTGGGCCCTATTTTGGGCCACACGACCGTGGCCCACACCCGTGTTGTAGTCTCTCCAGCCCATGTTTTTTGTGTTTTTGTAGTTTGGTTTGCACACGGGTCATCGAACATGCCCGTGTTTCGGTTTTAAGCTTATGGGTTGATGTTCGAGTCAATGTCGCACACGGCCTGAGGACACGCCCATGTCCCTGGGCCGT
Source organism: Gossypium longicalyx (assembly GCA_025698465.1). Classification (NCBI taxonomy): domain Eukaryota; kingdom Viridiplantae; phylum Streptophyta; class Magnoliopsida; order Malvales; family Malvaceae; genus Gossypium; species Gossypium longicalyx. The sequence continues at coordinate 12,708,029 of CM047006.1, read as the reverse complement.
GTGACCTACACGGCTACATCGCATGGCCGTGTCCTACTTCGTTCGCTTCTCCCAAGCCCGCATTAGTTTGACAGTGTCGACCACGAGTGAATGGCACGAGCATGTTGCACGCCCGTGTTCATTTATCAGTTTCAACCACGGCCTCTAGACACGGGTGACAGATTCTCCCAAGGCCATGTCACACCGCCATGGTAATTTATTGACTCCCGTGTTGGGGAAAAATTTTGCCTTATTTTCACACGGCTGTTTTGCACGGCCGTGTTGCCTTCCGTGGTATGGGCACGGCCTAAGGCACGCCCGTGTGCCTAGACGTGTGGTTCTGGAAAACCTGTGTTTGGTGACTCAGTTACTGAATTAAATGTTAAAAACTAAAATTTAAAGAAGTTAACACCGTTAGTGCTCGAGTTGCCTCTCGAGAAGTACTTATTTAGATTTTAAGCCCGACTGTACCTTATGGGTATATTCAAGGAAGTTTGTGGAGCCGTAGCTCCTCTCTATCGTCTTTAAAATTCTCACTGTTATAAAGTTTGAGACGATGTTCATTTACTTTGAAAGTGTCTTGTGACGGGTGACTTACCTCTATTGTGCTGTATGGAAAGACAGTTTGGACTATGAAGGGACCTGACCATCATGATTTAAGCTTTTCGAGAAACAATTTGAGCCTCGATTTATATAGCAAGACAAGATCTCCAACTTCAAATTGCTTACAATGCCTTAAACGGGCGTCGTGGCGGCGCTTCGTTGCTTCCTTGTATAGGCGTGAATTTTCATATACATTGGTTCGCCATTCATCTAACTTGTTTAACTGCATCAACCTATTTTCACCTGCAAGTTTGGGATCAAGGTTTAGAAACTTTATAGCCTAGAATGCCTTGTGTTCTAACTCAAACGGTAGATGACAACTTTTTCCATAGACAAGTCTGTAAGCAGATGTCCCTATGGGGGTCTTAAAAGTAGTTCTATAAGCCCATAAAGCATCATCTACTTTCATCGCTCAATCTTTCCTGTTTGATTCTACTGTCTTTTCTAATATATGTTTAAGTTCTTGATTTGCTACTTCGACTTGTCCACTAGTCTGAGGATGGTAAGGGATAGCTGTTCTATGATGAACTCCGTATTTCTTAAGGGTCTTATCAAATTGGGTGTTACAAAATGAGTACCCCTTTCACTGATAATTGCTCTAGGTGTTCCAAATCAAGAGAAAAGTTTCTTAAGGAATCGTACTACTACTCTTGTATCATTAGTAGGTAAAGCTTGGGCTTCAACCCATTTGGACATATAATCAACGACTACTAAGATGTATTTATTCCCAAATGAACTAGGGAATAGACCCATGAAGTCGATACCCAAAACATCAAATATTTCGCATGAAAGCATATATGTTTGAGGCATTTCATCACGTTTGAAGACATTACCTGTCCGTCGGCATTTGTCACAAGTAGTAACATTCCTGTTGGCGTCTTTGAATAGAGTGGGCCAATAAAAACCTGACTCAAGCGTTTTATGTGCGGTCTTAGTTCCACTGTAATGTCCTCCAGTTGGTCCTGAGTGGCAATGTTCCAAGATCTTCAACGCTTCTGACCTTGTAATGCATCTCTTAATGACTTGATCTACACATACACAGAAAAGAAAAGGATCTTCCCAAAAGTAGTTTTTCGCATCAGAAAAGAATCGCTTCTTTTGTTGATGTGTCAACCCTTTTGGGATAACGTTAGTAGCTAAAAAATTGCAATGTCCACAAACCAAGGTACCTCAGAATCATATATAGTAAAAAACTGTACTTCAGGAAACGAGTTATTTATTTCAACTTCATCTAGCTCTTTGGTACTTAGATTTTCAAGCCTAGAGAGATGATCAGCCGCAAGATTTTCAGCTCCTTTCTTATCCTGAATCTCCAAGTCAAATTCCTGCAATAACAGAATCCATAGAATGAAACGAGGTTTTGCATCAATCTTAGTTAAAAGGTAGCGAAGAGTAGAATGGTCAATATAAACAACAACTTTAGACAATATCAGATATGCCCTAAATTTATCAAATGCGAAAACCACAGCTAGCAACTCTTTTTCCGTGGTGGTGTAGTTTTCTTGTGCAGCTGTCAAAGTTTTGCTAGCATAATAGATAGGTTGAAAATGCTTGTCTCTTTGTTGTCCCAAAACTGCACTTACTGCAAAATCACTGACATCGAACATTAGTTCGAAAGGTAAATTCCAATCAGGTGCAATTATAATTGTAGCATTAATCAATTTATCCTTTAAAGTATTAAACGTTTCCAAACATTCCTAATCGAAATTAAAGGGCACATCTTTTTCTAGTAATTTAGTCAAAGGCTTAGCTATTTTAGAAAAGTCTTTAATAAATCTTCTATAAAACTCAACATGTCCTAAAAAACTTCTAATAGCTTAATCGAACTAGGGGGAGGTAGTTTTTCAATGGTTTCAATTTTAGATTTATCAACCTCAATCCCTTTACTAGAAATTTTATGTCCTAACACAATACCTTCTTGAACCATAAAGTGACATTTTTCCCAGTTAAGCACAAGGTTTGTTTCCTCATATCTTATTAAAACTCGTTTTAATTTTTTAAGGAAAAGATAGAAAGAGTTACCAAATACTGAGAAATCGCCCATAAATACCTCCATGATGTCTTCCACGAGTTTGTCAAAAATGACCATCATGCAGCGTTGAAAAGTAGTAGGAGTGTTACATAATCCAAAAGGCATTCTACAATAAGCAAACGTACCATATGGACATGTAAATGTTGTCTTTTCTTGATCTTCAGGAGCTATTGGTATTTGAAAATAACCAGAGAGTCCGTCTAAGAAGCAGTAGTACATGTGCCCTGATAATCTTTCTAACATTTGGTCAATGAATGGTGAGGGAAAGTGATCTTTTCTCGTGGCATCATTCAGCTTCCTATAGTCAATACAAACCCTCCAACCTGTGATTGTCCTTGTTGGGATTAACTCATTCTTCTCATTGGCTACCACAGTCATGCCTCCTTTCTTAGGAACAACCTACATTGGACTTACCTAAGAACTATTAGAAATAGGATAAATAATTAATTACCTCAGCTTTAACAACTTCTTTCATATTGGGGTTCAGTCGTCTTTGAGCTTGCACACATGGCTTATATCCATCTTCCATTAAAATTTTGTGGGTGCAGAAAGAAGGGCTGATCCCTTTAATGTCAGAAATTTTCCAAGCTATGACCCTTTTATGCTCTCTTAATACTTGGAGTAATTCATCTTTCTCATTGGGTTGCAAGTTAGAAGCAATAATCACTGGTAATGTAGAATTATTTCCAAGGAATTAGTATTCCAAGTGATTTGGCAATTGTTTAAGTTCCAGTTTTGGAGGTTCTTCAATAGAGGGTTTTTTCTTAATTTTATTGTTTGCCTTAACACCCTTATATTCTGCTTGTCTTAAAACGAGTTTATTGGAGTTTAGTTTAGTTTTTACCTTACCTATCTCAGAATCATCATCATCTACCTCCCCTCCCTAGGTAAGACACAGTTCCAGTGTGTCCTTATACACGATTTCCTGAAAAGAATCTTGAGTAGCATGATCAATAGAGCGAATAAAATAACATGAGTCATCATGTTCTCTAGAGAATCTCATGGCATCATAAATTTTAAAAATAATCTCTGCATCACCTATTCTTAGCACAAGTTTACCATCACCCACATCAATAACCGCTCTAGCAGTGGCTAAAAATGGACGACCTAATATTAGAGGCACCTCAACATCCTCATTCATGTCAAGCACAACAAAATCGACAGTGAAGATAAATTTATCTACTTTTACAAGCACATCCTCTATAATACCCCTAGGATATTTAACAGATCAATCAGCTAGTTGAATACCCATCCTAGTGGGCTTCGGTTCCCCAAGACTAAGTTGCTTAAACATTTTATAAGGCATCAAATTAATGCTAGCGCCTAAATCAGCTATTGCCTTCTCAACGTTCAAACTACCAATTAAGCAGGGAATAGTAAAACTTCCTAGATCTTTTAGTTTGGTTGGCAGTTTATTTTAGAGTATAGCTGAGCATTCCTCATTGAGTTCCACTGTAGACAATTCTTCAAACTTCTTTTTATTTGTTAGAAGCTCTTTTAAAAATTTTATGTATGTAGGTATCTGAGAGATAGCTTCAAAAAAAGGTAAGTTAATATGTAATTGTTTAAAAAGTTCAAGAAATTTACCGAATTGTGCATCCATGCGGTCTTTCTTCAACTTTGCTAGGTATGGGATTGGTGGTTTATAATCCCTAATCACCGGTTTTTCATTACTTTTGGATTTTTCCTCTTCATCTTCTTTTATGTCGGCTTCTGGTGGTGGCTTCTTTTTAGGTTCAGTCAACTCATTCCCACTCCTTAATGTGACTGCTATTACATGCTCTTTTGGATTGGGTTCAGTGTTGCTAGGTAGGCTTCCTGACGGTCTTTCAGAAATTAATTTAGCAAGTTGGCCTATCTGAGTCTTGAGTCCTTGGATTGACGCTTTCTGATTCTTAAGTGTTGTTTCGGTATTCTAAAAATGAGTTTCTAACACCAAGATAAATTCCGTTAGCATCTCCTCAAGGTTCGACTTCTTTTCCTGTTGGTAGTGATGTTGTTGGAGGCTTAGAGGGGGTGGTGGTCTTTGATTTCTTTGGTCTCCCCATGAAAAATTTGAGTGATTCCTCCAACCTACATTGTAAGTGTTAATATAAGGATTATTTTGAGGTTGAGGCTTGTTACCCATATAGTTCAATTGCTCATTCTCCATGTTGGTGCTGTAGGTTGGATAATCTAAATTACTCGTTCCACCTCCACTTATATCGCACTGCATTACTAGATGAACCTGCGAAGAACCAAGTAAACCATCAATTTTCCTATTCAAAAGTTCTACCAGATTAGAAAGTATAGTTGTAACACCCCTTAACCGTATTCGTCGCCGGAATAGGGTACGAGGCATTACCAGAGTTTACCAAATTAATTTTTCGTTAATACAAGTTAAATACTATTCATTTACTAAAACATGTTATGACGTCCTTTAGATGGGCCTCCAAAGCCCAAAACATACTTCGAGACCAAACCAGAATTAAATCAAAATCATAGAAAATTTTTCGCAAAATCTCGAAGTTTTTTTTTTGTTCAATATAACCTCTTTATAAATATCTAACCTTCCCTGCAAATTTTAAAACCGAGACCAATCCAACCAACCAATTCATTTCAATCAATTTGATACCAAATTATACTTCTACTATAATCATACTATTTAACATATTTATCATTTTTTTTACTTTAATGTATATTCATTAAACAAGTCTTAACATTTATATAATCATCAAACCTTATACATGCCATATAAATCAAAAAGGAAATTTACAAAAGCTACCGGAGATAATCTGGATAGTGTGATCCTCTGTGTTGATCCGATCCTCCGTATACTTCCACGTCAATCTACAAGAGACATTGAATACACTCAAGTAAGCTTATAGAAGCTTAGCAAGTTCATAGGCATAAAACATAAATCTTACCAAATATTTATACACTTATACAATATACACAATTATTAAGTTCACTTGTCAACCACAGTCATTGGTGAGTTCCCTTGTATAAACTTACTACCACTTATCTATTTCCTTTAATTCTTTTAGGCCCATTTGTCACATATCATTCTTTAACCAAATTAGGGAACGGTTACGGAAAATTGAGTACTTCACTTTCACTTTGCCATAGTATAACGATGGTCTTGCGTATGATCACTTATCACTTTTTGAAGTCATAGTCCTGCCACGGTCTTACACTGATCACATTTATCACTTGTCACTGATCAGATAAGTGTAGCTAAAACTACCACTTATCACTTATCACTTGTCACCGATCAGATAAGTGTAGCTAAAGATACCACTTATCACTTATCACTTGTCACTGATCAGATAAGTGTAGCTAAAGCTACCACTTATCACTTGTCACTTATCACTGATCAGAAGTACTCAAATCCGACGTTCCGCTCAAATTGATCATTTATTCGATTTTCGGGTTGTTATTTTATTCTTTATTCATCAATAAATATATTTCATCATACATTATATAATTCATAAAATTAACATATAATCATTAAACTTCAACCATATGAACTTACCTGGGTCGATTTGCAAAATTTGTGAAAGTTCAGGGACTAATTAGCTACTTTTTCTTTTCCTCGACTTGTTTCGGGTTCTCGATCTATCATTGTAAAATCATTCACTTATCAGTATTGACTTCATCTTCAACCCGCTTATAAGTAATATTATCTATAATTTCATTATTTACTTATGTATATTCCAATGCTGTCCATCCGTGTCATAGTCACTAAATTATTTTTATCTTTAGCTACAGAACTCAAAATTAAGATCCGATAATTTTTCCTGAAAATAAACTCACATATCTTCTTACCATAAAAATTTCATAATTTTTGGTTGGGCCAATTAATACAGTTTATTCATTGAAGTCTCCCATTTTCTGCTGTCTGACAGTTCCGACTCTTCTTCACTAAAAATTAATTATCTTCTCGTACAGGATTCAAATGATTTTTCCGTTTGTTTCTATTGAAAATAGACTCATTCAGGATTATAAACATATAAATTTAAGCCCATAATTATTTTTATTCAATTTTTAATGATTTTTAAAATTCAGAACAGGGGAACCCGAATTCATTCTGATATTGTCTTACAAAATCTATTATATCTCATGATTTACAATTCCATTGCTTACACCGTTTCTTCTATAAGAAACTAGACTCAATAAAATTTAATTTCATATTTTATTCATTCTATAATTCGATTTATAAAATTTTTGGTGATTTTTCAAAGTTAGACTACTGCTGCTGTCCAAAACTATTTTAGTGCAAATGTTGATTTCGATTTTTGCCCCAAATTTCACAGTTCATACAATTCAGTCCTTACTCAATTAACCCATCAATGAAGATAATTTTTCCCAATTAATACTTTATCTAGACATTATAAGTTATTTTACAATTATTTAAATTCAAAATTTCCACTTAAAACCCTAACTTCAAACTCTTTCACCATTAGGTCCCAAACATTCACTTTCTATTCAATTCTTTCAATAAAATCAGCATATAAACAATTTAAAGCTCTAACTCCATACTAAATCATCATATACTTCCAGCACATATTCATAGCAACTTCCAATTTCTTTCATAAAATCAAAAACTAATGAATTCAACAAGTGGACCTAGTTGTAAAAGTCATAAAAGCACAAAAATTTCAAGAAATAATCAAGAATTGAACTTGCAGTAAAAATATGAAAAACCAGCTTAAGAAAACCCTTCTATGGTATTTTTTTCTGATGAGAATGCAGAAAAATAATGAGAAATCTAAATAATTCCACTTTAGTCCTAGCTTTATTAAGTAAATTTTGCAATATTCCAATTTTGCCCTTAATTCATCAATTTTCCTGCTGATTTCATGCCCTTGCCGTCCAGCCCAAATAGACCTTGGGTCTATTTCCCTTTTAAACCCTCTTTCTTTTATCATTTAAGCTATTTAATCATTTCCCATAATTTTACGTTTGTTACAATTTAGTCTTTTTTATTCAATTAATTATCGAAACTTTAAAATTTCTTGACGAAACTTTAATACTAACTTATTAACACTCCATAAATATTTATAAAAATATTTATGGCTCGTTTTAAAATTTTCAAACTCTCGATATCTCGTTTCCGATTCTATTTTTTTATATTTTTTTAGTACACTATTCGCTATTTCAAAAAATTTCCTAACTTCACATTTAACTTATATTCACTAAATTATTAATATTTTCTACTCATTTGTCAGATTTAGTGATCTCGAATCACTGTTCCAACACCACTAAAAATTTAGGCTATTACAATTCTCCCCCTCTTAAGAAATTTTGTCCTCGAAATTTGTTACCTGAAAATAGTTTCGGATATTGTGATCTCATTGATTCCTCTGTTTCCCAGGTTGCCTCCTCCACACCATGTCGATGCCACAACACTTTTACTAACGGTACCCGTTTGTTCCTTAACTCTTTAATTTCCCAAGCTAGAATATTCAGGTTCTTACGAATAAGTCATGTCGGGTTGGAGCTCTATTTACGTATGAGGAATTACATGTAATGGATCTGATCTGTACCGTCTCAACATTGACATATGAAACACGTTATGAATCTTTTCAAGCTCAGGGGCAAAGCCAATCTATAAGCTACTGGACCGATTCTTTCAATGATTTCATACGGCCCGATAAATCGTGAGCTGAGTTTTCCCTTTCTACCGAACCGCAAAACTTTTTTCCATGGTGACACTTTCAAAAATACACGATCACTCACATTAAACTCTATATCTCTTCTCTTTAAGTCTGCATATGATTTTTGTTGATCGGAGGCAGCTTTTAAACAATCTCGAATAATACGAACTTTTTCTTCGGTTTCCCGAATCAAGTCCACTCCCATTAGTTTCGGTTCACTTAATTCAGACTAATATAATGGAGTTCTACACTTTCTTCCATACAGAGCTTCAAATGGTGCAATTTTAATACTAGTTTGATAACTATTATTATAAGCAAATTCGACTAAAGGTAAATACCTTTCCCAGCTACCGTCAAACTAAGTACACAACACCTTAACATATCTTCTAAAATCTGAATCACTCGCTTCTTCTTGCCGTGTCATGTCGAGGATAAAAAGCTGTGCTGAAATTTAATTTAGTGCCCAAAGCCTCCTGTAATTTACTCCAAAATCTCGAAGTAAATCTCGGATCTCGATCTGAAATAATAGATACTGGAACTCCATATAATTTCACAATCTCAGAAATATACAATTTCGCTAACTTCTCCAATGAAAAATTTGATCTGACTGGAATAAAATGTGCCGACTTTGTCAATCTATCAACGATAACCCAGATTGAATCTTTCTTTTTCGGAGTCACAGGCAATCCTGATACAAAATCCATCGTAATGTGTTCCCACTTCCATTCAGGAATCATAATAGGTTGTAATAAACCTGTTGGTACTTGATGCTCTACTTTCACCTGCTGACATATTAGACATTTTGCAACAAATTCACAAATCTCTCGCTTCATACCAGGCCACCAGTACATTCTTTTTAAATCGCAATACATTTTTGTACTACCCGGATGAATAGAATACTTACTATTATGAGATTCAGCAAGAATACCATTTTTCAATTCTAAATTATTCGGAACACAAATTCTATTACGATAACGCAACATACCACCATCATCAATGCTATATTCTGAACTCAAATTATCCTGAACCGTTTGTCGTTTCAGCACTAGTTTCGGATCATCACTCTGTAATTCACGGATCCGTTGAAGGATTGTAGATTTTGCTTTCAATTCCTCTAATACTGAACCATCTTCATTAATAGACAAATGAACATTCATTGCTCGAAGTGCAAACAATGATGATTTTTGGCTAAGTGCATCGCGACCACATTAGCTTTCCCTAGGTGATAATCAATAACAAGATCATAATCTTTCAATAGTTCGAGCCACCGTCTCTGTCTCAAGTTCAGCTCTTTCTGTGTCATCAAATATTTTAGACTTTTGTGATCGGTATACACATAACATTTTTCCCCATATAAATAATGTCTCTAGATTTTTAAAGTAAACACAATCGCAGCCAACTCTAAATCATGGGTAGGGTAATTTTTCTCGTGCAGTTTGAATTGTCGAGAAGCATATGACACTACTTTCCCTGACTGCATCACAACCCAAACCATTTAAAGATGCATCACTATACACAACATATGGTATACCTGCTTCTGGCTGAGTTAACACTGGAGCTTCTGTCAACATCTTCTTCAACTGATCAAAACTTTGTTGGCACTCTTCAGACCATACAAATTCAACATTCTTCTGAAGTAGTCGAGTCATCAGCAAAGCAATTATTGAAAAATTTTTAACAAATCGGCGGTAGTATCCCGCTAATCCCAGAAAACTTCACACTTCTGTTACGTTCTTTGGAGTTTTCCAATTCACCACTGCTGACACTTTACTTGGATCTACTCGAATTCCTTCTTTTGAAACAATATGACCAGTAAATCCAACCTCATGTAGCCAAAATTCACACTTGCTGAACTTTGCATACAAGCATTTCTCTCTTAAGGTCTCAGTAACACACTTCTCAAGTGTTGTGCATGATCGACTCGGTCTTGAATAGATCAAGATATCATCAATAAATACAACCACGAATCTATCCAAATAAGGTTGAAAAATTCGATTCATCAAGTCCATAAATGCAGCGAGGAGCATTAGTTAAACCAAATGGCATTACTAGAAACTCAGAATGACCATACCCGATTCTCAAGGCGATTTTTGGCACGTCACATTCTTTAACTTTGGTGATAATACCTAGATCGAAGATCTATTTTCAAAACACACAATGAAACCTTTCAACCGATCGAACAAATCATCAATGCGGGGCAAAGGATATTTGTTCTTGATTGTAACCTTATTTAACCTATGCGTAATCTATACACAATCTCAACGAGCCATCTTTCTTTTTCACAAACAAAACAGGTGCACCCCAAGGAGATGTACTCGGTCTAATAAACCCCTTATCTAACAATTCTTGCAACTGAGTCTTCAACTCTTTTAATTCCGTCTGTGCCATTCTGTATGGTGTTATGGATATTGGAGCTGTTCCCGGAATCACATCAATCACAAACTCAACTTCACGATCTGGCGGTAAATCCGGCAATTCCTCAGGAAACACATCAGCAAATTCATTAACAATTGGCAACTGTTTCAACTTTGATTCAGAATCCTGAGTATTAAGAATATAAGCTAAATATGTTTCATTACCCTTTCGTACTAGCTTCTGAGCTGAAAAGGCTGAAATAATTCGGACATTATCTTTCATATTCCCAAACTCAGCCGAAATCATTTCTCCTGTCTGATTTTTCAAATCAATCTGTTTCTCTCGACAGTTCACTACAGCGTCATGTTTTGTTAACCAATCCATCCCCAGAATAATATCAAATTCCCGAAAGGGTAACAACATCAAATCAGCCAGGAATTCACAGCCTTTCACTTTTAGTGGACAATTACGACATATTAAATTAACCATCACACTTTGACCTAATAGATTAGTGACTTGTATATCATAATTAGTGGACTCAACAGATAATTTCTTTTCAGATGCTTGCATAGTGCAAATATATGAATGAGTAGATCCAGGGTCTATTAATGCATAAACAGTAACATCATAAAGATAGAAAATACCAGCAATTACATCAGCCGTAGCCTCTTCCCTTGCTCGAATGGCATAGGTACGTGCTGGTGCTCTATTCTCTGATTGACTAACTAGTTCTCTCATACCTGAACGAGTAGCCCCTGTAGCACTGCTCTGGCCCGAACGTCTACTTCTTTGGGGAGTGGTTCTCTGTATCTCTTTCTGATCCACTTCATCTTTTTGCAGCTGGGGATAATCTCGAATAAGATGATCAGTAGCCCCACATTTATAACAATCCCCCATCTTAGTCCTGCATTCACCGAAATGATGTCTTCCACAATATTGACACTTAGGCCGGGGAGTATTCTGAACACTGCTCACACTTGCTGCATTTATCAAATACCCTGAAATCTGATTGTCTTGATCTACCTCTACCCAATCTTCCTGGCACTGATGTAGTTCGACTAATTTCTTCTCTAGATTTCTTCACTGGCAAATCTGAAAATGACTTAGAAGCACCTCTTTTAAATGATTCTTTATTTTTCCGATCTCGCTGCATTTTTTTGTTTTATACTTCTTCGAGCTTTTGACCACGGTCTGACTAAACAATAAACTCCCGTATTTCATTACCCCCAATCATCATTCTAATCTCATCATTTAACCCCTCTTCAAATCTGATACACATTTCTTCTTCAGTAGGTACAATGTCTCTAGCATATTTGCTAAAGTAGGCAAACTCTCTTTTGTATTCAGCCACTGACTTATTTCCCTGCCGTAGATCAAGAAATTCTCTCTTTTTCTTGTCTAGATATCTTTTCCTGGCATATTTCTTTTTAAACTCGTTCTGGAAAAATTCCCAAGTAAGCTTCTCTGCAGGTACTACAGCTTCCACAGTTTCCCACCAGTTATATGCTTCTTCTTTTAACAATGAGACAACACATCGTAGATAATCCTCTGGAGAACAAGTCATCTGTTTCAAAATTCTTACCAAACTCTATAGCCAATACTCAGCTTTTACAGGGTCATCATCTGATCTCCCTCGAAATTCCTCAGCGCCAAACTTCCTTAGCTTTTCATTCGGAGAACGTTTACTAGTTTCAATTATTGAAGGAGGTGGAGGAGCAACCGGAGGTACCACAGGTGGTGCAGTAGGGGGAGGAGGTGGTTGAGCTTGAGTTCTTTCTTGTATCATCTCCTTATACCACTGATTCATAACTCCATAAATCATATTTTTAAGTTCTCGCTCTCGCATTATAGAAATTGGAATATCACTACTTGTTCCTTGTTCAGAAGTCTGCACTCTACTGTTAGCTTCCTCCTGTTCAGTACGTTCAGGTCTATCTGACATCTTTATAATCGGAGAGTATCTATAAAAATGAAAAAGATTAGATCGGATCATACACATCACACTATCACAGATTTATATGGCATGTATTTCTAAACACTTTACACATAACACATGTTCCGAGAACCGACTAAACCGGGCTCTGATACCACTAAATGTAACACCCCTTACCCGTATTCGTCGTCGGAATAGGGTACGAGGCATTACCAGAGTTTACCAAATTAATTTTTCGTTAATACAAGTTCAATACTATTCATTTACTAAAACATGTCATGACGTCCTTTAGATGGGCCTCTAAAGCCCAAAACATACTTCGACACCAAACTAGAATTAAATCGAAACCATAGAAAAAATTTCGCAAAATCCCAATTTTTTTTTGTTCAATATAACCCCTTTATAAATATCTAACATTCCCTGCAAATTTTAAAACCGAGACCAATCCAACCAACCAATTCATTTCAATCAATTTGATACCAAATTATACTTCTACTATAATCATACTATTTAACATATTTATCATTTTTTTTACTTTAATGTATATTCATTAAACAAGTCTTAACATTTATATAATCATCAATTTCGATTTTTGCCCCAAATTTCACAGTTCATACAATTCAGTCATTGCTCAATTAACCCCTCAATGAAGATAATTTTTCCCAATTAATACTTTATCTAGACATTATAAGTTATTTTACAATTATTTAAATTCATAATTTTCACATAAAACCCTAACTTCAAACTCTTTCACCATTAGGTCCCAAACATTCACTTTCTATTCAATTCTTTCAATAAAATCAGCATATAAACAATTAAAAGCTCTAATTCCATACTAAATCATCATATACTTCCAGCACATATTCATAGCAACTTCCAATTTCTTTCATAAAATCAAAAACTAATGAATTCAACAAGTGGACCTAGTTGTAAAAGTCATAAAAAACACAAAAATTTCAAGAAATAATCAAGAATTGAACTTACTTGCAGTAAAAATATGAAAAAAAAGCTTAAGAAAACCCTTATATGGTGTTTTTTGTTGATGAGAATGCAGAAAAATAATGAGAAATCTAGATAATTCCACTTTAGTCCTAGCTTTATTAAGTAAATTTTGCAATATTCCAATTTTGCCCTTAATTCATCAATTTTCCTGCTGATTTCATGCCCTTATCGTCCAGCCCAAATAGTCCTTGGGTCTATTTCCCTTTTAAACCCTCTTTCTTTTATCATTTAAGCTGTTTAATCATTTCCCATAATTTTACATTTGTTACAATTTAGTCCTTTTTATTCAATTAATTATCGAAACTTTAAAATTTCTTGACGAAACTTTAATACTAACTTATTAACACTCCATAAATATTTATAAAAATATTTATGGCTCTTTTTAAATTTTCAAACTCTCGATATCTCGTTTTCAATTCTTATTTTTTTTATATTTTTTTAGTACACTATTCGCTATTTCAAAAATTTTCCTAATTTCACATTTAACTTATATTCACTAAATTATTAATATTTTCTACTCATTTGTCAGATTTAGTGATCTCGAATCACTGTTCCGACACCATTGAAAATTTAGGCTATTACAATAGTAATCGAATCGATGTTAAAAACGTCGGCTGCTTTCGTCGACTTTGTCCTCATAACTTGCCACTGATAATTATTCAGTGACATTTCTTCTATAAATTCATCGGCCTCTTCAGGTGTCTTATTCTTAATGGTTCCACTAGCAGTTGTGTCAATCATTTGTCTTGTCGAGGGGTTCAAACTGTTGTAAAAAATTTGAACCTGTAGCAATAGAGATAACCCATGGTGAGGGCACCTTCTCAAAAGATCATTGTATCTTTCCCATGCATCATAGAGTGTTTCTAGGTCCATCTGTACAAAAGAAGAGATGTCATTCCTCAACTTAGCCGTTTTAGCCAGCGGAAAATATTTAAGTAAAAACTTTTCGGTCATTTGTTCCCAAGTAGTGATTAACCCTCGTGGTAACGAGTTCAACCACTATTTAGCTTTGTTCCTCAATGAAAAGTAAAACAACCGAAGGCGTATGGCATCGTCAGAAACGCCATTGATTTTAAAAGTATAGCAAAACTCTAGAAAATTCACCAAGTGATTGTTTGGATCATCATCCTACAAACTATCAAACTAAACAAACTGTTGTATCATTTGAATTATGTTAGGTTTCAGTTCAAAATTATTTGCAGCAATAGCAAGTCTAACTATACTTGACTCAGTTCCCGTTAAATTAGGTTTAGCATAATCATACATAGTACGTGGATCAGGATTCTGATTTACTGGACCAGCAGCAATCGCAAGAAATAGCGAATTTTCCTGATTTTCAGCCATCTCCTCAGTTGTGGTGTGAATGTCGTTCTCTTGCTCTTCCTCTGTGTATCTTAGGCTTCGCCTTATTTTTCTTCGGTTTCTGTGAACTGTGCAATCGATCTCACTATCAAAAAGTAATGGTCCTGATGGGTTCCTTCTAGTCATAAACTATAAAAATCTGCCAGAAATAAAGAAAAAGAAGAATTAGTAAAGATAAGCTAGACTAAAATAAGAAATAAATTGCAATAAAAGTAAAAATGGCTAAAGTAATAAAAATCAAGCGTTCCTAATATCTTAGCTCCCCGGCAAAGGCGCCAAAAACTTAATCGTGTTGATTCGTGATAAGTTTTAATAAATTTATATTTGACCGTTCTTAAAGACTAACTATTATCACGACGAAGGCAAGTGTACCTATCGAACAGTAGTATAGTTTTAGCAAGACCGGATGTCGAACCCAAAGGAACTAAAAGTACTAGTATTAACTCTTTTCTTATTATCTAGCCTAAAAATAAAGGGGTTTGTTTTATATAAACTAATTAACTAACTAAGAATTCACAAAAAGAAAATTAGGGAAAATACTTTTGGGAAATTCGATTGATTAAGACAATACCCAAGGGAAAATCCACCTAAACTTTACTTGTTATTTGACTTTGAATCAAACGATTTATTCATTCGACTTGTTCCGTAGAAATCCCTAAATTATATTATTATCTCTCTCAAGACTATTAACGTCTAACCTTAGGTTGATTAATTGAAATCTCTTTCTAATTAACACCCCTAGTATTGCATTAACTCGATCTATGGATTCTCTTATTAGGTTTCACCCTAATATGGCAAAATCTTGTCACCCTATCTCTAGGCGTGCAATCAACTCCGCTTAATTATGACAAATTTATTCTTAGACAGGGACTTTTGCTCCTCTGAATAAGCACATCAACTTGAATCAATATCCTGAAATATTGAAGCAAGAATTAAGAACACATAATTAAGTACAAGTCAAATATTCATCATACAATTCAGAAAATAATAATAATATTCGTCTTAAGTTTCATTCCCCTTAGGTATTTAGGGGGTTTAGTTCATAATTATAAAAGACAACATCTCAGAAGAATATTGACTACAAAATATAAAGAAAACCCAAAACTCTTGAAGGGAAATTGAAGGGAGATCTTCAGTCTTGAAAGAGAATCCGGCTTCTGAGATGGATCAATCGGCTTTCTTCGAGCAAATTCCTGCTTCCCACTTTGTGTGTCCCTTTTCATCCTTCTCTCTGGTGTTTAAATAGGCTTTAGAATGCCTTAGAACCCTCAAGAGTGGCATTTTCCAAATAGAACTCAACTTGGGCTCGACAGAGACATGCCCGTGTTTAATTGCTCCAAACCATGTTAGAGTCTGTTGAATAGACACAGCCGTGTGGTCTACCCGTGCAAGTCGCGCTCAATTCTGCTAAAAGGGCACGGGCGTGTGGTCTACTCGTATGAGGAAGTCCAGGCCGTGTTGATTTCCCACGTTGGCCCATTTTCTCTATTTTCGACTCGTTTCTCGCTCTTTTTACTCTCCTATGCTCACCTTAGTATAAAACAAGAAATTAAAGGATTAGGAGCATCAATTTATCATATCTAAAGAGAATTCATCCATAAATGTGCTAAATATGGGATAAAAATATGTATAAATTATGATTTATCAATTGCACTAGGTGTTCCAAATCGAGAGAAAAGTTTCTTAAGAAATTTCACCACTATTCTAGCATCATTAGTAGGTAAGGCTTAGGCTTCTACCCATTTATACATATAATCAACGGCTACTAATATGTATTTATTCCCAAATGAGCTAGGGAATGGACCCCTGAAATCAATACCCCATACATCAAATATTTCACATGAAAGCATGTACGTTTGGGGCATTTCGTCAAGTTTAGAGATATTACCTGTTCGTTGGCATTTATCACAAGTAGTGACATACCTGTTTGCATCTTTGAATAGTGTGGGCCAGTAAAAACCTAATTCGAGTGTTTAATGTGCAGTCCTAGTTCCATTGTAATGTCCTCCAGTCGGTCCTGAGTGGCAATGTTCCAAAATTTTAATTACTTCTGTCTTTGTAACGCATCTTTGAATTACTTGATCTATACATATACGAAAAAGAAAAGGTTCTTCCTAAAAATAGTTTTTCACATCAGTGAAGAATCGCTTCTTTTGCAGATGTGTCAACCTGTTTGGTATAACGTTAGCGGGTAAATAATTCGCAATGTCTGCAAACCAAGGTTTCTCAGAGTCAGAGATAGCAAAAAGTTGTTCTTCAGGGAATGAGTCATTTATCTCCTGTTCGTCTAGTCCATTGAGATGTGGGTTTTCTAATCTAGATAGATGATCTACTGCAAGATTTTCTGCTCCTTTCTTATCTTGAATTTCTAAGTCGAATTCTTGCAATAATAAAATCCATCTTATTAGTCGAGGTTTCGCATATGTTTTAGTGAGGAGATATCGAAGAGTTGAATGGTCAGTGTAAACGACAACTTTAGATAATATTAAATATGGTCTAAATTTATCGAATGCAAAAACCACAGCCAACAATTCTTTCTCAGTCATCGTATAATTTTCTTGTGCAGCTGTCAAAGTTTTTCTAGTATAATAGATCGGTTGAAAGTGCTTGTCTTTCCGCTGTCCAAGAATCGCACCTACTGCAAAATCACTCGCATCACACGTTAGTTCAAAAGGTAAATTCCAATCAGGTGCAACTACAATCGGAACGTTGATTAATTTATCCTTAAGAGTATTTAACGCTTCTAAACACTCCTGACTGAAATTGAAAGGTACATCTTTTTCTAGCAAATTCGTTAAAGGCTTAGTTATTTTAGAAAAGTCCATAATAATTACTATCTTTTTATTATCTAGCCTAAGAATTAAAGGGTGTTTTTAAACTAAAACTAATTATCTAATTAACTAAGATTACGACAGAGATTAAAGTTGGAAAATACTTTCAGAAAAACCAATAAAGAAAAGACAATACCCAAGGAAAAATCCACCTAGACTTCACTTATTACATCTGAATTAGATGATTTATTCACTTGACTTAATCCATAGAAATCCCTAATTTATGTTAATATCTCTTTCGAGACTAAAAACAACTGACTCTAGGTTGATTAATCGAAATCTCTTTCTAATTAAAACCCTTATTATCGCATTAACTCGATCTATGGATTCCCTTATTAGATTTGACTCTAATCTGACAGATTTATGTCATCCTATGTCTAGGATTGCATACAACTCCGCTTAATTATGAATGATCTACTCTTAAACAGAGACTTTTGTTCCATTGCATAAGCACATCAAAAAACCTGAATTAATATCCTGGAATATTAAAACAAGGGTTAAACTCACAATTAAAGATAAGAACAAGTATATATCATATAAATCAAAGAGTAATAAGATTCATCTTAGGTTTCATCTCCCTTAGGTATTTATGGAGTTTTAGTTCATAATTATGGAAAACATCTCAAAATTTGGAAAACAACAAAACATAAAAAAACCCAAAGAACTTCTAGGAAATTGGATGGAAATCTTCAGTCTTGATGTAAATCCTCCTCCTGAGCTGATTCTGATGGCTATCCTTGAGTATTTTATGCCTTCTACTCTGCGTCCCCTTTAATCCTCTTCTAGGGTCTTTAAATAGGCTTTAGAATGCTTCAAAACCCTCAAAATTGGACTTTTCCGTGTAGAATTAAACTTGGGCTCGACAGGGACACGGCCATGTGCCACGCCCGTGTGAAAGTGCTCAGGCCGTGTGCAATTCTTACTTGGTGTAATGTCGACATGGCCATGACACATGGGCTTGTGGTCTACTCGTGTGTCACACACGGGCGTGTGGATCACCCGTGTGTAAGTGCCTAGGCCGTGTGAAACACTGATTTAAGCCCAATTTATTTTTTTTGGCCCGTTTCTCGCTCTTTTTGCTATCCTAAGCTCTCCTGAGTATAGAACATGAAATTAAAGGATTAGGAGCATCAAATTCAAAGAAACCAAGGAAAAATCATCCATAAATATGCCAAGCATGGGGTAAAAATATGTATATAATATGGTTTATCACCCCCTTAGGGATTTTCGTCCCCGAAAATCTTACCATTGAATAGATTCAGGTATTGTTGTCTTATAGCATCTTCAGGCTCCCACGTAGCCTCTTCAATGCCGTGTCGATGCCACATTACTTTTACTAACGGAATTTTATTATTTCGCAATTCTTTAACTTCACGAGCCAAGATACGGATTGGTTCTTCTTTGTAGGTCATATCGGACTGAATAGATTGGATTTGTATCGTCGAAGCATCGATACGTGAAACACATTATGAATATTTTCTAACTCAGGTGGCAATAACAATCTGTATGCAGCTGGTCCGATACGCTCTATAATCTCATACGGACCGATGAAGCTCAGACTCAATTTGCCTTTTCTACAGAACCGAAGTACTTTCTTTCATGGAGATACTTTCAGAAACACTTTGTCGCTGATCTCAAATTCAATATCTTTTTATTTCAAATCTGCATATGATTTCTAACAATCGGAAGCTGCTTTCAGACTATCTCGGATTGTTTTTACTTTCTGTTCAGTCTCTTTAATCAAATCAACCTTGTGAATCTTATTCTCACTGAGCTCAATCCAATACAATGGTGTACAGGATTTTCTACCATATAAGGCTTCACACGGTGCCATTTTAATGCTCGATTGAAAACTATTATTGTAAGCAAATTCAATTAATGGCAGATACTGTTCCCATGTACTTTCAAACTCAAGAATGCAACATCTCAAAATATCTTCGAGAATCTGAATAATCCGCTCGGATTAACCATCCGTCTGCAGGTGAAAAATAATACTGAAGTGTGATTTCATACCTAAAGCTTCTTGTAGTTTCTTCCAAAATCGCGAAGTGAATCTCGGATCTCTATCTGACACAATAGATAATGACACCTCCTGTAATCTCACGATATCAAAAATGTATAACTCAGCTAATTTATCAAGTAAGTAATTAGATCATACCAGAATAAAATGATTTGATTTCGTCAATCGGGCAACCACAACGCAGATTGCATCTTTCTTTCTTAGAGATAGGGGCAAACTCGAAACGAAATCCATCGTCACTCTATCTCATTTTTATTCGGGAATCATAATCAGTTGTAAGAAACTAGATGACACTCGATGTTCAGTTTTAACTTGTTGACAGATCAAATATTCCGAAACAAAATTGAAGATATCTCTTTTCATTCCAGACCATCAATAATGATGTTTCAGATCATTATACATTTTTGTACTACCCGGATGTACAAATAAACGACTGTTGTGAGCTTCATTCAAAATCACTAAATCAACTCTGAATTTCTCGAAACACAAATTCAACCTCAAAGTCTCAAATAATCATCATTATCAATTCGATATTCAAAATCAAAATTTAATTCACACTGAGCTCGTTTTGCTATAATCTCATTATCAACTTTCTGAGCATCAATAATCTGTTGTAAAAACAATGGTTTCACTTTCAATTCGGCTAAAATTGAACCATCATCAGACAGAACCAAATGAGCATTCATCGCACGCAATACAAATAATGATTTTCGACTCAAAGCATTAGCAATAACATTTGCTTTTCCCGTATGATAATCAATAACAAGCTCGTAGTCTTTTAGCAATTCTAGCTATATTCTCTGTCGCAGGTTCAAATCTTTCTGAGTCATTAGATATTTCAAACTTTTATGATTAGAATAAACATGACATTTCTCACCAAACAGATAGTGGCCTCAAATCTTCAAAGCAAACACAATAGCCGCCAATTCCAAATCGTGTGTCAAATAATTCTTTTCGTACGGCTTTAACTGTCCCGAGGCATAAGCTATAACTTTACCTTCTTGCATCAAAACACATCCCCAAACCGTTCAACTAAACAAATTCTTTACCCGGTTCTGGTTGTACTAACACCGGAGTTTCTGTCAATAGGGCTTTCAACTGATCAAAACTTTTCTGACACTTTTTCAGACCATTCAAATTTCACATCTTTCTGAAGAAATTTCGTCAACAGAGTAGCAATCATAGAAAATTCTTTCACAAATCGCCTATAATAACTGGCAAGTCCCAGAAAACTACGAACTTCAAAAACATTTCTCGGAGGCTTCCAATCTAAGATAGCTAAAATTTTGCTCGGATCAACTCGGATACCTGATGCTGAACAATATGTCTCAGAAAACCAACTTCTCGTAACCAGAATTCACATTTGCTAAACTTCGCATACAACTGTTTATCACGCAAAGTCTGAGCACTATTCTCAGATGCTCAGCATGTTCGGTTTCATCATGTAAATATATCAATATGTTATTAATGAATACGACAACAAATTGATCTAATTACGGTTTGAAAATTCTGTTCCTCAAATCCATAAAAACAGTGGGTGCATTCGTTAATCCGAAAGGCATAACTAAAAACTCATAGTGTCCTTACCTAGTTTTGAATGCTGTTTTTGGAATGTCTGAATCTTTTACTCTCAACTGATAATAACCTGATCTGAGATCTATCTTTGAAAACACAGTAGCTCCTTTCAACTGATCAAACAAATCATCGATTCTGGGCAGAGGATATTTATTCTTGATAGTCACTTTATTCAACTGACGATAATCAATGCACATTCTCATCGTACCATCTTTCTTTTTCAAAAACATAACAGGAGCACCCTATGGAGAAAAGCTCGGTCTTGCGAATCCTCTATTAGTTAACTCTTACAACTGTGACTTTAATTCTTTTAACTCATCGGAGCTATTCTATACAGAGCTATCGAAATCGGAATAGTCCCCGGTACTAACTCAATACCAAATTTAACTTCTCGGATTAGTGGTAAACCCGATAACTCATCAAGAAATACATCAGGGAATTCACAAACAATAGACACTAATTCAATTTTCTTTTCTATCATTTTCAAATTGATCACATAAGCAAAGTAGGCTTCACAACCCTTTCTCACATATTTCTGAGCTAACATTTAAGAAATCACAGCTGGTAACCCATTCAGATCATTAGACTCAATCCGAATAATCTCATTATTCTGACATCACAAATCAATAGTCTTCTATTTGCAGTTTACAATAGTATCGTGCAAAGTTAACTAATCCATACCCATAATTATATCAAATTCGTCAAATGGTAATAACATCAAATCGGCTCGAAAACATGAATCTCGAATCATCAACGGACAATGCTTATACACTTTGTCAACCAAAACACACCGGCCTAAGGGGTTCGATACTCTAATTACAAATTCAGTAGACTCTATAGGCAAAGTCTTACTGCTCACTAAGTTCATGCATATATAAGAATGTGTTGATTCGGGATCTATCAATGCAATCATAGAAGTATCGTAAAGTGTAAAAGTACCGGTTATAACATCGAGAGACGAAGCTTCCTCACGAGCTCGAATGGCGTAGGCTCTGGCAGGTACTCTAGCCTCAGATCGTATAGCAGTATCTTTAGTCCCTTTTTGACTTCCGCTAACATTTTTCGTATTTCTAGAAGGTCTACCCTGAGCTGATGTGTTACTCGATCTTGAATTTTGTACAATGTCTTGGTCTACTGACTCAGGACATTAACGGATAAAGTGATCTAAGGATCCACATCTAAAGCAAGCTCGGTCGTTCAATCTACAACTTCCGGGATGTCTTTCACCATAATATATATACTCGGGTCGATCGGATCGGACATTTCCAACACTTGCAACAGAAGTAGCTGGAGTTCTAAAACTCGAATGCGATCTAGCACGATCTCTACTCGAATGTCCCACGTTAGCCTTTGAACGGCTAAAATCATCTTGAAATTTCTTTGACGCAAACTGAAATGATTTACTTGCAAATCTCTTTCTCACATCTCTAGCTTCTGAGTCAGCTTTTCTTTTCTCTTTCCTGAGCTCTTCAGCTTTACACACTCGTTCAACAAGCATTGCAAATTCTTTTATTTCTAGAATCTCGATTAACAAGCGGATATATTCATTTAAGCCATATTTAAACCTTTTACACACTATTGCTTCTGTCGAAACACATTCTTGTGCATACTGGCTCAATCTCACAAATACTCCCTCGTATTCTGTAACAGACATACACCCTATTTCAATTCAAGAAACTCTTTGCGTTTCTGATCGATGAATCTCTGACTAATGTATTTCTTCCAAAATTCAGCTTGCAAGAAATCCCAGGTGACTTGTTCTCTCGGAACCACTGATATCAACGTCTTCCACCAATGATACGCCATATCTTTCAGAAGTGAAACAACACATTTAAGACATTCGTCCAGAGTACATGACATTCAATCAAACACTTGTATCGTATTCTCTAGCCAAAACTAATCTCTCTTAGCATTATCATTAGTAGTAGCACGGAACTTTTCGGCCCATATTTTCTAATCTTATCAACTGGAGGCTTATTCAGACGAATCAGATCTACAATTTGTGGCACAATTGAGACTTGTGGAGGATTTATCGGGGGTGAAGGTTGTGGCACAGCCAGATTGGTTTTAATATACTGAGTGAACCAATCATTCATCATTTGGTAAAAAGCTTGCTTAGCCTGTCCCTTGTGGCTACTAGTCACGGGTCTAGAATCAGATGGCGCTACCCCTTGAGTGGAAGCAGGCTCATTACTTTTAACATCATTAGCTACGGCTCGTTCGGGATCTATTTACCATATAAAAACACATTTTCATTGTCAGGAATCATCACACTATCACAGTTCGTATATATGGCATGTATAACTAGACTCACATACACTACATTAGTCCTAGAATCAACTAAAGCGTAGCTCTGATACCAACCAAATATAACGTCTCTAACCCGTATCCGTCGCCGGACTAGGGTTAAAAAGGTATTACTGGACATATTAGAACATTTGGCATTCATTTCACAAAAATCATAGCATCATAATCAAACATCAACATAAAGTCCCTTTCTTAGGTCAACGAGACCTTAAACATGCTTTAGAAAGTAGTCGGGACTAAACTGAGCAGATACAAAAATTTTCAAAACTTAAACATTTTTCCAAGTTACAAAGGTCACACACCCGTGTGAACAGACTGTGTGCCTCACACGGCATTAGACACGTCTGTGTGTCTAGCCCATGGTAAAACAAGGCATACATATTGACTTGTCCACATGGCCACATGACACGCCTGTGTGCCAGGTTGTGTGAAAATTAAGGAGGTTACTGACTTAGCCACACAGCTAGTCACATGCCCGTGCGTCTAGCCTGTGCTCGAAACTGACTTGGTCACACAGCTTAGCACACGCCCGTATGTGTGTAATCATGTGGTCTGCTCAGGCTCATTTCAAAATGGCCCTCGAGCAACATGGCTGAGACACACGCCCATGTCCCTACCCGTGTGGGCAAAAATAGGCCATTTATAAGGCCAACATGCTACCCATTAAGGGTCCTCCCTATAAGCAACAAATAGGTAACAATTGCATCACAAATTCAACCAATTTCAATCACACAACATACATTCTTCATGTTATATAATCACCAACCAATTTCATGTTTATATCCAAACCAAAACATAATAAATCATAAGTCAAAATTATACCAAAACATATGATTCATAATCTCAATTTACTTCATTCATTTACATGCCAAAAATCTTACCAAATTTCAAAATAGGCACATACCACAACTAACCAAAATGACCAATTCTATTAGCCATTCATGAACACATTACATTGACCATACTGCATCACATAGCTTATACTCAAAAGTCATTTATAAACACAACCAAAACCAAGCCATATCACATGGCTAGATATACACATTACCAAATATATTCAAATACTTCTAGCCTATACATGTCATATTACAATATTCACATTTTTAAAAGGTACCAAAATAGAGTTCGATAGTGTGGTGATGATCCTCGAGCTCCTAGTGGCTTCAATAATCTGTAAAACAGTTGAAAGCACACACAAAGTAAACTTTCAAAAACTTAGTAAGCCATATACAAATAAACTTATCACATATCACAATTATAAACTATTTCATTCATATGAATCATGACATAACTCAATAGCAAGTTCATATTTCTCATTTAGCTCTAATTTTCATAACCATTTACTAGTAAATACTTCACATTTCCATTTAGCTCACATATTAATGGATCATATTCATACTCACCTTTCATTACCAAATTTCATATATAGTTCATACGTACCTGAAACAGATATACATTTATATATTTATCCATCTCTTGGAGTGCCCGTTGAACCATACGGAATTAAATAAGATACGAGGATAACTTGAAAAGCTTGTACAATACCAACGTCCAAGAAGTGGTCTTACATGTAATCAAATATCGATGCCACTGTTTCAGACAGGGTCTTACATGAAATCAAATACGATGCCGATGTCTTAGACATGGTCTTACACGTAATCTCAAACCGATGCCAATGTCCCAAATGTGGTCTTACATGAAATCACATATCAGAAATCCTATGTCATGACATATGTATCCTAACTATTCCTATGGTTCGTACGGGGCTTTTCGAATGTTGTCACATTATCGAAACTTTCTTGGATTTCTCATATTCAACTCGTATAGCCATTCATCATTTTTCATTAGCATATAAACAATAATAATTCAATCCAAAACACATTTATTTGTATATTAACTTACCTCGTACAGATTAGAACGAATGGAATCGACTACTCGACGACTTTCGACTTTCCTCGGTCTAATTTCATTTTCTTTGGTTCTTGATCTAAACACATTCAAATTTGGTTTATTCAATCACACATTCATTCAAATCAATCTATAACACATATTTAAGGCATTTTACAAATTAGCCCTCATATTTTCACATTTAAACACTCTAGTCCCTATTTCATAAAATCACAAAATACACAAAATTTTTATATATACATGCTTGGCCGAATATTCCTCTAGCCCATATAAGCCCATATATTTCATTGAATTGGCATTTTAGTCCATCAATTTCTTATTTTCACAAATTAGTCCAAAATACTCAAATTCATCAAAAATTAAAAGACACAACATATTAACTCAACACATATCTTTCATTTTCCATCAACTAACATCATAAAGCTCACAATTTCATCAATAGCATAATTCAAATTCATCATCAAAATAAAAAATTTAGACATAGACTTTATAGAACACAAAACAACAATCTTAAAAACACAAAAATTATCGAAAACCGATCAAAAACACATACCTAATTGATCTTCAAAGTGCCGAATGCTTAAAACCTAAAATGGTTTTCTTTCTTCTTCAATATTCGGCTGCACAAAGTGTTTTTGCATGCTTTCATTTTGTTTTCTTTAATTAATAACCATTATTAATTGTTTTACTATTTTATCCATGGCATATATCATTAAAAAGTCATTATCTAATGTCCATCTAAGTCATTTCATGAATTCATTGGTATATTTGCATCATAAGGACCTCACATATATAAGGACAAATCAATTTAGCACTTTAACAAATAGAACACATCTTTTATATTTCTACGATTAGATCCTTTTGTCAAATTGAGCACATAAACAATCAAATTTTCATACGAAATTTTTACAGATATCAGTTCACATATCATAAACACGGAAAATAATATTAAAATATTTTTTTACTTGAATTTGTGGTTCCAAAATCACTATTCTAACTAGGGTCTAAACTGAACTGTTACATTAATAATATCATTGTGAAGTGACCCAAGATCCTAGTGAAGCTAAGCACCAAACAAAAAAGAAAAAAGGGAGTGAAGAATCTAGTACAAAGAAGCAGGACAGACGACAAAGATAAAAACAAAATGGCTGCCTTTTGTTTTTCATTTTCATTTTTAACTTTTTTTTTATTTGTTTAAATATTATAGGTTGTGATAAAGGTTTGGGCTAATACCGAAAGGAATTGAGGCAAAATATTTTTGTTTGAGCTAGAATAATTTGGCTCAAACTTATTGGAATTAATTCAACCGGTTTTTTTGCTAGTTTATCTCATTTACAATTAATGATTTAATTGTGATTCATTTTGATTTATGAATTAATTGATTCTTTACCTTTTTTTAGATGATGTATTAATCAATTTAATTTCAACAATTTTACATGTAACATCTGTATAGGCTCTACCCAATGTCTGCACCTCATTATTACATTTAATAAATTCAAGTAAACAAAACAATAAATGATGATAAGCATTGGAACCCTAACCTTTTACAATGACTAAATAATTAACTTCTTGAGTTGCATATTTATTAATATGATTCCAAATTTATGTAAGATCCTAATATCTAAATTAATTTTAAATCTAAAAAATATATTAAAAAATTTTATCAAATATTATAAAAATAAAACAACATTATAAATAATAGCTACATGTAGGTCTATATTTAGAAAAAGGGTGCAACAACTGCTTAATTATTTTATTTTCTTTTCAATTAGTCACATTGTAAAAATGTCTTGATACAGTATATGAAAGAAGAAAAAAATCATCACCATGAAAATACGATAACAACATATGTGATACGTTTTTTAGAACAATAAAAAGTATAGGGGGCTACATTGCACTGAATTTCTCTATTGCAGCATTTGCATCCTCTACGGTTTTAATAGACGGCTCTTTTCAAAATACTTATCATACATGACTTGCAATTTTACATACATAGGAAGAGCATTTTTAGAATTTTTTATTTTTATAATTTGAATTATTTATTTTCATGAGTATTTATTAGGAAGAACAATGTTAAAAATATCAAAATAATATTTTAAATATAGTTTAGGGGCTAAAGTTAATTATCATCCCTTTAAACTAATGTCATACGTCCTCTCATTAAAATATAACAAATGGATAATGTTAACTTCTGAACCTTGGTAATTAAAACATAATTTTAAACCAAGTTGAGGTAGTGGTGTAGAGTTTACCCTCCATCATTATAAGTACGCGTAAAGGCTTCAAACATATTAAACTGAAAAACCAGAAGGCAACAAGAATCAGATAGGGGAGTGAGAGAGAGCTGCAACCTCTGAAAGTCATAGTCTCTCTCCCTCTCCAATTCAACCCCAATTCTAAGCCAAAAACCCTAGAAATCCTTTTTTTTTCCTTTCGATTTCGAAAATTTCAATTCTTTTCTTGAGTAGTATTATTAACAATCACATGCTTCTTCCCAACAATACTTGTTGATCTTTTGATGCGACGATTGAATGCTCGACATCGGGTCGAGTCCGAACTCAAGACCACCACCAACCAACCTAAAATGGATCCAATTAAGTTCCAAACCCGACCCAATTCCCGATCCACCGCTCTTTTTTCCCGAAACCCTCGTCAAACCAAGCCTACCCCTTCTCTCTTTGCAATCTCAGTATCCGTATCTCTCGCTTTATTGATTTTTAGTTACATTTTCATTTTCTCCTCACCAGTGTCCACGAAGTACGGAATCATAATCGATGGTGGAAGCACGGGAACGAGGATCCACGTGTTTCGGTACAGAGTTGATGCAAGCAAAAACCTGGTTTTCGATTTTAAAGAAGGGTCAGATAGCTTGAAGGTTAATCCGGGGTTGTCGGCTTACGTGGAGTATCCGGAAGCTGTTTCGGATTCTTTGGGAAAGCTTCTGGAGTTTGGGAGGAAGAAAGTTCCAAGAAAACAGTTGGCAGAGACGGAAATTAGGTTAATGGCGACGGCTGGGCTGAGGTTGTTGGATGTTGAGTTGCAGGAGCGGATTTTGGAGGAGTGCAGGAAGGTGCTTAGTGTGTCTGGGTTTAAATTTCACGACGAGTGGGCGTCAGTTATTACAGGTAATACAATGCGGGTTACTTTAGTGGTAATGCAGTGTGATCTGTTTTGAATCTAACATGTGAATAGGAATAGAAGAGTAGTAAGAGGTATAAGTTCATCTTTAGTTGTAGGAAATAGAGTACTTGAGTCTTGACCATGTTTTAAGTGAATTTTCCAAGCTAATGGGGGAAAACTTCGATGTTGTTTTACAACTGAGATGTAGGAAAGGGAAGAGTAGTACACTGCGGTTAGTCCACATTTTAGTATAATGGTTTATGTTGATTCTAACGTGAGCAATGGTTGTTTGTCTTGGTCCATTTTGGCTGAAATTATATATCACAGAGGGAACCAACGTCATTGATAACTATTTATGATATTTTTTATATTTGCGTCTCATTTTCTCTCTCCTGACTGTATTTATTATGTATTATGAGCTTAAATAAGATCTGCTTTTGTAGTCAAGACTGGAAATCTTTCAGTCCTTTTGTTTATATCTAGTTTTTAATCCCTGATCCACTTTTTTTGAGGCTAAATTTTGGATGCTCTAACTGTCTTAGGCTCTGATGAGGGGGTCTATGCTTGGATTGTTGCAAACTATGCACTTGGTACTCTTGGAGGTAATCCTCTGGATACAACTGGAATTATTGAACTTGGTGGGGCATCTGCTGAGGTTTGTGGTTATCTTTAGTCTTCCCTGCTTCTAGATTCTTTAATTTGGAATTCTTTCCTATAATGTTTTGGTAGAATTGATTAGATTTTTCCACTCTAGATTTTACAAGTCATTTGAGCTTATAATTAACGGTCCTACATGTTAGAGTTCCTTGAAGCTATTTCTTGTGTATCAAGAAATGATATCTTAGATTATTTCGTAACCCACTGTAAAAAGTTTCTTTATTGAACTTATAACTATGAAGCAGGTTTTTTAGTGTGAGCCATGAACTAAATTTTGTTATCTGTCTTTAAAAACGACATGTTGGTCTCATTTCAAGATATGGGCATTAACATGAAAAAATTTATTGTTGTCAACGGCATTACTTCTGCTTAAAGCAATGAAACTATATATATTGTCAAAAGAAGAAAAGGGGGAGGTTAAAAGAAAGAAGAGGCTATTATTTAACTTATTGCAAATGCATTGGATGCCATTACGTATGTTCTTGGCTTGGTGCTCTGAATGTATAAGTTGAGCTTATAAGATCGCCATTACTTGGCTTATACTTATTTTTCAGGTAACCTTTTTCTCAAGTGAGCCTATGCCTTCTAAGTTCTCACGCTCCATCAAGTTTGGGAATTTCACTTACAGTCTTTATAGTCACAGCTTTCTTCATTTTGGTCAGGTAACCTTCGCATGCAATAGCTATTCATCTACCTTTTTTGTTTGTTATGGTTGCTAGGCTGTCGTGTTCCAATTGTAGGCATTTTATTCCAAAAAAAAAGGTTTAACTTTCTTGAAATTCGAAGGAGATCTTTGCTATGTTTTGCATAGTTAAAATCGAATGTTCTGAGAATATATATATATAAGGACATTTTTTTCCATAACATTCTGGATGTTTATTTGACTGATTGACGGTGCTACTGCAAGTTTTTTTTTTCCCTTCAAAAACAGTAATGACTACAATACATATCTAACTTCTAACTAGTATGATTATTATTTCAATATGGCTTTGCATTGTGATTTTGTATGGTATGTTATTAGACATTCTGTCAAGAAATTCAATCTTAACCTAGGAGCTTTTAACTTTCATCATTTTATTTTCAGGATGTTGCACATGAATCATTGAGGGAATCGTTAATTAAAGGAGATTTCAGTCCTGGTAAGTTTTGATGTATTTTCTTTCTGCCAAAGTTTTGCAGGCTTAGAAGTGCTTGAAATTGTGCATAGAACTCCAGTTAGGAATTTCACTCATGCTGAATTCTAATTTAATCATCTTCTTGAGTCTTGCAATGTTGAAGCTTAAGGAAGATATCTAAATTTGAGTACGAGTGCTGTTTGTATATTGCGGTTTTGACTGTTTAGGCTGAGTTGAATGTTTAATTCTAAAAGTTGGCTTCTTTTTACCTTTGATCATTTATGGCTTTTTCATACTGGACATTATGGAAAAGCTTGTTAGAATCGAAAGTTTTTTTATTGGATATCTTCACAAAATCCTTGTTACCTTTGATAGAGATGGTATGGTACTAGGTTGTTAAGTTATTATGGTTATATGGCTCATTATGTTTTTTCTTACCTTAATACAGCTTCTGACTCTCTTAATAAGGTGATGTACATGGATCCTTGTACACCTAAAGGTTACTTGGCTCCATCATCAAATCTTTCACTGGGTTATATGGCTGAAAAAAGTAAATATAGTTCCGAACTTCAAGCTACTGGTAACTTCTCAGAGTGCAGATCTGCTGCACTAATGCTATTACAAAATGGAAAAGGTTACAAACTCTCTTAGAACCACTACATTTACTGCATTACCTTGTGCCACATGATTATAATCATTATATATATTCTGAGATGCAGAAAAATGCTCCAACTACCGCTGTTATTTGGGGTCTGTTTTCATGCCCAAGCTTCAAGGAAAATTTTTGGCTACAGAAAATTTCTTCCATACCTCAAAGGTATAATTATAATCTCCCTTTCTCCTACTGGCTTATGCTTGCTTAGTCCCCCCCCCCCCTTCCCCCAAAACACACAGACATTTCATATGCCTTGCATGCACAACCTTAGCCCATTTGATGTTATCATGGTTGCACTGAGTTTCTGTTTCCTAAATTGCTTCCATTTCTTTGTTTGACTACTCTTGTTGGATTAGTTCTTTAGGTTGCATCAAAGGGCCTCTCTTTCTGATCTCATGATGGCGGGGCAACATTTCTGTGGAGAAGATTGGTCAAAATTGAAGAAGAAGCACCAATCACTTGGTGAGGAAGAACTGTTGCGCTATTGTTTTTCTTCAGCATATATTGTGGCCTTACTTCATGATAGCCTTGGAATTGCTTTGGATGATGAAAGGTATAGTTCCTGCTAAGTGTCCTCAAAAGCAAACAAACCATGTTTGTTCAATGGCTTTTTGGGCACTGTGGCTTTCCTCCATATAGAAATATCAAATTGGGGGTTTGTCAATAGTGTTCTTATTCTTTCTCAGAATTGAAATTTTACTAATGTGATTCAGCCTTTAAACAGGATCAGCTTTGCTAATCGGGTAGAAAATATACCACTAGATTGGGCCTTGGGAGCTTTCATATTACAAAACACGGCCAAGTTGGATGCGCAGCAAATTGATTGGATAACTACCATTATCAGCAATGATTCACCCACGCTATTCTCCATCATTGCCGTTTCTGCAATTCTGATGTTCATAGCTTGGTTTATATTGAAATGGAGGAAACCTGAGTTGAAGACAGTGTATGATTTAGAGAAAGGACGATATATAGTGACTCGTATTGGCAGAAAATGATATTGTTGTCCTGAGGAGATTGGTTTAAGAGTTTGCAACCGAGGAGAATGCATGTCTTATGATGGTATATTATCATTATGCTTCCTTGGTTTAATATGCCCTCCACTTAGGTTCACCATGTGAGTGGGAAATATAAGATTGTATATCATCAACTTTTACCGTGGGATTGAGTGTAATCTTTTCATGGGGGAACCAGGATAGATGACTAGATTCCGATTGGGTATATACTGGAAGTTCCAAAACCCTTATTATTATACCACTTGACTGTTCATTTTCTACCTACACTACAGGATTAGATAAAAACTGATGAAATAGTAGTAGTGGGAAGTAGAGGAGGGGTATTTTCAGAGCTGTATCACTGGATCTTCCTCAAATATTG
Source organism: Gossypium longicalyx (assembly GCA_025698465.1). NCBI lineage: Eukaryota > Viridiplantae > Streptophyta > Magnoliopsida > Malvales > Malvaceae > Gossypium > Gossypium longicalyx. Next base: position 12,675,559 of record CM047006.1, on the reverse strand, counting down.
TCCCTGAAGTGCCTTACAATGGCTGCCTTGTTGTTTTCTTAAGAAAATTTCGTTCATTTCTCATATGTTCTCTTATACACCCCTGAAATTACCTTTTGTTCTTCTCTTCCATTAGGGTGTAACACACATATGTGTACATATATGATACTATGTTCTATAATGTTAGCATGTAAGGTTTTCTTATTTTTCATAAATTTAACAAATTTTCATATATATATATAAAATAGCAAGGACAGGCACCGAAAGAGAAAAGGAGATGAGCCAGCTAATGTGCATTGGCGATCTCAAATTCTAAAAATACCCTTATAGAGCCGTATCGATTGACTTCTCCATGTCCCTTTCCACTCAAATCCCAGTCTTCCCCAGCTCACCTATTTTCTCCTCTCTTTTTTTTTTTGAAAAAAAAATATTCTTCCTATTATTACATATTTGAGGAAAAGCAAAATTTCTTACAAAAAGCTCCCAATCAACGGAAATTTAGAGAGGAAAAACGCGTGCGTAGCCAAAGAACAAAAAAGAAAAATGAAAGACAAGCTTAATTAGAAATTTTCTCTCCTATTTCTTCGTTCCCTTAATTAAACACAAATTCCCATTTTTTCCCGCTGAAGGTAAAATATTTTATTTTATTTATCTTTTTAATTCTTTTTGTCTTTGATTTCTTCGTTCAGTACTTTCTCATTCTTTCATTTGTTTGGAACCCCCGGTTTCGCTGCTCTAACTCGGAGCGATTCCGGGTTTCCTCTTATTATTTTATTTTTTTCTGATTGAATTAAATAGTTAGAAATCGAAGTTCTTTCTTTTTCCTCTTTTGGTTAAATTTGTAGAAATTATGAGTGATCACCTGGTTTTGGGTGTCGACCGTCTGGTGAAGCCGGAGGAGTCGGATGCTGGTCCCTTAATTGAGGTTCCGGGGTCGTCGTGCTTGTTGGAGTCTAAGGAGAAGGGGGTTGTCAACGGAGAGGAGGAGGAGGAGGAGGAGCCTCTGATTCAGTCGGCGGAGTGCCGCATTTGCCAGGATGAAGATTTCATTAAGAATCTTGAGACTCCATGTGCCTGCAGTGGCAGCCTCAAGGTATTATTATTAAATATATATATATATTGTTTAACTTGCATTTCTTTTCTTTTTCACGAAAAAAAGTTCGATCAAGAACCTTTTTTTCCCGAAATAGAAAGTGCATTATCTAAAGCTTTCTTCACGATTTAGTTTTCAGTTTAATGAACCTCATAAAATTATGCATATTTCGCCATGATCAGTAATTGCTTTGGTATTTCTTAAATACTACATGAAACAAGATTTATGAGAGTCATTTGTTGAATTCTATATGTTTCAAATTGCAGTATGCACATAGAAAATGCGTGCAGCATTGGTGCAACGAGAAAGGCAATATAAAGTGCGAGATATGTCATCAGGTATGTACTTGCTTTAGCATCCCCTATCAAATTCGTTATTTTGTTTAGTAACATTCATCGATTGCTGCACCTTGGTTTCATCCCTTTTCATTTGAACTAGCAAAAGTTTAGGCCTTTTGTGCAAGGAATGGAAAGTTTGAGGATTCTGAAGTAGTTACATGAGTGTGGAAGAGGGTGAAATCGATGGCTTTTATGAAGAATTTTTATTAGCCTTTTGATTTATGGGAAAAACCCTTATCTTTTAAGCCCCGGCTTATCATGTATGTTGCTTTTCAGAATTTATCACAGCTGTGGTTGGATTTGAGCAACCTTGGGGTCAGATACATTTAGGCATTTAACTGCTGCTGATGCCTTGTTAAATTCTTAGTTCATGCTTAGTGCTATCCATATTTGGTTATGTCTCCTTGCTGAGGTAGTCTGTCCTTTCTTTTTGCCTTGCAGCCTTATGAACCAGGTTACACTGCTCTACCTCGCACCCAAACTGAAGAAACCTCTATCGATATTGGGTAAGTTTGATGGCCTCACATGTTTTTTGCAGATGACACTGACAACTACTCTGTATGATCTGTTTGGAAGATACCATCTTATTAATTTCTATATCTGTCTTGTAGTGGAGTCTGGACAATCTCTGGCAACCCACTGGACTTGCGTGATCCGCGCCTCTTAGCCATTGCAGAGGCAGAACGGCAGTTTTTGGAAACCGAATATAATGAATATGCTGCATCAAATGCCTTCAGCTGCACTAATTGTAAGCTTTTAGTTATGAAGCTCCTCGACACATTCAATTTATAATCATGTTTAACATGCTTGTTTAAGTGAGTGTAACATTAATTCCTGAAAATTGGACTATTATCATTTCTATTTATTAATATATAAACTATGCCTCAAGGAAATATATTGATGAATTAATTTGGACAAAGGATTTTACAGCATTTAACTCGATGACCTTCAGTTTTGTACTTGACCATTTAATTAAGACTTCATTTTTAAAGTGATTAATATTTTTCTTTTCTTCATTTTTATCAGTTAATGGGACTTCTGCTATTGCGCCATGCATTGGATGTTCCCGACCCTGACTCAGACAAAGATTTGTCTACTTTCCTCTCTGTAAGTTTTGCCAAAAGCTGCATACAGTATTTCGCATAGCATTTCTCAATCATCTGCATTAAAGTCATCATCCCATTGGAGCCATTTCTTCTTAAATTGCTTTGTTTCATGTTTCAGCTTTTCTTTATTCGTGCTGCTGTATTTCTCTTGCCATGCTACATCATCGCCTGGGCCATCAGTATATTACAGCAACGAAGGCAAAGACAGGTTATTTTATCATTACTTCCTACTTTCAATTTGAAAACCACTTTTTTATTTCTCTCCCCGGGGAAGCCTGGAAAAGCATCAAGTTAAACAAAAGACTACATCATAGACATGGTTTTTATACTTGAGTTGATATTGTATTGTATCCATATCAGGAAGTGGCAGCGGCTGCAACACAGGTTGCTTTTGTGCTACAATCCGGACAACATAGGGGTATGCATTTTACCATTGCATCGGGAGCTACAGTGAGTCCCCAGCAGGTGAGCGTTTGAAGCACAAAGCTCTGGACTGCCATTATATTGCTAGTTGATGAACACTGATGACGGTTCCGCTCATTTGCCCTATCACTGAACTTGAAAATCTTTTAACTTTTTATTCCACGAATTGTTGGTGGACAAAGCTTTGGAGCTCTACTGATTTCTGTTTCAATGAATCGCTATGGGTGACTCAGTCATGTCCATATCTTGTGCCCATCATTGTGTCTTGTTTGTGAACTTCACACATTCTCCCCAGCTAGATTTTCAATTTCTGTTGATTGGATTGCAAGAAACTGGTCGCCATATGTTATTGTTTATTCATTCTATTTTTTATTTTTAATTTTCGTGTTTGACATTTGTATCCGATATATCAGATATTGTACTCGTATCATCTATCAAATATATGAAATTTTCTATCTGTGTTGAGAGAGATTTGTATTTGGCACTTGTTGAAATCCGGATGGTTTGAGTTTTATGGGGATGTTGGGAGGAATAAAAGAAAGAAGTAAACAAATGGTGTTTATGAATCTAAATTATTTACCTCATTAAAGCAAAAGTGGTGAAATTCGAATACCATTTGGGAATCGTTAAAATCTGAAATGCGAGTCCCACTACAGACGCCACTAAACTAGTTGGTCACATCAATGGATGCCAATACTTGGTGGTATTCTTTTTCTTTTTTTATAAAGAAAAGAGCATATATTCTCGACCAGACTTGATCATGATCTATATGGGAACAACCTTAAAAGTAAAGCCAGTTAAAGATTCTGCCTTTAACTTGTGTTTTTGGTAACATTCCATTTTGTGGTCTCTGCCAAGTGAAAACATATGCATGTCTCAGATTGGAACTCAGAGATATAAATATCTGTTGTTAGTCTAAAAAAAAGGGTTCAAAAGCTTTTGCTCAGGTATGTATTTAAGACGATGAAGTAAGCGTTAAATTACTAGATCATATACATATGCAATGCTTGTTAGATGTAGATTTCAAAATATAGTCGAAAAGGAATTGGACATAAAAAGAAAATTGGAAGATTGGGATTTGGGATTTGGGAAATGTAAGAAATAGAAATTAGAAGAAATAGAGTGACTTTAGCTTTCTTTAATACTTTGGGTGGGGGTTGGGTCAGGGATTCAGGCTGTGTGACTGTGGAGGGTCTCGTTTGCACAAAGACCATCGAGGCTGGCAGTGGCTACACTGCCTCATCATCAAGCAGAATGGGCCCCTTTTGCCTTTGGTTTAAATCAAAGTTTAAAAGTATCTACTTTTAGACCAACCTCGACAATCTACAATCACCCTTATTTCCCTCCTTTTTTTCACCCCTTTTTTCTTTTAAAATACTTGTTATGACTAATCAAAAGATTCAAATTAGGCCTGCTCCTCAATTGAATAATAGTTGGTTCAAAGAATTTATTTCTAATCGGAGTAAATTATATTAGCAATGTTTTAATTATTACTAAATTTTTTTTATTCACTTAATAATGAAAAGTTATAAAATGGTCACACAATTATTTCTTTTTTATTTTTTTTGGTCATCAGTTGGTTAACATTTTAAAAAGTTGTCATTATTAGCCCACTAATGATCAAAAAAGACAAAATTAAATAATTGAATGATCATTTTATAATTTTTATAGTTGGATGATAAAAAAAAACTTACTAATAGTTGAGTAACTATTAATATAGGTTACTCTTATAAATATATATTACTTTGTAATTTGAAAATTGTATTTACACCTAAAAGGAAAATAATATAATTAATTAAATTAATTTTGAGTTATAATATCATTAAAAAATAAATGTTTTAATTCTAAATTCAAACAACTCAAATAATTCATTGATATGTTACATCAATGTAGTTTAGGAAAGCAGCTCAGAATTTGATTTTCATTCTCTAAAACTTTTTTGTTGTTCAATTGTACTGATAAGAAGTGGAGAATCAGAACATTAACTAAAACAAGTTCAAGCCAAGATGGAGTGAAATACTAATGGATGGAGTATGAGCAGCCAGCCAGCCAGCCACCATTGAACCCACATCTCATCCCAACATCAAATCCCCATTCCATAAACTAACCCTAAAGTGCAAGCATTTATGCTTTAGAATGTTCCAACTTGCATGTGGTATTTTGCATATTTTAATAAAAAAAGATGAAGTAAAAGAAATATATATAATCCTACATGGATAAACGAGAACATTCAAACATATTAAGGGACAAAACACAAGTTTTTTCTTTATTTATTTTTTTTTTTTGTTTTTGAAGTGGGTCTTCTTTTTGCACACATATATACATATATATATATATACACATACTTTCACTTTAAATTCTCGTTCTTTAATGAACCAAAAAAAAAATTCTCGTTCTTTTAATGGAACTAACTTTGGTTGCTACTGCTGCAAAGCAATCTAGCAGTTCTAAGTGGTCCATCCATGGCTTCTGTCTGACCAGTCATTTCCATTAAAGAAAACAAAGCCACCCTTTTCTTAGTATCAAAGGAATGGCTTTATATTTTAATACTCTTGGCTTAATTTGCAGTAATTTTCACATCATTTTATGAAACAATCATTATATTTGTTAGTTTTAGCAATACATGTCGTATTCTATAAATCACAAAGATTTGTAATTTTCTTAAAACATCTCAGTTCATAACCTTTTGATTTAATGACAAAATCATTGTATTTTACATTACAACCCTAATTATATAAAAAAAAATAGAATTATATCCATTCAAGAAGCATGCTAGATTGGAATAAGTGGGTCCCAAGTTGAATGTACACATAGGAACTGGTCGGATGATGTGGCAAGAGTCCAAAGAAGAGACCAGGTTGTTTGGCCCTAGTTTTGGCAGACAAAACACAGTGGCAAATGATAAGAGTTAATATAGATGGGTCACCATGCTTGGGTTCTAGGATTTTGAGCGAGATAGGTACAAGCTCTTTTTTCCTTATAAAAATTGTGTGGGGATTAATTAGTTGAATTAATTAATTAATTAAAATTAATAAATTATTCGATTCATTGTCTTATTAAAATTGATGTTGTAACTTCAATAATAATAGAAGGTAGCTCAACAAAAGATACTTGGCTTCTCAAGGGTATTATTCCAATTTCCAAACCCTTTATTCATGGTTGTCAGATTCTTCCAAATAACAGCCTTAATTTGTTCAGATTGCAGACATGATTTTAGTGAATCCCAAAACTCCCTCTTTTAAATTTGGGTCCCATCATTGCTTTTTTAATGCCCTTTAGAGTCCTTTCCAAATCCAACAACAGAGATAAATAACAGGGCTATCTACAGCAATGGAACATAACAACACACTGACTCAACAAAGACACAGTGTCTGTTCAGTTTGTTTGAGTTTAATTCAGTTCTGTTCAGTCCAGTGAAAAAAAAAATGGTTTGCAGTGCTCAAAGAGTGATCATATTGCTCATCTTTTTGGGGTTATTAGCACTTCAACCAGTTGAAGTGTCTGGTTTGAGAAATATGGACTTTGTCTTCAGGCATAGTCAACGTGTTCTTAAGGCTGTTGATACGAAGGGAACGAGTACTGAGAAGAAACCAGCTTTTGTAAACAACAAATTCGATCCGAATCGAACAAGCAAACGAAGAGTTCGAAGAGGATCAGATCCTATCCACAACAGGTCTTGAGTTGAATGTTGATGACAAAAAGTTCCTCAAGTGGTTAATTTCTTCAACATGGAAGATTAATAACCTCAAGTAAGTTTCAACACTTGGAGAAGTGATACAGTGCAGATAAGACTAGAAGCTGCCAAAACTGTACCCGAGGGTTGGCTGATTTGTTTTCTCTTTGTTTTCGGGTTTTCTTGTTCTTTCGTTTTTGGTCATAGAGCTAAGTTACTCTGACTCTGATTAATTTTTTTTCTAAACCACCTTTGAAAGAAAGCCATATCCCATTGCCGTATCTGATACAATTAGGAAGTTGGATAGTTAAACAAAAATGAAGAGTCAAAGTAACATAGATAAAAAGATGTGTATAGCGAAGTTAGTAGAGGAAGACTGGTCCTAGAAGACATCGTCGTCATCATCTTTGTACTTTTAAGTTGAATCCTGATAGATGATCAATGAAGAAATCCAAGTATAGAGTATGGTTTGAAAATTTCCAGAATGATAGTAACTTTTACAGCTTTTCTTTTCTTTCAAGACAAAATCTATCTTGTGTTTGCATATCAGTAGCATGTTCAATTTTTTTATTTTTTTATTTTGTATAAATATATGTCGCAGCTTCAGTTCCAATTTAATTTGCATATATTACTTAAAGCTTCATTCAATAACGTCAAAATACTCGAATTTGATCTTGAAGATCAACCAACCAGACAAATCCTCAAAATCAAACGACTTAGTGCTTTGTTGAAGCTTTACAATATAGCTGAAACAAAGCTTAACCCGTTTTGGTTTTCCACAAAAATCCAATTTATGTCATGGTCTAGTATCAAACACCTGCAAAATTTTCACCAGTCTTATGGCCTGGGTTTTTGCAAATTCTACACACTTAATGCTAACTACAACAACAATGGGAAGTCTTGCATAAACACCAATTAGAGTTGTAGCCTCAAATGAGTCCATCAACTATGAGGTATGTGATTTTCAGATATATAAAAATTTTGAATAAATATATCATGTTTTCTTTGTAAAAAGAATACACTCATCTTTGCATGCTAATAATGGCGGTGATCAATATCTTTGACTAAGGAAATGTTGAAAAACTCAGTTTGAAAAATATGCTTGTAAGCACACTGAAAATTTTAAATAAAAATTTTGACATCTATAATCTGTGATATTTATAATAATAAATATATTATCCAAGTTATACCTTTATTTTTAGATTTGGTGGATTTATTTGTTCTCGACTTTCTACTACTCAATCTTTTTTACTAATTTCAATCTCCATTTGTTAGAGTGTGAGTTATGTTCATAAATTGATGAAAACTATGTAAACTTTCAAATGAGCTGAAAACTAAAGATGAATTTTTATCAAAATATAGAATTTATTTTAAGAAATAACTTGATTATATTTTGACAAAATAACCATACGAGAGAAATGTTTTATTTTAACCATTCATCACTATTTATATGGAAAATAATAAGAGTGTCAATAGAACAAAGTGTACCTGAATAATAATATTTTAATAGGAAAGGCACACTCCTATTAGGAGTGTATACGAGGGGTGATGACCACACCCTCTCTTGGATTGAGGCATGGCCGCCAATACCTCTTAACTGAGCCTAGTTGGACCTTGTCATGTATTAGGTCTCTAATCAATTTATATAATTTATCCATACCAATAAATATATTTCTTATGCCCAAAATATTGTTTATTAATTTAATTAATTAATTAAATTATTAACTCAACTCAATTCTAATCTCGTTAAAATTATGACGACTTTATTGTACTAGAATCTATGAGCAAATTAATCTAATTAACATGTTGTCATGAAATTATGCAGTCTTGAATTGTTTAATTGCAAATTATTTAAGTAATAAAGAAAATAATTTAAGTATCAAGTCATCTCTTGTTCTTAGCGAGAAAACACATTCACTGCAAATAGTGATACATGCGATTTATTAACGAAAAAATCTCGCAAACTTGAACCAATGTGACCATACATTTGAGACAAACAGAATATCTATCATTCAAACGTTACACGTATCAATTTCCTAGACATAACAACACATACTTATGACACAAGGCTTTAATGGTTCAATTAAATTTTAGGGAGTTTGAAATCGATATATAGGCAACATGTGATACCTTGAGAACTATAAAAAAATCCTGTAAAGGCTTATAGGCATCGTGAAAAGGGGCCAAGGCACTCTTTCCTATAACATTCACAACTTTCTCCTCTCTTATTCATTTATTTATTGGCATCTACATTCTGAACATCTTAATTTCCTACAGCTCTCCACCCATTAGGTGAACCACCACAAATCATCACAACTTTTTTTGTATCAATAATTGGTGCGGTGAGCATGAATCGAACATGACACTTAACTTTCCAAATATTTTGACTTCCCCTAAGTCAATTATTTCTTAAAGCATTTTGTCTTCTCAAGCACTTAGCTTTTCAAAGCTTTCGATCTCCCCAAGTCAAGTACTTCATCTTCTCAGGCACTTAGCTTTTCAAAGCTTTTGACCTGCGCAGGTCACATACTTAAAGTACTTTGTCTTCTCAAGCGCTTGGCTTTTTACAGCTTTTGACCTGCTTAGGTCACATTCACCTTCTTTAGCACTTAGTTTTTCAAAGCTTTCAACATTCTCAGTTGTATACTTCTTAAAGTACTTCGCCTTCTCAAGCTCTCAGATTTTTCAAAGCTTTCAACTTTCTCAGATCACGTTGTAATAGCCCAATTTTGTCTGGCCCAACACAAATAAATAAACCTAAAACAAAACAAAACAAAAACAAAATAAATAATGTCCATTTACAAAAAAAATACACTAGCCCAAATTACAAGCCCAAGCCTTAAACAATTTTCAGAAACCCTAAGAAAAAACCCTAACTCTAGCCGCCACCACTCCTCTGCTTCTCCACGTCAGCGAGCATGCTTCTCGAAGTCCCCTCGCCTCGAGGTCTGCCTTCTCTGCCACCATTTCACTAAAATGGCAAAAGCGCGCTTCTCCACCATAGTTGACTCAACCCCTCGCCATGAATACCTACAAAGAAAAAATAAAGAGACAAAAATAGAGGCAGAAAAGCAAAAAAAAAAAAATTGTAATTAATCGACTATAAAAGCCTAATGAACAGATTGTATTGTTTACACACAGGAAGCAATCGAAACGGAATGCAAAGAAAAAAAATTAAAATGTGGTTTTTTTATTTTAAATTTGCTATTTTATTTTATTTTATAAAAAACATAAAAAAATAAAGGTTGAAAAACTTACCGGGCCGCTTCATATTCCACCACCACGAGTGGACGAGGACATTGTCTCCGATGAAGGACGGCTCCTTTTGGCGTGAGACCTTCGAATCGTCTTTGGTTCATCTGAGACCATGTCGGAAAGGAGGGTATGGGGTACCCATCAAAATACAGAGAAATCAAAGGGTTTTTCGATTTTTTTTACGGAGTTTCAGGAGATATTGACCCCGAATCTGAGTTTTGGGGGTCAAAAAGGTTTAAAAAAAGGTCGGCCAGCGAATTTCGGCCACCGGAGACGATGAGTCCTATCGCCGATGACCGATGGCTACCGCAAGAGCTTGTCGGACCTTATAGCCAGACAGAGGGACGTTTGAGAGAAAAAAAAAAGGAGAAAGGAAGTTTTTTTTTTTTAAAAAAAAGGGAAATAAAATTTTTTCAGAAAATTTTAACTTAAATAGACACTAGTACGACGTCGTTTTGGCCTAGTTCCAGAAACCCCAAAACGACGTCGTTTTGGGCATGATCTGCCAACCCGACCTGACCCCCCTTTAGATCTGCGTTTCTTAAAGGAGTGAGATAATTGTTGCCCATGTCCTCCCGCTTTTGAGCATGTTTTGATATAGTCCTGATTTAATTTTTCTTTTCTCTTTTAAATTTACCGTTTAATATTATTTTATTTTCATTTTGGTCCTCTGACCATTAGTCACTCTTGGAAACAGCACGTGTACTGGGTTTGGAACAATTACCCATTTGGTCCCTATTCCTTTTCGCATGTTATATTTTAATCCCTTATTTTGCTTTATTTATTTATTTATTTATTTATTTATTTTATATAATTCATACTTTAAATTCCATTTAAATTTCAATTTAATCATTCATTTATTTAATTTTACCCCTTTAATTACTATTTTTTATTTTAGCATTTAAAATTTATGTTGTTTATATTCCTTTTTGTGCATTTTTTAGGTGGTTATTACATATTTTTATTTATTTATTTACTTTGATATTATGATAGTGATATGACTATTGCTATTAATATTTTTATTATTATTATAGTTACATTATTATTATGTTATTTATTTATTATTTATCATTCTAATATAGATGTTTTACCTACATGGCTAGTTTATATTATTTTGCTATTCTCATGTCATGTATCATGTTTAAATATATTCGTCCATTTTCATACTATGCCTAAATAAATTAAATGCATATCGCTTTAAATGTTACATTCATTTTTACTCGATGCATAAAAAGGGAAATTTTAAAACCGAGGCAACGTTCTTTATTTAGAGATTCGAGAAGTTGTGCCCTAACTTACGGGGTTCGGCTCTCTCTTTGAACCTAAATAACCGAACATTCTTTTTAAAACTAAAAACACATGAGATTTAAATAATAATTAAATAATGAGTAATTTTATTTTCGAGGATTCGAGATGTCGTGCCCTAACTTACAGGACATGACCTTTTCGTTTTGGTTATCTCGAAATAAGAAGGCCTTTTACATAAGTTTTAATTTAACTAAGTGATTTTAATTAAAAAGGACACCATGCAAAGAGGGATCGTATTTCAATTTCTATTCGAATTTTCAACTTTCGACACTACCAAATTTGGACGTTATGAAGCTACTAATCCTTCCTCTTACGTAACCGACTCCCAAATCTATTTCCTGAATTTTTGTAGATCGAAAATGATTTTAATAAATCTAACATTTTATTAAAATGACAAAGCCTTGAGGTGATCTGATCACACCTAATTAAAAAAATTGGTGACTCCATTTTTTTTAAATAAAAAGTCGATTTAAAAACAAAAAAGGATTCGAGACACGTATTTCTTAAAGTAATTTGCCTTCTCAAACATTTAACTTTCTAAAACATTCAATTTTCTTATGAAGTATGCTTCCTAAAGTAACTTGCCTTTCAAATACCTTGATCCCATTAGAGACTTAACTTATTCACATGATCATTCATAAATCATTGTATGTGTGAAGGGCTAACAAATATAAGGGCTCGCGGAAAGGTTATTTGACAGCAATAACTTAAAAAGAAACTAAGGAAACATTATAATATTATTTCAAAGGGTAAGTAGTACAAAATGGAACACCCTAAGATTAATTCTACATCCACCACATCAATGAAACTGCCAACAAAAGAAATAATAGCAGAATCTATATCCTTATCACCAATAGGAGCAATCTCCTCCATAAGTTCATCTCTTGTAAATGCCTCGGCATCTTCGACGGAGTGAACCTCAACATTTGTGACTTAAGGAGTGGTAGGGAGCAACATTTATGCATTTCTTTCTAATTTTTTGGATTGATTAAATAAATAAAAATTTCCTCATAATTATTTAATATTCTTTGTATGTTTATCCTTAATAGTTTTGTAAATAAAGCAACTGAACAAATGATTAATATTAGGGCTATTATGTCATTTATAAGTTCATTTGGAGAGATAGCTTATCATGACTATCAAAGTTGGATTAACTCTTAAAAATAGTGGCATAGATGTGATTGTTTAGACAGGTAATAAATCGAATAAGATCTAAGATGAATTTATTTTAGGCTTATTTGTGAATTTATTCACTTGTGACGTTCATGATGTGACTTACTGTAACATCCCGATTTTGGGTTTAGTCAGAATAGTAGTTTCGGGACCACAAATCCGATGATGAAAATTTCATTTTTATTATATTTTTATGGCCTACAATTTCACGAAACGAATTCGTGAAAATTTCATTAAAAAATTTCGATGTTTGGGCACTCAATTTAGTAAAAAAGACTAAATTGTAAAAAGTGCAAAAGTTGAGTTCTACATGTTAGAGGTGTTTAATTGTCATGAAATTTTAAATTGGAGGTCCTTATATGGTAATTAGACCAATGGTTAAGTTGGTGGACAAAAATGGACATGGTTAGGCATGTTTTCAAAGTTTTTCGTTAAGGGCATTTTGGTCATTTAGTTATTAAAATGAATTAAAAACAAAATTAAAAGCCAAATTTTGTCCATCTTCAACCTATTGCCCGAAAATTGCATGGAGAAACCATGGATAGGGTTTTTTAAGCTTCCAAGCTCAATTGTAAGTCCGTTCTAACCTCGTTTTTAATGATTTTTACATTTTTGAAATCTCGGTGGCATGATCTACTCATTTCTACCATTATTTTGAGCTAGGGTTTATGTTTAAAAATTTACCCATTTGTGACATGCACGAATTTTGATGTTTAATGGTATAAAATGAGTGTCGGGTGTTAAATAGACAACTTTTACTAAGCGATTTTCGATGAAAACGTTCGAAAGGACCATTTTGTAAAAGTTGTAAAATTGGTCATAAAAGTGTGGTTTAGTGGGAATTGGAAGCTTCAATAGTTATGAAAATGATTCAGATAGACTTAAAATGTAAGGAAATTGAATAAAAATCATTTTACGAGCATTGGGGCAAAAGTGTAAATATGTGAAAGTTTAGGGGCCAAAATGAAAATTTGTAAAAATATGATTTTTAGACCCATATGAATAATGTGACTAATTATTAGGCTAAATTTGATATTATAGATCAAGGAAAACGAGATTTGCGCTTAAATCGGGAAAATACAAGGTTATGAACTAAAATGGTAAATTGCTATTTCTGGATCTGAGGTAAGTTCGCGTGATTTAATAAGCCTATTATTCATGTTATTATTGTTATAAATGAAATATATCTTGTTATAATTGTATTGAATTTGATGTTAATATAAATTTGATGGAATATGATATTTAAAAGAAATTAGTTGTTACCATGTAAATGAAGTCCTGCATATGTTGCAATAAAGGTTGTCCTGAAAGGGTAATCTTTTGATCTCATTATGAAAAGGAAATGTACACTTTGTGTGTACCATGTGAAAAGGGATAGCTTCAGCTATCGAATGTGAAAAGGGATAGCTTCAGCTATCGAATGTGAAAAGGTTAGGTATACTTTGTGTATACTATATGAAAAGGAAATGTATACTTTATGTGTACCACTCAGAAAGAAACATACATCTCGAGTGTACAACTGAAAAAGGAAAGGTCCATCGAAAATTCAATAATTCAACGATAATGACATACATAGTGATATAAAGAAAAACGGCATGATAGACTCATCTATGCTTAGTTGATACTAGTATGATGCATATGATTATCCTGTTTGGATGAGTGGTTGTGCTAAGAGATAGCATAGGTACGTGCTCAAAACCCATAAGTATGTGTTTGACATGTGAAATGAAATGAACTTGTGATAAGAGTGTAAATGAATGAGTGGTATTTATAAGAATAATTTCTATGACAAACTTGGGATGTTTATCATTATGTTGTACTAAGATAGTTTTTGACAGCAGCAATAGCCCGATTTTGAAAAATCACCATAAATGGTGGAAGTCTAATTAGAGGCTGAATAATATATGAAACTAAATATTAATGAGTCTAGTTTCATATAAAGGAAACGGTGTAAGTAAAAAAAATTTGTATTATGAGATATTTGAATTCTTGTGAGACATAGTCGGAATGAGTTTGGAATCCCCTGTTCTGAGTTGGGAAAATCACTAGAAATTTTAAAAAAAAATAATTGTAAGTTAGGAATCATATTAATGAAATCCTTAGTGAGTGTACTTTCAGGATAAAGAGACAGGAACATTATCCGAGTCTCGTACTATGAGATAAATAAATTTTAGTGAAGAAAGGTCGAAGCTGTTAGACAGCGAAATAGAGGAGAATTTAAATAATAAACTGTACTTATTGGCTAGACCAAAAATTCTGAAAATTTTATGGAAGGAAGGAATATGAGTCTAGTTTCTGGGAAAATTAACAAAACTTGATTTGGATTCTCGTAACTAAAGATATAAATAATTTAATGACAGTGACTCGAGAAAACAACTTAGCTGGAATTTGATTAAATAGAAAGAATTTGAAAATAACATGTTATCACTTTGCTTATTATTTTCATGTGATCTTACTAAGCGTAAAGCTTACTCCCTCATTTCCATTTCTTTTAGTTTTGTCAGGTCAGCTTGGGGTTGGAGATTGTCGGAGGCAGCATCACACTATCAAGCTATCAACTCCAGAGTATTGTCATACGTGTATTAAACACTTTCAAGTGAGTGGCATGTATAAGGACTAGTTTTTATATTAGATGTTGTTATTATTAGCCAAATGTATCGGTTTATATTGATCTATTGTATACATGAGATGTGGCTTATTATGGTTATGGCTTGTAAGCCTAATTATTCCTGCTATGGGTCAATGTATGACTTGTGATTATAATTTGTTGCAATAACTTGGGTCCATGATGTGTAAAAGATGAAAAATAATTAAGGACAACATAAGGCTTGGAAAATAGCCTAAGTGTTGGCCACACGGGCAGAGACACGGCCATGTGTCTCAGCCGTGTGGAGGACACGGTCTAGCACACGGGCGTGTGGCTTGACCGTGTGGATCAATTTAATTGGCTGATGTCATAAATAGAGAGTTACACGGGCGTGTCCCAAGCCACACGGGCTTGTGTGACCACACGGCCCAACCCACACGGGCGTGTGACTCTCCAAAACAAAAAAATTGGTTAAGTTGCCCAAAGATTTTTGTAGTTCTTGGTTTAGTCCCGAACCACCCCAATGTATGTTATAGACTTCAAAGGCCTGTATAAAAGACGAAATGCATGTGTTTGAGATGTTTTAATTTTGGGCAAAAATTTTGTGGCCTAGTTTTACATGTTGTAAATGTTTAAGTCCAGTAACACCTCGAACCCTGTCCTGGCATTGGATACGGGTAAAGGGTGTTACACTTACTTAAATCTTGAGTAAGTGAATGGTAATATGTGTATAACTCATGTACTTCAATATATTGGAAACATGTATTCTCATGATAGTGGGTTAAAAGTTGGGATATTTGGTACATGACATAATATGGCTTCACTAACAATAGTGGAATAATAGTTGCCTAAAAGAGTAAATGGTATTCTCTCATTGATATTGAGTGAATTATAAAAATAGAATATGACCACGAGTTATTTCTTTGGGACAAATGACTAGTCATTATTAGTATAAGTAATATTTTTTTCCTCATGGAAGATACAGTTGTAACCATAAGATAAATATGGATTGTTTTAGGTGAACATATTTAACCTAAAAGATTATAGATATCTCAAGAGGAAAACACATGTGATAATACCATTTAACAAAAGCTTAACATAAGTAGCTTTTATAATGATATATAATGGGGAGATTAGTCATGGTACTTTTAATGGATTAACTCTATGGTTACATAACTTTGTAATTAATAGATGAAAAGTTAGAACCTAATCACAAATTTTTATGTCTCAATTATTTATGTCTGATTGGTCTCTCTGCTAGCTTAATATAACTTTAAATAAATCACATAATAAAAAGGGTAAATGAATGGATAGGAACAACGAATGAGAAAAAGATTGCATATATTACTATCCACAATAAATACATTTTCTCCGTAAAATAAAAGATGACTTAGGATTAATTTACTTTTTTGGATTTGTATTTAAGTGGATAAATAAATTAAATAATCAACTCCAAAAGTGAAAATTAAATTATGCGATCATTGTAGTTTAATTTTATTTAAATAATTAAATAAGTTTGCACATAAATTATAATACAATAAAATCATCATGATTTTAACAAAATTGTAATTATATTGTGTTACTTATTTAATTAGCATTAATTAAATAAAATTAATCAATCATTTTTTATAATTAATTAACTCATTTAAAGTTAGGGTAAAGTAAAAATTGTTCCTAACCTTTGATTAAAATTACATTCCAGACACCCAACTTTCAAAAGTTACATAATTGTCACTAAAGTTATCAAAATACTACATTTTTTCACTTATATGTTAACTTTCGTTAAGAGGATGATGCGACATGCTAATTTAAAGGGTTAATAATCAATTTAACCCCTAAACTATAACTAAAATATAAATTTGATACTTTTAAAATTTTTCTTAATAATAATTCTAGAAAATTTAAAGGGTAAACTACTTAGATAGTCACCCAAGTTTTAACACATTCCTATTTTGGTCACCATTCTTTCTTCCTTTTTTAATTTAGTCACCCTGTTAGATTAGCTGTCATTTTTAGTCACTTCACCATTAAAATGCCTTGGTCACTAAACGAAATGTTGACATGGCAGTCTTTCGATTGGTATAATAACAAATTTAGCCCTTAACACTTTATACATTCTGTCAGTTTGTTCCTTATTTCTAAAAAGTTCAACAAATTTAATGCTCAAATTTTGTCAGTTTAGTCCAAATTCGAAAATTTTATAATTTTAAAAACATGAAAGTATATAAAATTTATTATAAATTGACATAAAAATATAAATTATTAAAATATATATAACTACATAAAGACTTAAATATGAATTTGGTTGAGGGATTCAAATCAATATTTCTTATATTTTAATAAAAAAATTTAGAGATTCAACAAAATTTAACCTTCAATTTCTCTTGAATTTTTTGAATCAAAATTTCTTTTTTTCTTTAAACCCCACTGAATTAAACAAGTCCTTTGAATTAATTTTTTGAATCAATCACTACCAAATCCAACTAGCATCATGATCAACAGTTGGTTGAGGGATTCAAATAAAAAAGCCTTTACTTATAGAAACATCTTTGACTCTATTTCGGCGGCAAAGTGCAAGGCTTTGAGGGATTTAAATGCTTAAGGCTAAGCGGCACTTCATTGATCGATTTTTTCTCATTAAAAGAATAAGCGAAACTGAGTTGGGTGTGTCTATAAAAGAAAAAGAAAAAAAACGACTTTAGGTGTGGGTTTAATGGTGAGTGCTCGATGATGAAGTGATGATGTAGTTTCAATCTAGTAAAGTTGGGTATGGATTAGGTATGGTATTTGATATTGTGAGGTTTGAGTGGAAGGATGAGAACAATGGGAAGCATGAAGATGAATATGAGGAAGGAGATGAAAGGATGAATGTTGTTTTGTAAAGTTTCTCTCTTTTGAACTTTTTTTTTCTAATTTTTTAATTGCACTGTTGTGCGGTTGCATATATAAAAAGTAAGCATTTTGTGGGTTCTTCATGATTTTAAATTATAACTAAGAAAATTTATTTTGATTTGGGGTTTTGATTGATTATTTTTTGAATGTTATATATTTTTTAATATTTTATTTATAAATTTTTAGAATTTGGACTAAATTGTCAAAATGTGCAAACATTAATGGTTAAATTTATTGAATTTTTAGAATTAGGACCAAATAGCAATTAAGCCTTTATGTAAATTTATATTTTTAAAAATGTTTTATATTTTTATATCCTTTTATAATAAATTTTATGTATTTTTTCAAGTTCTTAAAATTATAATTTTTTGAATTCAGACTAAATTGAAAAAAAATCAAACATTGAGGGTTGAATTTGTTGGTTTTTTTCTAGAATTAGGACCAACTTGACAAAATATGTAAAGTGTTAAGGGCTAAATTTGTTATTATACCAATCAAAAGGCCACCACATTAGCATTTCGTTTAGCAACCAAGGCATTTTAATGGTGGAATGACTAAAAATCACAATTAATCTAGTGGAAGTAACTAAATTAACCAAAAAAAAATGGTGACCAAAAAAGGAACGTATTAAAACTTGGGTGACTATTTAGATAGTTTACCCTTTAAACTTTTAGGATTATTATTAAAAAAAATTAAAACCTTTTAAATTCACTTGTCATATCACCCTCTTAATAGAAGACGGATGGGTGCCAATAATGCAACATTTCGAAAACTTTAGTGACAATTATGTAACTTTAAAAAGTTGAGTGACTGAAATGTAATTTTAATAAAAGGTTAGGGACAATTGATGTAGTTTACCCTTGAAATTAAAACTTAGAAAAGAGGCCCAATTGAGCCGCAGTATTGCTGTTTAAAACTAAGGAAAAGAAGCCCAATAGCCGAAGTGTTGATGTTTAAAACCCATTTTGGTTGGCGATAAATATACCTTGGGGACTCAACTGAATCGCCTCCAATCCAAAACCCTAAACCAACACCAGAGGCAGCTCCAAAATGGTTCAGCGGCTCACTTACCGCACGCGTCACAGCTACGCCACCAAGTCCAACCAGCACCGCGTCGTCAAAACCCCAGGTATCTTCTTCCATCTCTCTCTCCAAAACCCAGATTCGTAAATATATTTTGATTCATTTGAATCCATGGGACGATTGTTTATGATCGATGGTGCATTGGCATGGCGGTGATTTCCTCTTTTGTTTTTGCTGCTATAGGAGGGAAGCTTGTTTATCAAACGACAAAGAAGAGAGCTAGTGGACCTAAATGTCCTGTTACTGGCAAGAGAATTCAAGGAGTATGCCTTTTTTCCCGTAAAGATTTTGATGGAATTTATTGAATGACTGTTGAATTATTTATAAGGAAGTGGTTTCTTGGTTATGATTTTAGGGAGCTGAGATGTGATTCATTGGAGATTTTGATTCATTCTTTTTAGGTTTCTGTGAAGTTTTGATCTTGAGATGTTTTAGACTTAATGTTATGGTAATTTTAACTTATATACACGTTTAGGGTCATTTTGATCATTAGCGTTATTTAAATTTATATTGTTTCATGGCTTTTCAATTGAAGTACAATGTGGGCATACGGAGAAAGAAAACTGGGTATTTCAGTTTGACTATAGTAGTATAGTTTTCTCAGTTGAACTCAAATAAGCCTATAATATTTTGCAGATTCCTCATTTGAGGCCTGCTGAGTATAAGAGGTCTAGATTGCCTAGAAACCGTAGGACCGTGAACCGTGCTTATGGTGGAGTTCTATCTGGAAGTGCTGTTCGAGAAAGGTTTGTTCATCAACATTTGAGACTTTCTATGTCATGTTGCATTCATGTATTTAGCGGTTCAAGACATGTTTTGTTGATTGGGGATTATTGCAGGATCATAAGGGCCTTCTTGGTGGAAGAGCAAAAGATTGTGAAGAAGGTACTGAAGATTCAGAAGACTAAGGAAAAGCAATCATCCAAGTGAGAGCTAGGATTTGCTAATGGATTGATAGTGAATCTTGGAATAGTAGTTTGAGGGGATTTAAGATTTGGATTTATGTTTTTACATTTGTTATGAATCATGTTCTACTTTTTCCTTTTGTCGACAAATCAACTTACATGTCAAAATTTTGTTTTTTGGAACACTCACTTTGTTTGCTCTTCTCCAAATTTGGTATTTCCACTGAATGTGCAATGTTGCCTGGTTATGCGATTGCCCCCACATTATTTATTTCACCATTTGAGAAAAGTCCATGCTGGCTGGCATTGAGTTTTTTTAGATGTTCTGAGCTGAGCAGTTCTCAATTGTTTCTGAATTAAAATTTCGCTTCTGGACGACTCTGACTGAGTTTGATGTTACTGAGTCAAGTAATATGGAAATTTAGATTTACTAAACAATTCTTTAATGAATAAATAAACATCTTTAAATAAGATAGTTTAACTACTCTATTAGAAAAAAGTATTTGATACATATGGTTTTCTTTGGGCATTTTACCCAAAAAGGCCCTTTAAAATATATAATTATGGAAATGGGCTGTTTATTGGGTTATTTACTGGATTAGGTTATTTTTTACGAAAACGCGTCCATGTTAGTGCGATTTAGTGTCCACGTCAGCAAAACGTTTCCCTGGGGGAGCTCTTTGTCCATGTCAACAAAAAATGTGTCCTTAAGGGCGTGCTTTGCTGACGCGAACAAAGCGCTCCCCTATGGAAGCGTTTTGCCCGTGTAACGGTCAAATTTTTGACCGTTTGCTTCCAACGGTCTAAAAAAAAATTATAAAAACTCTCCCCAAATCATTTTTTCACATAATTCTCTCATAATTCTCTCACAATTTCTATAATTTTCTCAAAATTTCTTTCCCTTTTATTTATTTTTCACACAATTCTCTCAATTCTCAACATTCTTTCAATATTCCCTTCAAAAATCTATCAAATTTCATTGAAATTTTTTCAAAATTCTATCAAATTTCTTTATTTAAATTTTTTTTAATTTAAATTTTTTAAATTAAAAAAATCCGATAGTATTAGCAATGGCCGGAGAATTAATCCGTCTCGATAATAAGCACATCTCCGTTGATCAAATGACAATGGTAAGTGATAATTTTAAATTTTCAATACTATTCGATATTTTTTTAGTTTATGCAAATTTAATTAAATTTGCAATACTATTTGATATTTTATTCATTTATGCAATTATAATTACAATTTCAATACTGTTTGATTTTTTTTTCATTTATGATGCATTAATTAATTTATGCAATTTTAATTAATTTTTGTTTTATAATTTTTTATAATAGTCTGTAGATCGGGTGTTGCAATGCTACATCCGTAATATGTTTGGTCCTCCATCGCCGTTGATCGAGAATTACTTGCGGGAAGCGGGATTTTGGCACGTGGCCACGATAGGCCGGGGGTGTAAGTTGGACCCGAAACTAATCAGTGCATTGATAGAAAGGTGGAGACCCGAGACGCACACTTTTCATCTTCCATGCGGAGAGTGTACTATCACTCTAGAAGACGACATTTGCAATTGGGATTGCGGTGGATGGGTACGCGATCCACCAGTCCGCATCATCTCATCGATTGGGGAGCCGTATGCTACGAGCTTTTGGGTGCTATACCGGATAATATTAACGGAGGTCGGATCGAGATGAGATGGTTACGAGACACATTCCCGGAGCCGGATAATGATTCGACTGAACTCGAAAGAATACGATATGCTCGGGCATACATTCTTGAGATGATTGGAGGTTATCTGATGCCGGACTTGTCACGAAACCTCGTACATCTGAGATGGCTGCTGAAACTCGTAAATTTTAGAGCAGCCGGCGAATTGAGTTGGGGGTCTGCCGTGTTGGCAACATTGTATAAGGAAATGTGCAGGGCGACGCGACCGGATAAAGCCAAAATAGGAGGTTGCCTATCACTACTGCAATCATGGGCACGGTTTCGCTTTCCATTTTTACGTCCTCGAGTGAATCATCCATATACATTTCCACTCATAACGAGGTAAGTTTTATATTAGATTTTACAATTATTACGTAGATTTAGAATATAATTGTATACTAAGAATTTATTTAATTAGGTGGAACCATGCGGCGAGTTATGTCGGAATACCTACCTCTCTCGAAGATATACGGCTTCTATTAGACCAACGATCAGAAGTAGAAGTAAGTATTAAATAAAATGTATATACATAATAAAATAGTCGTTTTGTATTTAGTATTTAGTATTATATATTATGTATATAAGTAATATTTTTATCATGTTCATATAGTTTCAATGGACACCATACGAGGATCCGGCAATTCGGGCAGTAATTCCGGATGAATTCCTTCAAAATCCAAACGTTTGGCATGTGAAGGTCCCATTGGTGAATTATGCTACCGTGGAGATGCACCAGTCAGATAGAGTATTGCGGCAATTTGGATTCCGACAACTAATTCCTGTGGCACCTGAGGTGTTTGATGATGAGCACAAAGTCGACTTACGGCAACTGCATACGGATTGGTCGAGATTCTGGTCACACTATATCGAAATGTGGAAAAATCGGTATGATTATATACCTACTCGGGAACCGATCATCGTTTCAGAGTTAGCGTGCGTACCGGAATACATGCCATGGTTTAGGATCCATGGTAAGCCATATTTATTGTCGGAAGATGAGAGACGACGACAAATTCGTGCCCAAAGGGAACGACGGAGCCCTTTAAATCCAAGAAGAAGGGACGACGACGCAGGCCCATCAACAGCGCCCACACAATCATCAAGCCCAACAGTTCAACCGACGACACCCACATCACAGCCTTTTCAGATTATGCCAGGTGCGTATCCTAGCCCTTATATGTATCCTAACCCTTATATGTTTCATTTTCCTAGTCCTATGGCAGGTTGGAACCCATGGCCCGGTTCATCTCTGTTCCCGATTACTCCGAGTCAACCTCTGATTTATAAGCCGCCGTCACATGAGGGATTGCACGAGGCGCCATCGGGGAACTCTTTTTTCTGCCAATCCCTATCACCTTACGGGATTCAAACACCTCCGCCATGGGTGATGCAAACACCGTCGCAATCATTATTCTATCAAGGTGGGTCACCCTCCCAACATCCACAACCAGATCCCCTGCCGGAGGAACCACAACCCTCGCCGGAAGCTGATCGAATGAGGAATCCAGCACGGACCCGTCGACGACCCCCATGTGGCACTGATTCCGACCGCCACCGATATTGATTTTTTTAATATATTTGTACAAACTTTTTTATATTGTTTCATTTAATAAAAATAAAATTTCTTTTGAATAAGACAATTGTAATACAACATAGTTTCATTTAATAAAATATAAATGATACAACATAGTTTTTTACGACAACTATCAACTATTTCGATTTGGACATGATCTACTTGTATGGCCTGGGTTCCTACACCATCCGCACAACTTCTGATGATTGGTCGTTTCTCGGATATCCATATTGGTACGTATTCTAGTCGAGCAAGGTCGACCCTTTGGTTTGCGACGCAATTCTCTATCCGGTAACAGCTTAAACGGAGCAAGCAATACAGATGGCCACTTGTGTTCATTTGGGACAGGTGGGAATAAGTGTCTCCACAAGTTGTACATGGTTTCTAGTTTGTACACTTCCTCGACGTAGTTCATGGGATCTAGACGGAGATTCTGACAAGTTGCAGTTACATGAGCGCATGGATAACGAAGTGCGTCAAACCTCCCACAGTCGCAAGTCCTATTTCTCAAGTGTACACGATATTGCCCGCCAATAATACCTTCGTGCGGTCTGTCAAACTCCATCATACGAAACCATAGGTTGTCTCGATCGTGACAGACTGTGTGCATGGTGTTCGCCCGCGCCTTCGCCTTGTTAATTTCTTGCAATACCTTTGCGCACCAAACACGGCTTCCTTGCATTTCGCCTTTATAACTCACAGCTTGCTTCGAAAATAGTGCCGCTAAATAAAAATATTTCTCTCGAACAATCGATGTTATCGGCAAATGACGTGTTCCTTTTAGAACAGAATTTATGCATTCAGCTAGGTTTGAGGTCATATGACCATATCGTAAGCCGCTGTCATATGCTTGTGTCCACTGTTCAAAAGGTATGTTACAGAGGTAGTCTGCGCCTTCTTCGTTAATTGAACGCAAAACCGCCAATATCTCATGAAAACGGTCATTACTTATCTCATACCCTGCCAATATAAGTTGATAGCAAAAATTACATACCACTTTTCCATTTAAAATAAATTCAATATTACAAACGAAATTACATTAATAGATATTAAATACCCATGTTGGTCACTTGTCGTTTTTCACTTGTAAATCGAAATTGCCCCTAGTAGTTGGACGCAACGTGCCTTAAGCAATATCGATGTGTGCGATGCCACAGGCTTCCGTGTAGGATCTAGACGTAGTTCATGGGATCTAGATGGAGATTCTAACAAGCTGCAGTTACATGAGCGCATGGATAACGAAGTGCGTCAAACCTCCCACAGTCACAAGTCCTATTTCTCAAGTGTACACGATATTGCCCGCCAATAATACCTTCGTGCGGTCTGTCAAACTCCATCACACGAAACCATAAGTTGTCTCGATCGTGACAAACTGTGTGCATGGTGTTCACCCGCGCCTTCGCCTTGTTAATTTCTTGCAATACCTTTGCGCACCATACACGGCCTCCTTGTATTTCGCCTTTATAACTCACTGCTCGCTTCGGAAATAGTGCCGCTAAATAAAAATATGTCTCTAGAACAACCGATGTTATCGGCAAATGACGTGTTCCTTTTAGAACAGAATTTATGCATTCAGCCAAGTTTGAGGTCATATGACCATATCGTAGGCCGCCGTCATATGCTTATGGCCACTGTTCAAAAGGTATGTTACAGAGGTAGTCTGCGCCTTCTTCGTTAACTGAACGCAAAACCGCCAATATTTCATGAAAACGATCATTATTTATCTCATACCTTGCCAATATAGTTGATAGCGAAAATTACATACCACTTTTCCATTTAAAATAAATTCAATATTACAAACGAAATTACATTAATAGATATTAAATACCCATGTTGGTCACTTGTCGTTTTTCACTTGTAAATCGAAATTGCCCCTAGTAGTTGGACGCAACTTGCCTTAAGCAATATCGATGGTGTGTGCGATGCCACATGCTTCCCTGTAGCTCAATTGCGGCTAGTACTCTGATGCCCCGATCTGATATGATGCAGATATTAAGTTGGGGGCAGACTTGCCTCCTTAACCTAGAAAGAAAGAACTCCTAGTCATCAGCTGACTCCCCCAGTGTTATTGCAAACGCAATTGGAAGGATTCTCCCACTGCCATCCTGTGTCACAGTTAGCAATAGCCGATGAGTATATCTACCATACATAAAGGTACCGTTAATTTGTACCAATGGCTTGCAATATAGAAATGCGTCTCGACATTGCTTAAAGCTCCAGAACTGACGCTTAAATACTTGGCATCCACGGAGTAATCGGTTGTTGTAGTACGCAGGTTCCGTTTCAAGGTTTGTTACGCAACCTGAGACATGTCTCTCCAGCACCTGACACCACTACCACACTTCATTATATGAAGCGTCCCACTCATCATGAATATTTTCCAACGCCTTCTGCTTAGCTATCCAAGCCTTGCAGTAAGAGGGCGTGTACCTCAACTAGCTACGAATATTGGCAATTAAGACTAGCACTAAAGTTCTGGGATTGGCCTTCACCGTCGGTAGTATTAAGGTAGCTAACATATCTGAATTTATCTTGGGATGATCTTTCGAAACACTTGTCAACGAAATACGTTAAAAAATACAACAATACATAATAACAGTACTATTAAAAAACTCTAAACGGTTAGTGATACTGTACCGGCAGCATATGTATGTGGACCTTTGTACATTTTTATATCCCACAAGCCTGTCTTTTTCCTCAACGAGGCCATGATTTTCCATGAACATGTACCGTCTTGCACTGCACACTTGGCCTCAAATTTATTGGATTTGGATTTAACCACGTTGTAATTAACCTCGTTCATTATGTTATGTTATTTTAATGTACCAAGAAAACTATCTTTATTGGAAAACTCCTTACCAACTTCTAATTCACTTGAATCCAATGAGAAACTTGTATGGTCACGTCTTCTGTGTAGTAGATTTGGAAACTCCAACGCATCATCTTAAGATAGATCGACATTATGCATGTGGGCTGGAGGCGAGTACGCCTTGAATTGCGGATCTTCTTCTTCACCATCTGAACCCCCTTCAACATCTTCAGGTATGGTTGTAACAGGCTCTGGTTCAGAAAATAATGCAACTTCTACACCATCGGGGCTGGCCTCTCAAGGTGGATCCGCATCGGACTCATTATCTGACCCATCATCATGTGCAACGTAGAAGATCCCCTCGCCGGTGGACGTCGTAGGGAATACATCATCCCTCCTTATGGACGTTTCACAACATCTCCAATCAGATGTGGATTGCTAACCACTAGAAGTTGATGTCATTCTCCAGTACGTATTTCCAGCATCAAACATCGACCCACTGAGGTGCATGTCTCATCCACTAACGGAGTGTCGTGCAGGGGTTAGGTATTCTATACTGCTACTAAACACGGGCACTTTCATGTTTTGCCACCAACTAATGAAGTGTCGGGCAGGGGTCGTGTATTCCTCTCTACTAACAGTAAATGTTGAAGCTACAAATGCATCATTTGGTGATGAAAATTATACATATAACTCAAGATAGGGTGATCCACTAGCGAGATGAGTCTGCACCATTGCCTCCAAGCTACGAGCGTCTTTGATGTCGAATGAGTCATATGTCACAGGATCAACTGAAGCACAAAATTGATACTTAATAGACAAAACTTTTATTGGCGTCGTTTCGAAGATTTTGTGCCTAATTCTTTTACGAAGTTCTGTCAAATCTATGTTCTGGTTAAAAATCAGTCTCGCTGTGTTCTCCGATAAAAAAACAACGCAGTTCTCGGTGTTACAGACCTCACCATCATAGTAAATAGCAGAACTAATACGTTCACTCACCTTCAATTTCTTTTCTTCTTAGCCTCTCTAATTTTTTTGTTGTAAGTTATGCAACGTGAGAATAAAATTTGGCTCATTTATAGCCTCATTTTCTACGAACTACTGTAGCAAAAGAGCATCCATGTGGAAGCTTCTTTCTAAAATTTTGCTGACAGTGTATCCTGCTTGAAGCATTTTCGACACTATTTGTTCAGAAACGTCTACTCAAAATTATTTTTCTACAAACTACTGTAGCAAAAGAGCATCCACGTGGAAGCTTCTTTCTAAAATTTTGCTGACAGTGTATCCTGCTTGAAGCGTTTTCGACACTATTTGTTCAGAAACGTCTACTCAGAATTATTTTTCTACAAACTACTGTAGCAAAAGAGCGTCCACATGGGAGCTTTTTCCAGAAATTTTTCTTGCGATTGCATCCGCTTGAAGCGTTTTTCGACACTATTTGTTCAGAAACGTCTACTCAGAATTATTTTTCTACGAACTACTGTAACAAAAAAGCGTCCACGTGGGAGCTTTTTTCAGAAATTTTGTTGGCAGTGCATCCTTCTTGAAGCGTTTTTAACACTATTTGTTCAGAAACGTCTACTCATAATTATTTTTCTACGAACTACTATAGCAAAAGAGTGTCCACGTGGGAGCTTTTTTCAAAAATTTTGCTGACAGTGCATCCTGCTTAAAGCGTTTTCGACACTATTTGTTCAGAAATGTCTACTCAGAATTATTTTTCTACGAACTACTGTAGCAAAAGAGCGTCCATGTGAGAGCTTTTTCCAGAATTTTGCTGAGTGCATCCTGCTTGAAGCATTTTTCGACAGTATTTGTTCAGAAACATCTGCTCAGAATTATTCTTGGAGAAACCTTAAACCATAAACCCTAAGACAAAAAAAACTATATTGCTTATATGTTTTTTCTAATACCCTAAACACAAATTTATTTTAAAAAAACTAAACCCTAATTTAATGAATTAACCCTAATACCCTAAACTCTAATTTAGTATTTAGTATTTAAAATTAATAGTTAATTTAATGAATTAACCCTAAAACCCTAAATCCTAATTCAATTATTTTTTCTCGAAACCCTAAACTTAGCATAGCGCCAGTATGTATATATGCTGCAATCATATTATCTTTGAGAAATTTTTTCGTGTATGTATATTAGAAATTAATAATTAAAAAAATCAGAAATGAGCTTGTTACAAAGTAAAAGAAACTTAGCCGGTGATCAAAAATAAAATGATCTAAGCCATTGATAAGGGAAAAAAACCTAAACGTTGAAGTAATCGAATTACCAAGTTGTTGTTTACACGTTAAGAGTTATTTAAGGGTTTTTTACTAAAATATTATAAGAAATAAAATATTAAAATAGTATGTTTTAACCATTATGTATCAATTAACCCTAAATTTAATCAATTAACCCTACACCCTAAATCTATCCCTAATTTAATCAATTAACCCTAATACCCTAAACTCTAATTTAATATTTAGTATTTAAAATTAATAGTTAATTTATATCCCAATTCAATTAATTTTTTTCCTAAAACCCCTAAACCTTAAAATCCTAAAAAACCTTAACTTAAAAAATCTTAACCCTAAATCCTAAAAACCCTAACCTTAAATCAATTAAATAATAAAACCCTAACCCTAAAAAAAGAGGCAAAACGCTTTCATGGGGAAGCACTTTGTCCACGTCAGTAAAGCGCGCCCTCAAGGATGCGTTTTTTGCTGACACGTACTCTAAAATAGCGCTTATGTGGACGCGTTTTTGTGAAAAACGGCCTAATCCGGTAAAAAACCAAATAAACGACCCATTTCCATAATTATATATTTTAAAGTGCCTTTTTTTTGGGCAAAATGCCCGTTTTCTTTGCTTTTGTTAGTCCTTAAAAACTATTATTTGCATTGTTCATTGGATTTTAATCTCTGAAATGTTCTCGACTTCAACACCTACATGTTATCATATAAATTTCGCATGAAAACCACAGATTGAGATAATAATGGTTAAATTTGAATTAAAAGTTAATATATCTCTTTTCAAAATAAGTACAAGAATTATAGAATAAAATCCCTAAGTTCTACTACCAGCATTTAAACAACTTTGTGTGGATAAAAACTTCCCAGTTTCTCTCTTATCCATTGAGATGAAGAGCTGGCTGAAGCTGTTCCTGAAAAGCTTATAGGCTTGAGTAAGCGTGAGTTGTGACTAATAGATCATTATTACTTCTCTATATAAAAAAAGTAAGTTTGACGTTTAGATCCTAAGAATATAGGAATATACAAATCACAAAAGCAGTGTGGTTCACTGATGGGTAAAAAAGAAGGAATAATACTGGTAGTACATTTTACGTAATAAAAGGAAAGGGATGCTCACGGTATAACTAATTAATTATAACTAATTAATCGTCTTTGAATTCTTTCGTTGGCCGTGCTTCGAAGCCCCCTTCTGTTCTCTTCTCGAGTGAATAAGGCATGTACGTTCCCAGAATTCTATCCCACATAACGAAGAACGGTTGCGAGAAATTGTATTTGGTCCCATAAAGCTGATGGTGAATATCATGATATGCAGAATTGTTTCTAAAGAAAATATGAAAGGGGTTTCCAGGAAGCATCAATCCGCAATGGTCATCGACTGTTTTGATGGTGGCAAAAGAGAAGAAAAAGATGGAAGTTCGTGGAGACATGCCAGAGAGGAGAAATGATAAGGCACCGCCTACTGTGTCACCAAGAAGCCCCTCCACTGGATGATTGTACAAAGCTCCAAATGCATAAGGAACAACAAGCCGATGATGCAGAGAGTGCACGTGCCGATATAAGAACTTGTTCTCGTGCATGTATCTATGCAGAAAATACTGCCACGTATCCAGAACCACCATTGCTGTGACAAATTGTCTAACTAGAGTAACAAAGGAAGATGACTGTTGTGCAGATGCCCCAACATCGCTCCCTGACAACTGCAAAATGCAATGTTCGGTAAAATTAAATACAATACAGACAATTTGACAACTGAAAAAGGAATGGAATCTTAGGTTCAATTAACAAAAACCAAAAGCGGAGAAAAGATAACAAAGGAAAATAAAAACAGTTAACCAACAAGCTAGAGATCACAAACACAAGCCATAACAAAGCATACTTCCACATTTATTCTGCCTACCTCATAACTATTAAAGAATAAATTGAAGATGGATTAGTCAGTAGATATGCAAAAGAGAAGTACATACTAAAACGGTAAGATTATAACTGAAAATTCATAATTACAAAGACAATTCAATGCTATAATTCTCAGACTTGGAGCAAGCATATAACTAACACGTGTGCTCAATCTTTCTAAGTTTTTCCATATAATTGGAGGACCATACTTACATACACATCCAAAAATGTGTTATAAACGTGTAGCTAAGGGAAAACAAATGAGTCGGAACACCATAGATTCAATGTAACAAGGCTACTAGATGGGCTACGTAGACAGGACATGTGCAGTTGAGTATAGATAAATAAGTACTTGCTGTCCTATTTATAATAATGAGTGGATCAAAAGAAATCAAGTTGAAATCATGGCTGATTAGAGTATCCATCCAACCTTTGTAAGTCAGCCTGGACAAATATATTGCATCCAAATAATTAACTCCAAACACTTGCTTGTATCCTTGCAAATTAATCAAGGATAAGAATTTGGAATCATGCCTAGAGAATTTGGCAAAATCTTATGGACCAACTTACTTTCTGAGTAAACCAAGTGACAGTCTAATTCTAAGAACGAATAGCGGTACGATTAAAAAAAAAAAGAAAGGGAAAGGCCCTAGCTATGAATACTGTCAGAAAAGCTTCTCTAGTAAAGGAAATTAAAAAGGAGCTAAAATTCAATGAAACCCAGCACCAAAAACCATAAGATAATCCTAAAATCAAAAAAGTAAAACAAGATCGCAACCATAAGAAGAAGAAAAAGTCGGCTATAATTAGAAAATATAGTGAAAAAGAAATCAATCGTCAAAGAAAGATAATTAATTTTAATTTTAGGAAGGAATTACCGTGAACAAAAGGATGGCGACAACAGCCTGAACAGATTGTTGCAAAAGAACGCCTTTAACGACAGTTTGTTTGGAGACCAAATTCTTCTCATCCTCATCCGCTTTCGAATGCAATCTATAATTTTCAAAAGACCCTAAACACACATATATTCCTGAATAAATCCAGTAAACGACAATCGGAACGATAGTCCCCAATAGTTCATCGGATATAGCAAAACCCATCTCCTCTTGCTAAACAAACTTCAAATAAAACCACATCAAATTTTGAAGAGGAATAATAATAACTTGTAAAAAAAAAAAAAAAGGAAAAAAGAAAAGCACAGACGACTTTGGGAGTTTTCTGGTCTGTACTCTGCCGTCTGTCCCTTATAGGCTTAAACGAGAATAATGGTCAAAAGCGGCGTTTTTCATAAATAAAATAATAACAATGATTAAGAAAAGTCTTAAGAGTATAGGAAACAACTACTAATAAAAAAAAGTGAAGAAAGAAAATTCAAACATCTTATTTAGGGTTGGAATGAAAGTGAAACTTCTAAATCGACCAGAATTGGGGAAAGAAAAAGAACCAACATGTGCATTGGAATAAAGAAAATATCATCTGAAATAATAATTTGATACATGCGGCTCCATCATGAGAAATATTTAAGATATGATCAGACGGAGGCCAACTAATTGATTTAATACGTGAGGTAGGCCCCATTTTCATTTTGTCTCTTGCAATTGATCTGGAAAAATAGAAACCCTACCCAATTCTATAGGAATGGGCCATTTTTTAAAAATTTTGGATCCAAGTACTTTATTTTTAATATTTCAAAGTCTGGTTTGGAAGAAATGAATAAGAAAATCGTGCCATAGTTTTCGATTTCAGTTTAATTCATAATTATTTAAATACTGAATTTTATTCTTATTTAATTTTTAATTAAAATTTAAATATTATATAAATTTTAATTCAAAAAAACCACACAAGTAAGCAGAGTTTTGGAAGAAAAAAGAATATCGTCACACCCCCCAGATATTCACTTCAATATCTCTTTTTTAATTATATTATTTTAATTAAGATCTCTGATTTGATAGCACAAGATTTTATAAATAAAAGCGTAACGGTACACTCCAAGATAATGCAAAACATAAAATGCATACTGGAAACCAACTTCTTTATGTAATCCAATACGACATCGTTTTGCCTAGAGAGTAGAGTAGTAGCTTAAAAAGATAATGGAGAAACCAATAAACATATTCAAGTAAATTGCTATTTTGATGTAGTTGTTGATGGTTCTTCACTCTCACTTCCGTGAACAAGCTGGTAATGATTGAATCAAGTCAATATCAGAATCATATTTAATGCTTCTATTATATTATTTATATACCATAACAATTACTAGAGGATGAGTTAAAAACATACCAAGGAACCGATTTGCTCGTAGGCTTCCATTACTTTTGGATCTTCTTCATCTTCATACCCCACTTGTAATATTCTCGGTCCATTGACAGACCACAACGCCCTTCGACCCGCTTCCTGGAGAGATGGACAAAAAATCTTGTGATGCATGCAAGCAATACCTTTCACAGAGATGAATACAAATTCGTATTAAGTGAATAATCCTAATGTAGAAGACGCATTAAGGAAACCAAGGTAACCCAGACCCAAGTTTTGAATTTTAAGAAACTGCAAAAGTCCATGCATTTCAAAAGCATCTAAGTTGATTTCCTAGCTTAGTTTAGTTCCATGAGAAATGATCCTCAAGTTTAGTCTAAAACTGAGTGATGCACTTTCAACTAAATCCGTGATTGAAATTTTAATGATCTTAAATTTAGTATGAAGGTAAATAAAAACCAATTAGAAAGAAAAATTGATTTGAACAGATATTAACACTGGATTTAGTTGAAAGTGTACTGATCACTCCCATATTAAGTGGTGGAAACTTCCAGTACTTTTTCCAAGTAGTAGAGATGATCATTCCCTAGTTTTATTGCACCATCTGCAATAGTGCATTGCTAATATATGTAAGGGAAACATAAGAGCCAATATCTTCTGAGGACTTTAACACCATTCCTTGTCGTTAATAAATACAATGAAAAACAATAACTCATGTCACAACTTTCATAGATGGGAACTGAAGAACAATCCCCAGAAAATCTTAGAAGAAAAACTAAGAACTTTCCACAGTCCTTTTCCAAAATTTCAGCTAATAGTTTTGTGGGTGCACAAGAAAGCTCTGCAATTTCTTAAAGGAAGTAGAATATGTTTAATGGGTTTAACAGTGTGCTACACTTAGATAGGAACAAAAGAAATATCACCAATTTTGACCTGTAAAGCAATCAGGTAAATAGCCTCCAATGCTTGAACACGAATCTCAGGATCCTTAACAGATTCACGGTCTATGGAGAGTGCACTTCCAAGCTCAAGTGGCATTTTTGATGTGTCTTGTTCACCATATATCTGGGCAGAGGCCAAAAGACAAATGAGGAAAAAAATTCAAGCCATGAGCTTTTGCTGGATATATAAACAAGAAACTGATGAAACAAATGTGACACATCAAGCAATGCTGCCACAAGACATTCAAATCAAACTAAGAAATCTCTCTTCAGAGCTGACCAAAGTTACCTTGTTTCCAGCAACTGGGAGAAGCAGAGCTGGCCAAAGAAACTCTGATATCAAGAGCAAATTCTGTAGTTGATTCTCTGCTTCAAAGCAGCAGTTCCTAATAGTTCCAGAAACCTGTAACCATGAAAACAACCTGCTGATCTCTGGAGAAGCTAAGTTAATAGGTCTAGTCAAGTACAAATTGGTTTTATTTGTATAAGCTTCGCCCCTAAGCTTGATTAGAGTAAGCTTTTATTTACAATACATAGTTGAAACGAAGCTATTCACAAGTTTAATCGAACTCTCAAATTAGTCAATTTATCTACCCACCAAACTCTGAACAAGTCTACTATTGAATATTGATCTGTCAGTTATGAGGTATCAGCTCTTTCAGTTTCTTCTTACAACAGATTTCTAGCTCATTAAGCTCTTCTAATGCAAATCTCAAATTAATCTTGGGTTATATTATAGACAGGCTATCTTATGGAAAGCCTTCCGTTAGCTCCCCTAAAACGGTTATTCTTATCAAAGACATCTGCGAGAAAAAATGCAGTAATCATTCTGGGGCTGACAAACAACCATGGGGGAACTTTGGCCAACAAGGAAAACTGTGACCAAGCAGATGCTGTCTCATTAACATATAATAGGCCGTTAATAAACCAGCTTTTTCTGAGACAGTCCTAACTTGGCAACAGCAGCAAATTCTCTAAAGGACCTTACATGTTTATAGCAATAATGCAATGAAGCAAAATGATCGAATCACTGGATCCTAGAAAAGGCTATAAATATTTCAATGCAACTTCAAAGACTTTCCACAAGGTTAGAAAGAGTTTCCAAGATTTCTGGGTCAAGCGTAATTGCCATAAAGGACAAGAAGAAGAAAACTAAAAGAAGATTAATATTCCATAAAATGAGTAATACTGAAGAAACTTACTGCTTCATTAATCAATTTTACATACCCCTTTTTTTCTCAATAGACTAGAAGAATCAAACTGTCTAACAATCTGCTTTAACAAGCCACGCTTGGGATCCAATAACATTTTCCGCCCCTCCTCTTTCTTTGAGATGTTTACAAGTATGGAACCAACATGATCAAAAGGGTCATCTTGTAAAGGTGTAACAAAAGAATGTGAGGCTAACATTTGAAGGATAAACAATACAAGTGTACAAGGCTATAAATGAATTGAAGTAAAAAAAATAAAGATGTAAAACACACCACTGGTTTCACTGGATCTACAGAATGATCTTACAAGCTTCATTACATAAAGTCCTTGCATCTTATCATCTCCAATCTAAAAAGCACAAAAGGTCACGTGATAGGTAAATGAAAACAAAAGGTCACGTGATAAGTAAATGAAGTTTCCCAAAGATAAGGCAGAAAAAGAGCCATAATAAGAAGCTAGATATAGACATACAACATTCAATATAAATCTTGCAATAGTTAAAAGGAAAAAAATGACCTTTTTCCCAATATTTGTATGGATTTCATAAAATAGTAGTAATAGTCATAGATAATAAAAATAAAGCACCTGAAGCAAGGAAGAAATACCATCATCCAACTGTGTTAGATTAACCAGGAGCATAACCAGCAATCGAGTAATACTAGAGCCTGGCTTATACAACATATCCATGGCTATTTTAATCAACCCCATTTCAACCATCTTAGCAGCCAGTCCTGCATTTTGGGACAGATTTACAAGAGCTTCAGCAGCTGGTTCTGAAACTTCCTGCAACATTTATCTATGAGAGAACCACCCCATAAAATGAAATGTGCTTGAAATCGAAAGAGAGGTGCTTGTGTTAATTGATTCAAACATTTTCACTAAAATCAGTTAATGAAAAGCACTAAGGATTAGCAAAAGAAAGTTTCTCTGTAAAAACATAAACACCTTATCATCACTCAAAAGCCTAGATAACGATGGAAGCACAGTGTTGGCATAGTTTGAAAGAGAGTGCAAGCCGTCCTCAGAGCCTGTTAAATCACGCACAATATCAACAGCAGCCTTCTTCACCTACACATATAACATCAATAAATACCAATACAAGTAATTCAACTGAGCTTGAAACAGCAACAACCCTGAATAGAGAAACTTCTATACAAGTATATTTAAGGTTCAACGACTTGAATTCTACAAGTTGTAAAAGGAAGAACTAAAGCTGGGAATTAAATGGGGTTTTCTTGTATGAAGATGAAATGACCCAAAAATAAATTGTTTAGCTTAGTTCGAGTGCTGATAAGTAACTAAATATAGAGTAGAAGTTGAAAACATTTAAAACAATTTTTAAAAGGATAAAAACCAGTTTCGAGAATTTTACATCAATTTGTGGCGAATTATAAGAAGCAAAATAGATGGTCACAATGAAATGAATACAGGGAAACTTACAGGAGGAGAGGGGGCAGAGAGGAAGCCTATTAGCTCTTCCAGTTCAGTCGCCATTATCGTTCTTCTGTTGATGCTCGCGACGGCTAAGCAGCGAACAATTCGTAAATAAGTGTCCACCAAATAGGATTCAAAACGACTTCGTTCCAGATTTTAATAATATCTTAGGTTAAATTTTACAGGTCATCCCTGCATTTCACGTTTTGTATAATTTTAGTCTTCTACTTTTATTTGATCAAAATGGTCCTTTACTTTTTTGTTTGTTAAAATTTAGTCTAGCTGTTAATATTTTTTGACATGTTCTTTTATTTATATTTATTGACATGAAAAAATCCTCTACCCCTTCCTCATTTTATAAAGCTGCTTTTTTTTTTTTTCATGAAAATTGTCTTTCCCCTTTGTTTAGATTGACATTATGAGAATCTTGGAAGCAACTACATTGGCGAAACATGAGCAAGCCTCCACTCACCCAAACAATTAACAGTTTTTCTTTTCTTTTTTTTTTTAATTCACTCAAAAAAATTCTTTTTCATTTTAATCAGATTCTTTTGATCTTAGTGATCAAAAGTGACAACAATTAATCCGTTAATCCTACTTGATGATTTACATGTTACAGAATCATCACACTTTCAGCTTACTGTTTGTTCACAAATATTGCATTGATTACATACAATATCAGCTCTCAAATAGTTATAATCACCATGTTCAGTAAACACATTCATTCAACAATAACTTAACCTGATTTGGTCTCATCAAAGATATTTCTTTTTACTTTTGCACAAAAAAATAATAATAATCATCTGTGAATTCAATGCAAAAACAATGGTACAATTTCAAACAATTTGATGTATTAAACCTTTGCACAAAAAGATCATCTATGAATTCAATGCAAAATGATCCTTGTCCTGCAATCATCAAACGATTAGAGTTAAGAAAATGAAAAAAATAAAGGCTTCATCTTGAAATCCTTTTTTAACATATCGATGAACATTGCAAGTGGTAAACCTCTTTGTTTTAAGCCAGATATGGGGGCACTTGACAACCTCTGATGTATATTTCACCATTAATCCTTTTTTATTCTTCAAGCTTTTAACTTTGTTTTTCTAGTTTTTCTTTTTTGTTGGTTTCATTGAAAGTAGAAGAAAAAAGATACCAACATCAACAACAAATGAATGTTAGTTTAGAAAATAATGTCAAGACAAACTCCATTCCATCCTTAAGTAATTAAATTGATGGCACCTACCCGGTGTAAGGGCCAGGATTTGTATCTATAATGTATTTGTTTTTTCACTATTTATTGTATACATTTTTACCCTGAATAAATTAATTTTTCCCTCTCTTTTTTTTATTCAACGATGATATGGAACTTTAATTTAAATAGTTAATTACTAATATGATCCCTAAATTATAACTAAAATATTATTTTCTTTTTTATTTTTTCCTTAATAATTTTAAATTTTTAAAAAAATATTAAAATAAATATAAATTATTAAAAATATATGTTAAAAAACTCAACAAATTTAGCCTTCAATGTTTACAAAACTTGTCACTTTAAAATATTCAATAAATTTGACCCTCAATATTTACAAAATTTATCAATTTAGCTCTAACTATAAAAATTAAAAAAATATTTTTTTTAAAAAATAGCCCTTTATAACCCATTGGCTAACCTATATAAGATACTAAAATAGGAAAAAGATTACACTCTTTCAAGTCACTTGCAAAAGAATTGGGATAAAACATAAAAAAATTTAGGGTAAACTACACCAATTGTCCCTAAGCTCTGTTTAAAATTACATTTCGATCACCCAACTTTCAAAAGTTACATAATAGTCACTAATGTTACTCAATTGTTACATTTTGGTCATTTGTTCGTTAACTACCTTTAAAGGATGACATGACATGTTAATTTAAATAGTTAATTACTAATTTAGCCCTTAAACTATTGGTAAAATTTTATTTTGATACTTTTAAAAAAATTAACCATAATTCTATAAAAAATTTAAAAAAATCTTAAAAATTATAGTCAAAATAATTTTAAAAAGTATTAAAACTATTTTTAAAAAACCCGCTATCAATTTTATTTTTTGTTATCTTTTTTCCTTAAGAAATCAAAGCCAAATTTTCATTAAGACAAAATCAAACCCAAATTTATTAAAGCCAAAACTTACATTCAAACAAGCTCTTCTTTGGTGAATCATTGTGTTTTTGATTTTATTTTTGAAAAATTGTGCTCTCTTTCAATAATGGGAAAACAATTCCATGGAAGTTAGGATGAGACCATTACTTTAGAAACTCATCTTATGGAAGTCTAGTTCCGAGGTGACGGTGGTTTAGTCTAAGTAGAGGTCTCAATTGACTACCGTTATGCGGTTACGAGTTAGAGTATAACTGGAGGGCCAGTTGACGATCGTTATGCGGTCACAAGTTCAAGCTCTTTGGATACTCGAGGATATGCCTTATAAATACTATACATAAGTTTGAGGGCATAATCATATGGAAAAACTGAGGGGTTTCTTGGTATAATAAGCTTATTAATTTTTCTCAACTCCACCAAAGGTTGTGTCTTCTACCTCCAAGACTGATTCAAGGCAATGAGACTCTCAAGGGGAGCAGCTGTGACGGTGGAGTGGAGTAAAGGCGAAGCACCATTTAATGTGACTGTTAGAATTGTAAAATAAATCTAAAAATAAAACTTAATAAACTAGGATCTATCATGTCAAATCATCAAGAATAAATCAAGAACAAAATTAGATGCGAAAGCGTACCTAAATCCATGAATTCCTTGAAATTTTTTCAGATCTTGGAGATTTAATCTTCCAAATTAGCATACAAGAAATTCAGAGAATATTTGCTCTCTTTCCTCTATTAATGTAGATATTAGAAAAAAGATATCTTGTTGTGTAATTTGGGGATCACAACCCTAACATTTATAACCTTGGCATATTAGTTCTAATTCCTAATTAGCCCATCATTAATTATAATTTGATTAAAACTCAATTACTAGAGTATCTACACATATTTGACCTATATTTTATTTAATAATTAAATCCCAATAAAACTTTAACCAAATTAGATCACTTTTAATTTGGACTAACCTATCATGATAGTAAATAATAACATGTAATTACCCTTATTATATATGTGATGTCTATATTTTCCAACAATCTCCCAATTGGACCACATATATATACTAATTACTCTATAATTATATGTCATTATATAACCTTATGAGCTCAAAAGTTTACTATCATATCCAAAAGGTATTCCGAACAATCTCGTCCATTAATTATGTTAACATAGAACCAAGACGACTTTCGTTACATCGTAACTAAATCCACCCATGATCACATATATTAACACAACCAAATGACATAGATCAAGTATGGATGTGTAGCATAGAAATTACATGCAATACAATCTAAAAATGTCTATTTCCAACTTGTCCTCCTTAGTGAGATCAAACCTTACCAAAATCAGAGTGTGAATAAACCAAATAAATTTTGTTTCTGCAAAAAATAAACTTAATATCTTTAAACTGAAATAACTGAAAATGTGTCTATAACATAAAAGCATTTAAAAATACAAACTCCCACTAAAACCAAATATCCTTTAAATGACAATACACCCATATGAGCAGTGTGCTCTTATAAAACCTTAGGTGTAGTTCCTTAGTAAGCGAATCCCCAATCATGGAGTTTGTCCTCATATGCTTTATAAGCACCTAACCGCTTTGAACTTTTACTTTAACAACCAGGAACTTAAAGTCTATCTGTTTTTACTTTGATGTGCTCTTATTGCTATTGGAATAAAAGACTGCAATTTGTTTTCAAAATTTGCACCTTAGTGACAAAATCTTGTATCCATATTCCATCAAAATCAGAGTCTATATACCTGATGATCTCTAACTGATTAGACCTCCAATATGTGAGCATGTAATCTTTTGTTCTCTGAAAATACCTTATAACCCTCTTGGATGCTATCCAATGGTTTAAACCAGGGTTGCTTAAAATATATGCCTAACATCCCAATAGTGTAGACAATATTCTAATGTATACAAACCTGAACGTACATTAGACTTTCCACTGGTAAAATGTAAAAAATCTAATGCATTTTTGTAATCTCAAAATCATTCTTAGGGCATTGATTGAGGCTATACTTATTATTGACAAGCAGTATGTCATTAACATATAAAACCAAATATAGAACCTTATTCCTACTAAACTTATGGTATATACGATTATCAATAAAATTTATCTCTAAACTGAATGAGATAATCATTTGGTAAAATTTGTAATAGTATTGGCGAGAAGTTTGCTTAAGCCCATAGATGAAGTTCTTTGCAAATCATTAACTTTGCATCATTAGACACAAAGCTTTTGATGTTGTCGTTGATACCACAAAAAATATCCTATCCCTATAAAATATTGAAAGTAATAAAAATAATAGTATAAGGGAAGCAGGGTCAAATCCTCAAGTACTGGATTTGTACAATTGCTTGTTTCTTAAAATCTTGGTCAGAATCGTGCTCAAGAAAACCTGCGTACCTGGAAAAAAAACTAAAAAAAACAGAATTAAAAGTTTTGATAAAAAATAGAATTAAAAGTTTTGATTGAAATTCTGAAAATAATAGAAATAAATAGAGTTGAGGAAAAAAAATTCTTATAAAGAGATTTCAGCCTCTGGTTGCCTCGACCCGCCTTGGGTTCAATCCTCGGTTTTGAGGTGATCTTTCTCAAACAGAACAAGCCAGTTATAGTGGAAGAGGACGCCTACGACCACCAGCTCCACGATTTTAGACTTACGATTTAGTGGAACCTGACTTTAGCCAACAATCGCTTTTGTGGGATCATCTTATGCTAGATCATCACTTCTCAATGGCGAATACCACGCCACTTTATCTCTTGGGTTCGCCAACCTCTGACGCAGTAAGCTAACAAACCGACTGTGCAACCTTCCCAAAATATATAAAGCGGCTGTTCCTTGCACATGTTGAAAATATCATTTTTTAAGGGACATGGACGGAAGCGTTAGCCCCGTAATGTAGAAAAATGATGAATACTCTTTTGAGAAAGCTAAGTGCGAATTCTAAGCCTCATGAACCCTTTTTGGGGATTTTTGACAACCTTTGGCTGGATAAATTTAGTGACGCATGATTTTGGGGAAAAAGAAAAAAGTGCAATGGAAATAGAATTTTTATTGAAAAATATGGAAAGAACAAAAGACTAAACTTTATGGGGAGAGAGTGTTTACAAAAATGATTCAAATTTGTGCCATTCCATCCCCTATTTATAGTACTAGAAAATCTAGTCTATTCCTAATTAAATTCTAAAAGATAAATACAAATAAATAAAAATAATTAAAGATAAATGAAAATAAATTCTAAAATTAAATCTAAATAATAATCCTTAATAATTATCCTAATATAATTAAACATTAAATAGAGTCTTGTGCTATAAAATCTCTTCTTTTGCATTTTTGCTCCCAAAATCTTTCACACTTTACATTTTTTGCACCACTTCTCTCCTACTTCGCATGTTGGCCTAATTTAACTTTAAATTTACTCTTTTAGCCGTTAAATTTCCTTTTGTCTTCAATTTAGTCCCTGTAAGATAAAAATCCATAAAAAGCTCAAATTAGTAAGCTCATACTCAAAATAAACATATAATTAATATATAAAAATATGTCATTCTAGAGTATTATCAGCTTCCCCCTACTTAGCCCATGCTTGCCCTCAAGTATGGTTCCTAACCACTGTGAAAATTAAATCTTGCCATGAAAGAAATATCACTCCAAAGTTTTATAAAACTTAGTCAAAATGCATATAAAAAATAAAAATAAAAAACCCTTAGCTTGCTTTAAGTAAAATTGAAAAGGTATTCCAATTAACACACACAAAAATTAAGATCGACTTGGATCATTTCATGAAAATTAGATAATTTACCAAACCTACCAAGACACCCTATTTGTTTCTACCTTTATACATCTATTTTTTTCTCTCTTTTTTTTTCTTTTTTAAAATTTTTTAATTTATTTATTTATTTATTTTTGCTTAAGAATATATTGAACCTTTTGACGCGAAGAGAGATGACAGCCAAGCACCCCATCCCGGTTACTCAGCCCAACATACTCCTAATTTACTATATTTTCCTTAAGAATATATTGAACCTTTTGACGTGAAGAGAGATGACAGTCAAGCACCTCATCCCGGTTACTCAGCCCAACACATTCTTAAGTATTTTAATTTCGATTAGCGAAGTTTTACCTAACATGTCACACAACCTTTTGACGCGAAGTAGGACGACAACCCAAACACCCTACCCCGGTTACTCAGCTAGTCACATTTTAAGCTGCACCCATAACCACGGAAACATTATTATTAAATGAAATTTTAATTTTGGATA
Organism: Gossypium longicalyx; assembly: GCA_025698465.1. NCBI lineage: Eukaryota > Viridiplantae > Streptophyta > Magnoliopsida > Malvales > Malvaceae > Gossypium > Gossypium longicalyx. The sequence continues at coordinate 12,633,269 of CM047006.1, read as the reverse complement.
ACTTAGGAGCAACAATCAAATGTCAAAAATAAGTTTCAGCAACCACCTTAATAGTCATGAACATATTTTAAGCATGCAATTGTATTAAGTGTCCTCTTTGTATTTAGACTTAATCAAATTTATTAAAAGCAAAATAGGGTTAACTCTATTAATTATAATTATTTTAACACAATATAAATAAAACAGTGAAGATGAAATCAGTTATAGCAAAATCATAATTTTCTCAGAAGATAAAAATCATGCTTGTAGGTCAAACAGTGGGCAATTCCTAGTAAAAATCTTGGGCATGAAAAGAGTCAGAATATTCTAAAAAAAATTAAATGTGGGCAGAAACGAGCATAAAGGCAGCAACAATAGCAACAGCAACACTAAAAGTAGTAGATAAAACGACAGAAATAATGAAGAATGCCTCCCCCTACTTAAAACACATTATCCTTAATGTGGAATAAAATAAAGAAATAGGTGAAAGAAGAAAAGTTTAGAAGAACTCTTTATGTAGTTACTGTCGTTCGTGTAAAGCATGGTGTTTGAAAAATCGGTGGTGGGGGTGAGGAAGAATGTGTGGCGGCTGGTGGGGGTTTAGGTGAAAAATGGGATAAATTTTTAGGGTTTGAGGTGTATAGGTAGAGTGTTTGGCTGAAGGGTAGGATGTTTGGGTGCAGGTTTTGGTTTGTATAAAGCAGGGATGCGCTATTTCTTCTTGGAATAGGGATAGAATAAGGGATGTTTGTGAAAGTATGCCAATTCCTGAGTTTTTTCCTCGCCGGTTTACCTAGACAGAAGAAGAGAAATTTATTAATATCCAAACAAAATACAATAATAAAATAAAATAGAGTAATAAATAAAATAAAAATAAAAATAAAAATAAAAATAAAAATTGGGTTGCCTCCCAATAAGCGCTTGTTTAACGTCGCTAGCTTGACGCCCCAACTAGTATTGGGGTTGTTCCAGCTGAATCCTTTCATTCCTATGGGCTTGAAAATTCTCCCTTTTTATCACATCTACCATATTTGGGTTGAATCGTCATTGCACCTCTTTCTTTGGTTTCGTATTTTCCTCTAAGAAAATCTTATGTGTGCCTGTTAGGTGGTTAATCCCTTTTAAGTTGGAAATGATCTCATCATTCTCTAAAAATGTGCACTTGAGATGCTCGAGAAGTGATTTTAATTTCAGATCTAGTGCCTGCACAATAGAAGGTAGAGGTTTAGTATCCATAGGAGCCAATAATTCATTAATAGATTCAAAATCATCAAACAACATTTTAGATTTATCTCCATAAGATGACTCAAAAGTTTCTTCTACTAATGAGTCAATTATGTCGACACGGTTTACGTCCAAGATTTCACTAGGATAACCAATAGCGCAATAAACATTAAACTTCACGATCTCCCTGTCAAACTCCATCGTGAGGGTTACGCTTCGTACGTTAATCTTAGTATTTGCGGTACTAAGAAAAGGTCGCCCCAACAAGATGTCTGAAGATCCAGGAGTGTTGTCCTCCTCTATTTTTATCACATAAAAATTTGCAGGAAAAATAAGTTTGTTAACTTTTACCAATACGTCCTCGAGGACTCCTTCGGGATGCACAATAGACCTGTCTGCTAATTGAATGATAACACATGTTTTTGTCAAAAAACCCGCGTTAAGTGATTCATAAACAGAAAAAGGCATTACATTTATTGAGGATCCTAAATCACACATAGCCTTCTTAATTCTCAAATGGCCTATTTTGCATGGTATTGCAAACATACCCCTATCTTTGCATTTCGCTGGCATTTTTTGCTGTAACACTGTAGATACATTCTCACAAACACTTACCTTTTCATTACCTGTTAATTTTTATTTGTTGGTGCAGAGTTCTTTATGAAACTTGGCATACCGCGAAATATGTCCGATAGCATCCAACAGTGGTATGTTGATCTCGACATTTCTGAATGTTTCGAGAATCTCCTTATCCTCTTTACCTTTCCGACATTGGTTCAATCATCCTGTAAATAGAGGTTGAATTTTTTACAGTAAAGGTTTCGCTTGGACCTGTTTGTTATTTTCGGGATTTTCTTGGGTGAAATCTTGGCCAAGATTTCTGCCAAGAATTGGTTCCAGTACCTTTCCACTTCGCAGCGTCACTGCATTTGTGTGTTGTCTTGGATTAGGTTCTGTTTGTAACAGCAACTTCCTTTGTGAGTTCATTTTCTTAATTGATGCGGTCAATTCTCTTATAGACGCATCAATTTTCTATTAAAAATCTTTTGTTTCCTTTTGGAAATCAAGAGTTTGCCGTAGAATTTGCTGTTAGAAATCAACAATTTACCGTTATATCTGCTGTTGGAAATCAAGCATATTAGCTGCTAATTTATTGACCATGGTTTCTAAAGAATTACTTGAATCTCGTGGCTATTGTGGAGCCCGATTTTGGTATGGCTGGTTATACTGTGTATTGGCCCCATAACTCAAGTTGGAATGATCCCTCCATCCTGGGTTGTAGGTATTAGCATAGGGGTCATATTGCCTCTATGATGGCCTAGGAAATTTTTTCACAACATCCAAATGAGCCATAGTATCATCATACAAACTGGGACATGCATCATTTGTATGTTCAGGTGTAGCACATATTCCGCATATTCGGGCTAGTTTTGTTTTTTCTGCAACAAAAGAATTCACAATATTAGTAAGTCTATCAACTTTATCTTCTAAGGTTGAATTACTTAGTTGGTGAACCCTTATAAGGGGTATAGGATTGGCTCGAATTTGCTGAGTATTTGCAGCCATAATGGAGATCAAGTCTCTTACTTATTGGTGAGTCATGTTGACCTACGCTCATCCACTAGCGGCGTCTACCATATTCATCTCCATGGGTTTCAGGCCTTCATAAAAATGTTGGAGAAGAGATTGTTTTATTATACCATGTTGTGAGCAACTTGCACACAACTTCTTAAATCGTTTCCAATAGTCATAAAGAGACTCTGCTTCTTTTTACCTTATTTCAACGATCTCTCTTCTTAGCTCAGCTAAACATGATGTTGGAAAAAACCTGTTGAGAAACAAACAAGAAAGATCAGCCCAAGTTGTAATAGATCCAAGGGGTAGATAAAATAACCATTCCCTAGCAGAATCTGCTAGGGAGAAAAGGAAAGCACATAATTTAATTTGATCCTCAATTACCTTTTGAGGTTTCATGCTAAGACAAACTATATGAAACTCTTTCAGATGTTTGTGAGGATTTTCATTTTGCAACCCACGAAAAGTTGACAGTAACTAGATTAAACCTAACTTCAGGTCAAAGTCAGTATCTATAGTAGGATACGCAATGCATAATGGCGGTTGTTCTGCAGGAGCTTCAGCCAGTTGCCAAATCGTTTGAGCCATAGATGGATGTGCTAGATTCGGGTTTTCATCAACCCTAGTGTTAAGCACTTCTTCTGGTGAATCGACTTCTACTTTTTCACTTTCAAATGTTTGAGTAGGGTTTTCGTTAACCTTAGACTCTACTTCATCGTCGATTCTGATTTCTGACGGTGGATTACTTTGAGTCCCAACCACCGCTGACTGCTTTTTCTTTAGCTTTGTTTCCTTGCGATTAGCTCTCGCAGTATTTTCAATCTCTGAATCAAACGTAAGAGTACCTGAAGCAGATCTGGTCATAATAAACAAAAAAACAAGATTAGTACGTTGTCAGTCCTCGACAACGGCGCCAAAATTTGATGTTGTTGTTGAGAGCACCAAAAATATGCTATCCCTATAAAATATTAAAAATAATAAAAATAATAGTATAAGGGAAGTAGGGTCAAATCCTTAGGGACTGGATTTGCACAATTGCTTGTTTCTCAAAATCTTGGTCAGAATCATGCCCAAGAAAACCTACGTACCTGGGGAAAAAAACAGAATTAAAAGTTTTGATAAAAAAACAGAATTAAAAGTTTTGATTGAAATTTCGAAAATAATAGAAATAAATAGAGTTGAGGAAAAAGAATTCTTATGGAGAGATTCCAGCCTCCGGTTGCCTCGATCTGCCTTAGGTTCAATCCTCGGCCTTTAGGTGATATTTCTCAAACAAAATAAGCTAGTTATAGTGGAAGAAGATGCCTACGACCACCAGCTCCAATATTTTAGACTTACGATTTATCGGAACCTGACTCTAGCTAACAATTACTTTTGTAGGATCATTTTATGCTAGATCATCACTTCTCAATGACGAATGCCACGTCACTTTGTCTCTTGGGCTTGCCAACCTCTGATGCAATAAGCTAACGAATCGACTGTGCAACCTTCCCAAAATATACAAAGCAGCCGTTCCTTGCACACGTTTAAAAGATCACTTTTTAAGGGACATGGATAGAAGCGTCAACCCCGTAATGTGGAAAAAATGATGAATACTCTTTTGAGAAAGCTAAGTGCGGATTCTAAGCCTCATGAATCCTTTTTGGGGATTTTTGACAACCTTTGGATAGATAAGTTTAGTGGCTCATGATTTTTAGGGAAAATAAAATAGGTGTAATGGAAATAAAATTTTTATTGAAAAATATGAAAAGAACAAAAGGCTAAACTTTATGAGGGAAAGAGTGTTTACAGAAAAGATGATTCAAATTTGTGTCACTTCATCCCCTATTTATAGTACTAGAAAACCTAGTCTATTCCTAATTAAATTCTAAAAGATAAATACAAATAAATAAAGATAATTAAAAGATAATTAAAGATAAATGAAAATAAATCCTAAAATTAAATCTAAATAATAATCCTTAATAATTGTCCTAATATAATTAAACATTAAATAGAGTTTTGTGCTATAAAATCTCTTCTTTTGCATTTTTGCTCCCAAAATCTTCCACACTTTGTATTTTTGGCACCACTTCTCTCCTACTTCGCATGTTGGCCCAATTTAACTTTAAATTTACGCTTTTAGCCCTTAAATTTCCTTTTGTCTTCAATTTAGTCTCTGTAAGATAAAAATCCATAAAAAGCTCAAATTAGTAGGATCATACTCAAAATAAACATATAATTAATACATAAAAATATGTCATTCTAGAGTATTTTCAGCTTTCTAATTGCACCATATAAATGTATGATCAATGTTACCATTGAGAAACCATTAACTTAATATTCATCTAATGTAGCTTAATGTCAAAATATTCTATTAAAGCCATTATAACCATTTCTTTAGTGGACCTTTTTAATGACATTCATTCTTGAGGTTTGTTGAGTCTGTTCTTCTAGAACAATTACCTCATCTTGAATAAGAAGTTATTCAACATTGTCTTATTGAGGTTCTAGATTCACTTCTTAATCAATAATAGGTATGAGAATCTAAACATCATCAAAAGTGATAGTAAGAAATGAGTTAGAATTCAATTCCTTATTAAAAGCAATGTCTCTAACCTTATTTCTCCCTTCAAACTCAACATCCTAAAAGAATGTTACAATTCTCATCTAAAAAATATTCCTAATTGTGGGATCATAAAACTCATAGCCCTTAGATCGCTCAGAATTTCCTTAACCCTTAACTTTATAGACATCAAAGAAGTCAGAAGTGATGTCATTTCAACCTTATCGTTTTTAGCAAAACGTTTCTCAATTTCGTCAAGGAAACCTTAGCCTGAGTAATCTTTTTAGATTATGTGCCTATAAAGGCTTCTGAAATGCTGTGCTTCATGATCATTAGACTCTTGCAATTTGAACGATCCCACCTTTCAAAATCCCTTTTAATATAGAGGGTGCTTTTTACAATGAGAGGTGCGAGTAGTTCTTCCCTTAGTGCAAGGTCTATGTTCATACAGCCAAGCACTATAAGTAAGTGCCTTTTCCATTCACTGAAATTAGTCCCATTAAGCATGGGTATAGAATTTATATTAGCAGATATTGTGGCAATAGAAGATAAATTAGCTGAATATAGAACAAAAAATAAATAAAAATAAGCTCACATCAATATTCATAGTAAACAATAAATTTAGGATAATAAATTTAGGATAATGGCTAATCCCATCTCAATATACCAAACACAACATTAATATCAAGTCTTTGGATAGTAATATTAACAGTAAGTGATACTCTTGTTGTAGCAATCAAACATTGATAATAAATTATGTCAAACAATTAATTAATCTTTGGATTAACTTATTGCTAACATAAAATACCTTATAATTGTCACACATTTATTACCACAGATGTCGTTGAAATTTTGCCAAATATTAACTTAGCTTTGGGTCAATTAATAAACGCATGAATTACAAAAACATATAATCATCTTGATATTTCAAATAAACTAATCTACACAAAAGAGGTCACTTTGGCGGCATTTTGTTTCAACTAATCTATTTAAAATATTAGACATCCTTAATTAAAACCTAAAGCCAAAATTTGAATTTATTTGTTTCAAAATATTTCTCTTAATTTCATCTTTCAATCAAATTAAAAAATAATAGTATATATATGTATATATTTATCCCAAAACAACATACAATGATGTTGACAAATATAACAAAGGTTGATAAATCATAAACCATAAACAACTTCATATAAGACTTCAAATTTAAACCAAAATAATTTGAATAAAGGTAAACCTCATCTCAAGATATCAGACATTCCATTAATATTTCATCTTTGGACAAAATATTAACTTGTAAGTGATATATTAGTGTAATAATCAAACATTGACAATAAGAATGTGCGAACCATAAATCTTCCTTTGGGCCAATTTATTGCTCACATGTAAAACTGAATAATTGTCACATATTTATTATCATAGTTGCACATGTAATATATTAACTTCCATTTGGGTCAATCAATACTAACATAACTTAAGTTACATGCACACAACCTTTTATATTTTAAAATAAAATAATTTATAAAAAAAATCACTTTGGTGACTTTTTACTTCAATTAAGTTATTTTAAAATATATATAAATATACCAATATTCAAATTTAAAATTTCCCCAATAGTCAAATGTCAAAACTATTTTTATTGCTTTATAGACTCCGAAATAACTCAAAATAAGGTTGTCTTAATAATGCAATAAAAAACCGAAAACCTTAATTTTTGACTATTTCTTTTTTGTTCCAAAACCATATATATCAAAACCAAACAGAAATAATATAGTGGCTCAAAGTCAAATAATTAACAAGCACATGTATTCATGATTTTGGCATGGATAAAAATACCAAATCAATTCACGCATATACATGTATTCATAATCAAATAGAAAAACTTACCTTGAATTTACCATGTAAATCTAAAGTTGTATTTATGATTAAACAAATATTCACATGAATACTTGAAAAATATTTTTAAGCCAATAAATCTCAAAAAAACAAAATCATAATAGTTGGCATATCTCACAATTCATATAATAAATTATATCATCATAATTTAACCAAATATTTGGAACCATAAAATGCCAAAACCTAATATTATAAAACCAAACCTAAACTAAAATATTTAAATATGTATATAGTTGGCATGAATTTACACCAAAACACCTATAGAATTAAATATATAACCAAAATAAAAAATTAACAACTTCAATAATATCCATCAAAATTTAATTTCACCAATTAAACTATAAAAGATATCTTATTGAATAATGGTTATAAACACCTATTCACACATACTATAATCATGCATTAATCCTCAAAATCATTGATATGCATATAATATATATACACACAATTATAATATAAAAATAATATTGGCTTGCCTTAAATATTTCATATGAACTCAAATTTATATTCACGACTAAAGACATTATCATAAAACTTCTTTATAAGCACAAATACTTAAAAAAATCCATAACTACTAAATATAAAAAAAAAATCTCAAATTATATAAAAGTCTTTATATCCGCAACTACTTATGAAAATTCATAGCCACTATATTTAAAAAAAAAACCCAAATATTTTAATTTTAGTCGGGTTCTATAAGGACTAAAACTTATATAAAATATTTATAATAGAAACCAAAAGTAATTATTCATATATATGAATTAAATTCAATGGTGAATATAATTCATCATGAATAAAGACAAAAGATGATAATTCCATATATATTCAACCACAAACAAAAAATTTAAAACAAAAAGTGCGAAAAAAAATCTTACCAACATTCATTTATTCGATTATCAAGTGAATTAACTTTCAAAACCAATTATACAACTCAATTGGAATTATTTAATTGCAAAAAGTTGTAAGTATGTAACTTTAATTTAATAATGACTTTAACCAAAATTTGTAAAATAATTGTGTGAAAAGAAGAGAAAGAAATCTCACAAATCAAATTTTTTCAATTGATTATAAATAAATAAGTAAACCTTCATCTTTCGAATAGCATATGTAAGTATTAAACTAGATTATATTCATAAAACCCTAAAACTTTATTTAAAGAATCAAAACCCAAAAATTTATCAAGAATATCAAAGATTCAACATAATATATAATTAAAATATCAAATCCATAAAATTAAAAAAGAAAAACAAATCAATCCAAAAAGAATCAATTCGTTCTCAATGATTCAACATGATAAAGTTCTGATACCACTTGTTAGATTTATAAAATAAATCTAAAAATAAAACTTAATAAATCAGGATCTATCATGTCAAATCATCAAATTCTAAAACAAAACTAGATGCAGAAGCGTACCTGAATCCATGAATTTCTTGAAATTTTTCTAGATCTTGGAGATTTAATCTTTTAAATTAGCACACAAGAAATTCAAAGAATATATCTCTTTTTCCTCAGTTGATGTGGATATTAAAAAAGATATCTTATTGTATAATTTAGGGACCATAACCCTAATATTTATAACCTTGGCATATTACTTCTAATTCTTAATTAGCCCATCATTAATTAGAATTTGATTAGAACTCAATTACTACAGTATTCACACATATTTGACCCATACTTTATTTAATAATTAAAGCCCAATAAAACTTTAACAAAATTAGATCACTTTTAATTTGGCCTAACCTATCATGGTAGTAAATAATAACATGTAATTACCCTTATTGTATATGTGATGTCCATATTTTCCAACAGTGACAATGGTTGTTGTTATTAAACAACTCATTAATAACTACAACCGTTGCTACGTTGACTCGAGTTTTACCTCTACTCTGCCAGAACATCTACTTTCCCCCTAAGAGTCTTCTTGCATCCAACTTGGTCTCGAGCTTTATATAAGAATGAAGGTTAAAGATACTGCCTTCGATGGAGATGGAGAAAAAAAAATTACATTGATTAAACCGAAAAACCCATTCATTTTTCCCTATGATTATGGCCTCAATCTTATGTATGGTGTTTATAAGCCACCATGTCTGGGTATAAAAAAAGTTTGAACTTGTGACCGCATAACAACCTTCAACTAGCCCCCCAGTTATACTCCAACCCGTGACCGTATAATGGCCGTCGACTGGGACCTTTACATAGACTTCATCTTGTGAATGTATAAAGCACCATCACTTCGAAACTTGACTTCCATAGGATAAGCTTTTAAGGTAATGGTCTCATCCCGACATGGCATATGAAATGTGTGTGCCTTCAAGTGTTATCGCATCCCCGACAACTTAAATCTATCTTTAAGTTTTCACAATATCTACCTTAAATTCCAAAACAGTAAAAAATTAGAAACCCCTAACTTTAAAACTAATCAAACCCTAAAAACTCTAAATCTTAAACCCTAAACTTAAAACCCTAACAAATCTTAAAGAAAAAAAATTGGCTAAGGAGAGAGAAAGGAAAATGCGTCTAACTGGGTGTACTTTCTTGCCAACTATGCAGAAAGCACGTTTAACTGGACGCGTTTTCACTCACTCACTCCAAAATTGATATGTTTCCCTATTATTTTAAAAATGTCCTATTTTACCAATTACTTTTTTTTCAGCATATTTCCCTCATTTAGCCACTTGGAAATAAAGAGAAAAAGAGAGAGAGAAAAAAGAAATGGCAAAAAAAAGTGAAATATAAAAGATGGATGGTTAAATTATTAAATTTATTAGATTAAGATTAAATTAATAAAATGTATAAATATTAAGGATTAAATTTATTATTATATCAATAAAAAATATTAAGACATTATTTAATAAAGTATTAAAAAATTTAATAAATTAAAAATTAATATTTTCAACAACTTATTTTTTTATCGTATTTGGTATACTATAATGAGAACTACTAGATAGAAGTTTTTCTACAAAATAGTATTAAAAATGGTAAGTAAATCTATCTATGTATCCCTCAATAGAGAATAATACAATTGTTTTTATTTTGTTTTATTCTATTTCATTTAAAATTATATTATCTTTTATCAAACAATCTAAGTATATTCAATATTTAAATTTAATTAATATACCAAACATGTTTTATAACTTAAATTCAACCATTGATTTTTTGGTACTTATTTTTTTAATATTTATATTTTCAGTTTTCCAAACATAACCTAAATTGAAAAAAAATTTCTTTGGACCAAAAAAAAAAGAAAGATAATATTTAAGTACTAATGTGCTATGTGCAATAATATATCACATTGTATTATTAAAAAAAATATATATATTCAAACTTTAAAAATATATTATTAAGAGGGATAACTATACTCTCAAGCATGAATTGTAAAACAACATGAAAAATAAAATATATATAAATTTGTATTTGAGATAATAAAAAAAAACCCTAGGTGAACTATAAAAAAAAAAAAAAAATACACGTCCGGTCTGGTCTGATCCGGTCCACAGCAAACGAACTTGGCGTTTAAATAGGAACCCCGCTAAAGCCAGACACACCGTCGGTAATAAAAAATCTCACGTTAACCTTAGCAAATCCTAATTTAACGCTCGTGAAATTATATGTTCCTATTCTTCAAGGTCCTTCTTCAATTTTGATTCCCGCTTTAAAATTTAACATCGAATCTGAAAATTTAAAATTTCGGTTGTTTGAAACAGAGGTGGATGCATAGATGACAGATCTGATGGTTATTATTATATTTTTTTAATTTTTAGAAGATGAGATGATGATGAGGAGCTTGTTATCATTGGCGACAATTTCTTCAAAGCTTTCTTTGCGATGGCTTTGTTTAAATACAATGGAGAATGGTTACAAGAGAGACGAGGCGGCTTAATCGGTGCGATTTTGAACTCGGTGGTGGCTCGAAACGAGCAGGGTTCTCGCGTAGCTCGTCGAGGAAGGAGGTTTCCTCGTAATTTTCTTAAACCTAGATTCTTCCGTTGGCTACTGCTTCTTCTCGCTGTACTCTTCTTCTGCGTTATTGCTACATTTGTCCTTAAATTACTCTCCAACGGTCAGATTCGCAGCTCTCCTTTTCGCTCATTTATTTCTTCCTAATCCTACTTTTTTCTTTTATTGGATAATTAATCTAATTGTGTTTATATAAGTTCAGGTAATGAGGAAGAAAAACATCTTCCCTTATCAGGAGAAGTACTCGAACAAGTTTCCAGCTACGATGCCCCCCTGACGCCGCCCAAAAGCAAGCGTCGTAAGCAGCGTAAGAGATTTTCTTTCTTTCTTTCTTTCCTTGGATTTCTATGCTTCTGTATGTTGTTAAGATCATTTCAGTAAAAAAAAAAATTCTAACTGTTTGATGAGTGGTGGAAGATGTTTGCAAATCCATGTTAGTTTTTGGCAGTGAATTTTTTTAGATTTCATCACGTTGAAAAATGGCTGATTGTTGTGCTTTATTCGTTTTTAGCTCTTCTGTTCTGAGTTACTGATCGTTTGCCGTTTGCTTATGTTAAAGGTGTTACATTGTGTTCACTTTAAAAGACTGAATGTTGGGGAATAATTGATTCAATTCATTGAGTAAAACTTTTAGAAAGTTACAGCCTACATAAATTATAAAAAAATATCACTAATTCTTAGGAAAATAATAATTACTGAGTACTGACAGATTTGACACCTTGCTAAGTATACAATTTACAGCTATACATGATTCTTTCCCAAACAGTTTCAATTCCCTCTACATGTTCCTTTCGAGCAATGCTGGGACAAAATCCACATAAATGATTACTGTCACAGTGCCATGTCTTCTAGCACAATATTAGTGTCAACACTGCATTTTGCATTTAATATACTAAACTGTTATGTTACCATTCGTTTTCTTGTTCATGGCATGAATTGTGAACTATTCTATTGCATGAATTGCAACCTCCTAATTAAACACAAGTACACAACTTGTTTTTTTTTCCCAATTCTTATTGCTTTAGGAATGCACTATCTAGATCTTATGTTAACGAAATTGTCACTTGATTTATTTTACCGATATGCTTAAGTTCTTTTTCTTCTTCGCTGAAGATCTAAATCCTTACAAGTCAAAGCTTAATTTTTTTATGCAAATTATTTCTCAGACATAATGCTGAACATTTTTGTTTTCAGATTTTCCATGCGAAGTTGGGCTTGCAGCAGCAGTTGATAATATTTTAGAGCCCAAGAATTATATGAATTTCACACAGTTTTCACTAGAGTATGTAGAGAGGGAGGTGAATCCACATGCCAACTCACCTCAGAGTAGATTTGGAGGGTATCAAACTCTTAATGAAAGAGAAAAATCATTCTTAGCAAGGAATCAAACTATTCACTGTGGTTTTGTGAAGGGCATGTCAAGATTATCAAGCCCTGGATTTGAATTGAGTGAAAATGATAAGGCATACATGAATACTTGTCAAGTTGCAGTATCTTCTTGCATTTTTGGTAGCTCTGACTTTCTGAGAAGACCAACTAGCAGATTGGTACATGAGCATTCCTTATCAAATCTCATTGTTTGCCTTGTATAATGCATGTATTCATGTCTAGAAGACAGAGAGAATCAGGATCTTTAGTTCAAATGTCTTGTTTTCTTCCTTGAATTTATACTTACTTTATGCATTTGCGATACATTTAGCTGTTGAATAAGAAGCCTAACCTTTTCTAAAGAATATATCTTCTACACAACTTATTTCAACCGAAGAGAGAAGAATAGATACAAACTTGAATGTTTTAAGACAGGATATGAGGGAGTTAATCCAAGTATTATCATTCGTAAAGTTAAAGTTAAATGTATCTAAAGACTTTAAAGGGATGGAGATACAAACCAATTTTTTTGAAACATTAATAGTTGGGAGACTTCAATCTGATGTATGAAATGTATGCAAGTGATGATGGACTTTCTAGTTTGATATTTGTCTTGTCTCTTTTTCTTTTTCATAAGTTGCAAACCTCTCTGATGATATCCTAATCTCCACTGCCAACAACTATTTTTGGGCAGATATGTTTAGTTGGGTTTAGTTCCTGTGGTTTTTAATTACTGTTTAAAAGTTAATATAGCAGAACGAACAAGGTCATTGGTATATAGTGTTGTTTTAGTTTTAGGATAATCTGCACAACTTTCTATTCTGTCTGTGATGCTCCATATCTTTTTATTTTTTATTTTTTCAGATTAGTGAATTTTCCAAGAAAAATGTGTGTTTTGTTATGTTCGTGGATGAGCAAACGCTGTCAAAACTGTCTTCAGAAGGACATACTCCTGATGAGAAAGGATATGTTGGTCTATGGAAAATTGTTGTTGTGAGGAATTTACCGTACTTGGACATGCGGAAAACTGGAAAGGTGCCAAAGTTTTTATCACATCGTCTTTTCCCTTCTTCTAGGTGAGATTATGTCTATAGTTTTTAAGCCTCATGCTTATCCTTCTGAGTCTTGTGCATGATCTTTAATTAAATACTATATTTTAATGTTTATTTTCAGGTATTCAATATGGCTTGACAGTAAGATGCGACTTAATACTGACCCAATGCTTATCATTGAATTCTTTTTGTGGAGAATGAGAGCAGAGTATGCCATTTCAAACCATTATGATCGCCACTGTGTTTGGGAAGAGGTACTACAAAATAAGCGTCTGAATAAGTACAACCATACAGCCATTGATGAGCAGTTTATGTTTTACCAATCTGACGGCCTCAGAAAGTTTAACCCTTCAGACCCAAATACTTCTCTTCCAAGTTGTGCGTATCTTGGAGCCTTTTTTATGTTTGAACATCAACCTTCTTATTTTTATCTTAGCTCTCTTGCATGCCAGGAACTGATTTGTGCTCAATGTATTCTGCAGATGTACCTGAAGGTTCCTTTATCATCCGAGCTCATACGCCAATGTCAAATTTATTTTCGTGCTTGTGGTTCAATGAAGTTGATCGATTTACCTCACGTGACCAACTAAGCTTTGCATATACTTATTTGAAGTTGACGAGAATGAATCCAGATAAACCATTCCATCTAAATATGTTTAAGGTGATTTTACAATTGCATGTGGTATGTTATTGTATATTGTCACCGCATTGTTTGTTGTAGGGGCCCGCTGTTGCTAAAATACAGTTTCTACATAGAATTTGACTGTATTTCCTTTTCAAAGCTTAGCAAAATATTATGTTTGAGGCGAACAATATGTGTTAGCAAACTCTTGTTTAATAAAATGGTTTATGTGACACCTGGGATTTGTTAAATAAGCTTCTTATTGATGACTGCTCATCGCCACTGAATCTAATTGCTTTTCAGATATTATCACTATAAAACATTATTAGGCAGGTGCCCTGATAGTCTTGTTTGCTTTGAGATTTGGTATGTCTAACTAACAAGTGTATTCTGGTTCCTGTGAAATCTTTATTGAAAGTAGCTCGCTTTGCTGGATCGTGATGATTTCTGAATCAACGGCATGCAACTGAGCATTGTGCCTTTGAAACCCTTATGCATGTAGGACTTCCAGCTGCCAGAGTAGGGCTAAAAAATTAAGACCAATTGCTCCTAGAGAATTCAAGCAACTTATTTTCCCTGACATTGTTCGAACTATATATATGCTGAGCTAGAATAATCAGATAAGAGAAAATATGTATACTTCTTGTGCTGTACATGACATGGATCCCTGATATGCATGAATAACACATTTAAGTCATTAATCACAATGAAGGTTACTATGTTAAGGATTTACATTTGCATATATTAACTCTATGCAGGACTGTGAGCGCAGAGCACTAGCAAAATTATTCAGGCATCGGTTGTTGTCATCTCCTCCACCTCCGTGACCAGTCAGGTATAATGACATATGGCTAATATTCCTTGTACAAGTTTACCTGAAAGCATTCTGGTAACATAGAAGCTAGGTATCAGCTCGAAGCTTAGAAGTTAATAGTTCTGTCTTAGCAGCTTTTAGGAACTGTTGTCCAATTGTAGCTAGTGATGGCATCTTCCACTTGGACTAATTTATGCCTCAATGTTGTCATTCATCTACCAAGCAAAATAGCTTTTATGAGTAAGGTCAATAGTGAATAAAGGTGAATTTGAGTCTATTTTTGTCCTTGATCCTTTTACTTTGAGTATATCTACTAGTCAACAAAATTAGGTGCGTGAAACTAATTATGATCGTTGTTGTTTAAAGTTGATTGTGTGGTCTTCAATTTTGACTTCGAAACCTATAGGTGAAAAGCTAATTTACTATGCTGCCACAGTAAGACATATTCAATGTAGTTTGTTTAGTGAAAATCTCTAAAATTTGACTGCAATTGGATATCATTTGCTTAGGCATCAATTTGACATTAGAGTAACTTTGTTTAAAGTATAATCAAAGCTCATACGAGCTTGTTGCTGGTAGGAGACTAATTGTATGATAAAAATTAAATGACAAACTCAAAAGGACATTTGAGAGAACATGTTTCCATAGCCATAGAAACCATTATTAATAAAGCAATAATCAGGAAGTTCTCAAATTTCCGTTTACAGATTATGCTAGTTTTCTGGTAGCATAAATGCAGTCTTTGCATTGATATCCACAGCGAAACTGAAACACTGGGTTCTCTATGAAGTAAAAACCACGATTTTTTTTTTCTACCGGGAATCTTTTTTTCATGGATTTTTCAAGCTTGACAGGAATTAGAAGCAAACCAGTTTCTTGGGATTCCTACAAGTGCTTAAATTACAGTTGGCAGAGTAGAGTTCTGCTGAAGAAATGGAGCTCTTCTGGCCTTAAAAACCTATTCAATTCCTACATGCCAGGTGGAATGAGGCTTAAGTTTATAGAAGGTAGTCATAACCATGGGTTGTCTGAATGATTTGGAGGTGGAAGCAGACAGTGTCACTTTGCAGGAAATACATCGGGGTTATCTGCCATTTTGTCCAACCCAACTTCGTACCAAAGCTTTTCTCATAACAAACACTTTGTAATATCCCCTAATCTTATTTCAATTTCATATATTATATTGAAAAGTATGGCTTCTGTTGATAGCTTTTGGTTATTGTTTCGAGAAGCACCCAAAAGTATTGTCCCTTGAATTATATTTCTCAGCATATCAGACTTCATTATTGTGTGCCGTGCCTGTGCAGGCTAGTCATTTGGTTCTTTCTTTTGTTTTTCCTATTGTCTTGCTTTTTGATTTCTTAAGGGTTGGGTTATTTATTAAAGTCTAAAAGTTGACTTGAAATTTGAAAGAATTTGTATTTAGACTTGGAAGATGGGCCTAAGAAAAAAAAAATTAAGCTAGTTTAAAATATGAGTTGAACACAGAGTTTCAACATTCAAAGTGCTTAAGATAAGATTAACTCGGTTTGTTTTTTAATTTTCTAATATATTGTATCATGTTATTTTTATATCTTTATGTTATTTATAACATAAAATTAAATCTATAGTAATATATAAGACTATAATTTAAACTTTAAAAAAATGTTAAGTTGTCTATGTATAAAATTTTAATAAATGAAAAATATATAATTATTAAATTTTAAATTAAAAATAATATAGTCATCTTTCTCTCTCTGTATAAGTGGAAAGTGTAAACTTAAATCTTTCCAAAAAAATATTACTTATAATTAAATCATTAACTTTTAAAGTTTTAAATTTGTGATAAAATTTGTTACAATAAAAATTTTAAAACTTACAATATATCATTTATATATAGAAGTGTGGACTTCATTTTATCAATTAAAAGTGAATGATATAAATACTTAAATTAATTAATATTTTATTATTTTATTTAAACTTAAATTATTTAATATTTAAAAATAAAGTTGACGTCATTTTAATTTACTTTAGAAGTAATAAAATTAAATATAAAATTAAATTTATTTAGAATTTAAAATAATATTTTTATAATTTAATTATAAATTATCATTTAATTAACTATAAAAAATTAAATATTAAAAATTAATACAGCCACCTTCAGTGTACAATTTTTATAAAATTAAAAAAAAAAAAAAAAAAAACCTAAGTAGATTAAAAGGGAAAAACAAAATAAAAGGAATAGAAGAAAATATGGTGCTAAAGGAAACAGTTGGAGGCCTGTGCTAGAATTGATCGCCCAAGTAGAAGGGAACACAGAGGCAGAGCAATCTGATTCAGAAAAATGGAATCTTGCTTCACGAAATGTTGGCATAGCAAGGCTCTTTTCACATCAATTTATTCTCTTCGCCGTTCTTCCATCTCCATTCACTCTGGTTATTATTTTCCTCTCTTTCCTTTTCTACTTCAAAAAAAAAAAAAGTACTCTTTCCTTTTGGTTTGTTTGTTCACTTTGAATTCCTTAATTTGAGACCATTTGCAGTTAGAAATTCGGTTAAAAGAGCTTACGATGGACTGCTGTTGGACGGCGCAGGCACTCTCTTGCAATTATCCAAGCCTGTAGAAGAGACTTACGCTTCTATTGGAGCTAAACACGGTCACTTTTCATCTACCCATATTTTATTGTTGAATTTTAGAGACTTCCCATTGTGGGTTTTGCATTATTTCTTGATTTAACGCTTGAAATTTGGTTTCCTAGTGTTCAGTTTTATTCAATTTGACAATTCCCCCCCCCCTTTTAGGTCTGAAATTGAATTCAGCTGAAATAAAGAAAGGATTTAAAAGGGCTTTTGCTGCTCCCTGGCCTGATAAGCTCCGTTACGAGGTTCGTGGTTTGCTTTGTTGCTCTCTTTTATTGTGATATGAATATTGTTTTCTCAACCGAATACTGGGGACTGGATGTTGCATTATAATATGGGAGGGATCCCACATGCACACCGATGTAAAATTAATTCACACTTCCATAACATTTCCTACTATTAATATTTTAACAATTCACTCGTTATAGTCCAATTGATGTAGATCATGCATGTCAAGTTTAGATTGATATGATAGAGATATAGGATTGATTCGAAATTTTAGATGCATAACAAGTACAATTATAGACAAATTCAAAATATCAATCATAAAAAAATTATGAAGTATACAGGTGTAAGTGGAGCTATCCCCATAGAATGAATCTGTCATGTTTGTTCCCAATACTACTTTCACAGTCCATGCTCTGTTACATTATATTTAATTTAGTGAACTATTGTCTTTAAATAGTTGTGATGTATCTTTCCTCCTGTGTTGTATCATTGATAGGGGGATGGAAAGCCATTTTGGAAACTTGTTGTCTCTGAAGCCACTGGTTGTTCCAATGACGATTACTTTGAGGAAGTTTATGAGGTGATGGTTTGGGACATACTTTTCTTTTTCCACTTTTAAGTTCCTGAAGTACTACTGTACTTATGAATAGGGTTTCAAGAACTTAAGTGGCTGCTATAATTAGTGACTCTCTCAAATGCACGTAATTAGACCAGCAGTTCATTTTATGTTAAAGCTGAAGTCTGGTTTACTGCCTCTTTCAGCATTATGGAAATGGTTATGCATGGCGTCTTCCAGATGGAGCGTCTGAAACAATATGGCTTCTCAAAAATGCTGGAGGTCATATTCATCAAGTATTCCTCTTCTTTTTCTTTCACAATTAATAATGGTAATACAGGTTGATCACAATAGCTTTTCCACCCACCATTTTATTTCTCATGTGGTGAGTGATGGTACAGTTAAAGTGGCTGTTGTGTCCAATTTTGACACCCGATTGAGGAAGGTATTGAAGGAACTCAATGTCATAGATCTGTAAGTATCAAGTACTGTGTTGATGCTGTTGTCTTGGCGTTTCCTAATACCGAGCCACGCATTTTAATGTATCAATTATTCATTAGGTTGCTTACAAATGTTTGCTACTTTAATCAGAAAAAACTGAACTTTCTACTTCTGTTTTCCCCCTTAATTAGTGGTGATCATATCTTTTTACTCTTAAAACTTGTTGGGATACATCTTTTGTTATACTTGACGTGGACTCGTTGTTTATCTAGTTTAGTTCCTCTATGCTTTGCCTCTGATGGCTCATGCAAAGAAAAAGATGATTTAAACTTCCCTTCCATACCTCATCTTGTTTTCCACTTCTACTTCTGTGTTAGATGCCTGAAAGGAAAAAAGGGCATAGGCTTCAGCCATTCAAATCTTCCATATAATCTTCTTTACTTTTGATTTGTAACCCTTTTTTTAGTTTATTTTCAGGTTTGATGCTGTAATTATATCTTCAGAGGTTGGTTATGAAAAACCAGATGCAAGGATATTTAAAGCTGCTTTAGGTTTGTATTAAGCACCAAAGTATATCTTATTCATTGGTAAATAATACATTTAGTAGTAATCATAAAGATAATAGATTTACTTCCTTGCCCTGCTTTGCTAAATTTTCCATCTCTGTGACTAGCTTGGCTATCGATTTGTTTAACATATCATCTTTGTTTAGAAACTTGAGAATGACAAGTGTTACTGTCAATGTATTTGCATGTTCTATGTGATGTGGAATTATGGATGCATTCACTGTTTTCTACATTTTCATGAGAAAGAGATCTACAACATTGGAGCATTTGAAGTAATAACCATATAGGATAGCTTATGATTAATTCCATGTTTCTCCATATTGTGCTAACCATTGGGAATTTTTAATTTAATTGGTCAAGTTGATTGCTATTTTTGCTTATAATTGCATGATTAAGTATGATATTTCTTTACATACAAACACATAAATCATGGTGTGGTGCTTCAATTTGCACAACATATCCTATAGCAAACTCTTCTCCTTTTCCTTTTCCAATGGCATAACATGATTTATTTTTGAGCCCACCACACTCCATCACTATTTTACTGTACACATAGTACTTTGTCCAGTAACTTCAAAGATATGGAAAAATAAATTTACTTTTTCTCGCAATAATCCAAAGCCAAAAAGAATGATGATATATCCCTTGTCAAAGAAGCTATCAAAAGATATTTGGAATTGTTGTAGATCAAATTGATGTGGAGGCTGACAAGGTGGTACATGTGGGGGATGATCTAAAGGCAGATAAAGTCGGAGCCAATGCTGTCGGGATAGACTGCTGGTAAGTTCGCTTTCTTTCAGTGTGTTTAGGCTTGATGTTGTTTGAGATTGCTATCAAGATGCAACACAACAAACTTTCTTGTCCACCAAAGTGCTTCATATTTGAAACTGACGGCTATTGTACTTACTTTCTTCCTATATGCACATTGAGTTGAAGCAATTGGTAAAAGCATTCGTTGCTAATATGTCAATGATGAAAACATAGATAACATGGTGCATTTATCTTTATCGAGCAGGTTGTGGGGTAAAGATGTAAAGACATTCGCGGATATAGAGAAGTATATTTTTATCTCAGATCCATAAATCCTAATCTTATTATAGAAACTCAGGTAGAATTGTAGACTCGCTTGTATGGTTGTTAATCACATCCAAATTTTGTTGAGATGTTGACAATAAAATGCGCATTGAAGGAGCTGAAACTGATGGGAATTGGGATAGCATAGCAGAGATATTTGCTTATTTAACTGAAATAGAAATATTTGTGCTCTTAACATAGATGCCCATATTCTCTCTTGTCTGATAAAAGGGATTGCTTTTCCTTTGTTGTTTTGTGTGTTTTTGTTATTATTGCTTTAAGTGTCATCAATCTCTTAATGCATTGGATACTAGTACTAATCATGTTTGGACAAAACTACTAGTATGTTATCTAACTTTTTAGAAGAAACGAAACGTAATAAGAAAGATGGAAGGAATAATCTTCCAAAAACCCAAATAAATAATTCAATTGATTGACCTAAGTAAATGATAATGTGTATGAAACATAAAATCTCCAACGTTTGTTTGATGTTCAGTGGGAGCCATTGCATTATTATTATTTCAAAATAGTTATATAGTATATGATTGATAGATGTAGAGCATTAATGTTAAATTTTGTTTGGTGGACAATTCACATCAAATGATACCCAAAATCTAAACTAGATGAGGATGATGATAACAATAATCATGATAATGACAACGGATTGAAAGGTTTCGTTCAATCCACTTACCATAAGTGACAAAAACTATATACCTTTGCGTGTATTCTTTTTTAAGTTTACACATCGGTCGCTTGTTATTTTATGTTTGTCAATATTATCAAAAGCCATCTTGATTTTCTTCGGTAAAAAGAATCCCCAGACATATATAACCCTAAGAGAAGCAGCCCAGCCCAAATAGCAAATCGTGATGTAACCCAATCCTTCCTTTATTTTTCATTGCAAATTTTTTGTGGATGGTGGGAAAACCAGTGGAGGAGAGGCACGTAGGTAAAAGTTGGATAGGGATGACGTCATCCCTCAATTGTACTGTCGTGCTTGACGTGGCAGTGTCAGCCCACCCACCAACTTTGCCAGACAGATTGGACCAGGACACATTCCTCTATAACCTACCTGAATTACCATATCCATAACCACAATGGGTTTCCTCTTTATCATCATCAAGGATTCATTACGACAATTTCCACATTCACTCACTCCAGTTTCAACCTTAATGAGAGGTTTTAATGAATTATTGTTCCCTTTATCACTGGAAAATTCCTATAAATTTGTTATCTAAGTTTGATTTATGTATAACTCAATTATAGTTGTATTTAATTAAAATTGATTTATTATGTGTTATCATGAAGAGGCTCCTTCATCCTGATATTAAGGTGCAAATACTTATTTTTTTTTTCTCTTCAAGGTTACTAGTACATATTTGAATGTCTATAAATAAAACCAATCATTATAAATATATTTGGATCTATATTAAAATTAATTTAAATAATCTCATTATTATTGTAAGATTAATAATCAAAATATATACAAATCTTAACATAACCTACATATAACTCGTATAAAATTAAAATTAACTATAAAATTTCAACCACTCCGATAAGCTAAAATTGGATAACATGGTGTGCTTTAATTTTCATTGAAGTTTTTACCTTGTACTTTTTTACTCAAGTTTTACCCACTTGGGATTATTAATTATTGTACCCTAAATTTTCTTTTTTCTCTCTCTTCAATTACATGTGTTTAGAAATGATTTTCGATGACATTGATATTTTTTTTTAAAACAATTCAAAATTTATAAACTAATCATATAAAAACAGTAAAAATTTCAATGTGGTAGCTTTTTTTTTTTTTTTTTTTAAGTCCAATCTCTATAAAACTGCAAGACTAACGAAAAAAGTCATGATTTGAAGATGCGATTGTAAAGTTTGAAAAAGAATATGATAAAAAGTAAATAATAACTAAAATTTAATGATTTCAAACTTAAAATGGAAAAGAAATCAAAGAAAAAGGAAAGGACAGGAAAAAAAATTGCCGACATAATATGAAATGGTGAATTTTAATTAGAATTTATAATAATGGCAAGGACATAGTCAAAGAAAATGATACACAGTGCTGAATTCTTTCAATTATGTCCAATGAAATCAATGTCACATTAATACTTATCAAACTAATGAATTTCCAAACTCGGGTTTTTGTCAGTCATTGACTAAACCCTATGTCAAGTTAATGGAATTTCAAAATTTTATGGGTAATGTTTTTTTACGTCAAGTTGATTTTTGTAATATGAAAGCTTTCCTTCCTTAGTTTTGTCTTTCTTTTTTTATAAAACTATGTACAGTCAAAACTAAATATTACATTAATTCTTTAAAGAGTTAAGATAATTTGTCTTGACTAAGCCTTGTATTGATCACGGAGATGCTCCAAATCATTGAATTCCTGTAAAGGTTATCGCTGAACACTTAGCAATATGGTCAGTTACTGTATTCTAAGACCTCAGATTGTGACAAAAAAGGACATTCCAGTTGCGATTTAACAGACAATGAATAAGACGTAGTTCTCCTCCACCAGCTAAAATCATCTCTACTAATAGAACATTATCACATTCTACTTCCAACTGACGATATCTCTTCCCTCATGATAATATTAAGCCCTCTAGTATGACTCTTGTCTCGATTTTAAATATTGTATCCTTACCTAATAGCAATGAAAATCTACCTAATCATTTTGCGTCAGCATCCCTCAGTAGTCCTCCAATGCCCACAAATGAATCATTTCGTGACACTATTCCATCCGTTGAGGATGTGGATAAATGAAGTGATTTCTTCAAGGAAAAGAGTCAAGTAATTAATTAAAATGATAAAATAAAAAATAGGATTAGAAGGATTAATGGGAGAAATGTTGGATGGAATTTGTAGCATCCAACATTCCAACAAATTTGTATGAATAATTAAAAAGGAGACTTAATGGAGGCTAAGACATCAGCATCACAATAAAAAAAGATTGGCAAGACACGTGACGAGAATTTTCCCAGCGTTTATAGATTTGAAGCATTTTTGTTTTACATTTGAGGATGTCAAGTCATTAAAATTAAAATTCAGTAATGAGGCACTTCACAATTGAAATGGAATAACAATAACATATTATTTCCTACTATGTAAATTTGAGGTTTTACTATTATTTTACAGAAATTTCAACCACCTCCTATGCTATAAAAATATACGAACCATTATTTGCTAATAAAAGATCATTTTAATTTTACAATGATTTTATTTAGGTTTCAACAAGAACGTGATTATGAATAGATTTATACAGATTAGCGAGCAATGAATGATCAGAAAAACATATAATTGCGTGAGAGACAATATTCATTAAAGAAAAAGAACAAGAAGAGCTCCTAATCTCGAGTTAGTAGGTGAACCCAATACACTCAATTTTAGTTTCTTTCATAATTATTCTGATTAGCAACAACAATGTGGACAAATAGTACAATCAAAAAATATTCATTAAAGAAAAAGATCAAAGAGAGCTCCTAATCTCGAGTTAGTAGGCGAACCCAATATACTCAATTTTAGTTTCTTTCATAATTATTCTGATTAGCAACAACAATGTGGACAAATAGTACAATCAAAGTAGTTTGCTTGGAATAAATCTGCCCAAAACAAAGCATTATGTAACACTTTATATTCAGTCCAGACATCGGACCCAAGCTACAGGATGCTACAACAGTAAACAGAAACAATCATATACATTTTTATCAATAGTAATCAATATATAAATTGTTAGAATTAAGTGACTCAAATCCTTATTTAAATAAAATACAGTGGTAAAAAAGAAGAAGAATCCATATAGAATTACACTTCTTTTATTTTATTTTTAGAATAAGGTTTTTTAAACCTTATTAAATTCCATCTATTTTATATTGATTAGAATAAGGTGTTTCAGTCTTATTAGAACATGGCTTTACAAGCCTATAAATAGACATAGTCTATTCCTCTTGTATCAATACGAATTCGACATAGTAAATTTTCTTCTCCTCTGCCCGTGGTTTTTTTCCCGAAAGGGTTTTCACGTAAAAATTTGTGTGTTCTTTATTTTATTTTATTTTATTTTAACAAATTGGTATCAGAGCTTCTGAGTTTTTTCATCTCGATCACGGTAATGACGTCTTTGAAGTAAGAAATTCTGCTGTTGGATCACAACACCAGATTTGCGTTATGGCAGATTAAGATACAAGCAGTTCTTGCGTAGATGGATTTGGAGGATGCCCTGCTAGGGATAGATAAGATGCCTTCGACTTTAACAGATGAAGAGAAAAAGCGTAAAGATTGAAAGGCGTTAACACAATTACATCTGCATTAGTCCAACGAAATTTTACAGGATGTGATGAAAGAGAAGATCGCCGCTGTATTATGGAAGAGGCTAGAACAAATATGTATGTCGAAAACTCTAATAAGCAAGTTGCATATGAAGCAGCGTCTTTATGCTCATCGTTTGGAGGAAGGTGCGTCTGTACACGAACACTTAACAGTGTCTAAAGAAATTCTCTCAAACTTGGAGGCCATGGAGGTTCAATATGATAAGGAAGATCTAGGGTTGATTCTACTTTGTTCGTTGCCCCAGTCTTATTCAACCTTTAGAGACACGATTTTAAATAGTCGCGAGTCTCTCACAGTTGATGAGGTTTATGATTCTTTAACCTCGTATGATAAGATGAAGCATATTGTGGTTAAACTTGACTCTCAGGGAGAGAGTCTCATTGCTCATGGGAGACAAGATCGGAATGCTGATAATGATCGTGGAAGGACATAGGAACAGAATCCTCGCAGTAAATCTAAGAGTAGATCGAAATCTTCAAACATAGGTAAAACTTGTAACTTCTGTAAGAAGAAAGGGTACATTAAATCTGAGTGCTATAAGCTACAGAACAAGATTAAAAGGGAGGCTGCGAATCAAAAGGGAAAACAACCAGAAAATTCCGGTGAAGCTGATGTTGTAGAAGACTACAACGATGGTAAACTTCTAGTCGTTTCTGTCAATGATCCTAAAGTAAGCGAAGAGTGAATACTTGATTCAGGCTGTACCTTCCACATGAGTCCCAATCGGGATTGGTTTACAACTTACGAAACAGTGTCTGAAGGTGTTGTTTTGATGGGAAATAATGCTTCGTGTAAAATCACAGGTGTTGGAACAATTAAAGTTAAGATGTTTGATGGAGTTGTTAGAACACTTAGTGACGTGCGGCATGTTCCAGAATTGAAGAGAAATTTAATTTCGTTGAGTACTCTTGATTCAAAAGGGTACAAATACACAGCTGAAAATGGGGTTTTAAAGATTTCCAAAGGTTCCCTTGTTGTGATGAAAG
The DNA here is from genome assembly GCA_025698465.1 of Gossypium longicalyx. Lineage (NCBI taxonomy): Eukaryota > Viridiplantae > Streptophyta > Magnoliopsida > Malvales > Malvaceae > Gossypium > Gossypium longicalyx. Next base: position 12,607,439 of record CM047006.1, on the reverse strand, counting down.
GGCAAAGAAAGACTGCCTAGTTATATGTTTTGTAGGGTTCTCATCATCATGGTGATGCAAATTGCCGCTTCCTCTTCCTTGTCAGATGATGATATTACTAAAATTTGGCATATGCACCTAGGGCATATGAGTGAGAATGGCATGGCAGAATTGAGCAAAAGAGGACTTCTTGATGAACAAGGAATTTGCAAACTAAATTTCTGTGAGCACTGTGTTTTTGAGAAGCAAAAGAGAGTTCATTCACCAGAGGAATCCATAACACGAAGGGAACGTTGGAGTATATTCATTCTGATCTGTGGGGGGCATCCAGAGTGCTTTCGAGAGGTGGAGCTAATTATATGCTAACCTTTATTGATGGTTTTTCCAGAAAAGTTTAGGCGTTCTTCCTGAAGCAGAAAAGCGATGTGTTTTCTGCATTTAAGTCTTGGAAAATTATGATTGAAAAACAGACGGGAAAACAAATAAAATACCTCCGCATGCACAATGACTTAGAGTTACATTCGATGAGTTTAATAAATTGTGCAAGTCAGAAGGGATCGTGAGACACTTGACAGTTCGTCATACTCTACAGTAAAACGGCGTTGCAGAACGAATGAACAGAACGATCATAGAAAAGGTTCGATGTATGTTGTCAAATGCTAACTTACCGAAGTGGTTTTGGGCAGAAGCAGCCTCTACTGCATGTTTTTTGATCAACCGATCTTCATCCGTTGCCATTGAGAAAAAGACTCCACAAGAGGTATGGTTTGGTAATCCTGCTAATTATCCTGATTTAAAGATTTTTAGGTGTCCTGCGTATGCTCATGTTAATAATGGAAAATTGGAACTGAGATCCATTAAATGTGTTTTTATTGGTTATAAAGCTGGTGTAAAAGGGTATAAGTTGTGGTGTCCTGAAAATAGAAAAGTTGTGATTAGCAGAGATGTTGTTTTTGATGAAACTGTTATGCTACCTAACTTATCTCTTAAAGACTCTTCCAATAAAGAAAATAAAAAATAGGTAGAGCATCAGATTAATACAGAGTCGACTCCTCAAGCCAGTACAAAAATTGAGAATAGAGTTGCTTCTTCACCGCAATACTCTATCGCCAAAAACAGAACTAGAAGAGAAATTAAACCTCCAAAGAAGTATGCCGAGGCTGATCTAGTTGCTTATGCTTTAAATGTGGCTGAAGATATATATGCGAATCAAGAGCCATCTGATTATTCTGAGGCGGTTAGCTGTGAAGACTCAGAAAAGTGGACGTTTGCTATGCAAGAGGAGATGGAATCACTCCACAAAAATAGAACATGGGATCTTGTGAAACTTCCTAAAGGTAAAAAGGTTGTTCGTTGTAAATTGGTGTTTAAAAAGAAAGAATAGACTCCAGGAGTTGAAGAACCTAGTTATAAAGCAAGGCTTGTTGCAAAGGGTTACAGTCAAATTCCAGGAGTGGACTTCACAAATGTGTTCTCCCTAGTTGTTAAGCATAGTTCTATTCGAGCTTTGCTTGGTATTGTGGCCATGCATCATTTGGAGCTTGAGTAGTTAGATGTAAAAACTGCATTTTTGCATGGAAAACTTGAGGAGGACAGTTACATGCAACAAAGAAGGTTTTATCTCTTAGAAAAAGAGGACTATGTTTGCTTCTTTGAAAAAGTCCCTTTACGGTTTGAAACTTGATCACCAAGACGAAGGGTACAAGAGGTTTGATTCCTTTATGACTTCTCATGATTTCAAAAGAAGTAGTTTTGATAAATTTGTGTTTACTTTAAGAAAAACAGTGATGGTTCTTTTGTGTATCTACTTCTTTATGTTGATGACATGTTTATAGCAAAAGAAAAAAGATAAAGAGAGATAAGAAAGGTCAAAGCCCAACTAAGTGAAGAATTTGAGATGAAAGATTTAGGACCAACAAAGAAGATACTTGGTATGGAGATTCTCGGAGGTAGAAAAAGCAGTAAATTGTACCTAAGTCAAAAGGTACATTGAGAAAGTTCTTTGCAGATTCAATATGCGAGTGCTAAGCTGTTAGTACTACTCCTTTAGCAGCCCATTTCGGACTTTCATCGGCTTTGTCTCCACAATTAGATGATGAGATTGAGTACATGTCACATATTCCATACTCTAGTGCGGTGGGATCTCTCATGTATGCTATGGTTTGTTCACGTCCAGATTTATCATATGCAGTTAGTGTAGTTAGCAGATGTATGGCGAATCCCGGTAAAGAACACGGAAAAGCGATTCGGTGGATTTTAAGATACTTTACGGTACTACTCGATGTTTGCTTCTAGTTTGGAAGAAGCGAAGATGGAGTCATTGGGTATGTTGATGCTGATTTCTTTGGAGACCTTGATAGAAGAAGATCTCTCACAAAGTTATGTCTTTACAATCGGAGGTTATACAATCGGTTGGAAAGCTACTTTGCAAACTCTGATCGCTTTGTCTACCATTGAAGGTTTGAGTACATAGCGACATCGAGGCTTGTAAAGAAGCTATTTGGTTGAAGGACTCTTTAGTGAACTTAATGAAGACCTTCAAATCAGCACATGATATTTTGTGATGATCGAGTGCCATCTTTCTTACAAAAGATCAAATGTTTCATGAGAGAACAAAACACATTGATGTTTGATATCATTTTATTCGTGATATTATTGCTCGTGGTGATATTGTTGTGAGCAAAATCAGTACTCATGAAAATCCTGCAGATATGATGACTAAGTCACTTCCTATAACCAAGTTTGAGCATTGTTTAAACTTGGTTGGTGTTCATTGTTGAAGTTAAACCCTTAAGGGGTTTTATGGAAGAGGGGAGAACTTGTTCGTTGAGAGTTCACGAAGAAGAACTTGTTTATTAAGAATTCGTGTCAAGGTGGAGATTGTTAAAATTAAGTGGCTCAAATCCTTATTTAAATAAAATACAGTGGTAAAAAAAAAGAAGAATCCATATAGAATTACACTTCTTTTATTTTATTTTTAGAATAAGGTTTTTTAAACCTTATTAAATTCTTTCTATTTTATATTGATTAGAATAAGGTGTTTCAGTCTTATTAGAATATGGCTTTACAAGCCTATATATAGACATAGTCTATTCCTCTTGTATCAATACGAATTCGACATAGTGAATTTTCTTCTCCTCTGCCCGTGGTTTTTTTCCCGAAAGGGTTTCCACGTAAAAATTTGTGTGTTCTTTATTTTATTTTATTTTATTTTAACATAAATAAATACAAATCGAATCTAATGGTTAACATGCGTTTTAAACAAATTTGAGTCTCAAATAAGCTTACAAAAGCTCTTAAATCAACTCGAAACTAAATCAAGACCATTTTGAAACTTTTACAAAAGATAGGCAAAAAGACAAAACATGGGTCACATGGCCGTATGGCCAGACCATGTGACATATTGAGGCCATGTGGTGGCATATCACACAACCATGTCCCCAAACTGTGTAACAAATTGATGCCGTGTAATCTAGGGTCACATGGCTGTGTCATCAAACCATGTAACTAATTGTGGCCGTATAAAACCAAAACCAACTTGAACAAACAGAACAGACGACCGTGTCACCTACCATTGTGGTAAACCATGTGCAACATAAATGACCATTTTTGTGTATGTTTCATACCATCCATTCATGTAACCTATAATGCTATTTTATACCATTCAAACCTACTCTAAAACATACACATTTCAAGGCTAAAACACCAATTCACATAATCATTTAAACATACAATCAATATGCCCTCATTGACACCAGCAAAGCGTTAAACTTAAATCAACTACAAATCATGTCTTAATCATTTCAAATCATAAACTCAATAATGCCAAACATAAACACATACTAGTTTATAAACATAACATTATTCAAAACTTTCATTACTTAACACAGTCCAAAGTCTTTAGCCATTTCATGTTACAATCTAATTCATACACATGATACCATTCAAAATACCAAACTTGGCATTAACCATACATCATATAACAAGTTACCAAAATGAATCTTAATGAAAACATAACCATGATAACACATTCAAGATTTGTACAAGTTTTAGCCATCCTGTGTACATGCCACAAGTAACCAAGTTCAAAATATTAAAAGTCTACCGAATCGACAGACGGTAGGTGTGTGCTTCTCATTGATCCGATCGACACATTTCGGATGTCTAAAATCTATAGAAAAGTAGTAATATGAGTAAGTATTTAAAATACTTAGTAAGCTCATACAATATAAATATTTACTTACCTCAATCACTTAACACATACGTAATTCATTATTTGAAATAATTATCCCCATCAAGGCACAATGCAAAATCATTAAACATATAAGATTTTGAGCTCAAACTATACATATAATCTCATTAGTTCATAATTCCATCAACTAATCATACTATAAACTTTCTTTTTTTAACATCCAATTGCATATAATTTCATTTCCATTTTTTAATTCTACTTGATGAAACTTCGTAAAAGAACTTCATACGTAGGTGAAATAAATAGTGCCTGACTACCCGTTTAGGTTAAACCTACATGAACAATAAATAATAGTGCTTGGTTACCCGTTAGGGTTAAACCTATACGAATAATGAATAATAGTGCTTAGTTACCTATTAGGGTTAAACCTACACGAATAATGAATATTAGTGTCTGGTTACCCATTAGGGTTAAACCTACACTATAAATATCCTAGTCAAGGCTTAGAGCACATGTATTCTAAAGTCTGCAACACATGCTGGACCTTTGAACCTTCGGGCATTAACCCGTAACTTTATATGAGACTTTTACTAAGTTTATCGGGATTTAACCTCAATTTATACCACAACTCATATTCACAACAAATCACTATTTTATATTTAAATATAACATATCAACGAAAGGAATTTAATAATACTGTGTGAATCTACTTGAAAAAAACTGTAATGGTTAAGGTAATAGGGACTAATAGACAATTTTTCTTTTTCCGTGTACATCCTTCAATTGTTGTAATTCTTGATCTAAATCATAATTTGACTCAATTAACTATTCCAATTATCATTTAACAGCATATTTAAGTCATATAGTAGATCAATTTTATCTATACAACAATTATCCAAGTTTTGCATTTATCTCAATTTAATCCCTAAAACCAAAAATACTATAACATTTAGATTTGAGCTTCAATTTCGAAGTCGATCTTAATTCCATTCTTCTACAGTCTATTAGAACCTATATTATATAATTTTTTTTTCTAATTTTGTTATTATATTTTAGTCCCTAAGTTTGAAACTAGCAACTTTTACTTTACAAACTAGTCCATTAACATATCTAAGCTTCAAAACTAACCAAATAACCACAAAAGCTTTAAGAATACATCAATGACATCTTTATAAATCTTTAATAGTTCTAGAAACAGAGATACGGGTTAGCTGGACCTAATTGCAACAATCTCAAAAATATAAAAATTATAAAAAAATGAGTTTAAAATCACTTACCAATTGAGGGATTTAACTTGAACGTGACCAAGGGTTTTATCCCTTCTTACATTCAGCACTTGACAAGAAAAATATGAAAAGAATATTTGTTTTCTTTTAATTTTAACTAATATACATTATTAACTTATTATTTAATTATAATTAGTTTAATTAATCATTAATTTATTAACATTAACCTTAATTAACACTTTTGGTCGATGATCGTTGTCTATCACCATCGTTTGACCATTTAACAATGGTATAATTACTCATTTGGTCCTCTAATTAATTAAGATTTCATAGTAATTAATTTTTATCACTTTTACAATTTAGTCATTGTACCTTAATTAGTCACTAATTTGACAAAATTACCTATCCAAAATTTAATTCACCTATACAATCACTCTATAAATATTTAATAAAAATGTTTCTAAGCTTGGTTTATGAAAACGAGGTCCCGATACCTCATTTTTCAACACCATTGACTTTAGGTACACATCACTTATACCTTGACTAATTGACCAATTAAAAAAAATCTACCAAATCATGATTCACTAATATATTATATTTAACTCATAAATATTAATTAAATGGATCTACGGACTCTCTCATCGAAAATTTGGTCCTGAAGCCATTGTTTCTGATACCACTGAAAAACGGATTGTCACACATGAGTTGTTTTATTAGCGCTTCTACGATTTCAGCGGAAGGATTGAGAATGAAAGCTAGAAACAATATAGTTGCAAACCCTAATCAATGATTCTGAGTCTGAAACATCCTAATTACCATGGGATGAGCTTGCCAAAGTCGTTAATCTCCAAAGCAATATCATCCGTATGTAAAGATCGAAGCCAAGAGAGAGCCTTACGGGCTATCAAGATCTCTACTATAAAAGAGTCCAAAGTACTTTTCATAAAAACCGAGATACATCGGATGAATTCTCTCGTATTATTATCACCACCGCAGCCCATCTCGTATTACCATTAGCGACAAATATAACACTAACAAATTTACATTTTACCTTACCGGTTAGTGGCTTCTTCCAACATTCATCATCGTCCTCCACCACTATTTGAGGCCCCAATTGATACTTATGAACCATCTGCGCACCAAGCTATCCATGCGTAAATTCGTCCACATGTTGCACAACATGCTCTATTATCATAAAAAATTTTTATTCCACAAGGCAGTGTGTTTAGCAAACCAAATTCCCCAAAGCAAACATAAAATCCACCGCTTGATATCAGTATGTTGCTCTGCCAAAATCCCGTAAATAAAATAAAAAGTCGATTGAGCAGATGGAATAATGTCCACTAGTTGCTATACAACAACAACAACAATAAGGCAACAAAAGAAAACATGTTTTAAATCCTCTCCATCTTAATGACATCTAACACATGTCGAATCAATATCCATACTTCACAACAAGAGCTTGCTTTTACAAGGGATGAACCCTCTTAAGCAATGTCAAAGATAATCCTTAATTTTTTTTTGGGAAAGGGGTTAAAACCTTTTTCCAAAATGTTTGCTAAGGCCCATCAACATGATAATCAACTACATTCGTAAACAAATGAAGAGCCACTTTATACCTAGACTACATCAAATAACAATCATTAAGAGTAAAATGCCACATAACTCAATCCTCCTTAGAAAACCAACTAACTGACATACAAAGAACCTAATTGGTGTCATACGAGGAGAGAAGCCCTTCCACCATACCCATATCTCAAGAACCTCTATTAGGATACAACAAGACACTAACTTTCATATGATTACAACCCTCTAATGGAACAGGCTTGTCACATCCCAAATCTAATGGATTCGAAAGAAAGACACATAACGGTGAAGGTTATCTATTTTGCCGAACTTAAGTGATCTATCTGCCAATTTATAAGTTTTTGGCGATTTAATGACTGATGCATAGAGTATCCACTGTAGAAGTAATTAAAGAGTTTATATCTGGTTATTTTACTGTTTAAGAAAAGATTAAGACAAACAAAGAGTAAGTTTGGTAAGAGTTACCGCCATATGCACAGTACGCCTAATTGCCTAAGCATTATGCTAGTTGGGTTTTGTAATGTGATTTGGTAAGTAGCTAACTAAGTTGTATGGTCAAGTAATATTTTTACAAGATCCTTATTTATATTTTCTTCGGGTTTTGCAGGCCAATTATGGGGACAAATTCTGGATACAATCAACACCTGTAAAGTTCCATTAAGGGGGAACTGGATATATATATGATGTGAGAAGTGTTTATTTGAGGATGGGTTTTTTCTTTAATATTAATTTTTGGTTCTTCTTCTTAAACTTATATGTTTTCTTCTCCTTTATTAAGTTGGAAACTAAGGTTTTTGAATTAATCAGAGGATGTTCCACCTTTTGGGAAGTCTGATATCTTTGCATTATGATTTTTTGAAAGAATAAGGATAGCAAGAAGCTTTTGAACAATGAGTTGTGAATAAGAACCCTACATGGGGGTCATTTGTAATTGAGATGATAGTCATTTGTTTGTAAGTGGGTTTTAGTGGTGGTTTGCAGTTGTTGTTACTGGTTCGTAAGGAATGTTTGAGTTTTGGAAGTTACAGTCTTGGTAAGTATCAGGTGAGTCTCTATCTTGGCTCTTGCATATGGACTATTCAAATTAAAATACATATGAAGAAAAAATCTAAGACATTTGGTAAATATATAAGAGAAGTAATGCAAAGATTCTGCATGAAAAGGGTATAGTTTGAGTAAAAAGTTAAATTGAAAGTCTGCCTAGGATTATCTAATAAAAAAGAGTAAGCATCAGTCAAGTATGTGAACAAATCTGGGTAAGTAACTTCTATGTATAACATTCCTTGTGATTTCTCTAGTAAGATAATTATAGTGCTAACTAGACTGGCAGATCACAATATGAATATATATGTAAGACCATGTGATAGAGACCCATGACATTATATGATAAGTAAAACATTCATGGTGATGCCTCAGATGAAATGGAGACTGGACTGACAGATCACAACATGAAGATAAATAAGCCCACGAGGGAGAAACCCATGGCACCTTCTGTGGAAGTTCGCTGGGACAGTAAACACGTGATTCTGTTAGTGCTTTTGTGGCGTTTTAGGGGATACCTACATGGAAAAATCTAGTTATTCGCCTTTGTGGTAAGTTCTAGATAAGTTTCGAGATTTTCATTGATAGGTAATTTTACGTTAAGACTAATACATTTGAAGTTAAATTGGTTTGACTAGTCCTGTGATGAAATTGAATGAGCCTTAAGGGAAGTTTCATGAAAGAAAGTATGTATTTGTGTTTTTAAAGAGGGTATCCACCATAGGAGTTTATCGATAAATGATATAAGCGTATTCATAATTATGTAAGGTATTAGTGTTCGTTAGTCTGAGTTTGTCTATGTTAAGTAGGATTGAAATATGAGTTATCTAATATTCACCATATCTGCATAGTATCATGTCTCGCTTTGGGATTATTTGAAATCTGGGCAGGTTGTCAATTTGGGCATTTTTATGTTATGTAGCATAGGCATATGAGATTCTTCTTATACGATTTGGAACATTTCTTCATCAGTGTGAGCTTGTTTTTTATTTGAACTAGAGTATGATCTGACTGGTATTCTGATAGTTATCCAACTCAATATGGGGTTCCACCAAGGCAAGATTAATTAATACATATCTTCCAAGGAATAGTATCTGTGAATAGCTATTCTAGGAAAAGGGGAAGTGTAAGATTGATGAGAAAATCCTTTGAAAGTGAGTTCTGTATAAATATTCTTTTGAGAAGTATCTTCGTTATTTCAAGAGTGAAGAAAGGTAGAAATCATCTGGTAAGATCTGAGTCATCCAAGTAATGAAGCGAGAGATGATACATTAAGTATGGAAATTGGCGTATATGCAATAAACTGATATTATCAAAGTACCCGCCAAGGACAATGGTGTAACTCAGAATGTTTGAAGGAAGGAAATTCAACTAGAAATGCTCCAAGGTATTCTGTATTAAAACTCATTAAGATCTCTTGAACTTACAAGTGTTGTTCATGTTTCAGGAGTTGCTATGCAATTGTGTACACCAAGAGAGACAAGCCAATAATGCGCCATGGAAACGGTGAGTTGGAATAATATGCATATAGGAAACATCTTAAGAGTAAGGCGTATGGTAAACCACGCCTTAAAGAGTCTGTTTTTAACAAATCATTGAGCTATAATGTTTTATGTTATTTTAAGAGTATGTTGTATTTATTGAGTGTTCTATTTATTTCTTTTGTCTAGAAAACCTTTATTAAAATAAAATGAAGTATGTTGAAAGAGTTATACGCCAATTATTTAAAAATTTATGCTAAGAGTTTGTACGTCCTAACACTTGATATTCGAACATAGTGATTCGGGCTGAGTTAAGGGTTTTACAAGACTCGATATAAAAATTGTCATTATCATTCTCTTAAGGATCATTATAAACTTCAACTAGATTCCCCTTACCGATCTACCATCTAACACCTTTAAGAGGCACTTATTTAACCTTATGAATACTCTTCCAAATAAAAGGACTCGAACCCTCCAAAGAATCAAGAAAACCGCCATTCAGGAAGCTCTGCACGAAAGAGGCTCAGGTGCAGTAAGGAACCTCCATTATTGTTTACCGAGAAGCGCTAAATTAAAACAGTAAAGATTGCTGAAACCCATGCCACCAAACTTTTCCAAGACACAAAGCCTGTCCTAAGATTCTCAATGTGTTTTCCTACGGTCAACGCCGGAACCCCACCAAAAGAAATTCATCATTTTCTTCATATCATCGCAAGAATCATGAGGAAGTAGGAAAACACTCATACTATAAACCAGGATAGCCTGAGCCATTGTTTTAATCACCACCTCCTTCCTAGCCCGAGAGAGGAGCTTGTTCTTCCAACTCTGAATGCGTTTACTTAATTGTTCTTTAATAAAAGCAAAGACATGATTTCTTGTTACGTCTGATAAGATATGAAAGATCCAAGTACCTTCCATGATTGAGAGGTGCACTAACGCCAAGAATATTACAGACGATATGACAAATGTGCCCTTTAATGTTCGAATTGAATATAACACTGGATTTCATAAAATTGATGACCTGCCCAAAAGTTGCATCATACTGTGAGAAAACATCCCTCATTGTATTAGCGTCAGACCCATCAGCTCAAAAGAATAAGAAACTATCATCGACAGTAAGTGAGACACCGTAAGACTCCCATGACAAATAGCGATCCCATGCAAATCCCCACTCCTTTCCTCCTTGCACAACAAATAATTAAGACTCTCTATACATAAGATAAAAAGAATACAATGAAATCGGATAACCTCAACAAAAGTCCCATCCACCACAAGGATGTGCACAACATCATCCAATCCACGCCTCTTATGAAATCCCATGTGCTCCATTATAAAAATAATTGCATGAGAGTTAAATTGTCCATTGCATGTATTATTACAGAAAGTGTCCTTTGCGTGATAGAACTATACTTGTATCTCTTTTGTTGATCTTGTCTCGTTACTTATGCTAAGTTGTTGTTCTTGAAACTTGGGTGTCTTGGAGCGTTTATTAATTTGGAGTTGAGGTCCATTTTCTTAGGCTCATGTAACAACTTTGAAACATTATTGATTTCAAAAAATATCATTGGCATGTACAAAAAAAAAAAAAAAAAAAAAGGGAAGAGAAGGAAAGAAACGTGAAATTGAGAGAAGGCGGCATGGATTTAGTAACATGTTATAGTGTAAATCAAGGATAATCCAAGGCGTGGCGACAATGTTAGGAAGGGGTGGTATATGTATCAAAACAGCGATTGGAATGGTTAAACGACAATGATTACATCACTTGGAAATGGGTATATGATATAGTTGAATTAAATAAGAAAATGCATTTGATGCATGAATGAGGCAGCTAACCAGCAAGCAGTATAAACCTCATCTTAAACATAGGCAACGGAATATTAATTTGTGGGAAATTAGGTTGGCTAAGTTGGAAAGCGTGTATTAATTTTTGTTTAATCCAGAACAAAGGTGAAAGGCAATGATTGCATGAATGGCACTTCATTATATATTTATGATATGATATTACTTTTAACTTTTAGTTTCTTTATAAATTTAAGGAGAGACTGTGGAGTAATTTAATTTGACTTTAAGGGAAGGGATGGGGTCCCAAGTCCCAACCCCCAACTTAGCTCTCTGCTGGATTGAATGATATACAACTCCACACGTGGACTCTGATTCATGGACGCCCTCCGCTCCAACCATTTTCATACAGTCAAAAAACATGTAATATTATAATTGTAATGATGAAGTTAAAATGTTTGATAAGGTTAAAAATAAAAATATAAACACCAATTTTATAATAGTAGAGATATTAAGTGAATTACAAGGTCATCCTCACTGAATCCAAATATTTTCAATCACCCGAACGAAAATCATTGCTTTTCACAGCTCTGCAATATTGCCTGCCCTCATAATTCTTCACTCAATTGTTGTTGTATTTGAAGCTTAAAAGCTTGGCCACTTGCCTTATCTTTTCACACGGTCTCTCTCTCTCTCTCTCTCTCTCTCTCTCTTTGCGGAGAGGGAAAAAAAAAGAAAAGAAAACAACTGGGTTGAAAGCTTCCCCGTCTGAAGGGAATTCATAACTACAAAACATTATTGCAACAAAGAGAAATTCAAAAAAGAAAAAGAAAATAGACCCACAGCACACCCACCAAAGTCACTGAAATTGAAGGTGGTCACCTACAGATCATGTCAAAATAAAAAAAAAAAGTGTTGGGAATCCCTAACACATGATCATGGACGGCGAAAATGGGATCTCAACGTCAAAATTCCCACTCCAACTTCTAGAAAAGAAACAACCACCTTGTCCAAACAAAGGAAACTCAGAGACAAGCTCCGAACCACCCAAGAAAACGCCACCAAAGCGGACTTCAACCAAGGACCGCCACACCAAGGTGGAAGGCCGAGGACGTCGCATCCGCATGCCTGCTACCTGCGCCGCTAGGGTTTTCCAGTTAACAAAGGAGCTCGGTCACAAATCTGATGGTGAAACCATCGAGTGGCTGCTTCAACAAGCTGAACCCGCTGTTATAGCAGCCACTGGAACAGGTACCATCCCTGCAAATTTTACGTCTCTTAATATCTCTCTCAGAAGTTCAGGCTCCACTCTCTCTGCTTCCCACTTGAGGAACACTTACTTCAATCCAAATTTTACATCACAACAATTGAGGAATATGGCTGACGACTCTTCTTCTCACCAACAAAGGCGGATTTTATTTCCGGAGGATTCATTAAACTTTCCGAATGTGAACACTTTCTTGCAAACTAAACAAGAGATGCGGGACAGTACTAGTGTGGATGCTTCGGCGGCGGAGGATACTAACATGGGGAAGAAGAGAAGACCTGAGCACCATGAATTATCACAAAATCAAGTCGGGAATTACTTGATACAATCGACTATGGGTTCGATTCCGGCAACGTTTTGGACGATCACAAATCCCAGCAACCAAGGAATCATTGGGAGTGGCGCTGCTGATCCTATGTGGACCTTTCCTTCAACTAATAATACTAATATGTATACAAGTACCACGTCTAGTGGGGTGCATTTTATGAATTTCGCTTCCCCGATGAGTCTCCTGCCCGGACAACAATTGGGTATGGGCATTGGTGCTGGTGGTTCATTTAGCGACAGTCATCTAGGCATGCTCCAAGCACTAAACGCATATAGGCCGACTCACAACACCAATGTTTCGGAGTCTCCGGCCACCGGATCACATCAAGTATTACACCATGGTGAAGAACATAGGCATGATTCAAGTAGCTAGTAGCTAGTCTGTCCATTTGCCCTTTACAGCAAATTACAAGTTTATGGCTTGATCATGCTTTATTTTCTTTTCCCTTATTTTCACTAGTACGTATAGAAATATATAATTGAGTGTGATATTCGATTTTGGTGTGAGCGAGTAATGAGAAATCAGTCAACTAGGGTTTGTTAAGAAGAATTAATATTTATATCAATTCAGGTATTTTTGTGGGGCTTGATTAAACAGTTTGATATCAAATGTTAAGTTGTTAATATGTTTATCTTTTAACATTACCTAACAAATTAATCTTCAGGCACAAGGGAAAGATACTATATTTATACCTTTATATTGATCAGGTTAGGTTTAACAAGGTCATCATTTTTCTCTCTTTCTCGCTATTATAGTACAAGTGTTAACAGAAAAGCTTCCATATATTGATTAATTTTAACGAAATGGTGAGAGCAGTGACGGGGAGGGCACAATCTATACAAAAGGGTTCCGTAATTGTGCATAAATTCAAGCGCTGGAACGGGCATTTGTGATGATTGTTGCCATCAGATCATCAGCGCGCAATAAAAGGTTCAATCATGTCTGCAAGAATAAAGAGAGGAGCCCACACGTGTGATCAGCCTTTGGAGTTCACTGATTTCTCTGAGATGGGTGAGCCCCCTTGTGAGTGTTGCAGGTCACTAAAAGCAGTAAGCAATCACTAACTAACAACAGGATCCTTCCCTCTTTCTTCATATTAGGAAGTTTGGTGGTGGTATAGAGATTGATTGGTTTAGTTTTTATTAATTTCCTTATCATTAAGAAAGAGAGAAAAAAAAAATCATATCTTTATTCATCTCTCTGAAACCCTTAATCAAGTTGTGGGGTTTTCTCTCTGATAACCCTTCAAAACTTAACAGATGACCCAAGCAGTGGGTCTTCATGGCATTTAAGAATGTCAGCTCAGTTGTTTCTTTTCTTTAAGTGGCGAAGGACTGCACATTTCTTTCTTCTTCATCATCTTCTTAGATTTTCAATGGCAGAATTAATGCTGGATGTTGCAATGACGGCTCTCTTTGGCTTGAAGGTCTACTTTTTTTCTAAATCGGGGAACCTTTTCTTTTGTGCAGCATTTCTGTGAAGATTTCCATGCAAACTTCTTCATTCTCTAAACATTATATTAATATATATATATATATATATAATAGTATTAAACGTTTTTTTCTTTATGTGTATCCTTGTTTATTATCATGGATAATTGCTTTGTTTTGCAGCATTATTAACTAATTATTCGAGTACTTGACTTAATTTTAATTAAAACTTTACAATTTTTGAAATTTTATATTTGAGGATCTATAAAATTGTGGTTTTCGGGTTTATATAAATTAATTTAATTATTTTATAATAAGAAAAAATATTGATTTTTTCAAAGGACTCGAGATTCCTTTACCGGTACATCAATGTCTTCTTTGACAAAAACAAAACATTCATGATATACATGGGTTAATTTCAGTAGGTCATTTCCAAATTGTAGCCTAAATTTTAACTTCATTGAGTCATTAAAGTATCATTATTTTATTAGTTTGGTCCTTTTAATATAGTCATCAATTTAGGATTAAATGCTAGATTTTAAACAGATTTGTACTTATTATACTCTAAAGGTGACAAATTGTTTATGAATAACATAGTTACAGATTAAAATTCACTAGAAGGGCTAGTGGGAGTAGTTGTAGTATAATGGTAGAGTTATAGACAGGTTCATTCCTCAGAAACAAAGCAAGGAATAATTAAGGTAGGTGATGATGCAAAACTACGAGTTCTTCAGAAGTGTAATGTGGGATAGTGTAGAGAACATAAGAAGATTTTGGGTCTGATGGTGCTTGTTGAGTTTAAAGTTTCGAGGAGTTCCAGTTCACACTTGGACTGTTCTGACATTTTAAAAGGGGTATTTACATTGTTTTAATAGAGGTAATGTTCATATTATTCAAGTTACCGTGGAAAATTGAGAAAACTTGTAAATTGTCAATTGGAGATATGGTTGAATGCCGGAGGTGGATTTGGATGATTGCAAGATTGATATTTAGAATTCTACAATCCAATTGGATTCAAGTCAAGTTTTCTTTATGGGTTATTTTTCACACTTTGTCTTATTCTAATATTGCTATTAATTTTATACAAACAATTCACATTTTTAAAAAATCAAAATTTGTCTTTTTATAAATATTCACACTAACTATTGAGGTTTGAATTTATTAATTTTTTTTATATTTAAAATTAATTTAATAAAATGTGTAAATATTAAAAAAATTAAATTTATTATTAAATTAATAAAAAAAAACATAAGCCAACTTTCTATCACTCTTATCTATTTATTAAAAGAGTAACTAAAATATTTAAGTTAAAAGATTTTTAATTAATAAATTAAAAAATCAATAATTAAATAACTAAAGTAAAACAAAACCAATAATTTAATAATGTACTTTACCTAAAATAAATTTAAAGCGGTACATTAACAGAGCAATGAATGCAAGTTGGCACTTTCTCTTCCTTAATTTAATGTGTTTTAGTGAGTCATATGTAGATGTAGGAGCAGGGAATCATTTCAATTTTATTGACCTCCCATCATATGCTTTTTAAGCTCTGTCTAATCCAAATTTGGGGTCAGTCAGTCCGTCCAATCTTCTCTATATTCAGGGCTGCGGGGTTTCACACTAAGTTATCATTAATTACCTTGTATTTCGGGTCCCATATTTAATTATCACCTTCAACCTAGTATTTATGCAATTTCTTTTTTCACTCCCCAACGCTATGCTACATGAGCAAAGCTAATTCCTTCAACCCCAATTTGGCTGCAAATATCAACCAAAACTCAAGCCAATGGGCGCCATTCTATATGATATGCATGCCTGTAGAAGGCTTATATATATATATATATATATATATGTAAAGTACCTTCATTGGCTGCCAGTGGCAGGACTACCCTTCTAATATTAAATAACATTTTCAAACATACATAAGTGGAGTGAGAATCCGTCCCCGTCATCAATCTTACTTATCACATCATCTATATTAATATATTTATTTTTAATTAGTAAGAATTATGGATGATATAATAGAGAGAGTTGATACTACTGGAAAAAAATGTTGATAAACTGACCAATTGAAAAGCCCAATGCTGAGAGCTGTTTGCAGGTGGCAACTACCTCAAATATTTTGCTGAATCTTTGGGCCAATCAAACTTGGACTCAGAAAAACAAAATAAGTTTTCATTATGTAAATAGAATTATGTTGAGTACCCGAATGCTGTAAAATGGCAATAGCAACTTTATGGTGCTAATTACTTGTTACCATACCAACTTGATATCAAATATGTACCACAAAAAGCTATGCCAATAAATTAATTTTTTTTCTTTTATTTCCTTCAAAACTATAAATATATCTTAAACATAAGATACAGATTTTTTTTTTAAATTTTATTAAAAAAATCAGCTTGGTTAATTATCAAGTTGCCATTACAATTATTTGGTTTCAAGTCTGACTCATTCTTTAAATATTTAAGCACTCCAAGCGAATCTTAAGCTTGTAAAGATGGTTTGAAATTTCAAGTTTTTATAGACGAGACATGTGACAATAAGTATGCATTTACTTAATAAAATCCAAATAACTTGTCAAAAGTTTTTAGTAGAATACATCACACAATTAATTTTTAATTTAACTAGTTGTGATTTAATTAAATAAATTATATAAAATTTTCATAAAAATTTAAAAATATAATTAGAAAATAAAAAAAACCAGTTTTATTGATTTTTTAGTTTGATTTCGAGTAGTTCGTAAACCAACTAATCTAACTCCTCTCTCTGGACTAATACCTCAACTGATTCTCGATCCAGTCGATTAGTATAGTTCAATTTAAACACATCAATCAAATTTGAATAATACCTAATTCAAGCATTTCCATTCACATTGAAAGTTGGTGATTAAATTAAATAAATAACTATGAAAGTATTATAAACTATGAGAATTATGGAGTGAACAAAAGAGAAGAATAGAAAAATAAAAGAATGATTCAACTTTCACTTAGATACAATAAGTTTGTACATGCCCTCTATTTATACGGCTTCAAGTAAGTATAATAAGTTGCAAAACATTAAGGACCAACATTAAAGTACCCTATAAATGATTTAGGGGTTACAAGATAATGAATTTAAGGTTATGGACATTCATTCTTTAAGGGTTACAATAGGATAAATTTAAGGGGGCTATGAACATCTATTTATCAACGGATTTATAACACTCCCCATTGGATGTCCATTAATAAAAATGTCTCCTAAACAAAAAACTTCATTAGGAAAGCCTCTATGGGATAAAAACCTAATAAAAGAAAAGAGTACATAATCTATTATTACAAGCTACCTCATTAAAAATTTTTACCAGAAAAATTCAGTGGGACAAAACCTTAGTTAAAGGAAAAAAATGCGTGTTTTAGACTCCCCTTAATAGCAATATCTTTGAGTTGACGCATCTTAATCTTGTGTAGTAATCATTCAAACGTTGAAGTTGGAAATGTCTTTACTAGAATGAATTTGTTGAACTATTATATCACATTTTTTCTCAAGATCATGAATGAACAATAATTTGGTGAAATATGTTTTATTCTATCACCTTTAATGTAACTACCCTTCAATTGAGCTATACATGTTATATTATCTTCATATAAGATAGTTGGCATCTTTTCGTAAAGCCAAATTACATATCTTCTAGATATATTGGGTCACTAACCTAAGCCAAACATACTCTCGGCTTGTCTCATGCATTACAATTATTTTTGCATGACTTGAAGAGACGGCAGCTAATGTCTGCTTTGTTGAATGCCATGATATGACAGTACATCCACATGTAAATAAATATCCCGTTTGAGATCGACCTTGGATTCGATATATATCCAACATCAACATAGCCAACTAATATGAATTTTGAACCATTTGAATAAAATAATCTCATATCAATGGTCCATTTGAGATATCTAAATACATGTCTAATTTCATTCAAATGTCTACATGTTGGAGAAGAACTAAATATTGCTAACAAGTTTACAACGAAAGCTATATCAGGTCTTGTGTTGTTTGCAAGATACATCAATGCCCTTATGGCAGTTAGATATGGTACTTCAGGACCAAGAAATTCTTCATCATTCTCGTAATGATGAAACTTATCTTTATTCACATCTAATGATCTTACAACTATCGTGGTACTCAATGGATGTGATTTATCTATGTAAAATTTCTTTAAGATTTTTTAAGTTGACTGATGGACATTAATTTCATCTTTTAAATGCTTGACCTGCTGGTAAAAACAAAACTTCATTTTTCCAATAACTTTATCTTAAATTTTTTCTTTAAACAATTTAAAGCAATTTGAAACTCTTCAAGAGTTCTAATAATATTTAGATAATCAACATAAATAACAATTATCACAAAATTTGATCCAAACCTTTCATCTCAATTTTTTTCTTTAAATAAATTACTGCATTTTAAAGTTCTTCAGGAATTTTAATAATATTTAGATAATCAACATAAATAGTAATTATCACAAAATTTAATTCTGACCTTATTTATAAAGATACTTGAACAAATAGGATATTTTTATATATTTTTTTAACAAATATTTAGTAACATCTATTTTCAAGTAATGCAATAATAAGAAGAAAAGAAAGATTAGATAGAGAGGATCCATTCCACAAACATGGAAATGCAGCCAATGGTGCGATTTATTATTATTATAGAATTAAGAAAGTTTAAGCATGTGCAGATGTGCTGGAATCAGTCAACCAAACAACCCTTTGATGGTGTAGAGAAAGAGAGAGAGAGAAAGAAATGAAAGCCAGCCAGGCTGCAGCTTAGACTTAAATACCAGTGCAGTGTACTTTGGTGGTTTTCACTGCTTTTTCCATTCGGCTTTTTGGGAAATCTGATTTCGACTCAACCACCCACCCACTCTTTCATGGCCCCCTAAATAATCAACGTTTTCAATTTTCTACCTTTCATCCCATTTGCAACCAAGGTGGGCGTTTTCATATAAAAAAATTTAATTAATTATGAAAATAGGTTAAAAGGATAAATTATTTATAAAATGAGTTGTTTGTTATAGTATTCGTCGGTATCGTTTGATACGTCAACGGCATTACTCTCTTTTTTCAATCTATTGTAAGCTAATTATCAATGTTTTAAAAAAATTTTGTGTCGCTAGTGTGTTAGGCGATACCCATATATGATGGAAAAAGACAACTTTTTAATGGTGTTGTTGGTCTGTCAGACGGCACTAGTGATAATTTAAAAAAAAAATTAGGTGTCAAAAAAAAAAAGTTGAGACAGGTAAAAATAATATTTTTGTTAATGAGTGTCGTCTTTGTGTCAAGCATCACCATTGATAATTTTTAAAAAAATATTTTTTTAATTGGTGACGTTGGTGTGTCATGCAACACCAATACAATAAAAAAATGGTTATCAAGGAAAAAAAGAGAAATCGGAAAAAAATTAATTTATTTGTGATGTTGTTGACGTATCAAGTGTCACTAATGGTCTCTCGATACTGTCAAGTAGCATCACCTAGTATATCAAGCGACACTTATAAATACAATAGCAAACAATTCATTTTCATAAATAATTTATCCTAATCTTTTTTCGTAATTAATTAATTTTTATATTATTTTTAAAAAAAAACGACCGAGGTGGTGTACTAACATGCACCTGCTGCATCTTCAATTTGGTTGACTCAACACCATTTTCTCTATTTGGCGTCCCAACCTCATCATCTGGACTTTCAACCAACTGTCTTATGATTCGCTCTTCTTCAAAGCCGCCGCTGTTGTTGTTGTTGTAATACTGCCTTCTTTGTCAGCTTCTAAGGCTAAGCAAAGAATACTATGTAATAAAAGAGCATGTAATAGCAGGAAACATAGGATAGTTAGCCACATTAGCTTTTTTATCATACGAAACCATCAAGTCGAGCAAATAAAAACAAAGAACATAGTCTTTCAAGGGATCCCTAGGATTAAAGGTAGATAAAATTCCAGATTAAAAGCACCAGTCGAGGTGAAATTCCAGCCTCAGTGGTACATCATGAAAAGCAAGGAACAGGGGTAGCCAATTGAGGGAGCACAAAATAAGATTAAGAGAAGGGATGGGTCCAATTGTCCTTACCAAAATTGACATAGAACCATCAAAACCTTGAATGCTTCTAAGGCCACCCCAAGTAGCTGATGGTTTTAATTGAAGAATTTTTGCCCAAATGGAGTCCAGGTTTTGAACAGCTCTCCAGACTCCAACCAAAGCTTGATTTTGGGCTTTCGTTTGATGGAGCCCAGGTCCCCCAACCCTTTATGGTTTGGTAACCACAGCCAGTTCAATTTACGAAGCTTAGATTCATTTCTAGTGCCGCCCCCAAAGGAAATTCCCATTCATACGATCAATCAAATACAAGCTGGGAGCTTGCATTGAATGGGCATAGTGATGGATTTGATGAGCGTGAGTCTACCATAGGCGATAGAAGGTAGCTTTCTTACCAGATTTTTCAGCAATAAAAAGTGTACTTGTCTATTTGTGACTCTATGATTTACGGCGTTTTCTTCCAGAAATAATACTCTCCCTTTAATCTAAGAAAATTAACCACGAAATCAATCATTAATGGAATACAACAACTAGCATTAACAATAAAAAATCTTAGTAACATAGCAAGAGTATCAAGTCATCCAGTACATGCCAATCCTCTCTGATTATGCTCCGTTATCTTTCTTCTTTTTTTTTGCTTGAACAAGTGACATGAGCAAAAAGATTAACTTTATATACAATTAGTAAGAAATTTTATTTGACTCTTTAAATCATATATAGTTGCTTATGAATGTAAATACAACAATTTAACATAAGAGAGATCAACTCATGGTTGGTCTGTATTTAAGCTTTCAAGGAAAAGCCTTTGTGAAGAGAATAAACTAATTAATGTATAGAATTGATGTTGTAACTTGGTGAGTAAATTGAATTTAACTGAATTTACAGTAAATTACACTTTAAATAAGTCCCAATAAACATAGGAAAATCTTTTGAATTGTATAACTCACTTTTGTATACTTTTTTTTACACTTCCAATGATTCATCCAAGAAAATTCAACAAACTTTTAATAATAAAGAGAACAAATCTTAAAATTATACATGAAATTTTGATTATGATTCAATTATACGCATTTAAAAAAATAAACACATCACTTTCTTTCCATAATATATAAATATATATTTTTTAATAAGTAAATAAAATTATTTTTGTGTATAATATAAAAATATAAAATAATATTATATCGATAATTTATGACAGCTAAATTAAATCAAAATTTCATAAATAAAATTACAAAAAAAAATATACAAAAGATCCGTTATATGTATAAAAAAAGAGAAAAAGAAAGAAAAACTGTAATTTGGTGCATTAAAGTTACAACTAAAACTACAGTGGGACATTGAACTGTGAATAAAAAAAGGAGAAATTATCCCACCAACCTTTGGGTGTAGCAATTAATTCGAACACATTCCTTAAACAAAGACACATTCCCCCTTTTCAATGGGTTGTCGTCCACCTTTGCCAGCTCTCTCATAGCTAATAACTTGAAGAGATATCTGGTCCTTACCTTAGCTAAACACATTCTATCCACTCAATGGTAACAAAGAAATAGTTGAAGGCTTAGAATCAAAATGATTAAAGAAATTTTAACAGTTTTGTAAGACATTTGAATGAATAGGCATGCGAAGATGGATAACTCAGCCTACCACAACCCCTAATTATTGGACCCAAAGGTAACCAAAATAATTACCCGGACTGCCTCTATTTGTCGTTTAAACCCTTTTAGTTGCAGGGACCACCGACTTCAGAAATAATAAATAAAAACCACTTTCAATTTATAATTTGCTACATTTGGGCGATGAATATAAACCAAAATCCTTGGAATTTAAAAAGAAAAGAAAAAGGAATTATGAATAAAATTTTAAAATTTTAAGAGAGATTCGAATGCACCATTAATTAACGCACGTGCGTTACTGAAACTTTTTGGTATTTATTTGTTCCACTATATGACAAACTTTACTTTTTCACATTTTGATTCTCATTCAGATCAGTAATAGTACAGTACCTCCCTCAATCCTGTTTTTCACAGCAAAAATTAACTTCGCAATTAAATAATTTTGTTTATTATATTCTACTATTTTTCCAGTAAATTATTTATTTGGACACTCAATTTTTAAGGTACTATTTTGGTCACTCAAAATGAATTTTTTGTAATTTTCTCACTCAATTTTTAGAGTACTTTTATTTTAGTCACTCAATCATTAAACCCTTAAGGGTGATTCACATCATGTTCACTGTAACACCTCTAACCCGTATCAAGTCGTCAGAACAAGGTTACAGAGCATTACCGAAGTTTACGGATCAATCAGATAGAAATTTCAAATGTTTCATTACATATCAATATTCATAGTAAAACCAATCAAAATCATATTTATTGTCCCTTACACGAGCCCTTGGAGCCCAAAATACGCGTTAGAAACAAGTCGGGACTAAATTCGGTACTCAAAGAATTTTTTAGAAAACATTGAAATTTTTCAAAGTTACCAGGGTCACACAGCTGTGTGGTCAGGCCATGTGACTCACACGATCAGGAGACATGCCCGTGTCTCAGATCGTGTGGGCATTCAAAATAGGGGTACACGGCCGTGTCCAGCCTGTGACCGTACCCATGTAACTTTCTGGCTTGGGTCACACGGCCAAGTGACACGGTCGTGTGCTAGGCCAAGTGACACGGCCGTGTGCTAGGCCGTGTGAGCATATTGACTACTTGCATTCTTAAGAAGATATAGAGGCCACATGGCAGTATCACTTGGCTGTGTGTCACACACTGCTGAGACACACGCCTGTGTCTCTATCCGTATGAATGAAAATATGTCATTTTTTAAGCCACATTTCTCACTCAATTTGACACCAACTTAGCCTCAACAAATTGCACATCAATAAGCTATAATAAGACATTCAAATCAAGCTAAAATCAAGTCTTAAAGATGTATTATCACCACATACAACCAATATGTCCTTAGATACCTCAAGTGACAACTTAAAAATATGTCCACCAAATATCCGAACTTACCTAATTAATTTACCTAACCAAGTTATCAAAGTTCACTACAATTGAAATACATACATATATCACTCATACTAACATCGCGATTATACTCTAATCTCAAACCAATATGTAAATTTGATTATATAAACAAAATATTATTCATAATATTTACATAAGCTAAACTTTGACCAAGACCGTACAAAAGCCTATACAAGCCATATAAACCGTATTTAACGTTTCAAAAACTACCGAGATAAACAGGATAGTGTGACTTGAGCGCTGATCCGATCGCCCAACCTTCTGATAATCTACAAAGACATTAAACTATACAAATAAGCTTAATGAAGCTTAGTAAGTTCGACAGGTTACCAAACCTACTATAATAAGTCAAATAAATAAAATCATTTATGTCAACTCCCTGTCATTGACAACTTCACTTGATAAATACATCCGTATTTGAATCAATACAAAAATAAATAACATGTCTTTCAAATTCATTAAATGAATTACTTTACTGAAATCTTTTCATTCGAATAACGACTTACAGATAAGAGTACATCGTCAACAGAAGCTCATAAAAGTTGGTTCTTCTGAATACGTCAACAGAAGCTCGAAAGCTGAATAGAAACTTGTAAGAGCTGGACAGAAGCTCGTAACAGTTGATCCATCCAATCACGTCAAACAAAAAGTAAAACACGAGAGTTCGCAACAAATTTTGAACCCCGATTTTACTTGGGTAAATTGCTAATATCTCCTTCCAATACCATCATACACCAAATTACAAATGTACTCAAATCTCGCGTTTAATTCAAACCGAATATCTAATTTAATATTATAATTCCAACAATAGAATAAATGCATAATACTATTCATCAATTTATACAAATGTTAAATTTAACTATACGAGTATTTGAGGGATCTTGATCTAGAATATAAAATTACTCACTTATTAGCATATATTTCATTTTCAATTCATTTTACTATTAATACCCTTTTATTTTTTAAATTTATGCAATTACTCTAAACTTTTACAATTTTTACAATTTAATCCCTTAATTTGTTAATCTATCAAATTAACTATTTTTCTCAATCAATAATCTATCCAAATATTCTAGGCCCTCATATAGCCCTTAATAAACCCAAAATTCACTATTAAACCCTAATATTTTAACCTTTTCACAATTTAATCCTAAAATCAATATTTAATAAAATTACTTTATAAAATCATCATACAACATAATCAAAGCTCTAAATCCATATTATTCATCAAAAACATATAATATTTATCAATAAAAACTTTCAAAATTTTTATTAAAATAAAAAACGAATATATGGTTTAATTGAACCTCATTGTAAAAATCTCAAAAATATAAAAATTATAAAAAAGGGGCTAAAAATTAAACTCATATAAAGCAAAAATATCAAACACCAGCTTAAGGCTCCCTCCTACAGCTGTTTAAGTCGAAAAATAGAGGAAGAAATGCATAGGAAACCTTCACATTTTAATTTGTTTGTTTTTAATTTAACCAAAATTACCATTTTGCCATTTAATGGCTTTATTTTATTATTTTTCCTTAACTTGTTGTCCCACCTTTCTAATTTAGGTATATTTAGTACTTAACTTTTTCCTTATTTATTAATCAAACCATTTAATCACTTAATTATTATAATTAGTAAGTTTTGCATTTTTTTCAATTTAATCATTTTTAGTTAATTAACTATCAAAATATTAAAATTTTTCAACGAAACTTTAATACCACCTTAATGACACTCCGTAAATATTTATAAAAATATTTACGACTCGATTTATAGAAACGAGGTCCCGATACCTCACTTTCTATTACCACTTGACTTAGGGTATTATCACTCGAACCTAATAAATTATTATAAAACATAAATTA
Organism: Gossypium longicalyx; assembly: GCA_025698465.1. NCBI lineage: Eukaryota > Viridiplantae > Streptophyta > Magnoliopsida > Malvales > Malvaceae > Gossypium > Gossypium longicalyx. The sequence goes on along the minus strand of CM047006.1, from coordinate 12,582,166 downwards.
TCAATTCAGAAACCTTTTTAACCATATTTAACTCGTAAATATTAAATAATAATATTTACAAACTTACTCACCAGATTTAGTGGTTTCGAAACTACTATTTTCGACACCACTGAAAAATCGAGCTGTTACATTCACACTTTCATTTTGATCACCCAATTTTTAGGTCACTTTCAAAAAAGATCATTTTCTAAAGTATTGATTGAGATTAAAAAAAATTAATGATTAAAGTGAAATAAGGGTAAAAACTAAAATAATTGATTAAAAATTTTCAAATTGTACTTGTTTATCATATTGCCGAAAATTACAACTTTTTTTAATATTAAAATTTTAATTTTAAAAACATAAAAATAAATTAAATAAATTTTTGAATATTTTTTATTGTTTGATAATGTTAATCAATTTTTTAAGGTAATACTGAAATTAATTAAGTTAATTTCATTCTAAATTTTAAAATTTTATTTTATGTTTCCATATCATTCTTAATAAAATCAACTCAAAAAGTTATATTTAATAATTATCTACGAAACTTAAATTTTTTTGATTATATATCTCTAAATCTTTCATAATAAGCTAAAATCAAACAAAATTATTACAATTAATTAAATTAATTGCTTGTTAGTGATAAAAAAAATAGGGGTTTTATGCCAAATAAAACACAGCCGTGTGTCCTCTGTATCTTAAATTTGCACAAAACAGAATGCTCACACAGCCTAGCACACGGGCATGTGACTTGGCTGTGTGACTTATGTCAGTATACTCACACGAGCAAGGACACGGGCTGAAACATGACCGTGTGTCCCTATTTCGAATGCCCACATAGTTTGAGACATGGTCGTGTCTCCTGACCATGTAAGTCACACGGCTTGGCCACACAGCCATGTGACCCCTGTAGTGTTGAAAATTTTTAAATGTTTTTGAAAAATTCTTTGAGTACCCGATTTAGTCCCAACTTATTTCCAATGTGTATTTTGAGCCTTGAAGGCTCATATAAAGGACAATATATTTGATTTTGATTAGTTTCTGACATGAATGTTATATTATATAAAATGTCTGTTTATTTGATCTGTAATCTCTGGTAATGCTCTGTAACTCTATTTTGGCAATGGATACTGTAATGGGCCATTTTTGCCCGGGCTCGAAGAAGAACCAAAATACAAAACAAAAACAAAAACAAAAACAAAAACAAAAAAGAGTTCAAATTAAAAAGGTTTATTTACAAAAAAATCGGGCCTAAACAACCCAAAATAAATTAAAAACCCTAGGGGCCCGATAGGCCCACTATCTAAACTAGTTTCAGCAAAGATGAAACCCTAACCCCTATGTGCGCCTCCTCACGTGGTGTCAGCGCGTTCCGCACCTGAACAGACGCCCTGTCCCATCGCCTTTGCTATCACCTACAAACAAGCAAAGAAGATGACAGAAAAGAAGCAAAGAACAGTAAAAAAAAGAAAAAAAAAGAGAACAGTAGCAGGGAAATCACATGTATTCGGCTATATAGCCACAAGAACTTCGATGAAACTTTTTTTACAAACACTAGAAATAAAACAAAAGAAACGATTAGAAGAAAATATCTTAAAGGTGTCCCTTTTATTTATTGTTTTTCTTTTTTCTTTCTTTTTTATTCGAATCTATTACAAAAATACATAAAAAAGGAAAGTTTTACCCGTATTTGGCGTTGATATCCTCGGCATCTGCTTCTCTGGTCCGAAAGCCGACGGATCCCTAGAGATCCGATTAAAGCTTCGACGGAGGAAGCCAATGCTCGAAAAGTTTTTGCTGTTTTAAGGGTCTTGGGGTTTAGTTTATGGATTTTTAAGTCTTAAATCTTTTTCTAGGCGAAAAGGGGGTTCGAAGGAGGGAATTTTGAGCTCTCCGGCCACCGCGTAAGGCAGCGCCGTCGCCGGTGGCCGATGGTCGGCTCGGCGGTCGATGGCCGGCACGATGACCGGAGGAGGCAAAGGGTTGAGAGGGTTTATTTTAATTTTTTTTTTTTGAAGAAGAGTAAGAATGAAAAATTTTAAAATTTTTTTTGAGTTATATAGTAATAGCTAAACGGCGCCGTTTTGATGTTTGGGTTCAGAGGCCAAAACGACGCAGTTTTGACCTCTGACCCACGCGACCCAACTCGTAGGTGGAGGATCCGCGTGTTTTAGACCAGATGGTCTATTTGCCATCTAGGCCCTTCCGCATTTTTAAATGTTTTTAATTCAGTTTTTTTTATTTATTTTTATTTTGTCCCTTTAATTTTGTTTCTATTCCATTTCGGTCCACCTGATAGCCAAGCGCATGGGGACAAAGGGATATTGTCCCATTCAGTCCCTGTCTTTTAGCGTGCTTTATTTTGGGCCTTGCTTCTTTTTATCATTTGCAATTTATACCCCAAATTTTATTTTGATTTCATTGTCATCCTTAGTCGGTTTAACTTCTTTTTCATTTTTTTTAAGGGATGTTTCATTTAACATTTTATTTAATATTATTTTATGTATCTGTTTCATTTCATTTTTAAAATCGAATTTACATTAATTTTTGATTAATTAATTATTTATTTTTCTAGCTCATTTTTATGGGGTATTCTTTTTTATATATATTTTATATGCATACTCTTATTCCATTTATCTATTATTTAGCCATTTACTTGTTTATTATTTTTATATATGTTATTCTAAAAATATAATTGTTTATAACCTCTTATTTACGCCAAATTTTACCATTATCATCATTATATTCTTCTTTGTCGCTTATTTCCTTTGATACTTTCATGTTTATCATTTTATGTATCATGCATATTCCACCTTCTATTATTATTCTTTTTATATTATTATTTATATTATTGTTGCTATTATTATTATTATTCCTGATTTTATTATTAATGTATTATTATTATCCTTCACTATTATTATTATTATTTATTATCAATATTATTATTATCATTTGCTAATCTATTATTATTATTATTTATTTACATATGTTTGTTACAAATTGAGTCTTTAATTTCATTTATCTTTTGATTTGATTCTTTATTTTCAATATTTTTATAAACTATTTTCCTTATATATTTATTTTTGTCCTTATTTTAGTTTTTTTTTGTCTTTATTATATTTCAAAATCGGTATTGTTATTTCATGTGCATCTTTTATCGTTAGTGTTATCGTCATCATCATTGTCATTATTTATTTTATTATTTATTCTATTTTCTTTTGATTGTTAATATTGGAATTAAAGTGATATATATCATGGATTGCTTATTAGTATACTTACATTATTGCCACTTATTAGCATAACATTTTATTCGTATACCATTTTAGAGGTTACATCAATTCTTACTCAAATACACAAAAATAAAATTTTTAAAAATAAAGCAATATTTCGTATTTGAAAATTCGAGAAAATCGTCCCTAACTTACTAGGTTTCGATTTTTTCTCGTTTAACCTAAATAACTGAATATCTTTTTTAAAACTTCAATACATAAGTTTTGGAAATCATGAGATGATTTTGGTATCAAAGGTTTGAAATATTGTGTCCTACGTGCTGGATGTGATATTTTATTTCTTCGAAACAAGAGAATCTTCATCATTTCATACTATTGCATTCTTATTTAAGATTTAAAAAAAAAAAGGGCAATATTTCGTGTTTGGAAATTTTGAGAAATTATACCCTACGTGTTGGGTTTCGATTTATCGTTTGACCGAACGACCGAATATCCTTTTTAAAATTTCAATGCATAAGTTTTAGAAGTTATGAGATGATTTTGGTATCGAAGGTTTGAAATTTCGTGTCCTATGTGCTGGATATGATATTTTATTTCTTCAAAACAAGAGGATCTTAATATCCACTTCAAGTTATCTAAACATGCATAAAAAGGGATTATATTTTTTTAAAATTTATTTTAAAATCTTTTAAACTTTTGACATTAAGATGTTAATTAATCAATTTGGTACCAATTTTGAGCGTTATAAGGGTGCTAATCCTTCCTTGTACGTAACCGACTCCCGAACCCGTTTTCTCGAATTTTGTAGACCAAAGTCAATATTTAGTAAAACAAAATGTTTTATTAAAACAATCAAATTATGAGGTGACCCGATCACACCTCAATAAAAAAAGGATTGGTGGCGACTCCCCTTTTTTCGTTTCCTTTTTCAAAATCAAGTAGACCCAGTTTTTCAAAAAAAATAGTTTCGACAGATATGAGTCAGGAGTGTTACATTTTAGTTATCTTACTAAAACATATATAATCTTACATTTAAACACTATGCCAAAAGGCCTTGCCCTCACCCCTCTAACGATGGTAAATTTTTAATTTTTTTAATTCTAAAAAATAAATTAATATAATAAAATTTTAGTGTAACCTTTTAAAAAATTTTAAAATAATAAATTAATATAATAAAAAATATTTTATCCTATTAAAACTTATTATTCAATTTTAACATCCCAAAATATATTTCTGAACTTTACCGAAACTTAATTTTAGTCAACTAAACACTTCCTAAAATGTATATTGTTTAGACAAATTTTAATTAAAACATGAAAGTAAATCTGATCGATACTTAATATAATAAAAATGAGTAGCTGATTTGTTTTTGTATCTTTTATATAATATATTCATAATTTAAATTTACTTTTTTTAATAATATAGTCTAAAAAAATTTAGAAAATTAGGCCCAAAAATAGAAAAAGAAAAAATTGCTAAACAGGCACACACGTGTACACATGTGCGGGATACAGTATTGTTGGAGTAAGCGCACGACCACAGAAAGGCCAGACTACCGTATGGGACGAAGAGCCACGTGTGTGTCTCTAAGTGGATTATAGGCGTTTTGATTTCGACAGTACTAAATTTTAATTAAATAATCAAATAAAGCTCTCCACTTTCGTTTTTTCGCTTTTAAAAGGAAATTTATCTATTATTATTATTATTTTAAATATCGGGAATTTAAAAAAAAAAAAAAAGTCGACATGGGCATGGGAATGGGAGGGAGAATGTCCGTGTGTGCTGGCTTTTGTTTCCAACTTAAAAACATTGTTAATGAGCTTTTAGGTTATAAAATAACTTGATGGAAGCCTGGTAGGGTTTTATAAAGAAAATTGAATTTTCAAAACGAGGGGGATTTCATTAATATTATGTTTTATTGTAAAAATAAATAAATATAGGCCACCCGCAAACATCATCTTTCAATCTCTAAACTCCAAATTAAAGGATTTTTTTTAAACTTTTATTTATTTATTTAGCGATTTGAAAACTGATTAATATTATATTAATTATAAAAAAGTATTTAAGAGTAATGATTAGTAAAATCCAAATTAAGAAAATATCATAATCCAATAAGTTATTGTGCAAAGTACAAATTAATTTATTTTTAATTTAATATTAAAAATTTTTTTAAAAAAAAATTCAATGCCACAGAGAAAAAAAATGAAAGTAAGAATATGCATATGATATCTAAAAATATGCAGTACTGTATTAACTTTATTTGTAAAACTAAAGAATAATAATAAAAAACAAGCAAAAAGAACAGATTCTGGCGTGCAGTGCACTAACTACTTTCCATCCAATGCGTCATTGCCACGCGTTGCTCACTTGTGCAAAGAATAAACGCACATTTCCCTTCTTCATTAAATTTGCGAAAATCAACTTGGTTTTTCTTTTCTCATGCTATTTCTTTGAATGAAATAATACGATACCAACTTGTATTAAATACGTGTTTATAAAAATTCTAATCACCGTAAAGTTAATATAATAAATTTTTTATGCCAAAAGCTGCATTTCAAACTGTAGAAAGCATTTTCTTTTATTTTGAATTTAGATCGAGAAACCATTAACATAAATCATAACTGCTAACCTCAATAATCTATGATACTCCACACTAAACGAGGCTTTAGTTTGCTTATACCGTTTAGGGTTGTTGGTAAAGGGAAGGGAAAGCTAGGGATAGTAATTATTGAAAGGGAAATTGACTATTGAGAAATGAACAAATGACGAAATTGGGGGAAGGGGAGGATTAGTCTAAACAATCTCAATTAGTACAACTATATTGTCTTTTCGTCAAATTATGCTATTACTCCCTCTTCTATGTCTAAGTTGCACATTTTTGTCTTTTACTCTAATTTCATTATATTTAGAATTTTAAATTTTTAATCTTAACTTAAATGATAATCGTTAAATTCATTAACAAAAATCACATGACTTTTCTATGTGCATCATCATGTCGAAATGACTATTTCACATGGCATTGCAAACATATTATAATTAAGATGCTTTGTTACATAAGATTTTAAAAATAGAAAATTTTAAGTTATTGAATTTAACAACTACTATTTAATTGGAACTAAAATTTTAAAATTCGAAACATATAATTATTAAAAATAACCAAAATAAAATATATAAACTAAATTCATAATTTACACCCAATATAAAGATTAATAGTAGAATCACTACAGCAAAATAGACTTTTAGCGGCGTTTTTTTTAGCATTTAGCGGCGCTTTTAAGCGCCACTAAAACTTTTTGCGGCGCTTCTTAAAACGCAGCAAAAAACGCCGCTATAGGTACCGCCACAAAATTTTGTGGCGTTTATCTGAAAAAAACGCCGCTAAAAGTCACGGCTTTTAGCGGCGTTTGTTGGAGAAGCGCCGCTAAAAGTCACGGCTTTTAGCGGCGTTTGTTGGAGAAGCGCCGCTAAAAGTCACGGCTTTTAGCGGCGTTTTTATGGAAAACGCCGCTAATTTTGACAGATTTGCTATATATTTTTTCACCAATATCCAGCCCTCTCTGCATTAAAATCCAACCAAATACAACAAATATTATATAAAATGCGACCAAAAATAGCAAATTTAGCATAAAAATACAACGAAATATTAATTCTAAATGGTACTTCAAATTTAACGAAAGATATATGATATAATTAATAAATAAAGTATAATTTAAAATATTCTTCCAATAATGTTAAACGTGACAAAGTTAAAAACATTCTTACAATGAGAAAACTAATGTCTAAGAGATGCTTTTTTGCGATTCTTTGAAAACATCGTCGCATCATCTGTTGAAGTCGTAGAGTGGAGGTCATCGTACTTTTGCTGCTCGCTCTCTGCTGCCGCCGCTGCTGCCGCTCGCCTCCTCGCTCGTGCCTTCGCCTCCTCGCTCGCTGCTTTGCAATGCCTCCTCCTCGCTCGCTGCAGCCCTCCCTCTCGCCGCCTCCGCTCTAAGTTGTTGCTTTGGAGTTCTTCATATTTTCGTTGAACCTCGGAAATTTGCTCAACCGTGTTCGCTTGCATCCGAGCTATCGGTCTCTTAACCTCTCGAACTTGACTTGAGCTTGACTTAGGAAGGCATGTATCTTTGGGAGCCGGATCCAAAATATTGGGTCGTGGTAACACGAGATCCTTGAAATCGAACCCGACCGTACCTTTCGGGACCCAAAACTTGAGTGATAATTACGTTATCAATGTTCTCAAGATTAACAGAACTATCGATCGAAGCAATCGCTTCATATTCGCTCTTCTTCTCCTTTAGTTTCTCCTAAAAAGCAAGTAAATAGTTAGAAACGAAATATATAATAAAAATGAATGCAACATAACTTAACATTATTTAAAACTACTAACGATGAATTGAATTAAACAATTATAATTAAAGATTATAAATATTTAGAATAAATCAAATATTAAGTAAATATACCATAATTTCTCCGACCGGATGTCATAGGAGATCCATCTTTCTTCCTATGCGTAATCTCAAAAAAAGTGAAGGCGTCCAACTTTTTGTCCAGATTTGACTTCCTACAATATAGTAGTAAAAATATTATTTAATAGTAGAAAGTTATTAATATTTGAAACAACTAATAAATTCATAATACCTCGGCCTCATTTCTGAAGCAAAACTTCTCGACCTGCTGGTGTGCGTGTATTTTTTTTTTTTTGCTCACGCTTGTTCCAACTCGCTCACGGTCCTACATAATGAAATTATTATTACGTATATAGTAAACACTATATATAAGAGTTTGGAAATACGCAATACCTCTCCTTTCTTTGAATTCAGAATCGAACCGCATCTTCCCATTGGTACTCAAAGCATTCCCGTGGGACATTTCTTAATTTTTCCTCGAGGCTTATGTCTTTCTTAAAATATTGTTTTTTTAAAGTGCTTTTATTGTCTCTCCATTTTTTACCCAATGCCTTCTTGATATAATCATCGGAGACCTCAAAAGCAAATCTCTCCTAAAAAAACACAAGTTTAGAATGTAAAAATAAATAAAACTTAAACCAAAGTATTATAAATTACATTAACATTTTGTTACCTTAATATTAGCGAGAGCTTGATTTTTGTTGCTATCAGGCATGTGATGCCATGATTCATAGTTGATGGGCAACATATTGGCATTTCGTGCTAAAATGCCCAAATAGCCTGCTAAAAGTCGAGCTTCAGATCCAACAGGCTGACCATGAGTATTTCTACTTACTTTGACACGCTCGACAGGATCTAAGTCGTATAGATCTCTAAGCGACGTCCTCGAACTCTGCGTGTCCCACCACTTTCAACTGAAAAATGATATACTATTATTATATTAAAATTGACAAATAAATCAATAATAAAAGTCAATACATGTAAAATGAACTTAACATTACTTTGAAATTCTTGGGCTCGTCAAGTGTCTCCGGCACATTGAAGATCCAACAACTGTCTGCTGTTCACTATTTCCTTCTTACGAATTTAGAGTATTCGGACAATACTTAAATCTCGTAATCTTCTTCTACGCATTTTTCCTGCAATACATATAAAATAGTTAAAGTTTTAGTAACAAATTACAACAATAATAGTACATATAAAATAGTTAAATCATATAACTTGACCAAGATTAAAATTATAATATTACATATAATTAAAAATCATAAAATCTTACTACATCATTATTCGTAAATATCTTCATCCACATCATGTCGAACCCATTGATGTTGTGTACTAGTACTAGGGATATTTTCATCTAAGTTTTGTTCGGAAAAGGTAATGTTTCGATCTTTCGACAATGTCATCTCTATTTCCATTACCCATGTCAAACAAGTCTCTAGGGGTGTTAGGAGTACAACATACCAACCTCATCGTTGGATCTTTCGAAAAAAACTTGTTTCACTTGAGAGGAAAATACATATGGCTCTTCCATTAATTGTTGTCCAGTGTGAATCAAGCGAGAGAAATTCACCATTGTAAAACTAAATTGATATTTTTTAATTCCTCGAGCAGTATTAACATCAGCCCAATCACACCGAAATAAGACAACTTTCCATCTGCCATAGTAATCCAACTCAATAATGTCGGTAAGAAGTCCGTAATACTCCACATTACCCTCAACCGGATTACTGTCCCTAGAACTAGCATAACTTGTAATTGAAGAATTAACAACAACTCCACAATTTTGAGTTCTCCTCATTCTCTCGCGATACTTTGTATGAAATCTGTATCCATTGATAAGGAAGGCACTATATCTTTTTATTACTCTGTTCGGACCTTGGGAAAGCCATTTAACTTCGTCATTGACGTCCTTCCCACTCCAAACCTATTGGATCGAAAGTAAATTGAATAATTATAAATGTATTATGTAAAAACATTCTTATTTGATTAACTAAATTTTGTGAATATATGTAACTTATTAACTTTAGTTACATACCGTTTGGCTTAACCATTCATGAAAAGATTCTGTGAATAACTTATTAATCTCTCGATGTTGTAATCTTCGAGAGCGTGCACGAGATCTCAAAATTTGTTTGTACTCACTATGTTAAAAACAAGTTTATTTTGTTAGAAGATAAACAAATCAAAACGACGAATATGTGATGAAATTTTAGAACTTTACTTGCGTAACGGTTCAACTAAATCATGGTGAAAAAATGCGTATCGATGTGCTTGTATCCACGATATATCATCTAATTCGCAATTTCAACTTTGCCGATTGATTCTCCGTAACTTTGGAATAAATAAGTTTCGGCCAAGTTATGATCATTGAGCCCAGCATTTCTAGTTGGTCTATTCAATCGTGTTTCAACATCTTCTAAATATCTAGAACAGAAGGTCAAGCACTCCTCTGCCAAGTAGCCTTCAGCAATTGATCCTTCTGGATAACGCTTATTGCGACAATAAGATTTCAATTTGCTTAGGAACCTAAACACGATATACAATATTTATTAAAAGTTGTAACTAAATGTATAGAGTCGAATGAATAAATACTTGAGAAATAAATTAGCACCTTTCTATAGGATACATCCATCGATAAAAACCGGTCCACCAAGTATTGCTTTCGTGGGAGATGGATTACCAAGTGCACCATAATAGTGAAGAAGGAAGGTGGAAAAATCTTCTCCAAATTGCATAAAGTCAAAAGCACTCGATCCTGTACTTTCTTAAGTTCTTCAACATTCAAAACTTTGCCACAAATAGCTTTCATTATATTGGATAGTTCAATTATACAGACGTCACATTTTTGACATGCAGGACCGTAAAGCAACTGGGGAGTAAATCTTGCATCAAGATGTGGTAATCATGTGATTTTAATGAATATAATCTTCGATCTTTAAGACTCACACATCGAGATATATTTGACGCATACGCATCTGGGACCTTTATATCCTTCAACACCATGCAAAACACCTCTTTCTCTTTCTTTGACATTGAAAAAATAGAAGGCGGCAACCGATACTTCCCATTCGGAAGTACTTGAGGATGAAGATCACGTCGAATTCTCATGTCAACTAAATCAAGTCGACTCTGAAGATTGTCTTTTGATTTTCCATCGACATTTAAAATTGTCCCAATTATATTCTCGCAGACATTCTTCTCAATATGCATGACATCAAGATTGTGGCGTAAAATGTTGTGCTCCCAATAAGGCAACTCAAAAAAAATACTCCTTTTTTTCCACAAGTCCGCCTCATTAGGATCATCCTCTTCGTCAGATTCATCATCAGATTCATCCCTCGAACTTCTCCTTGTTTGCGTGATAGGTGGTTGATTCATCTTCCCGTAACTAAAGTTGATATCTTTTAACATAAACAAGATTTCAAATCCCACGGTCTGCGCTCAGAGCTCTTACGTACTCTTGATGCATCAAATAAAGTCCTCTGAAATCTAAATTTATGATTTCCATCTAACCACCGACGATGGCCCATGTAAGAGAACTTCTTCCCATTATACAACCACTTGAACAAGTTTACGTAGCACAACAAGGGCGGGCATAACGTCCTTTAGTACTCCAACCCGATAAATTAGCATAAGCCGGAAATCATTAATTGTCCATAATAAAGTCGCACGTAAATTAAAGTTCTCCTTTCTTAATACATCATATGTCTCAACACCCGACCATAACTGTTTTAACTCTTCAATAAGTGGCTGCAAATAGATGTCAATATCATTTCCGGGACCTTTCTCTCCAGGGATAATCATTGATAAAATAAATGAAGATTGCTTCATGCAAATCCATGGAGGAAAATTGTGAGGACAAGCACTCTGGGCCAGTAATCGCACGAAGTACTCATGATTTTAAAAGGATTAAAGCCATCAGCTGCTAGCCCAAGCCTCACATTTCGAGGATCACTTGCAAAGCTTGGAAATTTACTGTCAAACGATTTCCAAGCTAAAGAATCAGCAGGATGCCTTAATAATCCATCATCGGTTCGTTGATCATTATGCCACCTCATAGAATCGGCCGTCTTTAACGACATGAAAAGCCTTTGAAGTCTTGGTATTATGGGAAAATATCGCATAACCTTGATCGGCTTCTTTCTTAAATGTGCCCCACCTTCATCCCCATTCACATCTTCTCGTATTCCGTTCATCCAACGAGACTTACATAAAAACATGACAAGATCATGGTTGGTTCTTCCGATCACCCCAATACAACATGCGATCATTTGGGCAACTATGAATTTTATCGTACCCAAGGCCCAAATCTTTTATTAGTCTCTTCATATCTTGACAAGATTGGGGATTTTTGCAAACGGAAACATTTCTCTCGAAACTCTAGCGAGCATTGTAAAAGAGTTTCCGGTCCACCCTCCCAAACATTTTAAGTGAAAGAGACGAATACTGAAGGACAATTTGAATATTTTGATCCCTCGTAAAGTTCTTCGTTCATTTCGTTAAGTAAATTGTAGAACTTCGCCGCTTCTTCATTTGGCTCTCTCATCAGGTGCACTTGTTCCCGCTTTCACAAAAAACATTTCCACCAATATTACAATCGTTGGATGCAATAAAGTTAGGTGGAAAGGATTGTTCACCATGATTGTGCATATTAAATGCATCCCGCAACATACCTTCCATGTCATCTTGTCTAACACACCGATGGTAAGTATTATCGAATAAGTCGGATTAATAGTTGAAGAAGTTCCACTAGATGTACACTCTCCATGGAAAATCCATTTTTATACCCCGAATAAAGCCGTCAACAATTAGATGTTCGTGAGACAACTTCACGAAAATGCCAATTAATGTTGCCACACTTCTTACACGGGCAAAGAATCATATTCTCTTGGCTTGCATTTTGAAATGCAAAATTTAGAAAAGTTTGTACTCCATTTCGATAGGCATTGCTTACCCTTGAAAATTTCATCCAACTCCTATCCATTTCAGTAGTTCTTGAAATCTAAAGTTAACAATAAATTGCGTTTACTAAAATAGATAATATATATCAAGTATAAATTATCTAATAGGTGCAAACTAATTCAGCAATGAGGGGATTTTCAAGTGTATATTTATATATTACGTAAGTTAAGTAAGCTTTGTAAGTTATGTAAGTTATGTTATGATATACATTTATGTAAGGTATGTAAGTTATGATATGATATATATTTATGTATTATGTAAGTTGTGTAAGTTATGATAAGATATATATTTATGATATATATTTGGAGTATTATGTAAGTTGTGTAAGTTATGATATGATACATATTTATGAAATATATTTATATATTATGTTAGTTGTGTAAGTTATGATATGATATATACTTATGATATATATTTATGTATTATGTTAGTTGTGTAAGTTATGATATGATATATATTTATGATATATATTTATGTATTATGTAAGTTTTGTAAGTTATGTAAGTTATTATATGATATATAATAAACATTAAGATAAATATTATTTCCCTTTAAAAATTTATTTTAATTAATCTAAAATATGTAATTTAAAAAATTGTGTCGTGATTAAATTGCAAAATATGTGTAAGTAATTTAAAAAAATTTGTCCTGATTAATCCAAAATAAATTAATCCAAAATATGTAATTTAGAATTTAAATAAATTTATCCAAAATATATATGTCGTGCTTAAATTAAAGTGAAATAAAATAAAATATTTAAAATAAAACTTTAAATACAATTTAATTTAATTCAAGTTGCTATAGCACTGCAATTACATGAACTAGTAATATGTTATTAAATAAATAAAAATAACTAATTGTATATCTTTGAATAATAATTATTTTTATTAATAAAAATAAAATTTTAGAATCAAAACTAAAATAAATAATAAAAATTGAATTAAATAGTCAAAACTTCTAAATAGAGTTCGAGAAAACCTGAACCTGTAACAAAGGGAGTCAGAAAAAATCCAAACTTCAGAAAATATGAATCCGACAAAACGTGAGCCCGAGAAGGCCGAAGATCGTAATGCATCGTCAGTCCGAGATCAATTTGACTCGAGCCCAAGATAAATTCAATCCTGTAACATGAAAAAACTAGATTTTATAACTCAACAGCTATAATAGACATTAAAAAAATAAGACTTCAACAAGAACTGTCTACCTGTGTTTCAACAATCAGCTTCATTGCAACTTTTGTCAATAGATAATGTACCTAAAGATCAAAGCATATGGCATTCAACAGTCAAAATTCAGCAATAATAACCCATAACATGGAATGAAATTTAGCACAACTTTATAAAATTTAGCAAATTATTTTTTAATGAAATAATAGACTAAAAATATTAGTAGTTTATTTTGTAAAAATAAAATAAAAATTGACCCATTATTTTAAAATGTACTTGTTTCGATTATTCGTAGGTCAAGTAAGCAAGGTTGTAAGGAATTGCAACATTGTTTGCATCCATCATGAACCACCAATGGTTGAGGAACTAAAAGATCAGTTAAGTAGATGTTTTTCTACAAATCATAAGCAATATGATTGCCTTGCATCCAAAGATTATAGATTGATTCAATGATAAGCAACACCGCAACAACCATGATAATGTTTGGCATCGGGCTTACAATGACTGTTTTTACTGTGTATATACTCGCTTAACAATTCAAGAAAATAAAAATGGATCTAATTATAAGTTAAAAATGTAAATATTTGATAACAGAGTAATTCAAATATTTTCAAAAATCACATTGTTTACTTTTGTTTTATTATTTATCAAATCAAAGGTGTAATTATACAACTTTGTTTTGCTATTTATTTCCTGCTCTAAATAAACAATTTTAACATAAATTCATTGTGATTTTAAAATTATATAATAATGAAAACAGTAATTTTAGTTACTATCTCTATATTTAATTCACTAATAAAATAAATTTTACTAGATACGTCTTATATATTGTTTCTGAACAATTCTCTAAACAATTAAGAAATTTATGAATTTTATGATAAGGCATATTATAATTTTAAAGAGAAATATTTATTTGAGCTTTTAGATTCTAACATTATTAAGACCAACATGAGAAAATAAAAAACTTTTTTATTAAACTTAAACTTTGTTTTTTTTTTATATATTAAATTTTTTGTCACATATAAGAAGTGTGCCATAATATATCCTTTTATCACTTACAGAGTGACTTTTATCTTTGAAAGGAGTTTTGGCATAACCGACTACCAAAGCATGAAGCAAAATCCGAAAATAGGCACTGACAAAAAATTGGAAAAAAAAAATTCGATCTCCCATCCCTTTATTAAATTATATAACTATCATATGCAAAAATTGGTGTGGACAGATTTTGCCATTTACCCCTATCAATAGATATGTTTTTTTTTTTCATTATTCCTAGTATTTATGTAAAAGAAAAAAAGCAGAAAAATTATGTATCAAAACAACATCAAATTGCATTGGTACACTCAACAACATCAAATTGCAGATCATTCTAAACAAGCAACTAACAAAATGCACATAGCTCCCTTCCGTATTGCAGGAGAATCATTTTGTGTTCTACCATTTTATGATTACTCCTTATTCTAACCACCTAACTACAATTCCTCCTGTGCCAATGCTATTATTAAAAAGGAATAAGCATTTATACAATGAGTAACAAATTCAGTACATGCTATTCAATCTATCCATCGAAACAGCTAAAAACGTTTGAGGAAATAACAAAAATGTTCCTTGGATTAATGAGTTGACATTGTTAATAACATAATGGTATTAGAACTGATAGCAAATTTTAACCAGATTTAAAATCTGAAACAAAAGTATACTTGAGACAAGGTAAAAGGTAACTTATAAGTTGATCCACTATAGAATAGAACTTGGCATACAACATAGCATCCTTCCCAAGCATGCCAAAAAGTTTCAGAAAAAAAAAAAAATCAGTGGTGCCAACTTATATCCCAGAAACTCCTAAAACCAACTCTATGCCTCTTGTTTTTGTATTTTCTAAGTAAACCGCTTAAATAACAAGCACGCAATTATAAGTTTTTGAAACCCAAGAAGCATTTTTGGTAACATAAACCCAGGAAACCTTGCATGAACTACCATGTAGATTTCTTAGCATAGCTATGTTTTCTTATTGCAGGTCAAAAATTGAGAGTTTTGCAATTGCAGAAACTTGAAAATGCAAAAACATGGAAAAATTAGCGTGCAAACTTATATCCCAGGAAACTCCTAAAACCAAGTCTAAGCCTCTTGTTTTTGTATGTTTTAAGTAAACTACTTGCATAACTACAAGAGTGAGATTACAAGTTCATGAAACCCAAGAAGCTTTATTGGTAACATAAACCCAAAAAGCGTTGCATGGACTACAATACCGATTTCTCAGATAGCTATGTTTTTCTTATTGTGTATAAAAAATTGAGAGATTTTGCAATTGCAGACCCGCCTCAAATTGCACATTAACTCCTTCCCCCTCATACAAGAGATTATACTCAAAACCACAAAGAACAACACCTTTGCTGATTACTGGACAACTAGCGATTGCATAGCTTTTCTAAAACTTCAATAATTGACAAAGATCTAAAGTGACCATAGTCTAGAAAAGATCAACTATGACGTTGGACTATGATGTTGTCCTGCACTGCATGATTTTCATCATGCATTCCCCAAATTCTTAGAACCTCTTCCAAGATTCAAAACAATCATTCAAATTGATGCACTTTTTGGCCTCATTGATCAAAAATGAAAATGAGAAGGAACAACTAACTCATATAAACACGAACAATAGCTTGAGTATGAGAACATCATTAATGACCATGTTAACAACATAATGATCAAGACAAAAATAACAGGCAAAGCATGGCTCATAAAAGCCCAATTTCACAAATAAAAATCAGAATTACAGTGTTCCTTTTATCCCTCCCCAAAAGCCATCATTAAGGCAACCAACCTGTGAAGAACAAAACCTAAATTGATATCCACAAATTTATCATTCTCTTCTCATTTCAGCTAAACTTCGTACATAAACCACATGTCATTATGGAGGTGAAGTTAATAGTTAAACAATGAACGTAATCATTTTAACTAAAATGTTGGTTCACCTCTCTGACTTGTGCAATCAATAAACATTTCTAATGAATTTGAAATTAATGAAAAAAGAATATATAAATCAAATGCTATTCAAACAGTGAAATTTGAAGTACCTTGTTTACTCCTTTCAGCAAACATATTTCTCCCAGTAAAAACTGCTATAGGGAACGAAAGAATTATTTGCCTAATGATGCCTTTATTCCATATGGTGATAGAAGTCACAAAGATGATCAACACCTCAAGCAAGCCGTATGCAAAACGTAAACTCTCATACATCAACATTTCAACAAAGATCTTGTTCAAAGAGCCTTTTCCCGATGATGAGAAAACACTTATATTAGTAAATTGCTGAAATCCCATATTCAGTTCTACTACTGAAACTTACAAAGAGTCTATTCAATCACCTCTAAAATGTCAAAGCTAAATAAATATATCATCCAGTTCCTACTGTTTGTGGAGGAAAAGAATTTCAAACCATGAACTAATGAAAGCGACTAATTTCAATGACTTAACAACAAATGTACCCTTTTCCTATAATGATATGAATAGTTCTCTCATAGGCAATTCATCAAACATAAGGAGAGTAAACTTTAGATTCTTTACCATACGCAATCCAACACAAAAAAAAATTCCTATAATTCTATAATCTCAATTGAATCCATAGAGAAACCCAAGAAACGGCTGGAATAATACATTGAGGCAGATTTTAAAGAACACCTCAAAGAAAGAAAGAAAAAAGTCGATGGCATAGAAAATAAAATAAAGAAAACCCATTAACAGGAAAACGTGAATGCGACTGATACCTTGAATTAGAAGAAAACCAAAGTAGGAAGAAAACCAAAGTGAGTTACCTTCAATCTAAGCGGGAGAATAAACTACTAAAAATAGTAATGATTTAAAGCTATCCAAGAAATTGAAAGGAAAAAAAAAAGAAAAAAGTACAGGACATGATGGAAAGAAAGTTAAAAGAGATAAGCTGACTCACTTGACGACCGTCGATTTCATGTGCTAAGACTCGAACATGCTCGATAGCTCTGGCTTCACACAGTTCTTCGCTCTGATTTGCTTCCAAAACCCTTTGTGCCTTTTTTAGTTTCTTTTTTTTCTTTTATTCCAGATCGAGAAAAAGAGGAGTAACGAGTGGCTTTTTGTGGTGTTTTAAAAAAACGCTAGTATAAATTAATTTTTGCAGCATTTTTAGTATAAACGCCACTATAGCTTAGTTGGTTAAGTTTGCTTGCTCTTTACCTTAGTACTTGGGTTCAAATCTTGTTGTTAGCAATTTTGAATCTTTTTTGTACCTCTTTTACCTTGCTCTTTTTTGTACTTGCATTTATTATTTTTAATCAATTAACTCTTCAATATTACATTAATATATATTATTAGTACAATAATATAGACGGATTGACAATTTGAGCTACATATTACAAGATAATACATTAACATTAATATACAGAGCACGTAATACATTAATATATATTATTAGTACAATAGTATAGAAGGATTCACAATTGATATACGGGCACATACATAATTTGAGCTACAATATTATGAATATTAAATCGCTAAAGCTAAAATTTTAGAATTGTTGTATAAATTTTTAAAATTTAATAAGTGTAAAGGATAGGTGCAATAAATTATACATTATACAAGATTTGTGTTTTTAAGATGTTATTAGAATAAAAAATATATCTTATACAAAAATAATGATTTGTGGTACTAAAATATACAAAAATATTGCACATAATTCATTCCTTGTTTCACTGTAATAATCTTACAATCGTATTTCTATATATTCATTTTTTTTTGCACTTCAATTTTGTTTTCCTCTATTGTTTCATGTTCACTTGAATGTGTACATTTGTCCACTTCTCAATTGTTTTGTACACTGAAAGTTTATCTATTATCTCTTAAATAATTTAAACTATAATCATAAGTTTAATATATTCAAATTAAGATTATCTCTTTTACAATTATATAAGAAATCATTTAATATATAAATTAAAAAATACTAATTAATCTAAACCCTAAACCTCTTAACCCCTATCCCATAAACACTAAACTCTAAACCCTTAACCCTTAACCCCAAACCCTTACACCTTAAACTCTAACCCTAACCCCTAAACCCTAAATCATAATCCCTAAACCCATAATTCATCATAAACCTTCAAATACTAGTTAACTCCTAAACCTTAAACCCTAAACCATATATCTTAAACCATAAACCATAAACTATAATGATAATTAATTCGATATTTTAAATTCAATACTATCTCTTTTACGATTATATAAGAAAATATTTAATATATTGTATAACCATAAATTTTAATAATTATTGTTTTAGGGGTTATAGATTAGTGTTTATGATTTTATTGGGTTTAGGGGTTATATGACTTTTAGCGGCGCTTTACCCAGAGCATTAGCGGCGCTTTACCAAAAGCGCCGCTAATGCTCTGGTCTTTAGCGGCGCTTCACCAAAAGCGCCGCTAATGCTCTGGTCTTTAGCGGCGCTTTACCAAAAGCGCCGCTAATGCTCTGGTCTTTAGCGGCGCTTTACCAAAAGCGCCGCTAATGCTCTGGTCTTCAACGGCGCTTTACCAAAAGCGCCGCTAATGCTCTGGTCTTCAGCGGCGTTTCTCCAAAAGCGCCGCTAATGCTCTATTTTTTGCGGCGTCTTTTACTAAAACGCCGCTATTGCTCTGTTTTTATTGGCGTTTTTGGTAAAACGCCGCTATTGCTATGTGTTTTACAATTTTTGTGGCGTTTTTTGATAAAACGCCGCTAAAAACGCCGCGAAAGCCCTATTTTCCTGTAGTGAATCTAACCTCATTTAAACCTTTTTTCCATTTTCCCTTTTTTTAATTTTCTCTTCCACTTTGGTAATGGTTGGGTGGCTTTGTCCCTTGTATTAGAGTGCAAAAGAAGTGAAATTTTGGGGAAAAAAAGGGGGACTACTACCCATGTGACATGTATGGTGGGTTGCATGCATTTAGATTGCATATTTAGTTTGGGGTTTATCTGGCAAAGGGCCATTCCATTACCATATAAGGTGTGCTTAAAACCCATGCAACTATATTTGAACTATATATATGGTTAGATTGTGGTTCGAAATTTTTACATAAATTTTAATTGAATTACACTAAGTCAATCCAAAAATTATTTTAATATTAAAAAAGTATTTTTATAATTAAATTTAAATAATATATAGTTTTTATAATAGTTAATTAACTCTCCATTTTTCTCCTTTTTATAAGGGCAAATAGTATGGCAATTAGTTAAGAAGTTGGTTAAGACTATTATGCTTGAATCATAGGTCGTGGATCGAAGTCCACGATAAATGCACATAGAATGTCTTATGAAGGTCAATTAATGAAATATGACTCGTTTGACCCATTTGAATTAATCTGATTCATGGAATATATAAAGGAATATATCTATTTGAAGCCTTAGAAGCCCAGTAGAATACTCCCGAAAAACTAGAGTTACTATTGTGAATATTGTAAATCCTAAGAGATAAGATTATATAGAGTTTAAATTCGTTAATACTCTAATCTTGCAGATAAGCTTGAATCTTGACTGTTGATGTATAATTTAAACTATACCGTTAGATCTGGGAGAACTCAACTATAAATAGAGGTCTTTCTGTTCATTTGTAATATCTCATAAATAGAAGTCTTCCTCTCATTTGTAATTATCTCATTCAAAGTTATTGAATATATTTAAAAATATTTACTTAAACACTTTATGTGTATTGCTTTCTTATATTTTTTTTTGTACTATTCGAAGTCTTTTATCTTTTGAATTTGCTTCTGCTTTATTTTAGTGATTTAAAATTTCTCTTGTGAATTATCACTTTTTGACAATTAGATTATCTTAATCAGATTTGAAATAAAAAATACCTAAAATCACGCAATTTACCAGATTAAAATTTTAACTTCGTTATAAAAACATAATTAAAAATTAATGCATGCAAGTTAACAGAAATATCATGAATAAGCTTAAATTCCCAAATTTAATAATAATTAAAAAAAACTCATCCAAATGGAGCAAATTAAGGGTGAATTAAAACAAAAGGCCAACTGCAAAGGACTAAGGGGGAGACGTATAATGAGTCACTAAACAAACTAAACTCACGATAAAGGCAAGCGTACCTATCGAATAGTAGTATAGCTATAGTGAGTCGAGAATATCGTATCCATGAAGACTAAAAGTACTAGTAATTACTATCTTTTTATTATCTAGCCTATAAATTAAAAGAGATATTTTTAATCTAACTTTAACCAAACTAATTATGAAGAACGCGACAGAGAATATAATGAGAAAATACTTGAATATAACCAAAGAGAAAGACAATACCAATGAAAGAATCCACCTAAACTCCACTTATTATTCTGAATCTAAATTAGACAATTTATTCACTTGTCTTGATCCGTAGAAATCCCTAAATTATGTTAATATGTCTTTCGAGAATAAGAACAACTGACTCTAGGTTGATTAATTGAAATCTCTTTCTAATTAAAACCCCTATTGTCGCATTAACTCGATTTATGGATTCCCTTATTAGATTTGACTCTAATGCGGTAGATTTATGTCGTCCTATTTCTAGGATTGCATGCAACTCCACCCAATTATGCTAGATATACTCTTAAATAGGGACTTTTGCTCCACTAAAATAAGCACATCACACTTGAATTAATATCCTGAAAATATTAAAGTAAGAAATAAGCATACATAATTGAGAACAAGAACAAGTATTTATCATATAATCCAAAAAATCAAATAATAAGATCCATCATAGGTTTCATCTTCCTAGGTATCTAGGGAATTTAGTTCATACTTTGGGAAGAAAACATCTCAAAATTAGGAAAACAACAAAACATAAAGAAACCCAAAAACTTCTAGAGAAATTAAATAGAGATATTCAATCTTGAAGGAGATCCGGCTTCTAAGTTGAATCTGTTGGTGTTCTTCAAGTAAATTCTTCGTCTACTCTGCGTGCTCCATTAGATCCTCTTCTAGTGTGTATTTATAGACTTTAGAATGCTCAAAAACCCTAAATATTGGCTTTTTCTGCGTGTTTGAGAAACAAGGAGTGATATTAACACGGGCTGCACATGGGCGTGTAGCTAGCACGTGTGGCTCACAAGGGCATGTGCTCAGCCCGTGTGGTAATGCCCAAGCTGTGTGGTTCCTAAAAATAGCTCATTTTTTTTTATTTTGGCCTCTTTTTTGCTTATTTTTCTCCCCTATGCTCTCCTAAGTATAGAAACATGAAATTAAAGGATTAGGAGCATCAAATTCACTAAATTATATAATAATTCATCCAAAAATGCATCAAGAATGAGATTAAAACATGTTACTTTTATGACTTATCAAATATCCCCACACTTAAGTGTTTGCTTGTCCTCAAGCAAAACCCTCAACTCACAATTAAAACTAATCTTTCCCAACTCATAATTGTAATGACCCGAAATTTATGGGTATCGAAAATCGTGTCTCTGGCTTACTATTTTTGAAAATTGGGTTCGTAAATATTTATTAGAAATATTTATTAGAAATATTTACGAATGTTAGTTGAGTGATTAATTAAATTTTGGTTAAGCGAATTAGCTTGAATTAAGGTTAATTTAGTATAAGGACTAGATTGAATATAGTGTAAAAGTTTAATTATAGACTAAAGAAAAGTGAAGGGACTAAATTAGTAAAAAAACCTAATGGGGACAAATGTGTGGTACAAGGTTAATACATTTGTAATAATTGTATTTATACAAATGTAATATATATATATATATGTATTTACTTAAAATTTAAGTATAAGATATTTTATATATATTATATTATTATATTAATTATTAATTACTTAAAACATAAAAGACATAAAATGTAAATAAAACATAAAAAGAAAAAGAAAAGAAAGAATAGCAGAAGCCATTCGAAAATAAGGAGAAAGAAAAAGGGAAAAAAGATATAGGGAAAACTAGGGTTTGAATGTTTAAAGTTTTAATAGGTAAGTTAATTAAGTCATTTTTACTTAATTTTGATGTTTTAGAAGCTTTAGAACAAGGTTTTGATGAAATTAAGTTGATATTTTGAAAGTTCGTAAATTTTTAAGCATGATACATGTTGAGCAAATTGTTGAATTAGGGATTTAATTGAATGAATTTCAATTTAGAAGTGCTTAAAGGATTAAATTGTAAGAGAAGCTATAAGTTTTATGTTTGAAGTACTAAATTGAAAGAAACTTGAGATTAGGGTTTTATCATGAATATTTAATGGTTAAGGTGAATATGGAAGGAATTTGAATAGAAATGAAGTATGAATTGAGTGATAAAAGTAAATGAGTTAGTTAGAATTAAATTGAAATTAAGGTTTGAATTAAATAGAAATTTAATTATTTATTTTGAGTTAATGTTGTATTAATAGTATAAATTGTTTAATTTCCTAGCTAACGTAGTACCGGAGACATCGACAAAGAAAGGAAAAGAGAAGGTTGACGAAGAGTAATCCAAGAATTACGGTTTGTATTTCTATAAACCGAACTTAATAATTAATTGTTTCTTTTATTATTTAATGTGTTTGGTAAGTGACATAGAGGTAAGATTTGCTATTCTTGTATTAGATCGAATTAAGTTGTGAATGTTGAATCGAAATGTGATTTGACTGTTATCTGAAAATTGAAAGTGAATTGAATACCCTATTAACAGTGTCGGGCTAAGTCGGATATAATTGACCTGCTATAGGATTGGAAGTGTTTAGGGATACTTCAACTTTGAGTCGATGAGGCACTATAAGTGCCGTACTGTTACTTCGACTTCGAGTCGATAAAGAACCATGCGTGTCGTACTGTTACTGTTACTTCGGTTTAATCCGATGAGGTACTGAGTATCGTACTATTACCGTTTACTTTGACAAAGTTGGTGAGGCACTAAGTGTCGTACTATGTGTTGGTTGGATCCGTATATCCGTCCAGGTCCGAATTATGTTAATAGGGGTAAACTACTGTACTGAATAAATAAATGACTGTACTACTGTACTAGACAATTAACTGATATTGATTGATATTGAATTGAATTTAATAGTTCTTTGAAAATGAGTTGTGAACATAATTATTGCCATGAAAATTGAAATTTTATAGTTTAAATGCATTAGAATTAGTAATTGTTTTAAATGTTGGTTTATAGAAATATCACTGAGTGTATACTCAGCGTACGGTTTATTTTCGTGCGCAGGTTAGGTATGTAAATGACTAACAACTAAGCATCCAAGCCGATCCCGAACTCAAATACTTGGTGATGTATCTTATTTTGAAAAATGGCATGTACCTAGGTTGTCTTTTGAAGTTACTATGAGATGTGAATGTTAATAGTGTAAAAGATGATATTGGTTAATCTATATATGCAAATTTATGTCTTATTATATAGACTTTTACACAGTTTAATTTGAATTGAATTGGATGGTATTTAAATACAATGTTTAGAAAATCTATGTTATATACTTATAACATACATGAGTAGATAATTATATTGATAGTTTTAACATGTTTTAGACGTTTTTAATCATGTTTTGGATTGGTTGAAAGATTAGATTTTAAGTTGCTTGTTATTCAAGGTTTGCAAGGTTGGTAAAATTAAACTATAAGGCTCATTTTGAGTCTACACGGCCTGACACACGGGTGTGTGATCAGACCATATGAGACATACGACTTACACACGGGCATATGGATAGGCCGTGTGTCCCCTGCATCTTAAACATTGTAAACAGAATAATCAGGAATTGTCATACAGGTAGAGGCATGGACGTGTGTCTCAGCCGTGTGAGACACACGACCACAAAACACGGGCAAGTGCCCTGGCCGTGTAAAAACGACACTAAGTTCGAATCGAAAATAAATCCACACGGGCTAAGAACACGGGCGTGTGTCTTTTCCGTGTGAAACTAGTTTGTCCATGAGCAATAAGTCAGAGAGTTACACAAGTATAGGACATGGAGGTGTCCAGGTCGTGTGAGTCACACGGAGTAATAACACTGGCATGTCTTAAGGACACACGGACGTGTCTCCTAGACCACACGGGCTTGTGGATACTGTTCATAAATAAAAATTTTAGAAATTTACGAAAAATTTTATAAGCTTCTAATTGGGACCTGATTTGTTTCTAACTTCCTCTTTGGGCCTCGAGGGTCCATTAAAGGGTTAATAAGATGAATTAATGAACTGTATATTCTTGTATTATTCGTGTTTAAACTGTATTGATTGGTAATGCTCCGTAATCCTATTCCGATACCAAAAAAGAGTTAGGGAGTGTTACATTTAATGGTATCAGAGCTATTCAGGTTTAGTCAATTCTAGAAATTAAATTGAGTACAGAAATGAATTTAGAGGTACTTGCCATTATTGAGTTAAATTTGAGTCGGGATTGAATGCTAATATATATATACTGAATTATTGTTTTTGTTTTATAGTTAAAGTTGTCTGATGAAAATATTGAAGATACCGATCAAGAAATGTATAGTGAAGATGATGAATCATATGATATAAATAAATTGGAATCTGCAACACCAAGTGTAAATCTGGTAGGTAATCAACCGTCAAATGTTGGAAGGAGTGATACTAGAGAAAGAGATAATACAGAGATACTTAGAGTGATAGCTGATACTCTTCAAAGAGCAGTAGGAACAATACCTATTATAACTCCTGCCCCTGCTACCTGACGAGCCCCGATTAAAGAGTTGCGGACGTATGGTGCTACCGAATTTCTAGGATCGAAGGGGGTTGATCTGTCTGTAGCTGAAAACTGGATAGAAACTACAAAGAGAATTCTGAAGCAACTTGAATGTACCCCACAGGAAAGTTTATTCTGTGCTGTTTATTTATTACAAGGAGAAGCATACGTATGGTGGGAATCGGTAACTCAACATGTATCAGAGGAACAGATAAGTTGAGAATTCTTTCTAAGAGAATTTCAAAAGAAATATTTGGGAGAATTATATATTGAAGATAGAAAACAAGAGTTCTTAAACTTGAAGCAAGATGAGATGTCTGTAGCGGATTATGAACGGGAATTCTTGAGATTGAGTAGATATGTAACTGAATTTGTACCGACTGGAGTTGACAGATGCAAATGATTTTTACGAGGATTGCGTGATGAATTACGACTACAATTGGTGTCTCTACGAATTACTGAATTTACAGATTTAATTTAAAAAGCAAAAATGGTTGAACAAGTGTTGGGATTAGACAAAAAGCCTAAAATTTCTCGTTCACTTGGAAAGCGTCTTGGAACTACAAGCTCTAATCCACAACCTAAGAGATCAAAAGAATTTCGAAGCAGTGGGAGATTTGGTTCTAGATCAGATAGAAGTGACAGAAATCGTGGTAGACAGACGACAGTTTCCACTAGTAGCATCAGTGGGCGATCTTGGAATACTGAAATTCTGAAATGTCAATACTGTGGAAATAAACATCAGGGTGAGTGCTAAAAATTAACTGGTGGTTGTTTATGTTGTGGATCCACTGATCATTTTGTAAAAAACTGCCCAAAGATTAAAATTACAGCATCAGAGGTATTACAGAGATCTGAATATGCTTCTAGAGGATGAGGAACAGGCAAAGGCGGCTCAGTTAGTAGAGGAGGTGCTAGAAGAACAAGTAAAGTTACCACTCAACAATCGGAAGCTAGAACTCCGGCCCGAGCAAACGTTGTAAGAACTTGTGAAGAAGGAGACGCACAGGATGTGGTGACAGGTATATTTTTATTGCATTCAGAACCAGTTTATGCTTTAATAGATCCGGGATCATCACATTCTTATGTTTATACAAAACTAGTTGAGACGGAAAAATTAAAACCTAAACTGTCTAGAGTAACAGTAGAGGTGTCTAGTCCTCTGGGGCAAACAATGTTAGTGAATCGAATATGTCAAAGATGTCCGTTAACGATTTAAGATAGAATATTTCCTGTTGATTTATTAATTATTCTATTTGGCTACTTTGACATTATACTGGGTATGGACTGGCTATTAGAACATGGAGTAATTTTAGATTGCTACAAAAAGAAGTTCATTGTTCAAAACGAAAGCGGTGATCAGATTGAAGTAAATGGTATTTGGACCAGTGGACTAGTTCGTATGATCTCGGCAATTAAAGCTAGTAAGCTTCATTATCAAGGTTGTGCTGCTTTCTTAGCATATGTTATTAATTCAGATTCGGTGTAGAGTAAATATAGTAAAATCTGAACTATATGTGAATTTCCTCATGTATTCCCTAAAGAGTTACCTGAATTACCTCCTTATCGGAAAGTTGAATTTGTGATTGAAGTATATCCAGAAACAGATCCAGTGTCGATATCTCCATAGCGTATGTCACTAACTGAATTGAAGGACTTGAAGGTACAACCACAAGATTTATTAGATCGAGGTTTTATACGAACTAGTACATCACCGTGGGGAGCTCCAGTGTTATTTATTAAGAAGAAAGATGGTTCGATGCGGTTATGTATTGATTATCGACAGTTAAACAATGTAACTGTTAAGAATAAATACCGGTTGCCTCGTATTGATAATTTATTTGATAAATTTAAGGAGCTTATGTATTTTCGAAGATTGATTTAAGATCGGGCTATTATCAGTTAAAGATGAAAGAAAGTGATGTACCAAAGACGGCGTTCTGAACACGGTATGAGCATTATGAATTTTCAGTGATGCCATTTGGATTAACAAATACCCCAGCTGCTTTTATGGATTTTATGAACCGGATTTTTCAACCGTACTTAGATCAGTTCGTGGTAGTTTTTATTGATGGCATCTTGGTATATTCAAAATCTGAATCTGAACATGAACAGCATCTTCGAATTGTTTTGCAAACATTACGGGAGAAACAATTGTCTGGGAAATTGAGTAAATGCGAATTTTGGCTATCAAAGGTAGTATTTCTTGGTCATGTAGTATCAGCAGATGGAATTAGAGTGGATCTAAAGAAAATTGAAGTAATTATTCAGTGGAAAACTGTAATGACCCGAATTTTACCGTTATCGAAAAAGTGTATTTTCGGGTCTCCGTTTCTGAAAAATGGATTCGTAGATATTTATTAAAAATATTTACTAAGTTAATCGAGTGGTTAATTAGAGTTTAATTAAGTGAACTAGCTTAAATTAAGGATAATTGGATAAAAGGATTAAATTGAATGAAGTGTGAAAGTTTAATTATAGAATAAAGAAAATTGAAAGGACTAAATAAGTAAATAAGCCAAAAAGAGTGCCAAGTGTATGGCAAAAATAAAATACAAGTGTAATAAATATAATACACACATTTGTAATACATGTATGTATTTGCTTAATATTTAAGTAAAAATGTATTTATTATTATTAAATTGATATTTTATGATAAATAAATAAAAGTAAGACAAATGTGTGGTAATAATTGGTTACAAGTGTATTAAAATAAATACATACACTTGTAATGCTTGTATTTAAGTATTAATAGATATTTATTATTTATAAAAGGTATTTATTAATTAAATAATTATATTATAAGATTTTTATGTGAAAAATAAATAAAAAGTTGACAAATGTATAGTATGTATAATGACATGTGTAATATTAGTATATGTACATTTGTAAAATACATGTATATTTACTTATTATATAAGTATATTTTTAAGTTATTATTATATATATATAAAACAAAACAAAACAAAGTAAAAGAAAAAGAAAAAGAATAGAAAGAAACAGAGATGAAACGAAACAGGGGAGAAAGAAGGAGAAAAAGAAAGGAAAGAAAGGAAAAAGGGGAAATAAGAATTTTGAAGCTTGGAAATTTAATAGGTAAGTCAATTTAGTCCTTTTTACTTAATTTTAATGTTTTAAAAGCTTTAGATCAAAGTTTTAATGAAATTAAATTAATATTTTGAAATTTATTAGATTTCTAAATATTGTTCATGTTGAATAAAAAGATGAATTAGGGGTTATATTGATAGGAATTCAAGTTAGAAATGAAATAAGGATTGAATTGTAAAGTTAATTCATAAGTTTTGTGTTTTAGTGACTAAATTGAGGAAAATTTGAAATTATAAAAATATTATAAAAAATTAACAGTTAAATTTAAGTTTGAATGAAATTTGAATAGAAATAAAGTGTGAATTGGTGTTGTAAATTTGGTTATTAACATTTTACACCAAAACAGTTTTGGACAGTAGCAGTAGGCTAACTTTGAAAAATCACCATAAATTGTGAAAATCGAGTTAGAGCATAAAAAAATATAATTAAAGCTTATTGAGTCTAGTTTCTTATAGAAGAAACGGTGTATGAAATGGAATTTTTAATTATGAGATATAATAAATTTAGTGAGACAAGGTCAGAATGATTTTGGATTCCCCTGTTCTAACTTTGGAAAATCATAAAAAATTGAATAAAAATAATTAAGGGCTTAAATTTATATGTTTAAAATCCTTAATGAGTCTATTTTCAAGAGAAATAAGTAGAAACATCATCTGAATCTCGTACAATATGATAATTAATTCTTAGTGAAGAAGGGTCTGAACTGTCAGACAGCAGAATAGGGGTAAATTTAAACAATAAACTATACTTATTGGCTAAACAAAAAATTATAAAAATTTTATGGTAAGAATATATGTGAGTCTAGTTTTAGGAAAAATTAGCTGATCTTAATGTGGAGTTTCTTAGCTCAAGATATAAATGATTTAGTAACAATGACTCAAGTAGATAGCTTTGAATGAACATATAAGTAAATAGTGGAATTATATGTAAAAAAGAAGAAGTTAAATTTTCATGTTTAGGCTCATGGATTAAATTGAATTGTGTTGTATTGATGATTATAAATTATTATTATTTTCGTAGTTAACAAAGAACCCAAGACATCGGCGCACAAAGGAAAGGAGAAAGCTATCGAGGATTAAAACGAGAAATTCACGGTTTGTATTACTATAATTCAAATTACTTTTTATTAAATATTTTATATAAATTCTATATTTAATAAGTGAGTTATAAGGTAAGTATTGATATTTGAGTTGAATGAGAATTGAATTGAATGGTGAATGTGTATATATAATTGAATTGTAAATTGATTTGAATGTGAAATTGTAATTGAAAAGTGATCTTGGATTGGAAATGAAAGTGAATTGAGAATTGAAACACCCTATTAACTAGTCGGGCTGAGTTAGATATAATTGACATGCCATAGGATCTAGAAGTGTATGGGACTTGCCGGCTTTACTGATCAGGCACTTTCTGTGTCGTATTTTAGGCACCTTGTGTATTGTATCAGGCACCTCGTGTGTCATTTTAGGCACTTTATGTGTCGTATACGGATCAGGTACTATGTACTGTTTTTGGCACAATGTGCCGTATTGATGTGTTTGGGTTGGAATCCGTGTATCCGTCAAAGTCCGGGTCTGTTAATAGGGTGAACAACTAAAATGAGAAATTTAAAATAAATTGATTGATTATATTATTGAAATATTGAAAGGAATGAAATTGAATTATGGATTGAAATTGAGATTGAAAAATGAAAGGCATGAACTTAATGTTCATGTAGTGATTGAAATTGTTACATGTGACATGTGATGGAAATTGAAGAATAGCTAAAAGTTGTATTGTTATTATTAATTAATGAAAGTTTAAGAATGAATTGATATTTGAGAAATTGGATAGTTACATGTTTGGTAATTATAATTCTTTATTGCTATTATACTTTGAATTATGGTAATACTACTGAGTATGGAATACTCAGCGTACGGTTTATTTCCGTGCGCAAGGTAAGTTAAAGTGAGAATGTCGAATCAGCATCCCAGGTTGATCCCGAATTCAACAAGGTAAAGCGTGTTAATTGTTGATAATGGCATGTACCTAGGATGTCTTAAGTGTGTTATATTGGAATGTGATTGTAATAGTGAGATAAGTAAATTATGGTTGGCAAATGGTATATAGTATGAAGTTGAAATAATTGATAAAGTAAGTGATATACTTAAAAAGATTCATTGGATAGGTTATAAAATGTTTTAGATTAGTAAGATTTGAGTATATTTAAGTGTATTTGGATTATTTGAATGTTGGCAAATTGTATTGGTTGAAGTTTTAATTTGCAGGGTTAGAAACATTGTAACACCCTGAATTTGGGCCTAGAAGTTTTGGGCTTTGAGCATGGGAGCGGTTGAAGGCAGCTTATAATATTCTGTTGTGCATGCAAATTTCGTTAATGAAGGCTTATTTTAGTGGTTAAGTGTCTTTGAGAAGTGTTGGAGAAGTCCGGGTTCAAACCTAGACTCTAGCAAAAATTTTGGTTTAAGGTGAATCAAACCACAGGGTGTAGTAGGTAGGCCTTAAGAATATTGTTGGAGAGATTGTGTGAGAAAAAGCCTTGTGGCTTAGTGGCAAGTGGCGTGTGGAGCATTTGAGGGGAGGCATGGGTTCGAATCCCATGGCAAGCAAAGAGCATTTATTTTGCTAACAAGGGGTGGCAAGAGCTGGTGTTGAATTTAAACTCGATGTTGGAGGATCCCACATCGGGAAGCTAACATAAGAGTGGATGGGAAGCTAGCTTTAAATAGAGAGAACCATGAGGAGAGTAAAGGTACCTTTCTTGGGTGATCCCCTTCATTTGTATGGCGTGTGCTCGTTTGGGTTGGGCGTCGGCTAAGAGTGCTCTGAGCATGGATTAACTCCAGTCTCTCCTATCAGTGTGTATTTCTCATTACTCTAGTTGTTAGATGGCTATTTCGGGCGCGATGGTAGAAAGGGGCCATGTGGGCCCAATGGGCCTCACGGGCCCAATTGAATAAGTTGTTTGATTGTGTAATAAATATTGGACTAGGCTAGGTGAATCGAATATTTGTGGCTAGGTTTGGGCTAAAAGGGCCACACGAGCGTGTGGGCCCATTTGGGCGAGAGAATGGGCTTTAGGGCCATTTGTATTGTTATCCCTGTTTAGAATACTTTAGTTTACCAATTATTGAAATGCCCTCGACTTGTAAAATTACCAAAGTACCCTCGATTTATAGAATTATCGTTTTACCTTGATTTACAAAATTACCATTTTACCCTCGGTTTACAAAATTACCGTTTTACCCTTGATTGTGAAATTACTTGAAATACCTCAGTAGGATAGAATTACCAAAATGCCCCTAGTTTGTAAAATTACCAAAATACCCCTAGTTTGTAAAATTACCAAAATACCCTAGTTTGTAAAATTAGAAATACCACTAGTTTGTGAAATTACATAAATACCCTCAATTTATAAAATTACCAAAATACCCTCGATTTATAAAATTACGTAAATACCCTTGACTTTCTAAAAATTATAGAAATACCATTGGTTTACAAAATTCTTGAAATAATACTTGGTTTATAGATTTACCAAAACACCCTTGTAGGATGAAATGACTAAAATACCCTAATAGGTAAAAAGACCGTAAAGCCCCCGTAGGGTAAAGTGACCGTAATACCCTTGTATGGTAAAATGACGAATATGCCCTTATGTTTAGTATGACTGATGTGCTTAGGATTTGCATATATTGATATTGGATTAGTTAAGTTTGAGTGATGGTGGTGGTTATCGTAGGTGATTGATTATGGAAACGTTTCAACTTCAACCCATAACAGTGTGTACTAACCCTCGTAGTAGCTTAGATTAATATCTGTGAGAAGTTCGAAATGCTAAAATACGGGATTTCAAGAACTTGTAATGTTGCGTGCGGGTATAGATGCGATAAATACGATAAGGTCAGTGTTTGGATCGATGGAACGGGTAAGAACTCAATTTTGTGCACGATGATAAGTTGGGCCTCAATGGGCTGGAATTGGGCCAAATGGGCTTTTGGGCCCATTTGGGTAAAATTGATAGAAAATGGAATTTGGAAAAGTTGCATGTTAACACGGTTAGTATTATGGTAAAATTTGGGTTAAGCAGGCTTAGTGGGCTAAATCAGCATTCGTAGGGCCCATTAGGGGTTTTGGGCCCAGAAGCCCGAATTTGATAAGTGGGTTAAAGATCATTGTTTAAACACTCAGATATATTGACAAATGTAATGAACATGGAAAGCCTTGATTTTTGGTAAAATTATGAAAATACCCTTATAATATGAAAAATGACTGTTTTGCCCTTGTGGGCAAGTGACTGACTTGGACTGTGTGGTTGACGAATTTGATTGTGAATATATGTTGGTGATATGAATGACTTGACTGTGATTGTTTGATTCAAATATGGGCATGACATTCTGCATACATGACATGTATGATATGCACATGATATGTATGATATGCACATGAGATATTCATAAATGCATTGGGTTGGGTTTTTATATGGATGGAGGAAGTGAAAAAGGGCTTATGCCCCAGTTATGAAAAAGGGCTTATGCCCCAGTTATTAAAGGGCTTATGCCCCAGTT
This sequence comes from Gossypium longicalyx, assembly GCA_025698465.1. Taxonomy (NCBI): domain Eukaryota; kingdom Viridiplantae; phylum Streptophyta; class Magnoliopsida; order Malvales; family Malvaceae; genus Gossypium; species Gossypium longicalyx. The sequence continues at coordinate 12,549,063 of CM047006.1, read as the reverse complement.
ATGAAAAAGGATTATGCCCAGGTTATTAAAGGGCTTATGCCCTGATTATGAAAAAGGGCTTATGCCCCAGTTATTAAAGGGCTTATGCCCCGATTATGATAAAGGGCTTATGCCCCGATTATTAAAAGAGGCTAGGCCTCCGGTGATATGATAAAGCGGCTATCTGCCGCCGGTGGGAGAGTTATGGTGGGGTGGGTCGAGTTAATCCCACATGGTGTGTTGGTTGGTACGGGTGGAGAGTAGCGGATGGTGGGTCGAGTAGTCTCCCCAAATGGGCTTGCATACATTCATTGACATTACATGTGATATTGAAATGGGCCTAAGGGCCATACCGTTTCTGATAAAGGCTTCGCCCGGTGATATGATTTATGAAAAGGCTTCGCCCAAGAATTAAACGAAAGGCTTCGCCCAAAGATATGTCAAGACTAAATAGGGCTTTGGCCCGCATTGTACCGATACCGTGTTATTTATTGTTTGTTTGTTATTGGGATTACACACGAGTTTTCGTAAACTCACCCCGTTTCTAATCATGCAGGTAATCCCTAAACTTAGATGGTTTAGAGTCTGCGAGGACTCGGAGATGGCCGCACTCTCTGCTTTCTATTTCTGTTTCTTTTAATTGCAATAAGTAGCCGATTTATTTCTTTATAAGTTTTATCTTATTAATATTATTATTTGGTTTTGGGTTGTAATAAGGCCGTTTTAATTATTTTTCGGGATTATTTTATCTTATACCCTATATTTTTTCGATAACAATATGAGTTAGACCTAGGCGTGTTTCCAAAATGATAATTGTTTTCAAAATAACGTAACGATATAATTAATCAGTTTATCAAAAATATCTACTTAAATGAATTCCAACTCGCTTTTTCTCAAAACCTAACCTAGCACCAAAGTGTGGCAATGGTTGTAGGCATGTCAAGGATTGGATCCAATCAAGAGCTTGGTAGTTAAGCAGCCTTCTAGGCTCACCTCCTCTGTTTCGGATACCCACCGGTGCATGACTTCCATTCACTTTATTAACTTAGCAAAGACTATCTTTTAAAACACTGAGAAGGACATTGAAAGAGGAATGGGTTTTCTTAAAAACTTCAATGTGACACGTCGGATCTGGCCATAACTTCTGGGCCGGGTTTGGGGTGTTACAAACATTTATTTTAATAAATGACTTTAATTGAACTGTACAGACCGGTAATGCCCTGTAATTCTGTTCCGGGGACGGATAAGGATTAGAAGGTGTTACAAAAACTCCCCAAAAAGTGTCAGAGGTACGTAGTTTTCTTGGATTGGCTGGGTACTATCGAAGGTTTTTGAATGGATTTTTCAAAATAGCTTTATCGATGACAAAATTATTGCAAAAAATGTTTCATTTGTTTGGTTCATTTGTTTGGAATGATTAGTGTTAGAAAAGTTTTGAAACATTGAAGCAAATGTTAACAGAGGCACTAGTGTTAACTTTACCGGAGTCGGGAAAAGATTTTGTTGTGTATAGCGACGCTTCCTTAAATGGTCTCGGGTGTGTACTGATACAAAATGAGAAAGTGATAGCCTATGCTTTTCGACAATTGAAACCGCATGAACGTAATTATTCGACTCATGATTTGGGGCTTAGGTTAAAGGTATGGATAAAGGCTAAAAAAAGGGTTGGAATCGAGATCGAATTGATAAATTGCCAAACTAGAAAAATAAACTAATTCTGAATAATTACATCATTTGAAAACTTATCAAGAATAACACGAGCTTCTTCTCAAAATATGAAATTAACTGTTTAAGCTCAAATAACATAGAACTAGTAATAATCAATAAATATGTTTTTTTTCACTTTTTTTTAAGAGCAATGGATAATAAGAGATAATTTAACAACTGAAACAAAAAAACATAGTTAGGCAACTGACCAAATCAAATCTCGACAAAAAGGGAGTCAATAAAACGAGAACAATTCTCAACGAATCAAAAAATGAGTTATAGGTTAACATTAATGGGTAAATCAAGAAACAGTTTGTTAGGCTCAAAGGGGTTCACTAAGGGTTAATGATGAAGGTAGGCTTTTTATGGGATAAGTGGGTTAAAATATAAGTGCCTTTATCATCTCCGTATATCAAGTCAAAGGCGTGGTCTCGACATGCATAATCGAAGCAAGTTCTAGTATAAAAAATCAATATTGACATACTCATAACCAATAATAAAATGAGGAAGAAAAGTGTATGCTTTAAAGGCTCAAAATCTCATAAAAATTATGGTTTTCGATATCAATCTTGCAAATCTCAAACTTTAAGGTAATACTTCAATTTAGGGAAACAACCTAGCAATTTTTAATTCTGAAAATAGACTTATCATGCTTGGTTCTCTCATATCTTAAAGTTTAAACAATCAATGCACAAATATCTATGAATTTAATCTAAAACATATCAATGATAATCACAAATCGATAAGAATTCATTCTAATAGTAATATGAGAAAATTACTTGAACACAAGACATAATTCAGAGATTTTCTATTAATCACATAAATAATCCCCCCACACTTAAGATGTACATTGTCCTTAATGTACAAAAAAAAAAAAAACACAATAGAAATAGAATATCATAACAGAGGGAGAGAATTGAAACTGCCCTGAATATTGGATGAAATCCCCAGAATAGTGAAAAGTGGAATTGTAGATAAATGTAGATGTAGTGCATGATTCTGAGCAGCTGACAAGAAAACAAACACAATGCTAAAGAAGATTAAAGGGTTACTAACTCAATTAGAACAACCATAATAAAATATTGTTCAAAATATAAAAGCGAAAGAAGACTAGGAAAATACAATAAACAGTAAAATAAAATTAAAAATAAAATTAAAATTAAAATTAAAATTAAAATTAAAATTAAAATTAAAATTAAAATAAAATAAAATAAATGGAATCAATGGTCCTCATCATCTGACACATTGGTGTTGTGAGTCGTCGGCGCTGGAGGTGATATATGAAAATGCTGACATATCTGCTGGAATGTCGCGTCAATACTGTCAAACCTCTGATCGTAGTACTGACGGAAGCTAGTGAACTGCTCAGTGAGGTCTACTAAAGTAGGAACAGAAGGAATAGGTCAGTGACTCGAAGATGGAGGCTATGGTGGGTCCTCGTGATAGGGAGGAACATCATCAGTGAAGTCTTTCGGTTCATTCTGAGCGTTAGAATGAAACAATCGATACTAGGGGGTCCACTCCACGATGCTGCTCGATCATCCTCATGTGCATCATGCTCGAGATTCTCTGAGGGGACATCTGGCCTACTAATATGAGTGTGGAGGGTTGCTCCGGTGTGTTTAGGTGACCAAAGTGTCGAGCGAGGCGAGTCACATAAGGGCCTAAACAGATGGGGCCCTTTCTGTGACGGTCAGTCTGATGGCGAAAGGCAAGAGCGATGAAGTATGCCAAATCAAATATATGCTCCTGCGCCATGATCCATAGAAAATAAGTGTCATGAGTGTTAACGACTCTGGTGCTCTTTCTCTGACCTGTCAAAGTGTGAGCTAAAAATGAGTGAATATACCGTAAGACCGGAGAGAGAAGTCTCCTTCGAGAGACTCGCGTCATAAAGTTTCTGGCTGACTGTAAGATCAGCCCAACAACATGATGGTGAGTGATGGATACGCCGATGAAGTCGAAGGAAGTTTGCGATGCTCATAAATTCTTCTCTGTAGAGGTCCATAGCAGCACCGAACACGAGGAGACTCATGTGGTGCACCAAACCTCCAAGGCAAAAAGTGATGGTGCCTGGCTCATTTTGTGCCGTCATGACCTACTGAAGAAAAAATGTAGCACAGAACACCAAGGTAAGCTCCATGTAGGTGGTTTCGGTGATGTTGAAAAATCTGTCCCATGGAGCTATGGCGATAATGCCGCGTACGCCATTAGCTAGTTGAACCTGCTCCAACGCGGCTTAATCAATGCAGCGGCCTAGGTCGAGTGGTCGTACTCGATAGAGCTGATATAAATCCTCCTTTGGGTCTGCCAAAAATCTGAGATAAGGGTGGTGGGCTTCGGCAGAAGCGCTCGAGGAGGAGGTTCTGCCCGGGCACTTTCGCATTTTCAAAGCGGAGACTGCGGCCTTAGTCTTGTCTTACATGTTTGTCATAATGAATCTACAATAAAGTAATTAAGAGAAATGAACGAACAAACATAATAGAGGCATACTAATAAGAAATAAAAATTCAAGTGAAGTGCATCAAATAGACTAAGAAAGAAAGGGACTTTGAACATGAAAAACTAATTATCAGAGTATTAAAACCAAATAAGAATGTAGTATGAATAATTAAACTGATAAGAAGCAATAATAAAATGAATAATTAAAACTATCAAGAAAAGAATCATCAATGAAATCAAATAAACAAACTCAAAGTATAATCTTGCTGAATGAAACTAAACTAGTATCAAGCATCAACTAAATCAATTCAATAGCTAAATGAAGAACCATCCCAAAATCCATCAGTAAAAGCAAATAAATAAACAAGAGTGAATAAATCAATAAAGCAGTAATAATTAGTAATAATAATAAAGAAGAAATCAATGAAAATAAAAATAAAGTAAAATAAAACAAGAATAAAGAAATAATAAAGAACTAATAATAATAAGAGTAATAATAAATAAATAAAAGAAAACAAGAAAAAGGGAAACCAATGGTGGCCGGTAATGGAAACAGATGATGGTGGAGCAGGGAGGTGTGCGCGTGGGTGCTGGTGAGGAAAATGAAGAAGAGGTCGTAGTGGAAGGGGTAAAGAGGTCGGTTTGGTAAAAAGAATGGAAGGAGAAGAGAGAAAGGGGTGAAGGTGAAGGCGTGGGAGGGTTTGTGTGCGTGGGTTGGGAGGGACAAGAGGGAGGAGAGGTGAGGGCGGTGGCTGGTCGGGGAGAGGAAAAAGAAGGGAGAAGAAAGGGAAGTCGTTTGGAGTGGTTCAATAGGGCTGAGGAAGGTGGAATGAGAGAGGGTCAGGCTGATGAGACGATAGTCGAAAAGCGCACGTCAGGGAAAGGATGGCAGCCGGAATGGAGGCGGTTGGAGGGAGCGACATCTAAGGTTTGGTAGGAGAAGAAGACAAAATAAAAATAAAAGGGGATTAGGGATTTAAGAGGGTGACACGGTCGTGTGAGGCCCGTGTTGGAACACACGGCCTTGTGACACGCCCGTGTGGTGTATTTTCAGTCCTTGTGAGTTAAAAATTAAAGCCCAGTCTTCACACGGCCTCAAACATGCCTGTGTGTCCAGCCCATGTGGTTCACACGACCGTGTGCAATCTCTTTCGCTTCTCCCAAGCCCGTGTGTCCTCCCGCACGCCCTTGTGGCACAACTATGTCTTGCACACGGCCGTGTGCCTTACCCGTGTAACTATCTAGCTTGTTTTAAATTTGAAAAATTAAGCTCCAGGTTTTACACAGTAGTGTCACACGCCCGTATGGACTATTTTAGGCCGTGTCTCTGTCATTTTTTGGAAAAATTAAGTCCCAGGCGCCTCACGGGCAAGGACACGCCTGTGTGTCCAAGCTGTGTGGGTGACACGATCGTGTCGCATGACTGTGTAACTCTTTGTCGATTTTCTTCAAATATTAAAACTAAGTCATAGGATCCACACGGCCAAGGACACGTCCACGTGTCTAGGCCGTGTGGGTTGAAAAACACATTTTTCTTAAAATTAAATTAAATTTAAAAATATCGTGAGATAGAATTAAGAATTTAGTAAAGTTAACGCTCCCAAAAAGTGTTTATGTAAAGTTTAAGCTTGACTTACCTCGTATTCGTATTGCCGCGGTGGTTCGCGGGGTCGAAACTCCTCTTTCTTGCTATCAATTCTATTATTAAAATAAGGTTTGAGTCGAGTGATATTTACCTTAAAAGTGTCAAATTCAAAATGATTTACCTCGACAATACCATATGGAAAGACGTTGAGTACTGTAAAAGGAATTGCTCCATTCGTATTAAGCTCTAAAGTGGTAATTCGATGGTCTATTTTATCTAACAGTACTTGATCCCCAATCTTAAATTGGTGTGTTCCATCCACATACTCGTCAAAATGTTATTTTAGTTCTACATTGTGTATTCTCGATTTCTCTTTGACATGTGTCCATCATTCGTCTGGTTCATCGATCCGTAACCTTCGTTCTTCATTAGTTTTTCTATTTCTATCACATGGACTAGATCGTGGCTCTATCACGTTTTTTCGAGGGGTTTCCTGCAAAGAATATTGAGCCACTAGGTTATTCAAATTAATAGAACTCATATAATCATCTTGATTACTAGATAACTTAGCAGAATCAAGTGCTTGGAGAGTAATCGTGTCATCTCCTACACGATGTATTAGTTCACCTATACCAACATTAATAATGGTTCTAGTAGTTGCTAAAAAGGGTCGACCTAGAATTAAAGGTATGTCACTATCCTCATCCATATCTAAAACAACAAAATCGATTGGGAAAATAAATTTGTTAATTTTGACAAGAACATCTTTAACAATACCCCTAGGAAATCTAATAGTTCTATCTGTCAATTGAATACTCATCCTAGTTTCTTTGGGTTTCCCAAGACCTAGTTGCTTAAACATTTTATAGGGCATGACATTAATTGTAACAACCTGGTTTTAGCTAAATCAGAATAGTGGATTTGGGACCACAATTTCTAGGTTGTAAAATTAATTTAATATTATTTTTGTTGTTTATAGCATGTGACTATGTATGTGTGAAAGTTTCGTGAAATAATTTTATTGTTTGAGTGTTTAATTTGATAAAAGGACTAAATCGCATAAAATGCAAAAGTTACATTCCACTTGTTAAAAGTGCTTTATTACCATGGCTTATTAAATGTGAGGCCTTTATGATGTAATTAGACCATGATTAGTGGAATTTGACATAAATGGAAAACCATTAAATGTTTTATTCATGTTTTAATTAAGGTTAAAATAGTAATTTGGTTATTAAGGTTAATTAAAGTAAAACAAAAGCCAAAATTTAGCTTCTTTCTTTCTTTCTTAGCCGAATATTAAAAGAAAAGAAAGCTTTGAAGAACATTTAGGGTTCAGCCATTGTTCATCTTGATTAAGGTATGATTTTTGATCGATTTTTGATGTTTTTTACGTTTTTGTGATCGTTGCTTTGAGTACTAGCTAGCCAATGTCTCAATTTTTTTTGAAAGTGTTGATGATTTTGAAAGTTTCCATTGATTAATTCATGTGTTCTTGAATGTTTGATGATTGAAAATGAGTATTTGTTGATAGATTATTAAGTTTTGTAAAATGATTTATAGTGAAATTGTATAAAATGGACTAATTTGTAAAAAGTGTAAAATGTGTGGTTAAATGTGTGAATTATTGATAAATATGAGCTGTTATGGAGCCTATAGATATTCGGCTAGCTTGGGTTTAGTTGAAATTACTGTAAATTATGTTTTTATGAAATAGGGACTAAATTAAGAAAATGTGAAGTTATAGGGTTAATGTGTAAAATATCCCAAATTGTGTGTTTTGGATGAAATTTAATGAATTGAGGAATAAAAGAGTTAATTTTGAATTTATATAATTCAAGAACAAAAGAAATTAGATTTAGATCGAGAGAAATCGAAAGTTATCGAATAGTCGATCCGGTTTCTCTATTCTGACTACGAGGTAAATTCATATGCAAATAAACATCTTTACATTGAATTATATATATTTTATTATGATTGAATTGCAATGAATGTTGAATGAGCAATTACGAGCAAGAATCGACAGAGTAACAATATCCGAAAGTCAGTACAAACCTTAGGAATAGTATAGGATACAGATGTCATGACATTAGGTTATCGAGATGTGATTACATGTAAGACCATGTCTGGGACATTGGCATTGTATTGAGATTACGTGTAAGACCATGTCTGGGACATTGGCATCGTTAATCGGTTTCGTGTAAGACCCTGTCTAGGACAGTGGCATCAATATATAATAACATGTAAGACCATATCTGAGATATGACAGTGTACGAGCTTATGGAATTTCCAAGTACCCTTAACAATTTCGAATGGTTCAACGGGCAAAGTCAAGTCCAGAAAGAATATGTGAATAAGCTAAATGACTTAGGTACGTACGAAATTCATACGAGTATTGAAAAGGGAAAGTAATTGATGAACTCGATTAAGACATTGAATATACGTTCAATGAGAAAGGTTTGTGAATTTGAATGTGATTAACTATGTTTAGCATATTTGAATTGATATGCAAATGTTTATGTGATGATTTTATCTGTGTATGGCTTACTAAGCTTTTAAAGCTTGCTTTGTGTATTCTTTCCCAGTTTTATAGGTTATCGAAGCTAGCTCAGACTTGGGGAACATTGGGAAACGTCATCACACTATCGATCATCTCGTTGGTACTTTTGAAGCTTTGTATATATGGTATATGGCATGTATAGGCTAGTGTTATCTTGGTATGTTTTGAGTTGTTATTATAGCCATGAGATTTGGCTTGTAAATGTTGGAATATGACCATTTAAGTTGGCTTGAATTATATATTTGATAAATGATATATATATATATATGTGATTTATATAATGTCCTAAGTGTTGGCTTGTTTGGAATGGTTGTATGGATACTCTTTTGGATAGTTATATGTTGTGGTATTATTGCTTGGAATTTGGTATATTTTGGTGTAATTTGAGGATGATGAATTGATATGTTTGATAAGCATGAATTGGTTGATAGAAAGGTGAGAAAATTCATTTACGAGTTATGTGAGTTTAATGATTGTGGCATGTTGATTTGGTATGTTTTGAATATAGAATTAGTATTTGAATTGGTTGATGATAGATAGCATGGTATGTGATTGAATTAGCATGGTATGTGATTGAATTGGCATATTTTGGCTGCCTATATATGTGTTGAAATGATTTTATTTTGATGGCTAGGTGTGCATGAGAAAAATGATGGCAAATTGGCTTTGCAAATGACCTATTTTTGTCCACACGGGCAGAGACATGGGCGTGTGTCTTAACTGTGTACGACACACGGTCATATTACACGGTTGTGTGTCCCCTGGGGTACCCTTTTGAATTAAGTCAGTATACCCTATAGTTTTGACACAGTTTAGACACACGGGCATGTCTACTAGCCGTGCATGGCACACGGGCTAGCACATGGGCGTGTGGTCGGCTGTTTGACCCAAGTCAATAACCTCCCCAGTTTTCCCACGGCTATGGCACACGGGCGTGTCCTCGGCCGTGTGGCGCAAATCAGTATGTATGCTCTGTTTTCACACGGGTGTGTCTGGTGGCCGTGTGAGGCACACGGCCTGTTCACACGGGCATGTGACCCTTAAATAAAAGAAAAAATTTTAAGTCACCTAAAATTTACAAATATTATCGGTTTAGTCCCGAACCACTTCTAAGCATGTTTTAAGGTCTCGTAGGACCTTATAAGGGACAAAATGTTTAAGATAAATGGATTTTAATTATGATTGCACAAATGTATGATTTATGTTGTGGTTGATCGGTAATGCTTTGTAACATTATTCCAGCGACGGATACAGGTTAGGGGTGTTACATTAATAGTCGCCCTTAAATCAGTTAAAACATTATTAACACTTAAACTACCAATTAAACAAGGAATAGCAAAACTCCCTAGATTTTTCAATTTGTTGGGTAGTTTATTCTGTAAGATAGCTGAGCAAACTGCAATTAGCTCCACGTGTGACGAATCATCTAACTTCCGCTTGTTTGCTAAAAGCTCCTTTAAAAATTTTACGGAATTTGGCATCTGCGAAAGAGCTTCAATAAAAGGTAAGTTAATATGTAACTTTTTTAGAAGTTTAAAAAATTTACCAAATTGTTCGTTTGTGTGGTCTTTTTGTCGCATTTGGATATGGTACATGAGGTTTATACTCCTTACCTATCGGTTTTTATTCACTGTGGCTTACCTCAACCTTACCTTGACTTACCATATTTTCTTGCCTTAGTTCTGGTTCAGGTTCAACTAAACTTTCTTTATCTCGAACCTTAATCGCATGAAGCTGCTCTCTTGGGTTAGTTTCGGTGTAGGTAGGTAAACTACCTTGTGGTCTTTCTAAAATCAGCTTAGCAAGTTGACCTATTTGATTTTCGAGCCCTTCAATCGACGCTTGTTGATTTTTAAGTACTGTTTCGATGTTTTGGAAGAGGGTTTCTGACATCGAAATAAATTTCGTCAGCATCTCCTTAAGGTTTAACTTCTTCTCTTGCTGGTAAGGTGATTGAAAGCCAGGAGGGGATTGTAGTCTTTGATTTTCTTGACCACCTCATGAGAAATTAGGATGGTTCGTCCAACCTGCATTATAAGTGTTGCTATAGGGATTATTTTGAGGTCTAAAATTATTACCCATATAGTTAACTTGTTCGTTTTCTGTTCTAGGGTTGTAGGATAGGCATTCTATATAATTCACCCCTCCTCCATTTGTATCGCACTACATCAACGGATGTACCTGCGTAGAACCATATAAACCATCAATTTTATTATTTAAAAGTTTAACCTGGTTTGATAACATGGTGACTGCATCTAGGTTGAAAACATTGACTGCTTTCATCGGCTTCGTCTCATGACTTGCCATTGATAATTATTCAGTGACATTTCCTCTATAAACTCATAAGCCGTTTCAAGAGTTTTGTTATTCAGAGTCCCACCGGGGGCTGCATTGATCAATTGCCTAGTTGAATGGTTCAAACCGTTGTAGAAGGTTTGAACCTGTAGCCATAGAGGTAACTCATGGTGAAGGCACCTTCTCAATAAGTCATTATACCTCTCCCATGCATCGTATATAGTCTTTAAATCCATTTGTATGAAGAAAGAGATATCATTCCTCAACTTAGCTGTCTTAGCCAGTGGGAAATACTTCAATAAGAACTTTTCGGTCATTTTCTCCCATGTAGTGATAGAACCTCGTAGTAGGGAGTTCAACTATTGTTTAGCCTTATTTCTCAATAAGAAGGGAAACAACTGTAGCCGGATTGGCATCATCAAAAACGTCATTTATCTTAAAAGTGTCGTAGAATTCTAAAAAGTTAGCCAAATGAGTATTTGGATCTTCATTTTGTAAACCATCGAACTAAACAAATTGTTGGATCATCTGAATAGTGTTTGGCTTCAGTTCGAAGTTATTTGCAACAATAGCGGGTCTCACAATACTCGATTCAGCCCCAGTTAAATTGGGCTTGGCATAATCATACATAGTACGAATAGGAGGATTTGCACAACCACAGGAGATAGCTGATTATTCTGGTTTTCAGTCATCTCCTCAATAATATTAATGATGTCATCTTGCTCTTCCACTGTACTTTGTCGACTCTGCCTCGCTTCTCTACGATTTCTACGAGCTGTACTTTCGATCTCACTGTCGAATACTAAAGGTCCTGAGGGGTTTCTTCTAGTCATATACTAAAGAAACCTGCCAGAAGCAAACAAAAGAAAAATTAGAAAACAAAAATTAAATTAAAAATTAAAATAAAATGCAATAAAAATTAAAATGGCTAAATTAATAAAAATCTAGTGTTCCTAATATCTTAGTCCCCAGCAACGGTGCCAAAAACTTGATGAGTCACTAAACTAACTAAACTCACGATAAAGGCAAGCACACCTATCGAATAGTAGTATAACTATGGTGAGTCGAAAATATCGTATCCATGAGGACTAAAAGTATTAGTAATTACTATCTTTTTATTATCTAGCCTATAAATTAAAGGGGATTTTTTTTAATCTAACTTTAACTAAACTAATTATTAAGAACGCGACAGAGAATAGAATGAAAAAATACTTGAATATAACCAAAGAGAAAGACAATACCCAGGAAAGAATCCACCTAGACTCCACTTATTATTTTGAATTTGAATTAAACGATTTATTCACTTGTCTTGATCCGTAGAAATTCCTAAATTATGTTAATATCTCTTTTGAGAATAAGAACAACTAACTCTAGGTTGATTAATTTGATTTTTTTTCTAATTAAAACCCCTATTGTTGCATTAACTCGATCTAGGGATTCCCCTATTAGATTTGACTCTAATCCGGTAGATTTATGTCGTCCTTTTTCTAGGATTGCATGCAAATCCACCCAGTTATGCTAGATCTACTCTTAAATAAGGACTTTTGCTCCACTGAAATAAGCACATCACACTTGAATTAATATTCTGAAAATATTAAAACAAGAAATAAGCATACATAATTGAGAAAAATAACAAGTATTTATCATATAATCCAGAAAATCAAATAATAAGATCCATCATAGATTTCATCTTCCCTAGGTATCTAGGAAATTTAGTTCATACTTTGAGAGGAAAACATCTCAAAATTAGGAAAACAACAAAACAGAAAGAAACCCAAAAACTTCTAGAGAAATTGAATGGAGATCTTCAATCTAGAAGGAGATTCTGCTTCTGAGTTGAATCCGTTAGCGCTCATTGAGTAAATTTCGTTCTACTCCGCGTGCTCCCTTAGATCCTCTTCTAGTGTGTATTTATAGACTTTAGAATGCTCAGAAACCCTAAAAATTGGCTTTTTTCGCGTGTTTGGGAATGCGGCCAACACAGGCTAGCACATGGACGTGTGGCTAGTCCGTGTGGCTCACACGGGCATGTGCTCAACTCGTGTGGAAATGCCCAGGCCGTGTGGTTCTTAAAAATAGCTCGTTTTGTCCGATTTTGGCCATTTTTCGCTCCTTTTGCTCCCCTATGCTCTCCTAAGTATAGAAACATGAAATTAAAGGATAAGGAGCATTAAATTCACTAAATTATATAATAATTCATCTAAAAACGCATCAAGAATGAGATTAAAACATGTTACTTTTATGACTTATCAACGTAATTCTCTTGTCCTCCACTTCTCTATTCCCGTTTCCACAAGAAAGAATATTATCCCTAAATACAAAACACATCATTAGGCAAACGTCACCTTCAAAGCTACCCAACATTATATTAAACACATTATTCAAATATTGAAAATTTAAATTATTATATTAATTTATATATTTTACTCTCTTTTTTAGATTTAAACGCAGTTTTACCATTTTTGGAAATCTACCTTTATTTATATGTTATATTTTAAACATGATCGGTAAAATATAATGTAATTTGGGTAGACAAATTGCGGATGAAAGAAATTTTATTTGGATTTTGGATTTAAAGTCTAGTTTCTCTCTTTTATTAGTTGAAGCTGTTAAGTTTTATGTCGTTTTCACCAAAAATAGAGAGAGAAAAAACCCTAAATTTTACCTATTGTTAAAGGATTTTTTTTTTAAAATACAATTTTTTACTAGCAATATTCTTGAAAAGTATCCATTTAAAATAATTTATAAGTATGATAACGACTTTAGCACATTAAATATAATTGTGATGAAAGAATCTTTTAAAATTGAAGCTTAGCTAGTTTGGGTTTGCTTCTAATTTCCCTTCTAAAAAGCCAAAGGATTAGATGCTTTTTCTTCCTATTTATGACACATGACTTGGAACTTCGGTTAAATCAAATCATAACTATCAAAAAACAAGCAAAAGGTTAGAAGGGATTGATTATTCGAATCTTACAGCCTGAAATGAGTGATCTCTCATAATCAGGGCATTTTGCTTTGTTTGAAGAGTATTTACTTTTGTTTCTTTTGAGTAGTGGTTGAAGAATATTTACTTCTCAGCCAAACCCCAAATTTGGTTTATGTTTTATCACCACCAATGTTATATAATTGAATGGTATTTTTTTTCTATCAAATTTTACTTCATTTCAAATTGAATTTTGATATATTAAGAGCTTTTTTAGATAGATGTTTAATTTTAGTATAATTTTAATATGGTGTGTTTAAATTTTTTTTCACACTATAATATTTTTATAATATTTAATCTCATCGCTAACTGTTAGTTTTATATTAACCACAAGTAAATATGATTATCCATTCAAATGTACTAAGTTAAGATCATATTTTTATAATTAATGAATTTTCCCCCTAATCTTAATAAAAAACCCAATGCATTAAATACTTTTTCGTTAATAAAAACTAATGAAGGATAACATATTGCAGGTCCTTCTAGCTATAGGGGGTGCACTTGTCAATGGAACTTGGTTTGTTCTATTGACAAATAGAAAATAGAAATTTAGGTTAGAGTGGAGACACGTGGATAGATTATTAAAGACGTAATTGGTTATGGGGGGACCCTCTTTTGTATCAGATTTTATGCAATCAAAGAAAAACTTTTTTTTGCCATTAGCCAATGAAATGTTGTGATTATGAAATTTACTATTAATTAATCAACACATATATATATATATATAAACGGTTATTGAGTAATATTTTTCTCGTATCGTATTAAAGAAAATACAGGGGTATTTATATATGTTCCTACTATTATTATTACAGCTTACAATATGGCCTACTATTTTATCTCGGCCTTAGGGTCGATGGTACTGACATTATTTGTCCCTGGTGCTGACATTCCTTGAGCGTCCCTTAGCTTATTAGACTCGTGTTTGCGGAGCACGCCATCCTTTCTGATTCTGGGACTAACTCCCCTAGCGAGCCTCATACCTGCTAGTCACGAGCGGGGATCCCTTGCAAGGCTCGCGATCCCTTCTGTGGACATAGCTCGCGACCTTGTTCCTACGAGGCTTATGCGAGCTCTCCTCTCATAACCTCATTCTTGCGAGGCTTACACGAGCTCTCCTTACGGACTTCCCGTGCGAGCTATCTTTACGAATATTCAACATTCCCGTGAAGTTCTCAGCGAACTATGTCTATAAACGAACATTCTTCTTTCGGGTCAAGCCCATCTAAGTTGGAAATCCAGATCCTATTGGGTCACTTGAGTTGGCAATTCTCAAATCCTAACACCTCTCGAAATTGATTTAATAATATATACACTGAACTCAGCCTAAATTGAAGTAGTTGATATGAGGGAGGCTGTGGCTGTGGGCAACAGTAAATGTTGATGAAACAAAGATTAAAAACATTTCCCAAACAACCTATTGAGAGTCTGAGATTACTTAATTCCCTTTTGCTCCAAACTCTTTTTGCTTTTTCATATATTTGTCACTTTCTTTTATATGTAGATCAAGTAAAATGTTGGATTTACTTTTGGTTAAAGTTAAGACAATTATTTACACAACGTTAAAATTAGGTTCCATTATGTCTAATATTATTGTTTTATTTTTTGTCAAATAACTAATAATTCCTATCTAAGTCAAACTTATTTGACAAAAATTAAATTAGTAAAATTGACATTGTGAATATAAAAACATATTATAAAGGCAAATCTTACTACATATATAAAAAAATATTTTATCATTTTCAAATATTTATAATAACTTTTGCTTATTGATCAAGAGTAAAGAGAAAATTACTTGAATAGTTATGAGATATTAGTTGAATAATTATATCTCTTTTAAATATGTGATTATTCAAAAAAGATAACTATTGAAAGTTATTTATATCTCTATGAAAAGAAATGAGAGTTTCTATAAATAGGAGTGAGATTTCATTTAGAAGATATAACAAAAATTTCTTTTTATCCTTCTTCTATCTTCTACTATTATTTGATTGTTCTATTAAAAAAAATAAAGAATTACTACAGAAATTCTTTATAGAAATTGATTTTATTAATGTTATACTCTGCTCAGTGTTTAGTGAGATATATTCATTAATACAAAATGCAAATAGTCACTAGGCTTTATTGTATCTCGAATTTCATTTGCTTGAAACTCATTTGACACCGAATATAAGTGGAGACGAATAAAATTTTAAAAATAGTGACTTGATATACACTTTTATTTATAAAACTTAAATATATCCATAAAAATATATTAAGCACAAAATTAACTCAACATAATTAAATTCAACTTGGTAAGAGAAAGGAAAAAGTGAGGGTGAAAGGTTGATTAATTTAGTGAGAATGAGATAAGTATTAACTTAAAGATAGGTTGACAAGTGTGAAGTGAATTTGTGTTTTAATCAGCAATAAATTGTTTTTTGGGAATTCAACTTTTCCAAAATAGGGTCGAGACAGTTAATTTTTTATAATATTTTTACTTTTTGGGCATCTTGATTATGCATGTATTTATAAATCAATGCAATTAATGTAGAAATAAGATTGTTAACATATATTGACGTTAGATGTTGATATCTCAACAAATAAACAACATTGTGATATAATGATGAGGCTAAACCATAAGCCTTTCCAAGAGTAATTATAGTGAGTGGTTTAGTGTTATTTAGTTCCACTTAATAATAACAACTTTATAAATTTTTAGAGTATAACTATTTTGTTAGTATAATTGTTAGTCTGTTATTCAAATCTATTATGTTGTTAGCAGTATAATAGATTTGAATAACAGACTAACAATTATACTAACAGAGTCGTTATACTCTAACATAACATTATTTCTCTTTCAATATTAGAGTTCTATTTAGAGAAATGAGAATTCTCTAGATTTGATTGGCATCCAAATGCATGCATGTTTTCGTTTACATAGTTACATTGAATTCGAATAAGATTTGTTATTTTTTTAATAATATTTATAGTTTAAATTAGATTGTTTAAATCATTTTTAAGAAATATATCAAGTAAATAACATAATGCTTATGATGAATTTGAAATAATATTTACGTAAGGGTGAGGTGCCAAATTCAATTAAAAAGTGGAAGGTTGGTAATGTAGTAGCTAATTTTGGCCCAACCAACAAACCAAAATAAACCAAACCAATAAAATAAAAATAAAACCCAAAATAAAATAAACAATTAAAAAGTTCAAAAAAATAAAGTCCATTACAAAATTAAACCTAAACTCAAACCCTAACAGCCCAAGCCCACTTGCTATCAACATTTTCAGCAAGCCTTCAGCCGCCGCTTCTCCCACGCGCACCGCCACCACTCAGGGCACCAACCACCGACCTTCTAAGCGTCACATCACCTGCCAAACAAAGAACCACACGCAAGCAAGAAGGACAACAAGAAAAAAACAAAAGCAGCAGAAAACAAAACAAAAAAAAAACAAAAAACGAATCTTGTATTTTCGACTTTAAAAGCCACATCTCTCCCTTGTAACTTTTTTTTTACGAACACTAGCAATCAAAAACCGAAAAAATACAAGAACAAAAGGTTGATTTTTTTATTTTTTTCCAGTTTTCCTTTCATTTTTTTATCTTTTTATTTTTATTATGAATCTATTTTAAATAAAATAATATAAAGGAAGAAAACACTTACCTGGGCCGCCCTGGAGTCGCGCCGTCAGAGTCTTATCTCCGTTACGGAATCGATTCCGAAAAGGGGATAAAAGGACCTCCTTCTCTCGTTTTTGGACTGAAAAGGATACGACCCTTTGAAAGGCTTTGAAACGGGGCTAAAAAAACGTCATTTTCTGGTTACCAACCACCGTCCACAGTGGGGCCACAGTGGAGGCGCGGTGTGCCGGCGACAAAACCTTAGGCCAGAGATCAGGGGAGGGGAAGGATGAAAAGAGAGAGCTTTAAATTTTTTTAGAAAAATGGTGCAGAATGATGTTTTTAAAAAAAGAAGAAGCTTTTATAAACCTTCAAAACGGCGCCGCTTTGGGCCTTAACATAATGTGCCAAAACGACACCGTATAGGGCTATCCGGATTCAACCCGACCCTTACCCAAGGGGATCCGCGTGTTTCCCATTATTGGGATATTTATGCGTGAGGTCCTTCTGCCTTCGTGCGCGTCACAGTTTGGTCCCTTCATTCATATTTTCATTTTTTATAGATTTGACCGCATAATTTTCTTTTGATTTCATTTAAGTCCCTACAAAGATGATGAGCACAAAGGCAGGGAATATTTCCTAGCCTGTCCCTCTTCGTTTTAGCGTGATTCATTTCAGTCCTTGATGGCTTTATTTTCATTATTTATAGTTTTTTTACCTTAATTTCTTAATTCGATTTCAGCCTGGTCCTTTGTTTAATTAATTAATTTGTTCATTTATTTATTTATTTATTAAAAAAAGGAAAAACTGTTAATGTTATTCTTTTTAAGTTTTCATATATATTATTTATTATTTATTTCAATATTACGTATCATGCATTTTAATTTATTATCAATTTCAAATATATTATATGTATTGTTACAAGCCCAATTTACCCGGCCCAACAATACAAAACCAAACCAAATCCCTAAACCCAAATATCAACCCAAGCCCAAACTAACCCTAATAGCCCAAATAAAAAAAGAGAAGAAAAACAAAAACCCTAGGTGCGCCGCACCTAGGTTTGCCACCACCTTTAGCCACCTACCCTCTGACTCACCTGCTCCACCGCCCGTGTCAGCATCGCCCATGCACCTGCAAAATCGGAGAAGAAATGACAGCTAGAATAGTTGTATTATCGGGATATAAAAGCCCTAAAAATGTAAACTAAAAGGGGACCTTTTTTTTTGCCTGGAAATAAAAAAAAACAGAGACACAAATACCATCAAAAGGGTTTCGAATACCAACAATCGTAGCAAGAAACATCGCAAATAGAGTCGAAGGTTGATTTATTTTATTTTTATTTTTTCTTTCTTTTTTTTAAAACTATTTGTACATCTAATCTCTATTTTATTTAAAAAAATTGTGTATACATTTAGACATAAAAAATACAAAAAAGATAATAAAAATTACCTTTCGGTGTTCTGGACACCGTGCGCTGTGGCCGGCGACCGCGGTAGACGCGGAGGCGACCGGACGGAGTTCTCGCCGGATCTCGGGCTTGCAGAGGAAACAAAAAGGGAGGGGGAGAGAATTTGTTTTAGTTTTTTTTTTTGAGGAAGTGAAAAAAATGAATTTTTTAAAAAAAATTTGGTTTATATAAAGCACCAAAACGACGCCGTTTAAGGCCCTGACCCGCACGCTCCGACCCAACCCGCTTCAGGATCCGCGTGTTTTTTTTAAGCGGAAGGGCTAATTGCACTTTTAGCCCTTCCGTTTTTTTATTGTTTTGAAATTAGATTTTTCATTATTTATAATTTTTCCCTATAATTTATTTTAACTTTCAATTTGGTCCCTCTTGGTGCTGTGCGTTTTGGGAGGATGGGATATTGCCCATTTTGGTCCTCCCTTGTTATCCGCGCGCCCAAATTGGTCCTTTTCTTTGTATTTTTATTCCGAATTGGCCCCAAACCTTCATTTTAAGTTCAATTTAATCCTTTTAAGTTATTTTGGCTAGTTTTCCCATTAACATTATTATTATTATTATTATTATTATTATTATTATTATTATTTAGTTATATTACTATTATTGTTATATTATCATTATTATTCTTACTATTATTATTACTACAACTGTTATTACTACGATTATATTTTCTTTTTATACTCATTTGCTTATTACATCATTGATTTTATATTATTACTTTTATAATAATTATTGTCATTACTTTTATGGTTATGTTGTTTTTTTCTCTGTTTTATAACTATTATTACTATCATTATTACTATTATTTTTATTTTTATTTTTATTACTATTACCTTTTTATTATTACTACTATTATAAATATATTATTATTATTGTTACTATCAGTACTATTTTTATTACTATTATTTAATATATTATTTTTATTACTATCATTACTATTATTATATTATTATTATTACTATTATATGATTGTATTGTCTTTACCTATTACTCTTTAAATTATCTCATTTTATTCTTATTCCCCATTCACATTACATATTATTTATTTATTTATATATCTTTTACATCATTTCAAATTTAAAGATTTTATTCTTTGCATTATTATCATCAATATTATTATCATTACTATCATTTTTAAATAGTTCTGCATAATATTTATTTATTTACTACTAGTTCTTTTTTTAATTTCAAATATTTTTTAGTTTATTTATTATTTCCTTTTTATTTTAGTCTATTCGTTTTATTCATTCATTTTATTTTTGCTCTCATCATTATCGTTCACATCAGTGTTTATGTTTATTCTGTTATGCTTGTCAATACCAAAAACTTTATTCATTCGTGTCTTCTTCATTATCTCGCTTTATTACAAATTTAAGTTTTACCCAACCCAAAATTAATTTTTTTATAAAGGCAAAAGATCCGTATTTGGAGTTTCGATGAAAATCGTGCCCTAACTTACTGGGTTTCGATTTTTCTCGTTTAACCTAAATAATGGCGCATTCCTTTTTTGCAACACAAGTTTTGAATAAAATACTTATTCTCAGAAATATAAGGTGTTGTGTCCTAACTTACTGGATATGACATCTTGTTACCTCGAGATAAGATTTTTGCAAACTAAGGCAATATTCGATATTTGGAAATTCGGGACATGGTGCCCTAACTTACTGGGTTTCGATTTTTCCTCGTTTACTCTAAATAATCGAATACCCTTTTAAAGAAGTTAAAATACAGGAATTTTAAG
The DNA here is from genome assembly GCA_025698465.1 of Gossypium longicalyx. NCBI lineage: Eukaryota > Viridiplantae > Streptophyta > Magnoliopsida > Malvales > Malvaceae > Gossypium > Gossypium longicalyx. Next base: position 12,528,702 of record CM047006.1, on the reverse strand, counting down.
TAAAAGACAAGCTCATTCTCAAAAGTTTGAGATGTCGTATCCTAACTTACTGGATATGACATTTTATTGCTTCGAGACGAGAAGGTCTTTAACGTTTGATTTTTTTTTCTTTTACAAAAAAAGGGATCGCATTTCAAAGTTTTTCAAGTTTTCAATTTTCGACACTAAGACACTAATTAATTAACTAGGTACCAATTTTTGGGCGTATCGAGGGTGCTAATCCTTCCTCGTGCGTAACCGGCTCCCGAACTCATTTTTTGAATTTCGTAGACCAAAAATTATCGTTTTAGTAATTCTTAACTTTTGTTAAAACGATTAATTAGAGGTGACCCGATCATACCTCGTCAAAAAGGATTGGTGGCGACTCCTCTATTCGTTTTCATTTTCAAAATAAAAAGTCGACCTTTTTTTTTCAAAAAAAATGGTTTCGACAGCTTGCCGACTCTACTGGGGACCCAAATAAGAGAGTCAAGCCACAAGTTGATTAACTTTTGTATTTTTGTCGAAAATTGAAAATTTGGTTTTGATATACGATCCTTTAATTGTATTTCATCCGTTTTCATCTGTTGGTGTTACAATCTACAGCATTTTATTCATATTGTCTTTATTTGCTTCGAGCCTTTTGTATATACTTGTACATTGCATTGCATGCCCGTGTGGCTACACCTTTTTAAGTGGGAGTGAGAAACTATTCCTTCGTGAGGTTTTTACCTCCGTGTAGGATAGTGGATCGCTTTCGGAATACATCTATACCTATGTCTTCGTGAGATTTTCATCTCCGTGCAGCCATAGGGAAATGTATTCCCCTGAACTGAACTCGGTCTGTATGAGCCTATAATGGGTGAAGATCGAGGAATCTGTTGGTTCAGGTACCTTTACTCTGGAATCGAACTGCATATAGTAAGCCGTAGGAGCCCGCCATAGGTAGAGCTGCACCAAACCCTAGCAGTTACTCGAGCAAATGCTATATTTATTATTCTTTGTTTGTTTTGAACTGTGTATGAAATACTGACTTGCTTTGTTTTACTTTGATTGTATTTGCATGGCATTTTCATCACAAAAGGTGTTGATTCACATTCGGTTGCTAAGTAGATAACTTATCATGGAAAAGGGGTTTTTTGATAAAGTAGAGGACAATGCAGCTGGCCGGATATAGGCTGAGACAACACAGCAAGAGAAAGGTAATAGTCTTACCAAGGGGTATGTGTCAAAGTTGTGGGATTTTACTCGGATCAGTGTAACTCAAAATAACCTCCAAGAGATGAAAGAAATTTGGGGTCAGTGGGACGACGAGATCAAACAGCTATTCTACTATCATTATGGTGATTTACCCTATCTGCTCGATATCAAAATAGACGAGCACCTATTTCGAGCCCTCGTCCAGTATTGGGATTCTGCTTACAGTTGCTTCACTTTCGAGAAGGTAGATTTGGTGCCCACTATAGAAGAGTACACGGCCTTGCTCCGTTGCTTGAAGATTCAGGTTGACAGAATTTATTCTAGAGCTGACAGCGTCCCAGCATTCTCAAAAAGGTTGATGAACATTACAGGGATGAGCGAACAGTGGGTTACAGCCCGGATCAAACAAAAAGAAGACTGTAAGTGCATTCCTTGGAGGAATTGAAGGATTTAATCTTAGCGCATCCTGATGTGAAGAAGAGGGTAGATGTCTTCGCCTTGAGCATTTATAGACTGGTTATCTTCCCCAAAGCTTTGGGGCATGTAGACGAGGTGATTTTTGATCTTTTTGATAGACTTGGTAAAGAGGCCACACCTGTACCCGCGATCTTGGCCGAAACTTTTAGATCACTGAATGCTTGTCGAAGAACGGGTTGTAATATCCTGATTTTGGGCCTAGTCGAAATAGTGGTTTTGTGACCACAAAATCCGAGATAGAAATAATTATTTTATAATTATTTTGATCTTTATGATATGATTGCATGATTGTGTGAAAATTTCGTGATGAAATCTTATGCCTAAAGTGCTTAAATTGAAATTAGGGACTAAATCGAATAATTTGCAAAACTTGCATTCTAGAAGTTTCTAGTATGAAATTGTTTTGAAATATTAATTAGGAGGTCTTAAATAGAAATTTTACCAATTTCTAAGTTTATGGACAAAAATTGGACATGGATGAAATTTTTGGAAAGTTTAGTAGTAAGGGTATTTTGGTCATTTAGGGGTAAAATTAATTAAAATACAAAATTAAAAGCCAATTTTGCTCATCTTCTTCACCATGGCCGAATATAGCAAGGAGAAACCATGGCTAGGGTTTTTCAAGCTTCCAAGCTCGATTGTAAGTCCATTCTAGCCCCGTTTTTCAAGTTCTTTACGTTTTTGGAGTCCCGGTAGCTCCATTTAGCTTATGCTAGCAATAATTTAACCTAGGGTTTATATTTGGAAAAATACTCATAGGTGAAATTTGTGTATTTTGGTGTTTTATGATAGAATATAAGGTTTTAAATTATGTTAGACAGCTTGTGCTACTCGGTTTTAAGTGAAAACGAGCAAAAAGGGCTTAATCGGTAAAAATACCTAATAGTCATAAGTACATGTTAGAGTGAGAATTTGATGTTTCCATAGAAGGGAAAAATGATCAGCATGTCATAAAACATAAGAAAATAGGCTAAAGTTTAATTTACGAGCTTTGGGGCAAAAGTGTAAATATGCAAAAGTTTAGGGCAAAATTGTAATTTTTCCAAAACTATGATTTTGGGTCAATTTAAAAAATGTGAGTCCTAATTAGACTATATTTTAAATGATAGAGCAAGGAAAACTGAAATTTGGGCTAAAATGGGGAAAATACCAAGTTGTGGACGAAATGGTAAAAGTAGCCATTATCGCATACTAGGTAAGTTCATGTGTAAATAATGTAGCATAATTGTTATTTTTAAGTTATTGATGTTAATTATATGATATGCTGATTCTTATCATGAAATATATGCTTTGTGGTTAATTTCGAATAAAATGCAAATTATGTGAGCTACTTGTTAAATATAAATTGTTACCGAGTATTGGTTTCGGTATTCTACGGAAGACGGCAAGGATATGTGTTCGAGGAAAATCCCGTTTGAACCTTAGGAATAGATTAGGATACAAGTGACATGTCACTAGGATGGTTGAGCATCTGAACTCGTTGAGTTGAATCCGAGTTCACTTATGGATGCGAATGTCCGAACTCGTTGAGTTGAGTCCGAGTTCGTGAGATGTAACTAGGCATCCGAGCTTGTTGAGTTGAGTCCGAGTTCACTTATGGATGCGAACGCCCGAGCTCGTTGAGTTGAGTCCGAGTTCACTTAGGGGCGGGTTACATGATTGCTTGATTGCATATGTGGCACTTATGTGCAAATTATCCATGTATCTGAATTATATTCTGATGTGTTCAACGGGTAAAGTTCTACTCAAATGGAGGAATACTCGAGATGAAAGGGGACATATTGGTAAGTGTTGTGAAATGGATACTTTGGACAGGTATGTACTTATCCCTCGGGTTGAGTATTGATACAACAACGTTAAGGTAGTAAGATGATGAATAATGATTAGAAATGTGATATATGTTTTGGTGATACCATGCTAATGTTGTTTGGTATAATTGCTTTGTTATGTTACTTGTTATTTGCATATGAACTTACTAAGCATTTATACTTACTCCCTCCTTTTCATTCATTGTAGTGTTGACAAGCCAGCTCGGAAATCGGGAACGGTCGGAGGCACGCTCACACTATCCGTATACCATCTTGGAATAATGGCTTGTATATTTTGAGTATGGCATGTATAGCATTACAATCATTTTGTATATATGGTCTTATGATATGGTTATTGAGTAGTATAAAAATGCTTGGTAATGATTAGCCATTGGAATGGCAAATTATGATCATATTTAGTGTTATGTATGTCAAATTGCTAGTTAATCCATGGAAACCATGAAATAGGTAAAATTTACCATAAAATAGATTCAGACAGCAGTAGTGATGTGAATTTGAAAAATCATTAAAAATAGTAGAGATATAATTAGATGATGAATAAAATATGAAATTTAAGAATTATGAGTCTATTTTCATATGGAAGAGACGAAACAAGTATATGAGTTATATTTTATGAGATGTTTAAATTTTTGTGAAACAGGGCCAGAGCGATTTCTGGATCCCCTGTTTTGACTTTGGAAATTCACCATAAATTGTATAAAAATAATTATAAGTCATAATTTATATGTACAGATTTCTTATTGAGTCTAGTTTTAATAGAAACAAACTTCATAGTCATTGAAATTCTGTACAGAGAGATATCTGATTCGTAATACACAGAGGTCAGAGCAGTCGAACCCTGAAATAGGGGAGAATTTAACTAATAAACTGTACTAATTGGCGTAGCCAAAAATTCTAGAAAAAAATTAGTAAATAGATATATGAGTCTAGTTTTAGGGAAATTTTACGGAATTAGATTTTGAGTTTCAGAACTCGAGATATGAATTTTTAAGCGACTGTGACGCAGTTAGCCAGCTTGTCTGGAAATTTTAAAAACAAATTGTTTGAGCTGTTTAAGTAATGAATTAAGTCTGTTAACACCTCGTATTCGACTCCAGCGACGGTCTTGGGTACGGGGCATTACATTTGGTGATACCAGAGCAGGTTTAGTCGATTCTCGAACTAACCTAGTATGTGTAAAAGTTTAGCTATACATGCCACTGATCTGTGATATTGTGATGTCTTCCGACGCGTATGAGTACCGTCTTATTTAGACAGGGTACTCTCCAACCGAGCTGCGCCGACCATGTTCAACGTTATGTGAAGGTATTTGAGTAAAATTATGATTATGATAAGTATCGGTTCAGAAAAGTATGAATAAAGGTTTATGATACATATGTGATAAATATTCATATTTGCTTAATGCTCATATGATGTAGTGTATATGGCTTACTTGATAAGATGAACGGAATAAATAGAAAGTAGTAGAGGTATGAATAAAAGTCATAATATTATGATACGAATGAAAATGTCCTTGTTTTGATTTGGACGTCGAATGTTGATGAATGCTAATGATATATATTTTTTATGAGATAAAGGATTATAATGAAATGAACTTATCTATGTTAAATTGTTGGACTGAATTATATGATTGTAATGATATGTACATGATGATGCACAAAATGAAAGTTATGATTGTGGTGCAAATATCTATGTTTGTTTGGCCTTATATGATGTCATGAGCATGACTTAATTTAATTAAATGAATGGATAAGTAAAGTTATCTAGAAAACATAGAATGTATGCATAAGTATATTGTCTAAATGGGACAATAGGAAAATTGGTGTAAGCCAACATGAATGAATGACATGATTTTGATGATGTTGTTATGATGATGGAAGTTGTATCATATGTGTATGTATAAGAAAGTCGAGTCGGAGGTCCTACAACCCCCCCTTACCGAAATGGTACTTATAATGGAATTTCATGAGATTTGTATTGAATAAGTTTCGGTTGAGAACCCAAAGAGTTTGATGATAGAATAATTATAAGTATGATCAGAGATTGAAAATGAGCTGATAAGTAAAGTCGAGCGATAAAGTATCGGATTGACGTAAAGATTATTGGAATTATGCTTTGTTCCAGTTAGAAAAGGAATTCTCCTTGGTAAACCGAATTACTCAGTGTAAGGTCGAGAAAAGTGTAAATCGAAATTTATTCAGAATGGCCTTCATTAGTGAATGGTTTAATATGAAATTTGTGTAGTGAGAACTAGTTGAGGAAATGATATTTGAAATGTGAACTATCCGAGTGTGATAGTTATGGTGGACAGATTTAGTGATCTCTTTTGAGATGTTCTATGTGTTTACCCGTTCTTAGAAATATTTCTATGGCTATTGATCTTACGAAGAAATTCTTGTTATATGGGATTGTCTTTTAATCCACGGTGTTGGATGAAAGCATTGGTAGTCTGACTGGTTTATAATTTATATTGCTCTATTTCATCGGGTATTCTATTTCATTTAAATCGATAAGAATTGATGAGAGAATACATATGATATTATGATCTGCTTTCTTCTACTTGATGCTTCATCTGATATATATGTATGAGAAGATATATTGTTCTTGTTATATTTGATTCTAGTGGGATTAAATGATGTTTTCTTTTGGACTTTCTTTCTTTGAAGAATTATCGGGGTATTCTGTATTTTCTCTATGAGTTTGGTTTTCGATTCTCCGGCTTGGTTTTCGATTCTCCAGCATAGTATCGTATCTTGAATTTCTTTATTCTAGATTTCTCTATTTTGGATTTCTCTATTTTGGATTTCTTTATTCGGTTTTCTTGTTATCTTTATTCCATAATTTGTCAATTATGACTCGTGTTCGAAGTACGTTCTTCAGCTCGTGATAATCATGTCAAATATGACTATACTTCTAATTTGATCTTGGTAATGTGGTGATTTTAGTATTGGGGTTTTTTTTCCTAATTTCTGTGTAAGGATTTGACATTAGTAAAGGCATTAGTGATAAAAGCGCGAGTTTCAGTCGGTATGGTGAATTGTCTATTTGAAAGATTTCATACGACAATTATTTCAGGATTATTTTTCCCAAGTCTGATAATAGAATTTCATTTTGTACGGATAAAAGAGTAAATAGTCTGAACGAGAAGTGTATATTTATTAGAAAAAGTTTGATATTAGTTAAAGTCACTACGAATGATAAGGTTTTCATTTTGTGAAAGCTGAAAAGTTTATTACATGTTGACAAAGTTCGGATAGATGAGAATATTGGTAACCGAAGCGTCTGAACTAGACTAGTCTACATTGAGTAAAGACTTCCTAACTTTCGATAATGTCTTGTTGTATGAATTGTGATGTGTTTTCAGGACGGTGAGGTAATGTGATAGTTTAGAGCATTCGATGGTACATAAAATCGGAGTTGTTAAAGGGGTTAAAGCCGAGCATTAGGATCTATCAAAATTATCCTTGTCAGTGTTGATATTGAGATGGAAATGAGAAGGATTATTCTTGAGGCCATATCAGAATTATTTCCATGGCAGAAAGAGGAAAATGTGATGTATCCTATTGTTAAATGTTTGGCGAGATATATAAATCATATCTGTATTGAATGAATTCCTACTCATCAGATTCATGGAAATTCAGATCTCTTTGATTGTTGGATTTCTTGGAATTCCGACCTCCATTAATCAAGTTAAGATCCGGGTTTTATGTCATGATATCATGGGAAACTGAGAAAGGTTGAAAATTTAAAAACAGTTGAGAGTTGAGACTGTAAGCTTTCAGATCATATGAGAAATTAAAGAGATGTATTGGAGGTACAGTCTAAGTGAAAGTTCTTCGGCACCGAATATGAGATTAAAAGTGAAGACCACTTTTTTGGTAAGATTTTCGGGGACGAAAATCCCTAAAGGGGGGAGAGTTGTAATATCCTGATTTTGGGCCTAGTCGGAATAGTGGTTTTGTGACCACAAAATCCGAGATAGAAATAATTATTTTATAATTATTTTGATGTTTATGATATGATTGCATGATTGTGTGAAAATTTCGTGATGAAATCCTATGCCTAAAGTGCTTAAATTGAAATTAGGGACTAAATCGAATAATTTGCAAAACTTGCATTCTAGAAGTTTCTAGTATGAAATTGTTTTGAAATATTAATTAGGAGGTCTTAAATAGCAATTTTACCAATTTCTAAGTTTATGGACAAAAATTGGACATGGATGGAATTTTTGGAAAGTTTAGTAGTAAAAGCATTTTGGTCATTTAGGGGTAAAATGAATTAAAATACAAAATTAAAAGCCAATTTTGCTCATCTTCTTCACCATGGCCGAATATAGCAAGGAGAAACCATGGCTAGGGTTTTTCAAGCTTCCAAGCTCGATTGTAAGTCCATTCTAGCCCCTTTTTTGAAGTTCTTTACGTTTTTGGAGTCTTGGTAGCTCGATTTAGCTTATGCTAGCAATAATTTAACCTAGGGTTTATATTTGGAAAAATACTCATAGGTGAAATTTGTGTATTTTGGTGTCTTATGATAGAATATGAGGTTTTAAATTATGTTAGACAGCTTGTGCTACTCGGTTTTAAGTGAAAACGAGCAAAAAAGGCTTAATCGGTAAAAATACCTAATAGTCATAAGTACATGTTAGAGTGAGAATTTGATGTTGCCATAGAAGGGAAAAATGATCAGCATGTCATAAAACATAAGAAAATAGGCTGAAGTTTAATTTACGAGCTTTGGGGCAAAAGTGTAAATAGGCAAAAGTTTAGGGGAAAAATTTTAATTTATATGTACAGATTTCTTATTGAGTCTAGTTTTAATAGAAACAAACTTCATAGTCATTGAAATTTTGCATGCAGAGAGATATCGATTAAGTAATACACAGAGGTCGAGCAGTCAAACCCTGAAACAGGGGAGATTTAACTAATAAACTGTACTAATTGGCGAAGCCAAAAATTCTAGAAAAAAATTGGTAAATAGATATATGAGTCTAGTTTTAGGAAAAATTTACGGAATTGGATTTTGAGTTTCAAAACTCGAGATATGAATTTTTAAGCGATATGTGACGCATTAGCCGACTTATGCGGGAAATTTTAAAACAAATTGTTTGAGCTGTTTAAGTAATGAATTAAGTCTGTTAACACCTCGTATTCGAATCCAGCGACGGTCTCGGGTATGGGGCTTTACACGGGTGAAGGAAGATTTATTGGATGCGCTCAGCTCTTGTTGTCTTGGTTCACAGCCATTTCTAAAAAGTAGAAAATGTCTCGTATCGCATCTTCTCCGAAAACTACTCTCTACTGAAAGAGTTAGTAGCTATGCCTAGACGAGATGATATTACCGAGGAAAGTTATATGCTGGTTCTTCAGAATTTACAAGAATAAGACGTTGAATGAAGAGTCCCGTGGATGGTTCCTGACGAAATATTATATCGATGTAGAGATTTCGATTGGGTTCCCTTGTTATAGATATGGGGAGCCATCAGGTACGCTCCTCTACTTGCGTTAAGACAGTACCGATCCAGACAGTTTACGCCACCAACATACGGGTTAGCTCAGTGCGAGTTCGTATACATGGGGAATAATTACAAAAAGAAATTTCGCGAGATATCAAATGCCTGGAACCAAACTCGTAGAATAAAAAGATTCATTGTCAATCCTATGACTACGTCTGAGTATGACCGGTGGTGGAATCAGAGGATCAACGACAACATTCCTGCGTCAGATCAAGAAAACATCAGATCAATAGAAGAACACTTGAAAGTGATCCCATCTGAGCTAGATATCATCAGACAGGATTTCGAGAGGAAGAGCCTGGAATTAGAAAAATACAGCTGGGGTTAGATGTCGATGTCCAAAAACTAGAAGTTGAAAGACTCAGAAAAGGGAAAAACAATGCTGAAGAGGATTTGGACAGTTTGAAAATAGACTACAAGAAGCTGCGAAAGTCAATGAGAACCGCTGAGTTAGGAAAAACGTCTAAACAGTGGCGGCAAGAAGTTAAAGAGGAGAAAAGTAAAGGTAGCCAATGGGAAGAAAAATTTCGAGATGCTCAGGATCGAGAAGGTGCTCTAAAAAGGAGTTGGGTAGAAAGCCAAAACGAGAATGAAGGGTTAAAGATTCGAGTGTCCGAGTTAGAAAGATCCTTGTATCAGTATCGTACTCGTAACTTTGTAATCGAGTTGAAGGCTAGCCAGAGTAGAATTGAAGAGTTAAAAGAGAAGATAGAAGAGCTCAAAACAGCGCTACAGAATCGTGAACTTCAGATTGAACTCCTTGAGGCAAATAACGAGCGATGGAAGGAGCAACTTCATCAATCTCAAGAATAGGTCTGGAACAGGGATTACGTCATGGGTGAAGCTTTGACTCAAGTGCGAGAGGTGGCCGACCACTTGCAAACACTAGCAGTCCAGGCCGATGTGCTGAGTCTCAAATACGAGTCAGAGTCGGATCGAGGCCGAGAACTAGCTTGGCTTCTTAGGCAGGTCAAGGCCTTAAGTATCAGGGCCAAGCCTTATATGTAATCTATTTTATGTAAAGAAACTTGTTTTCTAAAAAAGTTACTCTAATGAAATTAAATCAGAATCAACACCTTTGTTGCATTCATTGTATTCATTACATTTATTGTATTTGTGCATCAGTATTGCATCATACGCATTAAAACTCACAAAAACCCTAAAAATTATGGCAGCTACCCTGGAACATCGTTACGGTACAAGAAGAAAAACAAAAGCAATGGACCAAAGGTTAGAGAGATTGGAACAAATGCAAAAAGAGATGCAGGATCAATTACAAACACATATGCAAGAACAAATGGCCAAAATCCAGCAAGATATTTAGGACCAGATGATGGAGTCCCAAAGAAGTATGATAGATCAATTAACACGGCTACTGGCGGGCGGATTAGAAAAAGGGAATGAAGATCCTATCTACCCTCCGGGTTTTACCCCAACGAATGTTCAGACACAAACCTGATGTGTACCCAAGAAGGCCATCAGTCGCAATTGGGCCTCAACCATTTCAAGCCGGTGTTTCGACCCCGATAAACTATCAAGCTGGCTCAGGCACCAATTCGGGGGATAACCCGACTAACACTATTGTCCTCGATCTCGACGAAGTGATAGAAACAGAAAAGATAAGGGTAGAGCTCCCGAAAGAAATCGAAAAACGGTGTAGATGGTTAGAAGAAAGATTTAAGGAAATAGAAAATACCGACTATCGTGGTGGAATCGATGTTAAGGAATTAAGTTTAATTTCGAACTTGGTACTTCCTCCCAAGTTCAAAACTCCGGAATTTAAAAAGTACAATGGGACTAGCTGTCCCGAAGCTCACATCACTATGTTCTGCAGACGAATGGCAGGTCATGTCAATAATGACTAACTATTGATTCACTGTTTCCAAGAAAGCCTAGTTGGGGCAGCTTCTAGATGGTACAATCAACTGAGTTGTACCCAGATCAATTCATGGAAAGATCTAGTACGAGCTTTCATGAAGCTTTATGGTCATGTGGCAGACATAGCCCCTGATAGAATCACTTTACAGAACATGGAGAAAAAGCATAATGAAAGCTTTAGGCAATATGCCCAATGATGGAGAGAGGTGGCCACACAGGTCCAACCACCTCTGTTGGAGAAGGAAACCACTATGCTTTTCATTAATACTCTGAAGGCACCTTTAATTAACCACATGCTGGGTAGCGCAACCAAGGGTTTTTTAGATATAGTGATGTCTAGAGAAATGATAGAAAATGCGATAAGATACGGGAAAATAGAGTCTGAAAAAAATATCAAAAGGCCAGCACCGAGAAAGAGGGAGCACGAGGTCAATAATGTGAGCACATATTCAAAATCGATCACCGTAAGCCAACCGAGGTCGACAATAACTGGTCAGCAGGGCCCACCCAGAAAAGAGACCAACGCGAAGGAAAATAGGGAGAAACTCCAATTTACACCTATCCCAATAACGTATAAGGAGTTATATCAAAGTTTATTAGATGCACATGTTATGTCTCCCTTCTATCTAAAGCCAATGCAACCCCCGTACCCTAAATGGTATGACGCAAACGCCCAATGCGAGTACCACGCGAGAATCACGGGAGACTTAATAGAAAACTGCACTGCTTTCAAAAAGTTGATTGGGAGACTCATTCAACTGGGCATCGTGAAATTTGGTGATACATCTAGTGCAAAAAATCCGTTACCTGACCATAGGGATAAGGGGATAAATGCGATAATTGAGAGTTCGAGGAAAGAAATCAAGATGAATGTTGCAGAAGTGAATACCCCGCTGAAAGAAGTATGGAAGGAAATAGTGGGAAGAGGGTTGATAATGCAGAATTCAAGGGACAGACCCTGAGGAGTAAAGAATTATTACGAGTTCCATGATCAAGAGGATCCTGAGATTCAGAATACAATGAATTCAGGGCTCTAGTATAAGGATTGATGGATAATAAAGAGCTAGAATTCTTCGAGTATGTCGGGAACCCAGAAGGAACAGATGTGTGTACCTCAGAAGCGGGATCGGCGAAGAATGCTTATGAAGTCAACCACCTAGTGGTTATCATATCATGTCCGAGAATTAATAAAGCTGCAGCACAAGTTGTACCAAAAGTCGTGATCCAGAAGCCCGTTGTTTTCCCTTATAAAGATAGCAGAAGGGTACCTTGGAATTATAGCTGCAATGTGACAATCCCAGGGGAATAGAGCTCGGCTAGTGCTTCAAAGAAGAACCAAGATATAGGTTTCTATACACACAGCGGGAGACATTATGATCCTGCGAGTACAAAAACTGAAACCGTTAAAGAAAAGGCCCCAATAGTTGAGTAAAGAAAGAAGAAGACGGTCAGGTTTGAATCACCAGTCAATGAGTCAGTAACTAAGAATGAAGCTAGGGAATTTTTAAAATTTTTAAAGCATAGTGAGTACAGCGTTGTTGAACAGCTACACAAGCAACCGGCTTGCATCTCAGTACTAGCCTTACTTTTGAGCTCGGAAACGCATCGGAGCGTGTTAATGAAAGTGCTAAACGAGACTTATGTCGTGAATGACATCTCTGTCAACAAATTGGATCGTCTGGTTAACAACATCAGCGCCAATAATTTTATTTTCTTTAACGATGATGAGATACCACCGGGAGGTATGGGGTCCACAAAGGCTCTGCACATTACCATACGTTGCAAGAGATATACATTGCCGGGGGTATTGGTTGATAATGGATCGGCACTAAACGTCCTACCCCTATCCACATTGAATAGGTTGCCCGTGGATAGTTCCCATATGAAAACATGCCAAAATGTAGTAAGGGCGTTTGATGGTACCGAAAGGAAAGTAATGGGGAGGATCGAAATACCCCTTCTAATCGGCCCTAGCACGTATGAGGTAGATTTCTTGGTAATAGACATCAAGCCCTCTTACAATTGCTTATTGAGAAGGCCATGGATTCACTCAGCAGGGGCAGTACCGTTATCGTTACATCAAAAGCTCAAATTTATAACGGAAGGTCGATTGGTGACCATAAACGCGAAAGAAGATATCATTGCATCCGCTACCAGTAATGTACCATATATGGGGACGGATGATGAAGCCATAGAATGTTCTTTTCGGTCGTTAGAATTTGTAAATGTAACCTTTGTTGTCGAAGGAAATAAGGTCCCGACGTCTAGAATCTCTAAAACTATAAGAATGAGCCTACAACTGACGGTTGGAAAATGAGCTTTGCCAGGAAGAAGGCTTGGAAGAAACCTACAATGAAGGGTCGAGGAACCTATGCTCATGGACAAATGAGACCGCTTTAGCTTAGGATTCAATCCAGATGCAAAGGAAAAGAAAAATGAGCAAAAGAAGAAACAAGAAATGAGGAGAGCGCATTTAAGTGGGAAAGAAGTTAAACGGGAGCCCATACCTTTCCTCACATATCTAGAACTTTCGCGTCGGGAGGGACTATTTACTCCGAAGGAAAATCAAAAAGGAAAGGGTCTTCTGAAGAAATGTTGGAAAACTTAAGCATTAACGCCATATACGAAGAAGGAACTGGAATGGAGAATTTGTCGGGCATTCGCCCTTATGAGCTGGGAAGTGTTCTGAATAATTGGACTGCATAAGAGATTCCTGTAGTCTTTAGAACTAACACAGAGTAATACTCAAAACACACTTATTACTCTAGGCCTAGGAGTAATAAGACCCCTTTTGTGAAATAGGTTCATGTTCAAAATCCTTATTTCAATGAAATGCATCCTTTTGTCTTATTCCATGCAAATATTCTTTTATTCTTTCATTCATAATCATACCATACATATCACTGTTCTTAGATTCTTTTGTTCTTTGTATCTTTCTTCGCACCTACAATAGGTCTCCAGATATCAACGATATGAGCGACGTTGCTACTAACTCAGAATCTCCTTTTGAGTGGGATATATGTCTAGAGGGATCTCAGGACTCTAAAGATGACAGATATTATAGCTTATCCCCTGATTTGTTAAGGATGGTAGAATAAGAGGAGAAACAGATTCTACCTCACGAAGAGTCAGTAGAAGTCGTGAACTTGGGAGATGAACTAGAAAAGAAAGAAGTAAAGATCGAAGCTTGCATTACCACAGAGAGAAAGCGGGATCTTATTAAGTTACTCCAAGAGTTTAAGGATGTCTTTGCATGGTCATATCAAGATATGCCGGGGCTAAATACTGACATTGTGGTACACAGGCTCCCCATTAAAAAAGAATGCAAGCTAGTTCAACAGAAGCTTCGAAGGATGAGGCCAGATGTTTTGTTGAAAATAAAAGAGGAAGTCAAGAAGCAATTCGATGCTGGTTTCTTACAAGTAGATAAGTACTCGGAATGGGTAGCCAATATTGTCCCCGTCCCTAAAAAAGATGGAAAGATACGGATGTGTGTAGACTACAGGGATTTGAACAAAGCCAGCTCGAATTATAATTTCCCATTGCCCCATATTGACACCTTAGTGGACAACACGGCAGGTTACTCACAGTTCTCATTCATGGATGGTTTCTCAGGGTACAATCAAATCAAGATGCATCCTGAAGACATGAATAAAACCACATTTGTAACCATGTGGGGAACCTTTTGCTATAAGCTGATGCCGTTTGCGGGAGTAACATATCAGAGAGCCATGGTAACCCTGTTCCATTATATGATGCACAAAGAAAATGAAGTCTATGTCGACGACATGATTGCCAAATCCAGACAGAAGAAGAGCATGTGCAAGTCTTGAGGAAATTATTTTTGAGGTGGAAAAAATTCTAGCTGAAACTCAATCCAGCAAAATATACCTTCGGGGCCAGGTTAGGGAAACTGCTAGGGTTTGTACTCAGTGAAAAAGAGATTGAGATTGACCTAGATAAAGTCAAAGTCATACAAGAGTTACCTCCGCCACGTACTCAAAAGGAAGCTCGAGGATTCTTAGGGAGACTAAATTACATCGCTCGGTTCATTTCACAACCGAGAAATGTGACCTCATATTTCGTCTCCTTAAGAAACATAACCCTAGTGATTGGGATGCGAAGTGCTAGAAGACTTTTGACAAGATTAAAAAATACTTGTCCACTGCCCCAATGTTGACACCACCTAGTCTAGATAAGCCATTGATATTGTATTTAGCAGTATTTGAAAATTCTATGGGATATGTGCTTGACCAACACGATGAGTCAGGAAAGAAAGAAAGAGCGATATATTACCTTAGTAAGAAGTTCACTGAATGTGAAACAAGATACTCGCCAATTGAAAAGATGTGTTGTGCCCTGATCTGGACAACCAGAAGACCGAGACAATACATGTTGTACCACACAACTTGGTTAATTTCCAAAATGGATCCTTTGAAGTACTTGATGGAGTCGACTGCTTTGAATGGAAGAATGGCCCGATGGTAAATTCTACTTTCCGAATTCAATATAGTCTACGTGAACCAGAAAGCTGTAAAAGAAAGTGCAATAGCAGATTTTCTAGCCAGTAGAGCTCTAAAAGACTACGAACCCTGAACTTTGATTTCCCAAATGAAGATCTAATGTACGTAGCAACCACTGAAGAAAACCCTCAAAAAGGTTATCCTTGGAAGCTAAACTTTGACGGAGCGTCAAATGTTGTGGGTAACGAAATTGGGGTAGTCTTGGTATCCCTAAGCGGGGATCATTATCCCTTCACTAGTAAATTGGACTTTGACTGCACAAACAATATGGCAGAATACGAAGCATGCATCATGGCGATTCGCGCGGCCATAGAACGTAAAATCAAGGTGTTAGAGGTATATGGAGATTCTATGCTAGTGATTTATCAGCTCAAAGGTGAATGGGAGACGAGAGACCCCAAACGAATCAATTATCGAAGTCTGATCCTTGAATTAATTAGAGATTTTGATCATATTGTCTTCCGCTACCTCCCGCGAGAAGAAAATCAGATGGCTGACGCCCTAGCAACTCTAGCTTCTATGATCAAGGTAAACAAGCAAGAGGATGTGAAACCAATCCAGATGAGTATTTACAAGGCTCCAGCTCATTGTTACAACATCAAAGAAGAGGAGGAAAAGGATGATCATCCTTGGTACCACGATATACTGCGATATGTAAAGAATCGTGAGTACCCCGACCAAGCTACTGAGAACGACAAAAGGACCTTGAGAAGATTGGTCAGTGATTACGTCTTGGACGGGGAGATCCTATACAAAAGAAGGAAGGATCAGGTGCTATTAAGATGTGTGGATGCTATAGAAGCTAAGAAAATCTTGGAAGTAGTCCATAAGGGCGTCTGTGGGACACACGTTAATGGCTTCACGATGGCCAGGCAAATTATGAGGTTCGGTTATTATTGGTCCACCATGGAAGGAGACTGTAACACTCCTTACCTGTATTCGTCGCCGAAATAGGGTACGAGGCATTACCAGAGTTTACCAAATTAATTTTTCGTTAATACAAGTTAAATACTATTCATTTACTAAAACATGTCATGACGTCCTTTAGATGGGCCTCCAAAGCCCAAAACATACTTCGAGACCAAACCAAAATTAAATCGAAACCATAAGGAATTTTTCGTAAAATCCCAAAGTTTTTTTTTTTGCTCAATATAACCCATTTATAAATATCAAACCTTCCCTGCAAATTTTGAAACCGAGACCAATCCAACCAACCAATTCATTTCAATCAATTTGATACCAAATTATACTTCTATTATAATCATACTATTTAACATATTCATCATTTTTTTTACTTTAATGTATATTCATTAAACAAGTCTTAGCATTTATATAATCATCAAACCTTATACATGCCATATAAATCAAAAAGGAAATTTACAAAAGCTACCGGAGATAATCTGGATAGTGTGATCCTCTGTGTTGATCCAATCCTTCATATACTTCCACGTCGATCTACAAGAGACATTGAATACACTCAAGTAAGCTTATAGAAGCTTAGTAAGTTCATAGGTATAAAACATAAATCTTACCAAATATTTATACACTTATACAATATACACAATTATTAAGTTCACCTGTCAACCACAGTCATTGGTGAGTTCCCTTATATAAACTTACTACCACTTATCCATTTCCTTTAATTCTTTTGGGCCCATTTCTCATATATCATTCTTTAACCAAATTAGGGAACGGTTACGGAAAATTGAGTACTTCACTTTCACTTTGCCATAGTATAACTATGGTCTTGCGTATGATCACTTATCACTTTTTGAAGTCATAGTCCTGCCACGGTCTTACACTGATCACATTTATCACTTGTCACTGATCAGATAAGTGTAGCTAAAACTATCACTTATCACTTATCACTTGTCACCGATCAGATAAGTGTAGCTAAAGCTACCACTTATCACTTATCACTTATCACTTGTCGCTGATCAGATAAGTGTAGCTAAAGCTACCACTTATCACTTGTCACTTATCACTGATCAGAAGTACTCAAATCCGACGTTCCACTCAATTTGATCATTTATTCGATTTTCAGGTTGTTATTTTATTCTCTATTCATCAATAAATATATTTCATCATACATTATATAATTCATAAAATTAACATATAATCATTAAACTTCAACCATATGAACTTACCTGGGTCGATTTGTAAAATTTGTAAAAGTTCAGGGACTAATCAGCTACTTTTTCTTTTCCTCGACTTGTTTCGGGTTCTTGATCTATCATTGTAAAATCATTCACTTATCAATATTGACTTCATCTTCAACCCGCTTATAAGTAATATTATCTATAATTTCATTATTTACATATGTATATTCCAATGTTGTCCATCCGTGTCATAGTCACTAAATTATTTTTATCTTTAGCTACAGAACTCCAAATTAAGATCCTATAATTTTCCCTGAAACTAGACTCATATATATTCTTACCATAAAAATTTAATAATTTTTGGTTGGGCCAATTAATACAGCTTATTCATTGAAGTCTCCCATGTCCTGCTGTCTGACATTTCCGACCCTTCTTCACTAAAAACTAATTATCTTCTCGTATAGGATTCAAATGATTTTTCATTTGTTTTTCTTGAAAATAGACTCATTCAGGATTATAAAAATATAAATTTAAGCCCCTAATTATTTTTATTCAATTTTTTATGATTTTTCAAAGTCAGAACAGTGGAACCCGAATTCATTCTGACATTGTCTTACAAATTCTATTATATCTCATGATTTACAATTTCATTGCTTACACCGTTTCTTCTATAAGAAACTAGACTCAATACGATTTAATTTTATAATTTATTCATTCTATAATTAGATTTATACAATTTTTAGTGATTTTTCAAAGTTAGACTACTGCTACTGTCCAAAACTATTTTAGTGCAAATGTTGATTTCGATTTTTACCCCAAATTTCACAGTTCATACAATTCAGTCCTTGCTCAATTAACCCCTCAATGAGGATAATTTTTCTGAATTAATGCTTTATATAGACATTATAAGTTATTTCACAATTATTTAAATTCAGAATTTCCACATAAAAACCTAACTTCAAATTCTTTCACCATTAGGTCCCAAACATTCACTTTCTATTCAATTCTTTCAATAAAATCAGTATATAAACAATTTAAAGCCCTAATTCCATGCTAAATCATCATATAATTCCAGCACATATTCATAGCAACTTCCAATTTCTTTCATAAAATCAAAAACTAATGAATTCAACAAGTGGACCTAGTTGTAAAAGTCATAAAAGCATAAAAATTTCAAGAAATAATCAAGAATTGAACTTACTTGCAGTAAAAATATGAAAAATAAGCCTAAGAAAACCCTTCTATGGTGTTTTTTATGATGAGAATGCAGAAAAATAATGAGAAATCTAGATAATTCCACTTTAGTCCTAGCTTTATTAAGTAAATTTTGCAATATTCCAGTTTTGCCCTTAATTCATCAATTTTCCTACTGATTTCATGCCATTTCTGTCCAGCCCAAATATACCTTGGGTCTATTTCCCTTTTAAACCCTCTTTCTTTTATCATTTAAGCTATTTAATCATTTCCTATAATTTTACATTTGTTACAATTTAGTCCTTTTTATTCAATTAATTACCGAAACTTTAAAATTTCTTGACAAAACTTTAATACTAACTTATTAACACTCCATAAATATTTATAAAAATATTTATGGCTCGTTTTAAAATTTTCAAACTCGCAATATCTCGTTTCCGATTCTAATTTTTAATTTTTTTTATATATATTTCTAGTACACTATTTGCTATTTGAAAATTTTTCCTAACTTCACATTTAACTTATATTCACTAAATTATTAATATTTTCTACTCATTTGTCGGATTTAGTGATCTCGAATCACTATTCCGACACCACTGAAAATTTAGGCTATTACAATTCTCCCCCTCTTAAGAAATTTCGTCCTTGAAATTTGTTATGTGAAAATAGGTTCGGATATTGTGATTTCATTGATTTCTCTGTTTCCCAGGTTGCCTCCTCCACACCATGTCGATGCCACAACACTTTTACTAACGGTACCCGTTTGTTCCTTAACTCTTTAATTTCCCAAGCTAGAATTTTCACTGGTTCTTCTGAATAAGTCATGTCGGGTTGGAGCTCTATTTCTGTATGAGGAATTACATGTGATGGATCTGATCTGTACCGTCTCAACATTGACACATGAAACACGTTATGAATCTTTTCAAGCTCTGGGGGCAAAGCCAATCTATAAGCTACCGGACCGATTCTTTCAATGATTTCATACGACCCGATAAATCGTGGGCTGAGTTTTCCCTTTCTACCGAACCAAAAAAACTTTTTCCATGGTGACACTTTCAAAAATACACGATCACCCACATTAAACTCTATATCTCTTCTCTTTATGTCTGCATATGATTTTTGTCGATCGGAGGCAGCTTTTAAATAATCTCGAATAATACGAACTTTTTCTTCGGTTTCCCAAATCAAGTCCACTCCCATTAGTTTCGGTTCACTTAATCCAGACCAATATAATGGAGTTCTACACTTTCTTCCATACAGAGCTTCAAATGGTGCCATTTTAATACTAGTTTGATAACTATTATTATAAGCAAATTCGACTAAAGGTAAATACCTTTCCCAGCTGCCGTCAAACTCAAGTACACAACACCTTAACATATCTTCTAAAATCTGAATCATTCGCTCCGACTACCCGTCTGTCTGAGGATGAAAAGCTGTGCTGAAATTTAATTTAGTGCCCAAAGCCTCCTGTAATTTACTCCAAAATCTCGAAGTAAATCTCGGATCCCGATCCGAAATAATAGATACTGGAACTCCATGTAATTTCACAATCTCAGAAATATACAGTTCTGCTAACTTCTCCAACGAAAAATTTGATCTGACTGGAATAAAATGTGCCGACTTTGTCAATCTATCAACGATAACCCAAATTGAATCTTTCTTTTTCGGAGTCACAGGCAATCCTGATACAAAATTCATCGTAATGTGTTCCCACTTCCATTCAGGAATCATAATAGGTTGTAATAAACTCATTGGTACTTGATGCTCTGCTTTCACCTGCTGACAGATTAGACATTTTGCAACAAATTCACAAATCTCTCGCTTCATACCAGGCCACCAGTACATTCTTTTTAAATCGCAACACATTTTTGTACTACCCGGATGAATAGAATACTTACTATTATGAGCTTCAGCAAGAATATCATTTTTCAATTCTGAATTATTCGGAACACAAATTCTATTACGATAACGCAACATACCACCATCATCAATGCTATATTCTGAACTCAATTTATCCTGAACCTTTTGTCGTTTCAGCACTAGTTTCGGATCATCACTCTGTAATTCACGGATTCGTTGAAGGAATGTAGATTTTTATTTCAATTCTGCTAATACTGAACCATCTTCATTAACAGACAAATGAACATTCATTGCTCGAAGTGCAAACAATGATGATTTTCGACTAAGTGCATCAGCGACCATATTAGCTTTTCCCGGGTGATAATCAATAACAAGATCATAATCTTTCAATAGTTCGAGCCATTATCTCTGTCTCAAGTTTAGCTCTTTCTGTGTCATCAAATATTTTAGACTTTTGTGATCGGTATACACATAACATTTTTCCCCATATAAATAATGTCTCCAGATTTTTAAAGCAAACACAATCGCAGCCAACTCCAAATCATGGGTAGGGTAATTTTTCTCGTGCGATTTTAATTACCGAGAAGCATATGCCACTACTTTCCCTGACTGCATTAAAACACAACCCAAACCATTTAAAGATGCATCACTATACACAACATATGGTATACCTGATTCTGACTGAGTTAACACTAGAGCTTCTGTCAACATCTTTTTCAACTGATCAAAACTTTGTTGGCACTCTTTAGACCATAAAAATTCAACATTCTTCTGAAGTAGTTGAGTCATCGACAAAGCAATCATTGAAAAATTTTTAACAAATCGGCGGTAGTATCCCGCTAATCCTAGGAAACTTCGCACTTCTGTTACGTTCTTTGGAGTTTTCCAATTCACCACTGCTGACAATTTAGTTGGATCTACTCGAATTCCTTCAGCTGAAACACTATGACCTAGAAATCCAACCTCATGTAGCCAAAATTCACACTTGCTGAACTTTGCATACAACTGCTTCTCTCTCAAGGTCTGTAACACACTTCTCAAGTGTTGTGCATGATCAGACTCGGTCTTCGAATAGATCAGTATATCATCAATAAATACAACCACGAATCTATCCAAATAAGGTTAAAAAATTCGATTCAAGTCCATAAATGCAGTAGGAGCATTAGTTAAACCAAATGGCATTACCAGAAACTCGTAATGACCATACCGAGTTCTGAAGGCAGTTTTTGGCACGTCACATTCTTTAACTTTCAGCTGATAATACCCAGATCGAATATCTATTTTTTAAAACACAGCAGCACCTTTCAACTGATCGAACAAATCATCAATGCGGGGCAAAGGATATTTGTTCTTGATTGTAACCTTATTTAACTGTTTGTAATCTATACACAATCTAAACGAGCCATCTATCTTTTTCACAAACAAAATAGGTGCACCCCAAGGAGATGTACTCGGTCTAATAAACCCCTTATCTAACAATTCTTGCAACTGAGTCTTCAACTCTTTTAATTCCGTCGGTGCCATTCTGTATGGTGTTATAGATATTGGAGTTGTTCCCGGGATCACATCAATCACAAACACAACTTCACGATCTGGCGGTAAACCCGGCATTTCCTCAGGAAACACATCAGCAAATTCATTAACAACTGGCAATTGTTTCAACTTTGATTCAGAATCCCGAGTATCAAGAATATAAGCTAAATATGCTTCATTACCCTTTCGTACTAGCACGAATGAAAAGGTTGAAATAATTCGGACATTATCTTTCATATTTCCAAACTCAATGAAATCATTTCTCTGTGCTCGATTTTTTAAATCAATCTGTTTCTCTCGACAGTTCATTACAGCATCATGTTTTGTTAACCAATCCATCCCCAGAATAATATCAAATTCCCGAATGGGTAACAACATCAAATCAGCAGGGAATTCACAGCCTTTCACTTTCAGTAGACAATTACGACATATTAAATTAACCATCACACTTTGACCTAATGGATTAGTGACTTGTATATCATAATTAGTGCAGTCAACAAATAATTTTTTTCAGATGCTAGCATAGTTCAAATATATGAATGAGTAGACCCAGGGTCTATTAATGCATAAACAGTAACATCATAAAGATAGAAAATACCAGCAATTACATCAAGAGCCGTAGCCTCTTCCCTTACTCGAATGGCATAGGTACGTGCTGGTGCTCTATTCTCTGATTGACTAACTGGTTCTCTCATACCAGAACGGGTCGCCCAGAGCAATGCATTACGCCCGAACGTCTACTTCTTTGGGAGTGGTTCTCTGTATCTCTTCTCGATCCACATCATCTTTTTTGCGGTGGGGACAATCTCGAATAAGATGATCAGTAGCCCCACATTTATAACAAGCCTCCATCTTAGTCCTGTATTCACCGAAATGATGTCTTCCACAATATTGACACTTAGGCCGGGGAGTATTCTGAACACTGCTCACACTTGCTGTAGGTCTATCAAATACCCTGAAATCTGATTGTCTTAATCTACCTCTACCCAATCTTCCCGGCACAGATGTAGTTCGACTAATTTCTTCTCTAGATTTCTTCACTAGCAAATCTTAAAATGACTTAGAAGCACCTATTTTAAATGACTCTTTATTTTCTCGATCTCGCTGCATTTTTTTGTTATATACTTCTTCGAGCTTTTGAGCACGGTCTGACTGAACAACGAACTCCCGTATTTCATTACCCCCAATCATCATTCTAATCTCATTATTTAACCCATCTTCAAATCTGATACACATTTCTTCTTCAGTAGGTACAATGTCTCAAGCATATTTGCTGAGGTAGACAAATTCTCTTTTGTATTCAGCCACTGACTTATTTTCCTGCCATATATCAAGAAATTCTCTCTTTTTCTTGTCTAGATATCTTTTCTCCACATATTTCTTTTTAAACTCGTTCTGGAAAAATTCCCAAGTAAGCTTCTCTATAGGTACTACAGCTTCCACAGTTTCCCACCAGTTATATGCTTCTTTTTTTAACAATGAGACAGCACATCGTAAATAATCCTCCGGAGAACAAGCCATCTATTTAAAAATTCTTACCAAACTCTATAGCCAATACTCAGCTTTTACAGGGTCATCATCTGATCTCCCTCGAAATTCCTCAGCTCCAAACTTCCTTAGCTTTTCAATCGGAGAATGTTTACTAGTTTCAATTATTGAAGGAGGTGGAGGAGCAGCGGAGGTACCACAGGTGGTGCAAAGAGGGGAGGAGGTGGTTGAGTCGACTTTTTTCTTGTATCATCTCCTTATACCACAGATTCATAACTCCATAAATCATATTTTTAAGTTCTCGCTCTCGCATCATAGAAATTGGAATATCACTACTTGTTCCTTATTCAGAAGTCTGCACTCTACTGTTAGCTTCCTCTCCATTCGAAGACGTTCAGTCTATCGACATCTTTATAATCGAGAGTATCTATAAAAATGACAAAGATTAGATCGGATCATACACATCACACTATCACAGATTTACATGGCATGTATTTCTAAACACTTTACACATAACACATGTTCCGAGAACCGGTTAAACCGGGCTCTGATACCACTAAATGTAACACTCCTTACCCGTATTCATCGTCGGAATAGGGTACGAGGCATTACCAGAGTTTACCAAATTAATTTTTTGTTAATACAAGTTAAATACTATTCATTTACTAAAACATGTCATGACGTCCTTTAGATGGGCCTCCAAAGCCCAAAACATACTTCGAGACCAAGCCAGAATTAAATCGAAACCATAAGAAATTTTTTGCAAAATCCCAAAGTTGTTTTTTTTTTGTGCTCAATATAACCCCTTTATAAATATCTAACCTTCCCTGCAAATTTTAAAACCGAGACTAATCCAACCAACCAATTCATTCAATCAATTTGATACCAAATTATACTTCTATTATAATCATACTATTTAACATATTCATCATTTTTTTTACTTTAATGTATATTCATTAAACAAGTCTTAGCATTTATATAATCATCAAACCTTATACATGCCATATAAATCAAAAAGGAAATTTACAAAAGCTACCGGAGATAATCTAGACAGTGTGATCCTCTGTGTTGATCCGATCCTCCGTATACTTCCACGTCAATCTACAAGAGACATTGAATACACTCAAGTAAGCTTATAGAAGCTTAGTAAGTTCATAGGCATAAAACATAAATCTTACCAAATATTTATACACTTATACAATATACACAATTATTAAGTTCACCTGTCAACCACAGTCATTAGTGAGTTCCCTTGTATAAACTTACTACCACTTATCCATTTCCTTTAATTCTTTTGGACCCATTTGTCACATATCATTCTTTAACCAAATTATGGAACGGTTACGGAAAATAGAGTACTTCACTTTCACTTTGCCATAGTATAACTATAGTCTTGCGTATGATCACTTATCACTTTTTGAAGTCATTTATCACTTGTCACTGATCAGATAAGTGTAGCTAAAACTACCACTTATCACTTATCATCGATCAGATAAGTGTAGCTAAAGCTACCACTTATCACTTATCACTTATCACTGATCAGATAAGTGTAGCTAAAACTACCACTTATCACTTGTCACTTATCACTGATCAGAAGTACTCAAATCCGACGTTTCGCTTAATTTGATCATTTATTCGATTTTCGAGTTGTTATTTTATTCTCTATTCATCAATAAATATATTTCATCATACATTATATAATTCATAAAATTAACATATAATCATTAAACTTCAACCATATGAACTTACCTGGGTCGATTTGCAAAATTTGTGAAAGTTCAGGGACTAATCAACTACTTTTTCTTTTCCTCGACTTGTTTCGGGTTCTCGATCTATCATTATAAAATCATTCACTTATCAATATTGACTTCATCTTCAACCCGCTTATAAGTAATATTATCTATAATTTCATTATTTACTTATGTATATTCCAATGTCGTCCATCCGTGTCGTAGTCACTAAATTATTTTTATCTTTAGCTACAGAACTCCAAATTAAGATCCGCTAATTTTTCCTAAAACTAAACTCATATATATTCTTACCATACAAATTTCATAATTTTTGGTTGGGCCAATTAATACATTTTATTCATTGAAGTCTCCCCTGTTCTGCTGTCTGACAGTTCCCACCCTTCTTCACCAAAAATTAATTATCTTCTTGTACAGGATTCAAATGATTTTTTGTTTTGTTTCTCTTGAAAATATACTCATTCAGGATTATAAAAATATAAATTTTAGCCCCTAATTATTTTTATTCAATTTTTTATGATTTTTCAAAGTCAGAATAGGAGAACCTGAATTCCTTCTGACATTATCTTACAAAATCTATTATATCTCATGATTTACAATTTCATTGCTTACACCGTTTCTTCTATAAGAAACTAGACTCAATAAGATTTAATTTCAGATTTTATTTATTCTATAATTCGATTTCTACAATTTTTGGTGATTTTTAAAATTTAGACTACTGCTGCTGTCCAAAACTGTTTTAGTGCAAATGTTGATTTCGATTTTTGCCCCGAATTTCAAAGTTCATACAATTTAGTCCTTGCTCAATTAACCCCTCAATGAAGATAATTCTTCCCAATTAATGCTTTATCTAGAAATTATAAATTATTTCACAATTATTTAAATTCAGAATTTCCACATAAAACCCTAACTTCAAATTCTTTCACCATTAGGTCCCAAACATTCACTTTCTATTCAATTCTTTCAATAAAATCAGTATATAAACAATTTAAAGCTCTAATTCCGTGCTAAATCATCATATAATTCTAGCACATATTCATAGAAACTTCCAATTTCTTTCATAAAATCAAAAACTAATGAATTCAACAAGTGGACCTAGTTGTAAAAGTCATAAAAACACAAAAATTTCAAGAAATAATCAAGAATTGAACTTACTTGCAGTAAAAAATGAAAAACCAGCTTAATAAAACCCTTCTATGGTGTTTTTTTGCTGATGAGAATGCAGAAAAATAATGAGAAATCTAGATAATTCCACTTTAGTCCTAGCTTTATTAAGTAAATTTTGCAATATTTCAATTTTGCCCTTAATTCATCAATTTTCCTGCTGATTTCATGCCCTTGTCGTTCATCCCAAATAGACCTTGGTTCTATTTCCCTTTTAAACCCTCTTTCTTTTATCATTTAAGCTATTTAATCATTTCCCATAATTTTACATTTGTTACAATTTAATCTTTTTTATTCAATTAATTATCGAAACTTTAAAATTTCTTGACGAAACTTTAATACTAACTTATTACACTCCATAAATATTTATAAAAATATTTATGACTCGTTTTAAAATTTTCAAACTCTCGATATCTCGTTTCCGATTCTAATTTTTAAGTTTTTTTATATTTATTTCTAGTACATTATTCGCTATTTAAAAAATTTTCCTAACTTCACATTTAACTTATATTCACTAAATTATTAATATTTTCTACTCATTTGTCGGATTTAGTGATCTTGAGTCACTGTTCCGACACCTCTGAAAATTTAGGCTATTACAGAGACTATATTAACTACGCCAAAAGATGTCATAAGTGCCAAATCTACGGGGACAAAATTCATGTGCCTCCGTCACCTCTGCATGTTATGACTTCTCTATGGCCTTTCTCGATGTGGGGCATGGACGTGATTGGGCCAATTTCGCCAAAAGCTTCAAATGGGTATCGATTAATCTTTGTAGTCATCGATTACTTCACCAAGTGGGTAGAGGCCACTTCATATGCCAACGTTACGAAGTCAGCAGTTAGCAAGTTCCTGAAAAAGGAAATTATCTATCGATATGGAATGCCAGAAAAGATCATATCTGACAATGCGTTGAATTTGAACAACAGTATGATAGCAGAGGTCTGTAATCAGTTCAAGATTAGACACCACAACTCGTCACCGTATCGTCCAAAGATAAATGGTGCAGTCGAGGTAGCCAATAAGAACATCAAGAAGATTGTGGGAAATATGACAGAAACTTATAAAGATTGGCACGAAAACTTACCGTTCGCCCTTTACGCTTATCGAACGTCTATCAGGACCTCTATTGGGGCAACGCCTTTCTCATTGGTCTATGGAATAGAGGCAGTTTTACCCATCGAGGTCGAAATTCCTTCCCTCATAGTTTTGGCGGAGGTAAAGTTGGATGAAGCGGAATGGATCCAATTCCGATACGATCAGTTAAATTTGATCGAAGAAAAAAGGCTAAGGGCTATCCATCATGGGCAAATGTACCAAAAGCGAATGATGCGAGCTTACAACAAAAAAGTTCGTCCCAGATAATTCCACGAGGGGGACCTAGTATTGAAAAGGATCCTGCCCATACAAAAGGACTTCAGAGGAAAATGGACGCCGAATTGGGAAGGACCTTATGTGGTGAAAAAAGTCTTTTCTAGAGGAGCGTTGATATTGACCGAAATGGATGGCAAGACTTTACCCAATCTTGTAAATTCAGATTCGGTTAAGAAATACTTCGCCTAAAAAAAAAAGGGGGAGAGGCTAAGGTGAAAAATCACAAATAGCACCTTGAGACCAAAGGGATTTTGAATTGAAAACTCGTAAAGGGCGATTCAAATTCAAATCAAAGTAGGGCATACAGTAGTCTTGCTACGCCTGAATTAACAATGAAGAAGTATGCTACGTCTTGGGGCATCGACAAAGTACTCCAAATCCCCTAAACACAGATTGAGCTCAAAATAGTCTCCAAGAAGTTGGTACAGAGAAGCTTAAGCTGCGATATCTAGGGCACCTAGCTTCCATTTTACCCATTGTGAATTTGTTATCTTTGAATACCTTAATCTTTTCAAGATATTTCCCAATAAATTTCCTTCTTATTGCATTTCTATATTTGATTAACTTATTCATTTTGAGTTAATTTCCTCCTTATTGCATTTGCAATCTTTGATTAATTTATTTCGAGCTATGCTCCCAATCAACTTTCTTCTTGTCCATTATTTTGATCTTTTTCAAGCATTTTGCATTGAAACAATGATTAATGAACTAATAAAACTTTCACAAAAGAAGTTCTGCATATTACTTTGGAAGCCTCTAAATAATACAAGAACCTGAAACAGGACCATTTCTTAGAACTCATCAAGCCTAAGGGTTGAGAATATAGGAGAAAGATGATTATCTCTTTGGACTTTTTATTAACAAAAAGACAAGACATTTCATCGGTGGTACAATCTCGACGAAAACGAGCAATGATACCTTAAGCCTTCTAAAAAGGATCATTCACACTTTTTGCATTTATATATCATTCATGACACATCTAGTTAGGAGCATTGGATTCATTTCGATCATAGCATCCTCATTATTTGACATAAGCATCACATCTAGTTAGAAGCATTTGATTCATTTCGATTATAGCATCCTAATCATTTGGCATAAGCATAGGCATATGAAACCGAGTCTACAGGGCATGTTTCTCAAAGGACAGTGTGGCAACAACGTTGAATTACAGATCTTATCTCCTTAAGCCATAGTGGAGCAGATCGAAGACAATGAGCCTTAACCCCCTAAGCAATAGGGTAACAGGCTGAATTACAAGATCTTATCTCCCTACGCAATAGTGGAGTAGATCAAATACGGTTTAAATCAACATCCGTATCTCCTTGAGGTTTCAGCGGAGTAGATCGAAACTACAAATCTCTTCTCCCTGAGATGGCACTGGAGAGACTCGAAGCCACAATTCGTATCTCCTTAAAGTTTCAGCGGAGTAGATCAAAACTACAAAAATCTTCTCCCTGAAATGGCACTGGAGAGGCTCGAAGCCACCATTCGTATCTCCTTGAAGTTTCAGCGGAGTAGATCGAAACTACAAATCTCTTCTCCCTGAAATGGCACTGGAGAGGCTCGTAGCCACCATTCGTATCTCTTTGAAGTTTCAGCGGAGTAGATCGAAGCTACAAATCTCTTCTCCCTGAAATGGCACTGGAGCGGCTCAAAATCACAACAGATCTCTTTGAAGTTTCAGCGGATCTCTTCTCCCTAAAATGGCGTTGGAGCAGTTAGAAGCCACAATAGATCTCCTTGAAGTTTCGGCGGATCTCTTCCCCCTGAAATGGCGTTGGAGCGGCTCGAAGCCACAGTAGATCTCCTTGAAGTTTCAGCGGGGTAGGTTGAAGTCACAAGTCTTATCTCCCTCAAGTTGCAGTAGAGCAGACTGAAGATAACAAATCTTATTTCCCTGAAGTTGCAGTGGAACAGATTAAAGCTATAAATAAACAGATCTTATCTCTCTGAAGTTGCAGTAGAGCAGATCAAAATGAACCTTATCTCTCTGAAGTTGCAGTGGAGCAGGTTGAAGTCACAAGTCTTATCTCCCTGAAGTTGCAGTGGAGCAGACTGAAGATAGCAAATCTTATTTCCCTAAAGTTGCAGTGGAACAAATTAAAGATATAAATCACAGATCTTATCTCTCTGAAGTTGCAGTAGAGCAGATCAAAACAAACCTTATCTCCCTGAAGTTGTAGTGGAGCAGGTTGAAGTCACTAGTTTTATCTCCCTGAAGTTGTAGTGGAGCGGACTGAAGATAGTAGATCTTATCTCTTTGAAGTTGCAATAGAGCAGATCAAGCTACAATTGCAGAAGAACAGATTAAATCTACAAACCTCATCTCCTTGAAGTTGCAGTGAAACAGGTTAAAGCTACAAGTAGTCGCAGTGGAGTGGATCATAGCAATAAGACGCAATGGACTAGGACGAAGCTACAGGAAGAAGAGGAGTACCAAAGAAGTCAGGACTCGACGCAACCAGACAAAATTGGTCTTTCTTGAAAATTTTTACTCTGTTCTCGTTACACGACAACGAGCAAAGAGGGGCAGCTGTTACAAGCCCAATTTACCCGGCCAATAATACAAAACCAACCCAAATCCCTAAACCCAAATATCAACCCAAGCCCAAACTAACCCTAATAGCCCAAATCAAAAAAGAGAAGAAAAACAAAAACCCTAGGTGCGCCGCACCTAGGTTTGCCACCACCTTTAGCCACCTACCCTCTGACTCACTTGCTCCACTGCCCGTGTCAGCATCGCCCATGCACCTGCAAAACTGGAGAAGAAATGACAACAAGAATAGTTGTAATATCGGGCTATAAAAGCTCTAAAAATGTAAACTAAAAGGGGACCTTTTTTTTTGCCTGGAAATAAAAAAAATAGAGACTCAAATACCATCAAAAGGGTTTCGAATACCAACAATCGTAGCAAGAAACATCGCAAACAGAGTCGAAGGTTGATTTATTTTCTTTTTATTTTTTCTTTCTTTTTTTCGAAACTATTTGTTCATCTAATCTCTATTTTATTTAAAAAAAATGTGTATACATTTAGACATAAAAAAATACAAAAAATAATAATAATTACCTTTCAGTGTTTCGGACACCGTGCGCGGTGGTCGACGACGGCAGCCGACGCGGCGGCGACCGGCCGGAGTTCTCGCCGGATCTCGGGCTTGCAGATGAAACAAAAAAGGAGGGGGAGAGAATTTGTTTTAGTTTTTTTTTTTTTTTGAGGAAGTGAAAAATGAATTTTTTAAAAAAATTTTGGTTTATATAATGATGCAAAATGGCGCCGTTTTGGGCCTTAGCCTTAAGCACCAAAATGACACTATTTAAGGCCCTGACCCGCACGCTCCGATCCGACCCGCTTCAGGATCCGCGTGTTTTTTTTAAGCGGAAGGGCTAATTGCACTTTTAGCCCTTCCACTTTTTTATTGTTTTGAAATTAGATTTTTCATTATTTATAATTTTTCCCTGTAATTTATTTTAACTTTCAATTTGTTCCCTCTTGGTGCTGTGCGTTTTGGGAGGATGGGATATTGCCCATTTTGGTCCTCCCTTGTTATCCGCACGCCCAAATTGGTCCTTTTTTTGTATTTTTATTCCGAATTGGCCCCAAACCTTCATTTTAAGTTCAATTTAGTCCTTTTAAGTTATTTTTGCTAGTTTTGCCATTAACATTATTATTATTATTATTATTATTATTATTATTATTATTATTATTATTATTATTATTATTATTATTATTATTTAGTTATATTACTATTATTGTTATATTATTATTATTATTATTCTTACTATTATTATTACTACAACTGTTATTACTACGATTATATTTTCTTTTTATACTCATTTGCTTATTACATCATTGATTTTATATTATTACTTTTATAATAATTATTGTCATTACTTTTATGGTTATGTTGTTTTTTTCTCTGTTTTATAACTATTATTACTATCATTATTACTATTATTTTTATTTTTATTTTTATTACTATTACCTTTTTTATTATTACTACTATTATAAATATATTATTATTATTGTTACTATCAGTACTATTTTTATTACTATTATTTAATATATTATTTTTATTACTATCATTACTATTATTATATTATTATTATTACTATTATATGATTGTATTGTCTTTACCTATTACTCTTTAAATTATCTCATTTTATTCTTATTCCCCATTCACATTACATATTATTTATTTATTTATATATCTTTTTACATCATTTCAAATTTAAAGATTTTATTCTTTGCATTATTATCATCAATATTATTATCATTACTATCATTTTTAAATAGTTCTGCATAATATTTATTTATTTACTACTAGTTCTTTTTTTAATTTCAAATATTTTTTAGTTTATTTATTATTTCCTTTTTATTTTAGTCTATTCGTTTTATTCATTCATTTTATTTTTGCTCTCATCATTATCGTTCACATCAGTGTTTATATTTATTCTGTTATGCTTGTCAATACCAAAAACTTTATTCATTCGTGTCTTCTTCATTATCTCGCTTTATTACAAATTTAAGTTTTACCCAACCCAAAATTAATTTTTTTATAAAGGCAAAAGATCCGTATTTGGAGTTTCGATGAAAATCGTGCCCTAACTTACTGGGTTTCGATTTTTCTCGTTTAACCTAAATAATGGCGCATTCCTTTTTTGCAACACAAGTTTTGAATAAAATACTTATTCTCAGAAATATAAGGTGTTGTGTCCTAACTTACTGAATATGACATCTTGTTACCTCGAGATAAGATTTTTGCAAACTAAGGCAATATTCGATATTTGGAAATTTGGGACATCGTACTCTAACTTACTGGGTTTCGATTTTTCCTCGTTTACTCTAAATAATCGAATACCCTTTTAAAGAAGTTAAAATACAGGAATTTTAAGTAAAATACAAGCTCATTCTCAAAAGTTTGAGATGTCGTATCCTAACTTACTGGATATGACATTTTATTGCTTCGAGACGAGAAGGTCTTTAATGTTTGAATTTTTTTTCTTTTACAAAAAAAGGGATCGCATTTCAAAGTTTTTCAAGTTTTCAATTTTCGACACTAAGACACTAATTAATTAACTAGGTACCAATTTTTGGGCGTATCGAGGGTGCTAATCCTTCCTCGTGCGTAACTGGCTCCCGAACTCATTTTCTGAATTTCGTAGACCAAAAATTATCGTTTTAGTAATTCTTAACTTTTGTTAAAACGATTAATTAGAGGTGACCCGATCATACCTTGTCAAAAAGGATTGGTGGCGACTCCTCTGTTCGTTTTCATTTTCAAAATAAAAAATCGACCTTTTTTTTTCAAAAAAAATAGTTTCGACATATATTATTTATTCTAAACTATTATACATATTGCTTATTTTGAAATTTTTTATATATCTTTTATTTTAAACTATTATATGTGCATATTATTTATTTTAAAATTTTTATTACTATTTTTATTACTATTTTACATGTAAACTATTTTAAATTCTTTTATGATTTATTGTAAACCTCTTATTATTATTATCTATTTTAAAATTTCATATATTACTTATATTAACCATTTTGTATTGTTTTTATATATATTACTTTTTAGTCTAACTGTATTTTTCACGTATTATTCATTTTGGATTTTTTATATGTTCTTTTAAATTGTTATGTATATTATTTATTTTAAGATTGCATTATTTTATTTTAAATTTCTATATGTATTAATTATTTTAGATTGAATTATACTATTCACTTTAAATTGTTTTTTTTTTATAATATTTATTTTAAACTCATTTTTTATGTATTACTTATTTAAAATTATTTCATTATTTATTTTAGATGGTTTTGATTATTATTCTTGGTATTTAAGTAACATATGCCATGTGATTGTTGTCATTGTGTGTTTTATAATTTGTTCATCCGTATTTTCATATCATTACTATTCATTTATATAATATTGTATCCATGCATTATCATTCTATGCACATTACTTCATTTTTTTTTATGTCATCGTATCTTGTATTAAGCTCCAACATGTTTATTCAATGGATCATCTTGTTTTAATCCAAACAAATAATGCACGATGTTTAAATATCATACTCACTATTATTCACAAAACAAAAAAACTTTAAAATAAGGCAATGTTTCGCGTTTTGGAATATCGAGGAATTGTATCCTAACTTACGGGGTTTCGATTTTCTCGTTAATTCAAAATAGCCAAATATCCTTTTGAGTTTTTAAAATACACGGATTTTCAATTAAAATTAAAGACAAACTTGCGCTCGGAAGTTCATGGTATTGTGTCCTAACTTACGGGATGTGATACTCCGATATCTCGAGACGAGGAAATCTTTAGCAACCGTGTTGGTCTAATTCAAGCATTTTTAAAAATTAACATTAACAAAAAAAGATCGTATTTTGAATTCGTTAATGATTTTTAACTTTCGACATTCAAACACTAACTAATCAATTTGGTACCAATTTTTGGGCGTGTCGAGGGTGCTAATCTTTCCTCACACATAACCGACTCCCGAACTTGTTCTGTTGAGTTTTATAGATAAAAAATGTCGTTTTAGTAAACTAAAATGTTTTATTAAAACAAAGGTGATCCGATCACACCTAATAAAGATCGGTGGCGACTCCCATTTTAATTTTCATTTTTAAAGTCGATTCCCATTTTCCAAAAATATGGTTTCGACAGATAACATATATATAGAGGGATCAGATGTTACCAACTTTTTATACCTAGTTCAGGAACTCTTTTCTTTCTCTAACTCAATTAATAATGGATGATTTTAGGCACCCTTTCTTAATTGTTCCAGGCTCATGCACTTTGCCTCATTCTTCTACTCTATAAATATTTACAATTTCATCCTCATATTTTACAAATATTAAGAAATTAATTTTTAACAATAATTGAACTAAATTCCTTTTTTATTTTATGAGGAACAACGATGGAATTTTATAAAATAATTTTAATGAATAGGAGCAGGAAGTAAAATTTAAGAGTACGTATGATAATGTCGTAATTATTTAACATATGGTCCAAAAATTCTACTCCAGCCATGACTACCACGGTGTTGGTGTAGCCATGTACTAGAGTTCTGCTAATGATACTACTTAATATGTTTTTTTTTAATTAATTAATTAATATAATTTTTATTTATAATGACGTTATTAAGATTGTTATATATAATGATTTTAAAATCAGTAAATAATTTATCGTGTTTTAATTATTAATCTAATGGATTTTTTTTGCCACTGCACCGTTAAGTCCAAAATGGCTAGTTGATGTGGTTGTTTATTTCTTGAATAAACTACATGAATCACCACTCAACTATGACGTTGTTAATTATTTCTTGACTGTTTTTCGATCTTGTCACTATTTTTTTTTTTTGAAATTAGATTTTTAATCAACTTAGCAGCATTGTGACAAAAAAAAAAGTAATTTTGAAAATTTTAGTGACTAAATAAAAAAACTATAGTTTCGTGACCAAAACAAAAATACACTCATAGTTGAATGACCATTTATGTAGTTTTTCTAAGAATAAACGACTATTTTATCTATCGTTTCAACTTTGTTGATACAATAACTAAAAAAATAAATTTGGATGGTTTAATAATTAAATTAAAATTTTTTATAATTAAAAATTTTTATAATTAAATGATCAAAATAGAAATATGATAGAAGTAGAATGACTAATTAAGTTAGGTTGCTTACTCTTTTAAAAATTATCTTTAGAAAACTGGTTAACAAAAGTTTAAACCCCATAAAGAATTAAGAGGCTTAGACATCAATTCTATAAAGTTGAGTTAGTTCATTTTATTCGAATTCTTATTTTATCTATAAATTTTAGATTTGAAGTATTCAGGTTTGAGAACCATCATCCGTAACTATATGTGCAAGTTCTGAAATCTCACAATGTGTGATTGTCATGTGTGAAGATTAGTCCACTTTATTGACTTTAGTTTGGATTATACCAAATCTTAATTTGATGGTGCTATAATGGTTTAATTCCACTTTATAATTCTTTGGACAATCGGTGCTATAATAGTTTGATGTCCATTTGTATTTACACTTTGATTGACTTGTAACACTTTTAAAAAAAAATTAAAATATCTTTTATTTGATTATAATATATATATATATATATATATATAAATAGTAATGTAAAAAAATCTTTAATAATGATAGAATTGGGTCTTATTCGGCTACATAATTAATTCTATCGACTGAGTTGGTTGGGCTTTTCTTGATCTTATTAGCTTTTAAGCAAATTTTTTTTTTTTTTTTATCAGCGCCTAAAGGGAGAAGAACTAGAGATTTGTTGGGTTTGATTGGCACTTTGAGATTTTTACAGGAATATTGTTATTTATTGATTTGTGTGTTTTAAGGACCACTTTGACACTCATGGTTATTCTTGGAAAAGTACATAAAATTATATTAGGTTTAATCTTAATATCTATGAATGTTTAGTTTTTTTTTTTAATTAAAATTATTAGTTTTTAGAAAGAAGAATCCTAATAAATGCATTAAATGAAACTCAACAGGTTAAATTCTTCATTAATTCAATTTTGATTGTTTGAAAAATTTAACTCTAATAAAAATATAATAATAGAAGTCGATATCCATAAGTGCGGTGTGTATAAATACTCTTTCTTTTACATAATTGAAATCTATTATTACAGTTGTCTAACTTCCAAACCTTAAAAACTCCCTCGAGTTATTACTTTTTTTTAATCTTAAATTTGAGTTTTTAAACACTTGTACGACTCTATTGACGAAACACGATAAAAAAATTTCACTTATTGTTAATTTTAGTATTTATATAATATGAGTGAGTATATGTAAATTAAAGGAACGTTGATGTCAAATAAATTGGACAATCTCTGCCATTACATGTAATTGCCCTACTCGGGGTATGCATTATTAGCATTCCTATTAATTATAATATGATTTAAGTAATTTAATCACTCATTTTATTCTATTCTTAAACGTCATTTTCTATTGTTTAATCACACATACCATTTACGCTTTTCATCACCATTATTTCATTCAAGATTTACAACCAATAAAATCAGTAAATATATTTTTCTCCTACCTTCATTCTTTTAATATTTATTTCATATCTCAAATTTAATCTAATAATTACTTTTCTATTAATTATCATATATCTTTTTTCTATTTTATGTAGAGTTCGTGAATATTTGATTCGAAATTTACATATTTAAATAATATCTAATTTTTAATATTAAAATTATTATCCACTTTAAATTCGAAGCGGGTGTGAATACACCCCATTAAATATCTATTATCTGAATCCGTATTCATTATTTAGATAATAAATTGTGACATTCGACTCAGCATTACTCATATGAATCTAGAAGTAGAAATATGAACTACTTATTACAAAATTCACTTCTAAAAAAATGTAAATCCATTACCTTTTACAGATAAAACTGTGAACTAATAAATAATGTATAAAATAATATTTTTTCTAAAATTAAATATAATAATTTTAAATATATTAAAAATTTATCAAAAAATT
Organism: Gossypium longicalyx; assembly: GCA_025698465.1. Classification (NCBI taxonomy): domain Eukaryota; kingdom Viridiplantae; phylum Streptophyta; class Magnoliopsida; order Malvales; family Malvaceae; genus Gossypium; species Gossypium longicalyx. The sequence continues at coordinate 12,491,316 of CM047006.1, read as the reverse complement.
AAATCGTCTCTAACCTCTTATTCTATTAAATCTTATTTAACTTCTCTTAAATTATATTCTTTTATGTTTATAAATCTAAATGAATAATGAGATGAAATCATCATAACTTCTAAACTTGCAATTATCATTTTTACTATTTGATTAACTTTATTAGTTACATTAATTTAAATAAAAAATTAATTAATATTTATATAATTAAAATAAATATTGTAATTTTAAATAATTATACTTAGTATATATTATATTATAAAAATAATATACATACACGTTTAAGTACATATTATATATCAATTGTTTTATACATAAATTATGAATGTATAATAATTATTATACTATCATGATATTATAATGTGAATTCTTTTATTAATGATATGCGACCTAAACCTTAAACATGTAACTAATTTTATGATACATTATAATATATATACACAACTAACCTTATATAATTAACATTATATAATTAAGGTGGATTATTAATGATATTTAATACTATTTATAATTATGTTATTATAATGTATTTGTTTATATTTATAATAAGTAACCTTAATCCCTAAACATGTAATTAACTTTATGGTAAATTATAATATATACAATTAGCATTATATAATTAAGGTAGATTAGTAATAATATGTAACTTTATATACAACTATGTTATTGTAATTAGAGTTGTTCATGGGTCGGACCAAGTCTAATAAAAAAGTTAGGCCGATTTTTTAGGTTCAAGCCCAACTCAAAAAATTGAGTCTAAAATTTTGCCTAAGTTCAACTTGGATAAAATGTTAAAACTTGAACCTGGCCCGCCCGTATTAATATTTTTATATTGTTTTTATATAAAAATAAATTTAAAAAATATAATACATCAAATATACTAAAAATATTAAAATAAATATTTCCTGACAAATGAAAAAAATTATACTTGAATTACACTAAGATAAGTGCAACTTAGTAAGTAAACACCTCTAAAATAGTAACAAAGTTAATAATAAAACAAGAAATATATAATATCAAAACAGTTACAATAAAATAGTAACAATATAATAGTGAAACGATAGCAAAACAATGAAAAACAGTGGCAAAACAATAAAAATGTAGCATTTTTTTTTTTTGTAAATTCAAGCCAGACCCGGACCAAAAAAAATTTACTCGAGGCCTGATCCGTTTAGAAAACGAATCTTTTTTTTTTGTCAAAACCTATTTTTTGATTTATATTTTTTCCTAAATCTTCTTAATTTTCGAGCGAGCCTTCAGGTTAGGTGACTTGAACTATGTACAAGTCTAATTGTAACGTATAATGACATAAATTTCTCTGATACTTCACCAAATCTTTCAATGTGGTTTATGTAGCTCCAATTTGCCCAATTTAATATCTCGATTTTTATTCCATTTATTACTTTGTTACTCCATTCAAATAATATTAATTTCTAACGTGTTTTGACACGTAGACCTGCCATGAAGTGACACGTGGCGACGTAGGCCACATCAAAAATTTTGAACCAGCGATCAAAGGTACTTGTTAAAAAATTTCCTTTTTGAAGGTCAAAAACTAATTTAAAATTAAAATATATATATTTAATATATAACACTTGGAGAAATTGAAAACTTATTTAAAATCAATTTAAAACTTATTTGTTTCTTTTTTTTTTAACTCTTTACTCAAATTTAAATTAAAAACTTATTAGTATTTTTTCTTTTCTATTTCCATTTGTCTTCTGAAATTAAATTAAAATTTTATTAATTTCATTTTTTATAATTTTTAATTAAAACCTTTTTTTATTTTTTCTTTTAAAAAACAAATTAAATACTTAAATTAAACTCTCCATAAAATGAATCCTCCATGAAAATCTCTTCTATTTCTGGCAACTTTGAATCAAAATTTACATCAAATTTTAAATATTCAAAATAAAAAAGATGAATCGTTTTTTTAACGTCCTCAACCTAGCCTAAAGGTTAGACCCGAATTTAGGATATTACATTGACCACCAAAATAGTCCAGTAAGCTAACACTGTTTATAAAAAAGTTATTTTAAAACATTTATTTATTTTAGAAGAAAACATAGGATATTTTCAGAAAAAAACTCAAAAGTACAAAAACCGATTAAGTTTAACATTTTCCTTGTTATGATGACCACTTTTAAAAACTTAATTAATTTCTAATTTATTTATTACTCAAAATTTATTTGTAATCTAGTAGCGAAAAATGACTATTTTACTCAAATAACCTAAAAAATAATTAATTATATAAATGACCCTAATTCAAAAATAATCACATAAATAACCTGAAATGAATAATAAAATTGAGTTATGAGAACTAGATGACCGACACCAATATGTTTTTTTCAAAAAAAAAATTGGGTGTTGACACACCAATGGCCGACACCCTTTTATTTGATAAAAAAAATTTATTTTTTTGGGATCTGTGGTGTCAGCCAACAAAGGCCCAAAGTACCCAACAAAAGGAATGGGAATATTGCAATTAAACTTGGGAAATAAAAAAGATGGAAAACAAGGAGCGGTTAATGTTGCAATATTCCCATTCCTTTTGTTGGGTGACTTTGGGCCTTTGTTGGTTGGCACCTCACACCCTAAAAAATAATTTTTTAATCAGATAAATGGGTGTTGGTCATCAGTGTATCAGCATCCCCAAATTTTTTTTTGAAAAACAAATATATGGGTGTCGGCCATCTAGCGTCCAAAACCCCAAAAATTATTTTTTTAATAGAAAATTAGTGGAGCTGACCATCTAATCCCTATAACCCAATTTTACTGTTCATTTCAGGTTATTTAGGTGATTGTTTTTGAATTAGGGTCATTTACGTAATTAATTATTATTTTTGGGTTATTTGAGTAAAATAGCTGCGAAAAAGTGATATATATTCATATTTTTAATAAAATCGAATTTCATGTATACATAATTAATATCCATTTTTCAGCATCCTATTTTTAAATTAAATGTCACGCATGCAATTTAAACACAAAACTTAAGTCATATGCCACAGTTCAATGGTAAAACAATTCAATCTCTGAATAACGAAAAATTTCAAATAATAAATCTAAAATACTTTTATTTAAACTAAAATATTTTTCGAGCTGAGACTCTTCAGATGTCGTGTCGGCGTCCTAACTTGGTGGATTATATGTAAAGATGAAAATCAAAGGAGAGTGAGCTTAAGAAGCTCAGTGTTAGTCCGAACATAAGTAAACTAGTGCAAAACAACAAACCAAGCATACATAATAACAGTTTTCAGTACAGTAACAATTATATAGTATAGCAGAATTTGACAGTTCATTTGAGCATGCATATGAGTGTCAATGCCATGCAATTTCAGTTTAATAGAAAAGATCCTACCCCACCACTACACTGCAGAATAAGAGTTCTCCAAAACTCTTCCAGCCAAAACACTCCAGTTTCTGGATGAACTACTAGTGTTTGCAAATAAACTGTCATTAGGTTGTGGATGCAAAACATATTTGTAGATAAAAGCTGCCAATAAGTTTGTGGACGAACCACCAATGTTTACAGATAAAAGTTTCCAATAAATTCATGGATAAAACACCAGTTTTGTAGATTATTAAACTGCAAGTACTTCCTCCTTTCAATCATCCCACCCCATGCAATGCAGTATGACATGATAGTAACAGTACAATACAGAAATAGTAGACATGTTTAACATGTATTCGGTTCAACAGTAGTAGTAGGCATGTTTAACATGTATTCGGTTCAACTGTGACAGTAGACATGCAACTAATAATATAGTGGTAAGAATAACAATATCAATTCATCGAAAGGCAATAACAATAGATATGTAATATTCACATATCATCATTATACAATAGTAGTTCAATCATCAAATCATAGATTCTAGTATGTTCATAAATTATAAATCAAATAAAAATAAATAAAATTTAGTCAATTTGGGTAATTGGAAATTTTAAACTAACTATTTCAAAAACCTTCCAATTTCCAAACATCGTAGATCAATTTCGTTTTTAGTTAATTGGTTTTTTTTTTTTTTTTTGCTTAGCCTTATAGGTCCTATTCAATTTTATTTTGGTATAAGTTTGGATATTATTCCAATTACCAGTTCGATTCTATTTTGTAATGTATAATTCTAGCCAGGGTGAGAATATAGAATTTTTTTAAAAGGGATTGAAATTGAATTATAATTTTTTGAGAGATCAAAATATAATTTTACCATGTACTAATTTATGATTCAAGAGTTACCTTATTGTTGTAATCTTTCATGAGTATCTGCTTTCTATTATTGACCATGTTGGCTTTAAGAAGTTTGTTAATGGTCTCCAACCTTTTTTAACATGATTTCTCGAACTGCATTTGAAAAGAAAATTTTTAAGATTTATAGTTAAAAAGAAAAACAAAGTTAATGATTGTCTTTAAGAAAGTAGGAAGTCAAATAACAATTACAACTAATATATGGACTTCAAATAAAAATAATGAATACATGTCCATCACTACTCATTTTTTTTTATAATTTTGAGAGTTGTAAAGTTGTGTTTTAAAGTAAAAAAATTTCCTATGCTTATTAAATACATATTTTATTATTGTTTTTATGAAATAAAATTAATGAAATATGTACTATTATATTTGTAGCTATAGGTTTATTTATGCGCCCATGCTTCACGTGATTGATGATTTTTCAAATGAATTGATGAATACTTTGACTGAGTGAAACTTAGAGAACAAACTTTCCACCATCATTGAGAATAATGTGGCTTTGATAATGACATGTTTTCTATCATAGCAGATAATTTACTTCCTGAACTTGTACTTCATAGAAAAACCCTTCTCATAAAGTGTGCGAATATTTTGAATATTGTTGCGAAAGATGGATTGACTATCATTAAGGATATAATTGAAACCATTCATGATAGTGTAGCATTTTGCTCTTCTAATTCTTCTAAAGTGAAAAAGGTTGAAGATGTTGCTAATCAAATTATTGCTAAACAAATTAAAAAGTTTATTTTTTATTGGAGAACTAAGCGGAATTCAACTTACTTGATGCTTCAAACTGTTTTAGAGTACAAGAATATTTTTTATACATTGAAACTTAGGGATATAAAATTTACTAATGTCCCTAGGGAGAGAAATTGAGAGGTGTCACAAAATATTGTTGACAAGTTGTACAATGCCGATAAGTTGTTTTAAGGGATAAACTATCCTACTGTCATTTTTTTGTAACAATTTGTCAACTTCGAAATTCATTAGTGGAATAGATGTGCTTTGATTATGATGTAATTAGTTCAATGGCAAAGAACATGTTTAACAAGTTCAAGAAAATATTGGAGTGTTACTCATGTTGTGTTAATTGTGTTGGTTATAATGGATCCTAGGTATAAAATAAAGGTGGTGCACTACTATTATCCTAGAATTTATGGTGATGACATTCCTTATGAAATCGAAAAACTTAAGGAAACTTGTTATGGTTTACTTGATGAATACCAATATAGATTCTCTAAACCGAAATCACATGAATATAGCATTATCGCTCCATCATCTATTTAAACATTAGGTGCATAGTATCGTAAATAAGATCTTACCAAGTTGATTGAATTTCTAAATGCTTCTTCTGAAAGTACAAATGTGAATTTTAAATTAGACTACTATTTGGATGAGAAAGTTTTGCTATTGACAGAATATTTGGATATTCTTAATTATTAGAAAACAATCAGTCCAAAATATTCAACTTTGCAAATGATTGTGAAGGGCTTTCTTACTATTCTTGTTTCAACTGTTGCATTTGAGTCCACTTGTAGGTAACCATAGAAGTAAACTTCATTTGGATGCATTGGAGGCAATAATGTAACACTCCTAACCCGTATCCGTAGCCGGACTAGGGTTAAAGGCATTACCAGACAAAACGGAACATTTAACATTCATTTCATAATTATCATAGAATCAAAAATCAAACATCAATATAGAGTCCCTTATATAGGTTATCGCGACCTAAAACATGCAGTAGAAAAGGTTCGGGACTAAACCGAGCTCATACAAAATTTTTCAAAACTTAAACATTTCTCAAAGTTGTATAGGTCACATGCCCGTGTAAACAAGCCGTGTGCCTTACACAGCATTAGACAAGCCCGTGTAACACCCCTCGCCCGTATCCGATGCCGGAACAGGGTTTGAGGTGCTACCTGAATTAAACAATAATTAATAAACAAAATCGAGTCATAAATCTATATTTCAATTTAAAATTTCTCAAATTTCATCTTTAAGTCGCTAATATGGACCTACGAGACCCAAAATATGCTTAGAAAGTGATTTGAAACTAAACCGAGAACTATGGAAACTTTTCTTTGAAAATAGGGGCACACGCCTGTGTGGCCTGGGACATGCCCGTGTGGCCTGCCTGTGGGCAGATCTGTTTTATTCACACGGCTGTGGAATTTTCCTGTGGGTGATTCTGACTTTGCCACACGGCCTGGGCACACGCCCATGTGACTTGGCTGTGTGAAAACCTCATTCTTCACCATTTTAAGCTATTTTCACATATCAAACACACCTAGTTCATGTTCAAAATGTTGACTTATAAAATTTTGATCAAATAACATTCATTTATCCATTTCCTGTACTTAAACACAATTATATACTAATAGAATCCAACCAATCAATTATTTCAAACTAAAACATGTGTATTTCATTTTCAAACACACAAAACATCACATTCAACATACTTTGCATACTTAATCATTCATACAATTACATTATCAAACCAACTCCTATACATGCCATATAATTCAAAAAGTTGTTTAACAAAATCTACCGGAGTAAATCTGGATAGTGTGATCCTTGATGTAGATCCGATCCTTCGTATGTATATAAGTCAATCTACAAAATAAATATCATACACAAGTAAGCTTATAGAAGCTTAGTAAGCTCATAGGCATAAAAACACCAATCTTACCGAATATTGTACATAATCATATATCTATTAGTTTACCTAATTCATCCTGCAAATCTCAATTTCATTAATAAACTCATTTAGATAATTTCCATGTTGCTATTCACAATTTAACTCCCTTGGGCCCATTTCTCATTTATTTCCATTGTCAAACTAGGGAACAATAAGGGAATTGAGTGCTTCATTATCACATTGCCATGGTAAACTATGGACTTTCATATTGTCACACATCACACGCTGAAGCCATAGTCCTGCCATGGTCTTACATGGATCACATCACACACCGATGTCATATCCCAGATATGGTCTTATACGAAATCACATTATCATGTCACACCGATGCCATAGCCCAGCTATGGTCTTATACGGGAACACATATCACTTTGCACCAATGCCATAGCGCAGCTATGGTCTTAAACGGGCACACATATCACATCTTTTCCGTTAATTCATCATGATCACAGAATGAAAGCACTCAAATTCCTTGTTCCAAATAATATGTACATTTACGTAAATATTATTTCATACTTTTTACAATTTAATAGTATTCATCTACAATAATATACTTAAAAATCATAATATTTTCATAAAAAAAAACATTAAATTTTCCATATGAACTTACGTGGGCTAATTTGCAAAAGTCGTAGAAATTCAGGGACTATTTTTGAATTTTCTCTTTTTCACGATTCACTTCGTTTTCTTGATCTATAATTATAAAATCATTCTTCATTAGCATCTATTTCAATTTTATTCTATTTCACAACTTATGCCCTTAAATTTTTGAAATTACATTATTACCCCAAACTTTTTAGTTTTTACAATTTAGTCTCTGCTCGATTTATTCATCAATTGAGCTAATTTCTCTCAAATAACATTTTATCTAAACTCTACAAACTACTTCACAGTCTTTGACATTTCAAGCTTCAACACAAAACCCTAATTTCAACAACTTTCACAATTAGGTCCTAAAATTAATTTCCATGTAAATCTCTTCACAAAATCATCATATAATAAAATTAAAACTTCAACTCCATGATAATTCATCATAAACTTTCAGCTCTTACTCATGGTAACTTTCTAAAATATTCATAAAAGCAAAAACTAATGAATTAGATATTAAGACCTAGTTATAAAAGCCTCAAAATCACAAAAAATACAAGAAATAATCAAGAATTGAGCTTACATGTAATAAAATATGAAAGACCAGCTTAAAAGAACGCTTCAATGGTGTTTTTGCTGGAGAAGATGAAGAAAAATGAAGAAAACTCTAGATTTTACCTAATATATCATATTTTACAATTTAATTTTTACCCTATTTCTAATTTTGCCCCTTGTTCACACTTGATTTTTATTTTTCCTACACACTCATGTCGTCCAGCCCAACAATAGGTGTTTAATTGCCTATTTAGTCCTTTTTACCCAATTGACTACCGAAATATTAAAATTTCTTGACAAAACTTTAATACTAACTTACTAACACTCTTTAAATATTTCTAAAAATATTTATGGCTCAGTTCATGAATTTGAAGTCTCAATACCTCATTTTTATCTAATTTAATCTACAAATTTCTTTTAATTCATATTTTCACTAATTCAAAATTATTTCTAAAACCACATTTAGCATTTATTTACTAATATCTAAACTCACATATCGGATTTAGTGATCTCAAATCACTGTTCCGATATCACTGAAATTTGGGCCATTACAACTCTCTCCCCTTAGAAAATTTCATCCTCGAAATTTTGTACCTGAAAACAAATACGGATATTGTGATCTCATGGATTCTTTCGTCTCCCAAGTTGCCTCCTCCAATCCATGTCGATACCATAACACTTTTACTAACGGTACTCATTTATTCCGTAGTTCTTTAACTTCCCGAGCTAATATTTTCACTGGTTCCTCCGAATAAGTGATATCTAATTGTAGCTCTATCTTAGTATGAGGAATCACATGTGAAGGGTCTGATCTATACCGTCTCAACATAGATACATGAAATACATTTTGGATTTTCTCAAGTTCCGGAGGCAAGGCCAATCTATAAGCTACTAGACCAATCCTCTCGATGATCTCATACGGCTCGATAAATCGTAGACTAAGCTTCCCTTTTCTACCAAACCGTAGAACTTTCTTCCACGGGGAAACTTTCAAAAACACACAATCACCCACATTGAACTCTATATCTCTTCTTTTCAAATCCGTATAGAACTTCTGACAATCGGAAACAACTTTCAAACTTTCTCGAATAATCCGAACTTTCTCTTCAGTTTCCTGAATTAAATCCACTCCCACTAATTTTGATTCACTTAATTCTGACCAATACAACGGAGTTTTACATTTTCTTCCATACAGAGCTTCAAACGGTGCCATTTTGATACTAACTTGATAACTATTATTATAAGCAAATTCAGCTAAAGGTAAATACCTTTCCCAGCTACCACTGAACTCGAGTATACAGCACCTCAACATATCTTCTAAAATCTGAATCACTCATTCTGATTCCTCGTCAGTCTGAGGATGAAAAGCTGTACTGAATTTTAATTTAGTACCTAAAGCTTCATGTAGTTTACTCCAAAATCTCGAAGTAAACCTCAGATCTCGATCAGAAATAATAGACGTTGGCACTCCATGCAATCTCACAATTTCTGACACATATAATTCTGCTAATTTTTCAAGTGAAAAATCTATTCTAACCAGAATAAAATGCGCTGATTTAGTCAATCTGTCCACTACCACCCAAATCGAGTCTTTCTTCTTCGGAGTCACATGCAACCCAGATATAAAATCCATCGTCACATGTTCCCATTTCCATTCTGGAATCATTACGGGCTGCAACAAACCCGTGGGTACTTGATGTTCTGCTTTTACCTGTTGGCAAACCAAGCATTTCGCTACAAATTCACAAATTTCTCGCTTCATACCTGGCCACTAATACATTTTCTTCAAATCACAATACATTTTCGTGCTACCCGAATCAATCGAATACATGCTACTATGAGCTTCTGATAAGATATCATTCTTCAATTCTATACTATTCGGGACACAAATTCTATTGCGATAGTATAACATACCACTATTATCAATAGAGTACTCTAAGTTCATGTTGTCTTGAACCATTTGTCGTTTCAGCACCAACTTCGGATCTTCACCTTGCAACTCCCGAATTCGTTGAAAGAATACTGATTTTCCCTTTAATTCGGCTAACACAGAACCATCTTCATTAACAGAAAAATGAGCATTTAACGCCCGAAGAGCAAATAATGACGATTTCTGACTAAGTACATCTGCAACTACATTTGCCTTACCCGGATGATAATCAATAACAAGATCGTAATCTTTCAATAGCTCTAACCATCGCCTCTGTCTCAAGTTCAGCTCTTTTTGCGACATTAAATATTTCAAACTTTTATGATTTATATACACATAACATTTCTCTCCATATAGGTAGTGTCTCCAAATTTTTAGAGCAAATACTATAGCAGCTAGCTCAAGATCAAGTTTAGGGTAGTTTCTCTCATGCGGTTTCAACTGCCGAAAAGCATATGCTACTACTTTTCCTGACTACATCAGTACACAACCTAAACCATTCAGAGACGCATCACTATATACTACATATGGTACACCTGATTCGGGCTGAATTAACACTGGAGCCTCTGTTAACATTTTCTTCAATTGATTAAAACTTCGATGGCACTCATTAGACCATACAAATTCAACATTCTTCTACAGTAACCGGGTCATCGGTGAAGCAATCATTGAAAAGTCCTTCACAAATTGACGGTAATAACCAGCTAACCCTAGAAAACTTTGTACTTCTGTAACATTCTTCAGAGTTTTCCTGTTAATCACCGCTGACACCTTACTCGGGTCTACTCGTATACCATCAATCGACACAATGTGACCTAAGAATCCCACTTCATGAAGCTAGAATTCACATTTGCTGAATTTTGCATATAACTGTTTTTCCCTCAAAATATGCAATACAATTCTCAAGTGCTGAGCATGCTCAGATTCTGTCTTTGAATAGATCAGTATATCGTCAATAAACACAACCACAAATCTATCCAGGTAAGACTGAAAAATTCGATTCATTAAATCCATAAAAGCCGCAGGAGCATTTGTCAAACTGAATGGCATAACTAAGAACTCATAGTGACCATACCAAATTCTAAAAGCTGTTTTCGGTATATCACATTCCTTTACCTTTAACAGATAATACCCAGATCTGAGATCTATCTTCGAAAACACCGCAGCATCTTTAAGCTGATCGAATAAATCATCAATACGAGGCAACGGATATTTATTTTTAATCGTTACCTTATTCAACTGTCTGTAATCTGTACGCAGCCTTAATAAACCCTCTTTCTTTTTCACAAATAAGACAGGTGCACCCCATGGCGACATACTCAGTCTGATACACCCTTTGTCCAATAACTCTTGCAACTGTGTCTTCAATTCTTTTAATTCTGCTGGAGCAATTCTATACGGTGTCACTGATATGGGAGCTGTTCCCGGAAGCACATCTATCACAAACTCAACCCCTCTATCAGGTGGTAAACTTGGTAATTCTTCAGGAAATACATCCATGAATTCATTCACAATAGATAACTGCTCTGACTTCGATTCAGAATTCTGAGTATCAAGAATATAGGCTAAATATGCCTCATTTCCTTTACGCAACAAATTCTAAGCAGAAATAGACGAAATCATTCTAACGGTATCACTCAAATTTCCAGACTCAACCAAAATAATATTTCCTGTCTGACATTTCAAACTAATTCATTTTTCTCAACAATTTACTACCGCATCATGTTTCACTAACCAATCTATTCCCAAGATAATGTCAAATTCCCGAAAGGGTAGCAACATCAAATCAGTGGGGAAATCACGGCCCTTAACTTTCAGTGGACAGTTATGACATATTAAATTAACTACCACACTTTGACCTAACGGATTTGTAACTTGTACATCATAATCAGTAGGCTCAACAAATAGATTCTTTTCGAATGCTTTTCATAGTACAAATATATGAATGAGTAGACCCAGAGACTATTAAAGCATACACAGGAACATCATAAAGATAGAAAGTACCAGCAATTACATCTGGAGCTTTTGCTTCTTCTCTTGCTCGAATAGCATAAATACGAGCAGGAGCCCTAACTTCTGATCGACTAGCAGTATCTTTCATACCCGAACGAGTAGCCCCTGTAGCACTGCTCTGACCAGAGTGTCTTCCTTTTTGAGGAGAAATTTTCTGTTTTTCCTTCTGTTCCACTTCTTCTACTTATAGTTGGGGACAATCACGAATAAAGTGATCAGTGGCCCCACATTTATAACAAGCCCCTAACTTACTTCTACATTCACCGGGGTGATTTCTTCCACAATGTTGGCACTTAGGCCTTTGAATATTTTGTACACTACCCACGCTAACAGCAGGTCTATCAGATGCCTTATAATCTGATTGTCTTGGTCTACTCTTTCCCGATCTTTCCGGTGTTGAAGTGGCTCGACTAAATTCCTCTTTAGATTTTTTCATTGGTAAAGTTGAAAATGACTTAGATGCACTTCTTTTGAAAGATTCCTTACTTCTTCTATCTCGTTGCATCTTTCTATTATATACTTCTTCAAGTTTCTGAGCACGATCTGATAGAACAACGAATTCTCGTATCTCAGTGCCCCCTATCATCATTCTGATCTTATCATTTAGCCCTTCTTCGAATCTGATACACATTTCTTCCTCAGTGGGTACAATATGTCGTGCGTATTTGCTCAGATAAACAAATTCTCTTTCATATTCAGCTACTGACTTGTTTCCCTGTCGCAAGTCGAGAAATTCTCTTTTCTTCTTATCCAGATATCTTCTACCAACATATTTCTTCTTAAATTCATTTTGGAAAAATTCTCAAGTGATCTTCTCAACCGGTACCATAGCTTTTATTGTTTCCCACCAGTTATAAGCTTCTTCTTTCAATAATGACACAGCACATATTAAGTAATCATCTGGTGAGCACGCTATTTGCTTAAAAACCCTCATTATACTTTGCAGCCAATACTCAGCTTTGATGGGGTCATCATCTATTCTTCCCCGAAATTCTTCAGCCCATTGTTTTCTGAGCTTTCCAAATGGAGAATGTTTACAAGATTCAGTTGTCGGAGGAGGTGGAGAAGCAACCGATGGTACTACCAATGTTGAAATAGGGGAAGGAGGTTGCTGAGTTTGATTTCTTTCTCGCACATTCTCATTATACCACTGATTCATGAATCCATAAATCATATTTTTGAGTTATTTTTCTCGCATCAATGAAATTGGAACTTTACTACTTGTTCCTTATTCAGAGGTTTGTACTCTACTATTAACTTCTTCTTGCTCAGTTTGTTCTGGTCTATCCGACATCTTTTCAAATCGAAGATAATCTATAATAAAAACAAAGATTAGACCGGATCATACACATCACACTATCACAGATTTATATGACATGTAATTCTAGACACGTTTCACATCATACATATTCTAAAAATTGACTAAACCGAAGATTTGATACCAATAAATGTAACACCCTTCTCCCGTATCTGACGCCAGAACAGGGTTTGAGGTGTTACCTGAATTAAACATAATTAACGAACAAAATTGAGTCATAAATTTGTATTTCAATTTAAAATTTCTCAAATTTCATATTTATGTCCCTAATATGGACCTACGAGACCCAAAATATGCTTAGAAAGTGATTTGAAGCTAAACCGAGAACTATGGAAACTTTTCTTTGAAAATAGGGGCACACGTCCGTGTGGCTTGGGACATGTCTGTGTGGCCTGCCCGTGGGCAGATCTGTTTTATTCACACGGCCGTGGGATTTGCCTGTGGGCGATTCTGACTTTGCCATACGGCCTGGGCACACGTCCATGTGACTTGACCGTGTGAAAACCTCATTCTTCACCATTTTTAAGTTATTTTCACATATCAAACACACCTAGTTCATGTTCAAAATATTGACTTATAAAATCTTGATCAAATAACATTTATTTATCCATTTCCTGTATTTAAACACAACTATATACTAATAGAATCCAATCAATCAATTATTTCAAACTAAAACATGTGTATTTCATTTTCAAACACACAAAACATCACATTCAACATACTTTGCATACTTAATCATTCATACAATTACATTATCAAACCAACTCCTATACATGCCATATAAATCAAAAAGTTGTTTAACAAAATCTACCGGAGTAAATCTGGATAGTATGATCCTTGATGTAGATCTGATCCTTCGTATGTATATAAGTCAATCTACAAAATAAATATCATACACAAGTAAGCTTATAGAAGCTTAGTAAGCTCATAGGCATAAAAACACAAATCTTACCGAATATTGTACATAATCATATATCTATTAGTTTACCGAATTCATCCTGCAAATCTTAATTTCATTAATAAACTCATTTGGATAATTTCCATGTTGCTATTCACAATTTCACTCCCTTGGGCCCATTTCTCATTTATTTCCATTGTCAAATTAGGGAACAATAAGGGAATTGAGTGCTTCATTATCACATTGCCATGGTAAACTATGGACTTTCATATTGTCACACATCACACACCGAAGCCATAGCCCTGCCATGGTCTTACACGGATCACATCACACACCGATGTCATATCCCAGATATGGTCTTATACGGAATCACATTATCATGTCACACCGATGCCATAGCCCAGTTATGGTCTTATACGGGAACACATATCACTTTGCACCGATGCCATATCCCAGCTATGGTCTTAAACAGGTGCACATATCACATCTTTTCCGTCAATTCATCATGATCACAGAATGAAAGCACTCAAATTCCTTGTTCCAAATAATATGTACATTTACGTAAATATTATTTCATACTTTTTACAATTTAATAGTATTCATCTACAATAATATACTTAAAAATCATAATATTTTCATAACAAAACATTAAATTTGCATATGAACTTATCTGGGCTAATTTGCAAAAGTCGTAGAAATTCAGAGACTATTCTTGAATTTTCTTCTTTCCACGATTCACTTCGTTTTCTTGATCTATAATTATAAAATCATTCTTCATTAGCATCTATTTCAATTCTATTCTATTTCACAACTTATGCCCTTAAATTTTTAAAATTATACTATTACCCCAAACTTTTTAGTTTTTACAATTTAGTCCCTGCTCAATTTATTAATCAATTGAGCTAATTTCTCTCAAATAACATTTTATCTAAACTCTACAAACTACTTCACATTCTTTGACATTCCAAGCTTCAACACAAAACCCTAATTTCAACAACTTTCACAATTAGGTCCTAAAATTAATTTCTATGTAAATATCTTCACAAAATCATCATATAATAAAATTAAAATTTCAATTCCATGATAATTTATCATAAAATTTCAGCTCTTACTCATGGTAACTTTCTAAAATATTCATAAAAGCAAAAACTAATGAATTAGATATTAGGACCTAGTTATAAAAGTCTTAAAATCACAAAAATTACAAGAAATAATCAAGAATTGAGCTTACATGCAATAAAATATGAAAGAACAACTTAAAAGAACCTTTCAATGGTGTTTTTTCTGGAGAAGATGAAGAAAAAGGAAGAAAACTCTAGATTTTACCTAATATATCATATTTTACAATTTAATTTTTACGCTATTTCCAATTTTGCCCCTTGTTCACACTTGATTTTTATTTTTCCTGCACACTCATGCAGTCCAGCCCAACAATAGGTGTTTAATTGCCTATTTAGTCCTCCTTTAATTATTACTAGAGCTATTTAATCACATTTCACAATTTTTCACTTAATTCTATTTAGTCCTTTTTACCCAATTGAGTACCGAAACCTTAAAATTTCTTGAAAAAACTTTAATACTAACTTACTAACACTCCATAAATATTTCTAATATGGCTCAATTCATGAATTTGAGGTCTCAATACCTTGTTTTCATCTCATTTAATCTACAAATTTATTTTAATTCATAATTTCACTAATTCAAAATTATTTCTAAAATCACACTTAGCATTTATTTACTAATATCTAAACTTACATGTCGAATTTAGTGATCTCAAATCACTGTTCCGATATCACTGGAATTTGGGCCATTACAGCCCGTGTGTCTAGGCCATGTCAAAACAGGGCATACATACTAACTTATACACACGGCTACAAGACATGCCCGTGTGCCCTAACCGTGGTCGACACTGACTTAGGCCACCCGGCTAGCTACATGCCCGTGTGTCTTGGTCGTGCTCGAGCCTGACGTGTAGACAAAAATTGGCCATTTGAATAGCCAATTTGCCACCCTGATTGGGTCAAACCTACAAGCACCAAACCAAACATATTTGTACACCAACTTCAACCAATCTCAATAGCAAAACATACATTATTCATGCCTTTACATTATCAATAAATTTCAACCTCAATTCATCAACTAAACCATTTATATTAAAACATATGTTTTAATATATCATTCAATATATCATTCAATCTCATACTCAAAACTTACCAAAATTTATCAACATTGACCATTTCCTTTGGTCATTCAAAACATACCACATAAGCATAACTTCATCACATAACTCATACCACAAACTTATTCATATACATATCCATAATCAAGCCAAATCTCATGGCTAGATATATACACGTTTCAAAACATTACCAAAGTACTTCTAGCCTATACATGCCATATTTCAATATTTACACTTTCAAAAGGTACCAAAATATGATTCGACAGTGTGATGACGATCCTCGACGATCCCCGAGCTCTTAGTAGCTTCGATATCTATAAAATAGATAATAAATACACAGAGTAAGCTTTCAAAGCTTAGTAAGCTAGTATGATAAAAACTCATCTGTATACATAAACATTAACAGTTTATAATAACATACACATCTTCCAGGATTTCTAACAAACCTTTCAGCAACTTACTTCTCTAAACTTGTACATATTCGAAGTTTGTTGTTGCACAAACAATGCCTTTCAACCAAAGTATTCTTCTCGAAGTTTTGCACACTCAGTGCCTTCACAGATGTATCGCACACTAAGTGCCATCCTGGATGTCTCGCACACTAAGTGCCATCCTCAATAATTCGCTCACTAAGAGCCATTTCTGGATGTTTCGCACACTAAGTGCCATCCTCAGTAACTCGTACACTAAGTGCCATTTTCACAATTGACATACTTGTAACCATCAATCTAGTAACCACAAATATACAATTTAATCGTTCGTAAGCATTATATATAAATAAATAATGCTCTTATAACATACTAACTTACCTCGTACGGATTCGGATAGACAGAATTGGCTACTCGACAACTTTTGACTTTCCCCGATCTAATTTCATTTTCTTTAATTCTTGATCTAAATCAATTCAAATTTAACTAATTCAATCACAATTTCATTCCAAACTATCCACAAACACACATTTAGGGCATTTTGCAAACTAGCCCTCACATTTTCACATTTTGACACTTTAGTCACTAATTCACGAAATCACAAAATACACATAATTTTCTTGTACTCGTGCTTGGCTAAATATTCATAGATCTCCTATAAGTCTAAAAATTTCATTTATTTCACATTTCAGTCCTTCAATTTACAAATTTTCACAATTTAGCTCATTTTACTCAAAATTATCTAAAATCCAAAGACAAAACATATAAACCCAACATCAAACTTCCATATTTCATCAATTAACAACATAAAGCTCATGGATTCATCCATGGAACATTTCAAAATCATTAAAAAAATCAAAAATTGAGACATGGGCTTGATAGTACACAAAACAACGATTACAAAAACGTAGAAATTATAAAAAACGGATCAAAAACCATACCTTAATCACAATCACAAGTGCCGAAACCCTAAGAGCTTTTATTCTTTCTTTTTCTTTGCTAATTTCGGCTATTAATGATAATGGATGAACAAATTTTAATCTTTTGTTTTATTAATCACATATTAATATACATTTTACCAAAATGGCCTTATTAATATAATTTAAAATCCACTAAGTAATGCCCATTTATGTCCATTCAAACTTCCAATGGTCAAATTTCATCATAAGGACCTCTCTTTTAATAAGACAAATCAAATAGGCACTTTTAACATATAGCAGGCAACTTTTACATTTTACGCGATTAAGTCTTTTTTCAAAATTAAGCACACAAACATTCAAATTTTCATAAGAAACTTTCACACATGCTCATTCACGTATCATAAACACAGAAAATAATATTTAAATATTTTTTTTTGACTCGGATATATGGTCCTGAAACCACTATTTCGACTAGGGTCTAAATGAGACTGTTACAATTGATGTGCTCTAAAAAATTGGTTGAAGAAGAGATCCAAAGGTATATAATACTTATTTTTATATATGTTTCAAAAATAAAATATAATTTACATTTCAATATTTAACGTAATGCTTAATTCTTTTTGTTATGTAGTGATAGTATCCAATTCTAAATATCCATTGGAAGAAGATTGATTCATAGTTGGTTGAATTGAGTAAAATGGTTGTTTTTATGTTTTGAAACTAGTTTTATTTGGAAGTAGTATGTTTAAGTATATTTTGAATACCTTGTGTTGTTTAAGATATTAAGTTATTTGAAATTGTTATTGAAATTTATTTTGTTTGGAATTCTTATGTTTAAATTGTAAGGTATATTTAAATTGATGGGAAATTATTCTATTTAATTTGTTTGGATTGTTATTTAACTTCTTTTGTTAATTATTTTCATTTATTTATTTTTAATTATGAATAAATTTTATTTAAAATTAATTTGTTTGTTTGATGTGATTTTATTTTAATGTTTTAATTTTAGCATATTTGGATTTAGATTTTTGCGGATTCAAATACTTAACATAAGATTGAAAATGGTAACTTAAATTTTTTTGAGGATTCGAATATCGGGAGGATAATGGTATTCAAGTCGGATTCAATTTTGGATAGTAATAATCAAACAAAGTGTGAATTTAAATTCAAATAATTTAGAAACTTCATTGTAAAGATTAGTTAGTGTTTGTGCTCTTTATGCTTTATTCAAACCATTTATGGCACCAATAGTAGGCATAACAACATCATCAGTAGTAATTTCTACAACAACTTCCTCAACAATTGGAGTATCAAGTGGAATGGTTTCATCTACATCGCTACTAATAGTAAAATTGTTTTGTCTTTCAACTTATATGGCTACTAATAGGATTCAAGTGATCATCATCAAATTTAATCTATTACTAACTCATGAATATTTGATAAATCAAGTGAAAGCCAACCCTTGACAAATATCATCGGTCTTAGCATGTTCCAAAATCAACACTTATTTCAGTACTTATTTTATATAGTATCACCTCAAATCTTTTTCTTACTAAAGCATCATAAGATGTGAGTGTTTAATTGTATATAGAAAGTTTGTGCAGTGTCGCATAGAACTTTTCAAGTTGAACTTGGATTTCCAATTCTTTTGTTCCAAGTTTTTCTCACTCCACTAATTAACATAGCTAAAATTTTATTCCAATAATCTATAACTTATCATTAATATTTGAAGGATAAAACTTAATATATTCCCCTCAAACATAAATATTTATGTAATAGTACTTAGAATTTGGCTTAATAGCATCTTTCTTCAAGTGTGCATAAAATTCTATCAAGGACTTGAGAGAATTGACTTTTGAGGATAAACTATCAACCTATGCATCTAAATAGAAATTAATGCATTTATTATCTCATGCTTATGATAAGAGGTTAGACTTAAAGCTTTGCTTTTGGTCAACCAAGGAGTAAGGTTTGTCAAATGATATTACTTCAAATCTGTAACTTGTTTCTAAGATTAAAAATTAAAAGGATCATGTTCAAATAAAAAATCCTAATATTAGTTAATTATTTGTGTTAATACAAAGTTAGGATTATGGTGATCACGACTATTCACCCATTGGGTGCAGAGTCGAGGTCGTTATAGATGATTAGAGTAAGGGTTCCTCCGACGAGAGGAGCACGGAAGGGGAAGAAAGATAGCTTACAGTGTGGGTATAGAGACAGCAAAAAGAGGGATATCTATTCCTTGGTTCTCAAGGGTCTTATAATGTTGGTCCTACCTAATGCTTCATGTGCCATTTTTGTATTAGTTCTGTATTGTTTGAAACCCAGCTGTCCTACTAATTGTCATTTTCTTGTAGGTATGAGTTATAGGTCATGAGATGAACTCACAAGGTGTAGGTATATCAATTCATAAAAGTAACACATATTTAGATAAGAAATATCCAAATTTACTCTAAATTTACCACAAATAATAAATAAAATACATGTATCTGAATATTAGTCAAATTCAAAATATCCAAATATACAAATATGCTAGTTTACATTATCCATTACCATCCCTAGATAGGCTACTTACTTTAAACCATACATTTAATTTATTTCGTGATTATCATTTTAAGTATTTGGATTAGGTATTTAATTTAGTTGGTGACGGTTTAGTTGGTAAAAGTTTTATTTTCTATATTATAATTCTTTTTGTAATTATGATTTTTTATTTTATATAAAGTAAGTTTAATTAAAATATAAATGATCAATATTATTAATTGAAATTATAAAATCAACATTTAGATCCCCTATTGACATGTTATATCGTCGCTATATGTTTAGTTTTATAATTACAACTTCACTTTATATCGACATAAAAATTGTTGGCATATCCACATTTATACAACCTTATATCGATGGTCAAAAGTGTTCCTATATGTTCAATAATGGAGATGACAATTACACTCTATATTGATATATATATTTATATATAAAGAATCATTAGCATATTTATATTAATGGACATGTTTAACGATATAGGTATGAACAGATTACCTACAAATTCAATCTATTTTGATGTCCATTTTTCTCTCAATAAAAATATTATATATCTAAATATCATTATATGTATAAGAATTGGAAAGTGTAATTAGGGTATTACAATTAAAAGTAATTCAATGGCACCTATTATTATAATGGTTATCCAAACACACTACATATGTAATTTATAAGCAATTACACTCAAATCCCATTATTAAGTGGTTTTCAAATGCACCCAAAATTCTAATTTTCTGGACGCATTTGCTAACATAATATAATTGTATCATATTTTTCGATGTCATGTTTGATAATATTAAATTGTAATTACACAACTACATAACTTTAAAGTATGAAAATTTTTAATTATTACAAAAACTTATCAACTATACTTGAGAAAATATATTAACTACATATATTAATCTAAGAAAATATTTGAAAATAAGATAACTTATAAAA